>JAPEIP010000012.1:107890524-107907395 GCA_026120095.1 Capsicum chinense | reverse complement strand
ACCAACTTGATATCATTTGAAAATCACCAATAAATTTGAAATTTAAGATCAAAACTTGAAGAACAAGAAGTCAAAACTTCAACAATGGAAGAACTCTTATAGGATTTTGTATTTTTTTTTATTATTTTAATAATAAATGGAAGCTAAGGATTAATAATTGTAGGAACAATTTTTTTCCCCAACTTCTGACACCAAGATGATTGCAACTAAACCAGTAATGCGATAAAGGATTGGGTGAAGTACTCAACCCTACTAGAACATCGAAATTGAATAGACTATAGAAAGCAATAGAAGGATAAGAAGACTAAGAATTAGGGTAGTGAATGACAATAACTTAACTATGAACTACTTTAACCCTTGAATTCTCTACAAAGATCACTAATCAAGGAGAAGAAAGAAGGGATCAAATCAAGTAACAGGTGCAACTAGTAAACCCAATAACAATTAAATTAGGATAAACCAAATTAATATTCAATTACATACTATAATCATGGAAGAAAAGAAATGAAATAATATATGAGTGACTTAGAAAAATAACAATCCAAGAGGTCATGGAAGAGAACTAAGATAATCCTAAAGCTCACAAAAGTATTTGTCAACTTATCATTCATCCAAATAGGAAAGTGGGATGCTTATACAGGTCTTAGAGTAAATTAGTGAAGCCTAATGGCATCACATTACTGTCATCAAAAGGAGACGGATTATGGATGCTGCAGTTTTGGCTAATGAATTAATCAACTCTAAAGTCAAATTAAAAAGTTAGGGATTCTTTGCAAGTTGGACACTAAAACGACTTATGATCATGCCAATAGGGAGTTATTGTTGAAAATCATTTGAAGACATGGGTATTGGTAATAAATGGTTAAACTGGATAAAATTTTGCATTTCCAATGTAAATTCTATGTTTTGGTCAATGGTGGACTAGAAAGTGTTTTCAATATCAGAGGAGGCTTAGAAATGGCGATCCTTTATCACCTTTCCTATTCTTGATAGCCATGGAATGACTAAATCATATGATAAGGTTACACAAGTGAATGGGTGGATAAAAGGTTTTGGACCTCATCCAAATGCCACTAAAGGAATAGAAATTTCCGTTGTGTAAATAGGAGGGTGAAATAATGAACATTTATTCCGACATTGCTGGAAAACAATAAATCTGTGGCACGTCTTCTTTTGTATTTTGGGAATAACATAGAGTAATACCTAGTAGTTCTCCTTTTGCACTACTGAATAATTGAGAAAACGACCAAAATGGTCCTTGATATATTGGGGTTGAACTATTTGGTCCTTTATATATATAAAAAAAGAGATGATCATTTTGGTCCTTTGTCTTAAAGCCAACAGTAAATCAGAAAAAGTTTTTTAAATATAATTGTGGGTCCCTCAAAAGTGGCACATGTTCGAGAATTCTTCAACAATTTCCAATTGGTTTATTCTCATTTCGATTACAAAAATTCTCTTTAACACACAAAACTTTTCAACTCTCAAAAGAAAAATTATAAGATCTCTATTTTCATCTCTTTCCATTTAGTTTTTGAATTTTGTATAAACAATGGAATAAAGAAATAAATACATGGAAATGCTATTAATTTTAAAAAGGGCAAAAGAAAAAGAAAGTTCTACGCTTCCATAGATCGGTTCAAAAAGAGAGAATAGTTGGTTAAAACTTGAAAAGAGTTGGTTTATAGCGATCTCCTTGGAGGAATAGAGTTCTTTTAATCTGATTTACTTAGTTTAAATTTATGTTATTAGTCTCGTTGTATTTTTTTTGTATTTATGAAAACGGGAGCTGCTGGTAGTTATGTTCAGACGGAGATAAAAAATGGGTGTAGTGTATGTTATTCTTTTTATATGGATATGGAAAGTTGTGGACTGAAGATGAAGCATGACCTTTAATGGTGAATAAGAATATAGAGAAAGAAACATATGGCAGGTGATAGACTAAAGAACTGAAGAAGGGATTGCTAGGTGTTATTTTTTAGGGACCCACAATTATATTTAACAGAATCTTATACTTGTATCGTTAATTTTAGGGCTAAGGACAAAAATGATCATCTTTTTATATTCATCAAGGACTATATCAACCCCCTATATAACAGGGATCATTTTGGTGGTTTTCTGCTGAATAATTATTAGAGTATTGGAAGCAGAGGTGGGAGAAAGACCGGTGAAAGTTCATTCCTGGTTGCATTTGGTGGACAGTATAGAAAGAAATGAGTGCAAGTTATTTTGAAAGAATCAATAGTTCTATCTAGAAAATTAGAATGAATTTTCTTAGCTTCTTCTTTTTTTGGGTATAAACAGAATATGTGGGGAAAATTAAGGTAGTTAGAAGATTTAATTGCAATGTGTAAGTGTATATGGTTTGGGCAGGGCTTTATGAACCTTTTGCTGCTTGTAAAGTTTGCAGGTTGGCACCTTTTTTTATGTCTAAAACAAATAGTCTATAGTATTCCTAAACTAGGCCTTAAAATACAATTAGGCTGAAAATAGTAAAATTAGTAGGGGTTGAAGTGTCTAGACGTCTAATAATCGTCTAGACATTTTTGGCTAGCATAAAATCTAATTCATCTAGACGTTTATCTACTTTAGTTGTCTTCTCTCCACCTACTAGATGTTTTGAAACATATGTTTTGAAATGTATAGATGATTTTGGTTTACGTTTTTGGGTCTTCTTCAATTATGCCTCCGTGCCTTCCCCTGGATTGATTCTTGGTTTCCAAGTCTCTTTGAGCCAATCAACGACATGATGTTGACTTGATAAAACCCCCTATTATGTACTTCAATAATGAAAGAGAATTGGAATCACGAAAGGGGAATTTTTATTGCTAATCCAAATTCAATACAAACTAGTTGTCACAATTGATAAACTGAATTAGACACGACGAGAAATAAGTTTCCATTGAAGCTCCAATTGTCACCTGTCAATGGAGATTAGAGATAGACTCAGTCGAGAGAAAGAAGTAGTAGTTAGGAAGAAGAGAGAGAAATAAGAAGGAAAGATCATTAGGGTTTAACCAAAATGATTTGTTGCCCCCCTTCACAATAGTTCATTGTGTTTATATTGAAGTTGATTATCTGTGCCTATTACGTGACCATAATTTATGTCTCTGACGTGACCACTAATACAGGTCATGGCAATCCTTCTCGCTTAAAATCAACCTTTTCCTTAAGGTTATTATTGAATACTTGACTAACAATTGATGATCCCCTTTTTTTGTAGGGAGTATTAAGCAACCACAAAAATACCCTAAGTTTCTCGGATTCTCCAAAAATGTCGTCGCACCCGTGTTGGATCCTTAAAAAATACACTAGTTTGGAGCATCTGACACGCACCTGTAGATATTTTTGAAGAGTCCGAGCAACTTTGAAAATACCAATGTCAATAACCAACTTGCAATTGAACGAGTTGTTCAATTGAAGCAATCCAGAGTTGCATATTATAGTGGACAATTATAGATGAAAGAAGAGAAGTCAATGTATTTATAAAAATTGCAGGCCATAGTTCAACAACTGAAACTACCTCTAACTGTAGAGATGCAACTGTATACCTTTTTTTGAATTAAAGTTTTGAGATAGAAGGAAATTGCAATTTTCCTCTCACAAAAGACAAAAACCCATGAATGTGTTTACCAGAGCAGAACTTTCCTGAATAGCAATGTAGATTAAGCAACATTACTTTCACATACTTAATCAGTCTTTCATGAAACTTTTCTGAAGTAAGCTTTAGTAGAATAAGCAATGCCCATTAGCCAAATCTTTCGCAAAAATGTGTCCATTTGCTTTGATGTCACTCAAAAGTCCTCTTAAGTTGTAATTAGTTATTTTCTCAGAATGACCCAACTTGATATTTTCGGTATGCAAACAATTGCAAATGAACCACCCTCAGATCCATGAAAAAGTCGGCATTTCACGTCTCATTTGATCTTTATCTACCACAACACCCAAAATTGGAGAAAACCAAACCTGGACAATCTCTAAGTATCCGATTGCATCATACAAAAAATGTAATGCATTCACATTCAAAAGTGTACCAATCACGCTTCCATATAGTTTGACTATTCTCAAAGGAGACACCCTAAGAAGAAGCAACACACTGTAAGTGTTTAAATATGGAAAGAGTAATACAAGTTTATTCTTCTCAATGAAGACTACAATATAATACTTCCTGACATAGACTACAGTAGCAGTAGCTCCATCAAACAACTGATATAACCAAAACAACAACGGAAGAACCTCCACTGTATCACAACTTAGTAGACGTAACTGAGAAATTATGCATAGTACTGACAACTTGAACTTAATAGGCTTTTTACAATTGATATCAATCACATCCAAGATAGTACCTCCATGGTCAAAAAGTATAATAGCTTTATTAATTTCCTTCTCAAAGCCATAAGAGAAGAAGTTGGCAATGAGTTTATTAATCAGTACGATAGAATAAACAATGAGCTCATGTAGGAATAAAGACCTACCCAACTCTACTCCATCAAGGAAAGTCCATGGAACCTGTCTAATATTAAAACAATTGCAGATGTGTAAGCCTAAGGTACATCCAACCCATGAATTAACTCGGGTCATTTCACTCATTCGCCTGTACTTTCGCGACTCATCAAGGAATGTCTCCGAATGGAAATGTAAAGATGAAACTTTATGGAAACCAAAAACGGATGTCCTACAACACCAAATTTGTAGTCCATATGCCATAGAAAACAACCACTCCTTCGAGGCAACACAAAGAGTCTAACTTGATCTCGTAGCCATGAACTCACAAATAATTCCTAGAACCAACGCTGAAATATGTCCTTCACAAGTAATAAAGTGTATACATATGACCCAAATTGCAATTGTAGAATTTGGAGGTATCCACCAGGGTTTAAAATAGGCAAGTTTGCTCCGGAATCAAGGAAAAATTGGTTCAAAATACTTTGATCATTGGGTATGGAATTAATATGATAAGATAATATTTGAATAATCTCCTTGAAATCATCCACAACCATAAATTGAATAATGTCTTGTAGTACCAAGAAATTTGGTAAGCAAACTACAATTTAATGAATACATACTCGACTTTTTCTTATTAAGGAAAGCCCAAAAAGCCTACCCCATATCAACGCAATTACAAATGCATAAACCGAAAGCATGTGAAAGCAAACCAGTAGGTGTAAGAGGGCCACAACATGCTATTAAACTCTTCCATTTTGGCTTTATATCAAATATCTTGTCACTAAACTCTATGTAAAGCTTATATCCCTTGCATGGAAATTTGTTGAGACATATCAATTTCAATATTGTATCTTCAACATCAAAAACATAAAGTTGTGAATCGAGATATAAGACCATGATCTCGATTTTCGTGGTGTTTGTATTATGGATGGAGTGAAATTCAACTAGAATTTCATATTCTACCCATTGAGATTATTCATCAAACACCTGGTCATCATTGCATTCTAAATTGACCTCACTATTGTTTTCCACTTTCAGCAGATCAATAATAGCATGGTTTCAAGAACCCACTTCTGTTTGGTTGTCCCCTTCATTCATTTTCCCCAACATACATCAAGACAAAAACAACATTGTCAGTCAACACTATGTAAACACCATAGACTCAAGAGTTGCATTGGCAGGCAACACTGCATATGTAATCCTTACACCAACTCCAAATTTTTTTTAAATCCATAAGTATTCCTGAAATTTCATCCGCAGGGCCCTTCTATTGGCATTGTTTCGTTCAACTAATTCAGCCAAAGTCGACGATTCTGCAAACATCTTCTTTTAATACTACCCACAGCCGAGACAGGTTTATGTCTCTAATACCCATTGTTATGTACATTGATAATTAAAGGGAAATTGGAATCCCATAAGGTAGATTTTTATTGCTAATCTGAATTTAATACAAGCTAGCTATTATAATTGATAAACTGAATTAGATGCTGTAAGAGATAAGTCATCGTGGAAGCTCCAATAGTCACCTTTCAACGGTGATTAGGGATATAATTAGTCGAGAGGAAGAAGAAGTAGTAGTTAGGAAAAAGAGAGAGAAATGAGAGAATGAGAGGAAAAGATCATAGATTTTACCAAAATAATTCATTACCCCCCTTCACAATAGTTTACCTTGTTTATATTGAAGTGGACTGTCCGTACCTTTCACGTGACCATTGATACGGGTCATGATACCCTCTTTGCTTGAGAGATCATGAAATAGAACTAAGATAATTCAATGCTCATGAGAACATTATCCGTAAATAAGGCCTTAAAATACAACTAGGCCAAAAATAGAAATATAAAAAGGTGGGACTAAATTGTCTACACATTTGGTAATTGTCTGGACTTTTTTGGCCAACTTGTACTCTAATTTTTCTAGCCATTTATCCCATCCTCTTCCTGAGAGTGTCCTTGACTCCTTTTTGTTTCTCTGCTACATGATTAAGTCAAACTTAGGTCATGTACTGTGAAGGACTTCATTTGGGATAAAAGATCATTCTGGGAAAGAGGATTTTAATGTTACAACTCTTAGAAAATAAAAGAGGGGGAAGATAAGGGTTTTAGAAAGGTTACTATCATGAAGAGCTATTTGGTACCTCTTAGGAAGATGATGGCATGAGACATTTATCAAGTATATTCCCTTCTATTCCTAGTCATTGTTCTTTTTTTGGCAATTAATTCTTATTTTATTTCTTCTAAAATATAGACTCTATTAACTAAAATATTATTAGGATCCCGAGTTGTAAAAGTAAACAAGTCCCAGTTTTACTATATTTTGTACAAGATCTAGCTAAATCTGAATTCCTAGTAGGTGGCCATATTTTGTTCTAAGGTTGCTCTTCTATTCTATCATAACATTCTGTAAATTTACTAATGCAGTATCAGAATCTGACAGTGATTTTAAAAGCAAAAAATCATAGAAAAGTATCAAGATTGGTAGACTTTGATGTGAAAAATGAGTAGTAAAGTGCATACTCCTTTGAAATGAAGCTCACGACTTATAGAAAATATGAAGAAGTACCAAACATATATGAATTTAGTTTTACAGTGACTGATATCATTGAGTTATTTGTGTAAATAAATACAATCCATGGAATCATAGAAAGTATCAAAATCAAAGAACATTCTTGATTCTACGAGAATTCTTATAAAGCCTTTCATTTGCTTATCTTCAATGAAAGTTTATAATATCAGCCTCTAATGTACAGTAATGCTGATACTATCTTTTGACTCTTCAATGTTAAAATTCAAAAGATTAACTGCTTCTCGTTGGGACCAATTTAAGCATCATTGTTTGAAGCACACACTTCTCTAAATCATATTTACCCATGAAATGATAATCACTCGCTTTACATCAATCCATCATTTTAAGCAACAAATAGTAACTTCTAATATTACTGGTATCAGATTTCTACTCATACACGTGGTCTATTTTCTCAGAGGTGCCCCAGTCCTCCTTCTTACTTGGAGAAGAGAGAAGGCTGAGGGGACTAGTATATGTGACTGCATTTGCTTATAGTCCACATGTGATTAATCTATTTGTCTCTTTTTATAATAGAGCATTTTTTTTTGCCAGTGATATACTATGTTTTTCTTCTTTTCTACTCTATGATGCCTTCTTATGCTGCTACATTAGTTGAACTTTGTTTTTTTAGAAAAGATGTGTTGATGTGTAGTCGTTTTGAAGAAATGTTCCATATTTACAGCCATTAGTATTCTCCATGGAGGCCTTGGGGATGGGACTTCACCTAATAACAGAAGGTTTTTTAATCCTGTCTTCTACCAAATCATACTATTTGATCAGGTAGATATTCTTAACTACGTGATAATTCATGCACTTTGTGCTATTTCAAATGAAAGATTACCATCTTCTAGAGAGGTGAAGGTAAAATTAAGCCTCATGCCTGCTTGGAGGAGAACACTACATGGGATCTCATTGGGGATAGTATAAAACTAAGAGAGCATTTAAATATTCCGAAATAGCAGGTGCAAATCACTCTCCTTTTGTGACTGCTAGCTCGATGGTAGTTCATAAGCCTCTCATAGGTAATAGGTGTGAGTTTGCTTCAGGTATTTGATGGCTCATGGGGAAGCACTCTTGCTCTTGCATACAACATGTCACATCCTAAAAAGGTCTACTGGTTGTTATTCTTTAAGTTCAAGTTTTGTAGTTCAAACTTGTTTGGAGGAAGTGATAGATCTATTAATAATATCATGTTAAATATATGTTATTGCTAAAAATCTTAAATGCCTTTCTATTAAAGGTTACTGGTATCATTCTTAGAGGGATCTTTTTGTTGCGGGAGAAAGAAATTGATTGGTTTTATGAGGGTGGAGCTGCTGTAATATACCTTAATGGTATGTTTCTGAATTTTATGCGTGCATATGATTGAGAGTAGTTAAGGGAGGCCAACCAACTATACCTAGTCCATAGTTGTATTGAGTTGTTATAGAATCTGAGAAGTATAAACTATTTCATCAGCTGCTGGAATGTATTTGTTTGATTATATATGAACTTTTGAATTAGACGTAGGATATAAAAATAAGATTTTGGCAAGGGAATTCCTATTTGGTTTTTTCCTACGAAGATGACAAATAACTTTTATATGTATTTGTAGATCCTTGCAATACTCACTTGAAAGCCAATGTTTTAGCCAGTTCACTATTTCAAGTCTACAAATGAAATACATTCACCATAATATATGTCTCATTTTGCGATTTCTAGCAAAGTTGTGATTGGTCTGAGGCATTTTTTAACCAATATTTTTAAGTAAGAAGAAGGATCATTCAAACTGTTTAATCACATTGTATTAAGTGGTTAAATGTTTACCTAAACCTAGGGAAATGATAAATGTGTAGATCTGATGATCATTGAGGTGTTATTTTCACTTGGTTGTTTAATGGGACCACTAATGTGGTTTTCAAAGTTAACACCACCTTTTTTTGTCATCTATTACAGTTTGAGAACCATTTAGAGATCTGATTTCGGAGGAAGAAAGGAGTTGTTTTGTCGAGGCTTACCACAAGAGATTAAATTCGGATAACCTAGAAACACAGGAAATAAGTTATTGTTTAATTGTATGTCCTAGTTTCTTTTATTGTTCCTAATTTTGTGAATATGTTACAATTTCCTTTTTTATGGTAGAGAGAAAAGGTTAAAAAAGAAAATTTCCCTCCATCCCATTATGTGGCAACCTTTCCTTTTCAATGTATCCCAAAAAGAATAACTCCTTACTAATTAGAATCAATTTTGCTTTAAAATTCTCCTTTTATCCTTAAAAAAATGGTTTATAGAGACACAAATATCTAAGGATTATTTTAGACCACAAGTTTAAAAAGTCTTTATTTTTTTCTTAGACACTGTGCCAATTCAAAGGGTGCCAGATAAAATGTGACGGAGGGAGTAATTATTTGCTCTTTCCCCTTTGATATCCCGGATGTTTCACTTACACAACCCCTGAAATTTTGAACATGTATGTATTATGTTGTTGATATAACTTGATTTTATTTGAATCCTCAACAATGGTAGAAGCACCTTTTTGTTCCTTTGTTAGCACCAGACATGTATTGTCCCTTGTTTATAACCGTGGTGTCAGGGCCAGACAACTATTGTTCTTAAGATAGAATATTTGAAGTACTCATAAATTGTCTTAGTTTCTTCTATTTTTGGTGTAAACAGGATATAATAGAGCTTTTTTTTGTGTATGGGGGGATATGGTAGAGTTTCTAGGCAATGTGATAAATTATAAGTCAGCAACAATAGTCCCAGTACACTGATTTTTGGGAAATTTTGTTGTAAAGTACCCCATTGGAACCTTCAAGTGCCGATGCTTTTGAATTGAATACAATGTTAACTTATCCAAAAAGGAAAAAACTCATAACTACTGCACATAATACACCATGCTACTTTTTTCAGTAAAGAAGTCAAAATTAGGTGGCTTAACAGTTTTAAAAAGTCGTCATGACTCGTGAAAAGATATGATAGAAAATTTAAAAGCACAAAGGATTTTAGTATGATAGGCAGCACAATGGCTTCACAGTTTAGTCCCTCTTGCATTGATGTGGGTTGTTTGTGTTAGGTTGTAGAGCCTGATTAATATGTGATGTACTGTTATATATTAATGTTCACGCTGTACCTTTTATTCTCATTTCTCTGTGTAACTGTTCATACTTTGAGTAATTAATATAAATAGCCCATTTGTAGTAGAGGTTACTCACAGGGTGTTACCATGTAATTCATTCTCATATTTTTCTCTCTTCTCAAGAACTTTCTCTGTAGTTTTCTTCATCCTCTCCATAGATTTAGTGTGTGTGCATGCAAATCGATCCTAACAACTGGTATCAGAGATTGAGATATTTATTATGACTACTGTAGTTGGAAGGATCAAAGCTTGGAATCGAGAAGTTTGATGGATCCTATTTCAGTTTTTGGAAGATGCAGATTGAAGGCTATATGTAACAGAAAGATTTTCATGAACTCTTGACTGGGGTTAAGACGAAGTCCATAATGAAGGAGAAGTGGAATATCATGGATCGATAGGCTCTAGGGATGATCCGATTGACTTTGTCGAGAAACATGGTGTTCAACATCATCAAGGAGAATACAACATCTGATCTTTTGAAGGAGCTATCAAATATGTACGAAAAACCATCTGCGATGAACAAGGTATATTTGATATGTAGATTGTTCAATTTACAGATGTCTGAGAATGGATCTGTTGTTGATCATATAAATGTGTTCAATATGATTGTTATTCAACTGTATTCTGTGGATATTAATTTCAAAGTTGAAATTAAAGCATTGATTTTGATGTCATCTCTGCCTAAGTATTGGGATACTATTGTTGCTGTAATTAGTTTTTCCCTTGGATCTGAGAAACTAAAGTTTGATGAAATCCGAGATGTTGTTCTTAGAAAAAGCACTGGCAAATGAGAAATTGGGGAGTCATCTGGTAGTGCTCTTAGTGTTGACCGAAGGGGGAGAGACCAATCGAAGGGTCAGAATACACATGGAAGATCACAATCGAATAATCGTGTAAAATCTCCACAAAAATCCAATGTGACATATTAGAATTGTGGAGAGAAAGGACACTTTCGGACAGAATGCAAGAAACACAAGAAGACGAAGAATAAAAAATCTAGAGGTGATAATGATTCTGTTAATTCATTAAAAGACATTAGGGATGCTCTAATCCTTAGTGTTGATAGCCTGGTTGAATCCTGGATATTGGATTTTGGTGCATCTTTTCATTCATCTCCAAGCAAGGAATTGTTCCAAAATTTCAAGTCTGAAATTTTTGGAAAGATGTATCTTGCTGACAAGAAGTCGTTGGCAATTGAAGAAAAGGGAAATGTTTGTATAAAAAATCTGAAGGAAATTAGTGGACATTGGAGGATGTCAGACATATTCCTGGTTTCAAGAAGAATCTGATCTCTATTGGTCAATTGGATAGCATAGGCTACACAACAGAGTTTGGTAAAGGTTCATGGAAGATTGTGAAGGGTGCTATGGTTGTAGCACTTGGAACAAAATCTAGAACTTTGTACACCACTACAGGGTGTATAAATATGGCTGCTATTGTTGAGGGTGTTTCCGGTTCATGTTTGTAGCACAACAGACTTGGACACATAAGTGCCAAAAGAATGAAGATGTTGGCTGTAAAAGGAGCTTTAGAAGGGCTAAAATCTATTAATATGCGTCTTTGTGAGAGTTATGTTATGGGTAAACAAAAATGAGTAAGCTTCACGAAGACTGCGAGAGAGCTAAAGAAACTACGGCTAGAAATGGTCCATACAGATGTTTAGGGACCATCTCCTATTTTATTAGTTGGTGGATCCAGATTCTATGTCACCTTTATTGATGATTTCAGCAAGAAGGTATGGGTTCACTTCTTGAAACATAAGTCATATGTGTTTTCTACTTTCAAGAGGTGGAAAGCTAAAGTTAAAAATCGGACTGGCTTGAAAATCAAATGCCTGAGGTCTAATAGTGGATGAGAATATAACAAGTTAGAATTCAAACAATTCTGCGCAGCTGAGGGAATCAGATTGATGAGGATAGTTCCTGGGAAGGCAAGGCCGAACGGAGTTTCTGAAAGGATGAACAAAACTTTGAATGAGCGTGCAAGGAGCATTAGGATACAATAAGGGTTGCCTAAGATATTTTGGATAGATGCTGTGAGCACAGCTGCAGACTTGATCAATAGGGGACCATCAGTTCCTCTGGGGTTCATGATTCCTAAAGAAGTATGGACAGGAAAAGAACTAAAGTATTCACACTTAAGAACTCTTAGTTGCACTGCTTATGTTCTTGTTGATCCAGAGATGAGAGATAAGCTTAATGCTAAAGCTATAAAGTGCTACTTTATAGGTTATGGTTCTGACATGTTTGGGTATAGGTTTTAGGATTACAAGAACATGAAGATCCTAAGACATTGTGATGTGACATTTGATGAAAATATCTTATACAAGGACAGAGAGCAAAAGGTTCAAGAGACTACAAAGCAAGTGGGAGTTGAGCTTGAGTTGCCGAAAAGTACACCCAAAGTTATTATAGTAGAAACTCAACGAACTCCAGAGACTGTCATTGAAGAACCAGGGATGGAACAAGTGACACCTGAGCAGGTTGAGAGAAGATCATCCAGGACTATTAGAGCACCAGATAGGTATTTACCATCATTACATTTTCTGTTGCTGACTGATGAAGGGGAACCAGGGTCTGTTGCTAAGGCCCTGCAGGTGGAGAATTCAATCAAGTGGGAGCAAACCATGGATGATGAGATGAGCTTACTTGAGAAGAATAACACGTGGATATTAACTGAGTTACTTGTAGGGAAGAGAGCCTTGTTGAATAAGTGAATGTTCAGAATCAACGCAGAGCAAGATAAAAACAGAAGGTTCAAGGCTCAGTTAGTAGTTAAAGGATATTCACAAAGGAAAAGTATTGATTATGCTGAAATATTTTCTCTTGCTGTGAAATTAAATACTATCCGAATTTTATTGAGTATTGCTGTATTGGACAATTTGCATTTTGAGCAAATGATGTAAAAACTACATTTTTACATGGAGATTTAGACAAGGAAATCTATCTGCAGCAACTAGAGGGGTTTGTAGATCCAGTCAAGGAACACATGGTGTGAAAGCTCAACAGGAGCTTGTATGGGCTGAAGTAAGCACCTAGACAGTGGTACAAGAAGTTTTACTCCTTTATGAGAAAGAGTGGCTTCCGCAGGAGTGAAAAGGATCAGTGTTGCTACTTCAAGAAATACACTGATTCTTATGTATTTTTACTCTTGCAAATAGATGATATGTTGATTGCAGGATCCAGTATGAAGGACATAAACTCTTTGAAGGCTAGTCTTTCTTTTGAGTTTGAGCTAAAAAATTTAGGTGCAGCGAAGCAGATTCTTGGGATGAGGATTTCTCCGAATAGATCTGTTGGCCCTTTGAAACTTCCCAAAAGCAGTACGTTGAGAAGGTACTGGCCAGATTCAGAGTTAATAATGCTAAACCCAAGACTACTCCATTGGTAAATTACATAAAATTATCAAAGGAGCAGTCACTGAAGACAGCTTAGGAGCGGGAGCACATGGCATTTGTTCCATATGCTTCTGCAGTTGGGAGTCTAATTTATGCTATGGTCTGCACTAGACCTAACATAGCACATGCAGTGGGAGTTGTTAGCAGGTACATGGAAAACCTCGATAAAGAGCATTGGGAAGCTGTGAAGTGGCTTCTAAGATATCTGAGAGGTACATCCAGTACTTCACTTTGTTTTGGCAATAGCAAGGTGGTTCTGCAAGATTTTATTAATGCTGATCTTAGTGGCGATGTGGACTCGATCAAGAGCACTTCCAAATACATTTACACCGTAGGTGTTACAGCAGTGAGTTGGATGTCTAGGCTTCAGAAGTGTGCTGCTCTTTCATCTACTGAGGTTGAGTATATGGCATAGTTGAAGCTAGAAAGGACATGATATGGCTGGCAGATTATCTAGAAGAACTAGGCAAGAAGCAGTATGAGAAGATTCTTTACACAAATAGCCAGAGTACCATACAGTTGATGAAGAACCCGGTTTATCGTTCGAAGACAAAGAACATTAGAAGATGGTACCATTTCACAAGCAGGGTAGTGGAAGAAGATGATATGTGTTTGGAAAGATAGAGGGTGCAAAGAATCCAGCAGACATGTTGACAAAATGTGTTGATGTTGGTAAACTAAGGTTGTGCAAAACCTTAATTGGTCTTCTGTAGTTGTGTTTACATATTTTGCGGTGTGGCGAACATATTGATAATGGATAATATTATTTATATTTTTTGAGAATGTAATTCTTGGATGACAGAATCAGTCTCCAAGTGGGAAAATTGTTAGGTTGTAGAGCCTGATTAATATATGACGTACTGTTATATATTAATGTTCACGTGGTTTAATCTTTTATGCTCATATCTCTGTGTAACTGTACATACTCTAAGTCACTAATATAAATAGATCTTCCATCGTGGAGGCTACTCATAGGTGCTACCACATAATTTATTCTCACTTATTTCTCTCTTTCCTCAAGAACTTTCTCTCTAGTTTTCTTCATACTCTCTATAGATTTAGTGTGTGTGCATGCAAATAGATCCTAAAATATTTTCTCCTATGATGAGGTACAAGATGGTTAGCGAGATCAAATGGATTATCGCTGAAGGGGAGGTCAAAAGTGATGTGGTCTTGGTTTGAGGAAATGATTATTGGGAAGCAAAGTAATCCCACAGCAGAGAAATAGAGGAAACATGTCCAATATTTAAAGTCTCACCCAACTCCATTAGTATGAGGCCTTTTTGGAGGTGCCCCAAAATTACTCCGTGACGGCTTGGCCCAAAGAGAACAATATCATACTAGTGCGGAGTTTGGGTGAAGTTACATATGGTCCCAGCAAGTTGTATCAGAGCCTAGTTTCGGGTGTGTTGGAGTAGTGGACTGCATTCTGTGAGATATTCTTGGTATGAAAACAAAACTTGAGATCTGTTCCTTGTGTCAAAAGTCTTCCTGGCGAGTGGTGGTCAGGTGACGTATCCTGTTGGGTGATAATAGCGGTACAAGATATTTGGTAGATTATGTGAAGTGACCTAGTAGTTGGAGATCTACGGTTGATGTCTTGTGTCGAAAGTCTTCTTGATAAGTGGTGGTCAAGCGGTGTGTCCCACTGATTAGTAGTGGTTGTATAAGATAGTTGGCGAGATCAAATGGATTATCACTAAAGGAGAGGTCGCAAGTGATGTAGTCTTAGTTTGAGGGGAGGATTGTTGGGAAGCAAAGCAATCCCACATCGAAGAAATAGAGGGAGCATGTCCAATATTTAAAGTCTCACCCAACTCCATTAGTATGAGGCCTTTTGGTAGGTGCCCAAAAAAAATCTGTGAGGGCTTGACCCAAAGCGAACAATATCATAGTAGTGCAGAGTTTGGGTGAAATTACATGCGGTCCCAACATTTTGGAAAGAGAGAAATAGGAGAGCTTTTAAGGAGGTAGAGTCTAGTTTTTCTCAGGTGAGGAATAACGTCCGGTCTCTCATTTTCTTTTGGTTCGCCCATAATATTCCTAGTTGTATAGAATAATAGGTGGACCTTATAGTGAATCTGATTTTGTAGATTCTTTACCTTTTGTTTTTTCCATTGTATATGGCCTTCTTGACCTTGTTTATAAATGAAATTCACTTACCTTAAAAAAAAAAAAAAAGATATAACGTGGTTTGTGTTTGTAAACATGTCTGACAGTTTTTGATCATTTTACCTCCACAACGTCAAATCAACTCCACATATTGCTATATTACTATTCAATACATTACAACTCTTGTTTACTTGTCTCAAGTTCTTAATGTTTTAGTATGCCGCAGCTAGGGCACGGACTAAATGGGAAATGATAACTACTCATATTCTCCCTAATAAAGCGAATATAAAGAGAGAAGATAATGATCATTTCTCCTTGGTGAGTACATCTATGAAGTGCATGTGGTTTCCGGGTGACCTTCCTATTAACGCATTGTTCTTTTGTATCTATATTCTTAAAACTCTATCTAAGAGTTGCAGCTTCACTGTTTTCCATATTTCTTTTGCCTATACTAACAACTTGAAATTACAATATTTTGGAAATTCAACGTGAAACAATTTTTTATAATAATAGGATTGTTATCATTCGTTATATAACATCAACATTTCTTGCTTTATTCAGTCATTTGCAAGGATTGATAACCACTACTTTATCAACAAGGGGTTCTTCTCTTCAGATTCTTTCCTTCTGGATAATGTAGAAAAGATAAAGCATATCAAAACAATAATTGTTCAAGTAAATTCTGCTTTTTTTTATGCTTTAGTTTTGCACTTCCTTCTCAGAGTTCAAAACTCCCCCAATACTTGAGGCCTTGTCTAGAGAGTGAACATTAGGGGTGTGCAACGGTCCGTTCGGTTCGGTTTTATGTGTTAATGGTTTGGTTTATCAGTTTTCGATTTTTAAATATGCAAAACCATTAACCAACTAGTAAGATATTTTCTTATTGGTTTTTGTTTTATCGGTTTTTTGTGCTTAACGGTTTGGTTTTTGGTTTAACCAATGAGAAAATACTCATAAAATAAAAATATTAACCACTAAAATAAAAAATGAAATCTTAGTTGCCGCCAAAATCATATGCAATGTGTTTTAGTTTACGAGAATCTTCAAACTTGAAATAAATGTTAGTTTGGAAAAACACTAAATCATAATTGTTGGAAGCTACTAAATGCTTCAAGCTTTCCAATACGATAATGCCCGAGCTTTGTATTGTGCCTTTGTTGCCCTGAATAGGTTAATACTTTGTGAATCTTTGAATTGTGAATAAGTAGCATATGCGTGTGCCTATTACATTTGAT
>JAPEIP010000012.1:107871247-107885630 GCA_026120095.1 Capsicum chinense | reverse complement strand
ATAATAATAATAATAATATAATCTAATAATATTAGTAGTAATGATAATAGTAAAATAATAATAATAATAATAATAATAAATATAATAATAGTAGTAGTATTAATAGCAAAAAATATATATAATAACAATAATAATAATATATAACTACTTATAAATGAAGGATTGATATACTACACAAAAAGAAAACAAATGAATATTAGGAAAAAGTAATATGCATGTGTAACCATATTATCGCACAATAAAAATGAGGACAAAAATAATAAATATAAGGAAAAAACATATGTACGTGTGACCATTTTATTTACTACTATATACAAGTAAAGTTTGGGGTGACTAAAATTACCGAACTACCTTTGGTAGTCACCCCAACCTTCACTTATATATAGTATTAAAGTAATAATAATAATTATTAATATTATTATAATAATAGTAATGGTAATAGTAAAAAATATGTTATAGTAAAGTAAAGTAATAATAGTAATAATAGTAATAATAATAATAGTAATAATAATAATAGTAATGGTAATAGTACAAAAATAATAATAATAATAATAATAATATAATAATAATAATAATAATAATAATAGTTGTAGTAGAAGTAGTAGTAGTAATAGTAAAAGAAAAAAAATATAATAACAATAATATATAATTACTTTATAAATGAAGGATTGGTGTACTACACAAAAAGACAAAATAGTAGTACACCCATTCTACATTTATATATAAGAGTAAAAAATCAGAGGTTGAAATCGTCGGAAAAACGATGATAAAAAGTTATAGAAAATTGTATGGATGGGTTTGGAGTCACTGGACAACCACCATCGAAGAAGAATCCAACTTGGAAACATGTTAGAGAAGTATTCACACATCAATCAGTGGATTTACACTCTCGTCAAAACCCTAACTTTTGGCAACATGTGTGAGGTTCTATGTATTTTTGGATATATTTTTAATTCCAAAAATGTGGGATTTGGAAATTCAAGTTTAATTGTTACATCAGAACCCATAATGAGGAGATCAAAAAATCAAACATCAGAGTCTATATTGAGGAGGATAAGGATGTCATTTTGGATGATATGGACCTAGTTGTAGTTATTGTAATAGGCTTGGGGACATTTGTAAAGTATCTTGTTCTCTACATTGTCGACCACCTAAGAATGCTCATGTTTCTCAACATGGGGGACCACCTAATAATGTTGATATTGCTCAAGACTTACACTACCAATAATTATTGGGTTTATTTATTTGAAGGGAATATAATGAGTACCTTTAGTATCAAGTAGAAGACGTCTCCACAAGTAGCTGCAGTTGCACAATCTAATACCCCTAGATCGTGGGTCATAGATTACAATGCTTCTGATTTATTTCTGGGATTTACTATACAAGTAATCATCATGTTTATTTATCTAAAGAGGAATATAATGAGTACCTTCAATATCGATCAAGTAAGAAGGCATCTCCACTAGTAGCCTCATTTGCACAGTCTAATACCCCTGGATCGTGGGTTGTGGACTCCGATGCTTTTGATCATATTTTTGTCTATAAATCACTTTTTCGAAATATTGTTTATTCATAGTCTCTCCTCGCTATTACTTTAATCACTCGGGTCCAAGCAAATGCCAAAGAAGTTGGACAAGCTAATCCTCTATCCTCACTTTAAATTTTGTTTTTCATGACCTTGGTTGTCATCACTTTAATCTTGCATTAGTTAGTTATTTGACTCAAGCCCTTAATTGTGCCATAATATTTCTTAGTTCTTTGTTATGGAGGACCATAGTATGGGACGTATGATTGGCGTAGAAACTGAAGCACAAGTCTTTAATACCTTACCTGTCATAATTCCCATATAACATGTACTATTACACCCCCGACTTAATTCACAAATGTTTGGGACATTTAAGTTATTTCAAACTACAAAAGATGGTGCCAGTATTTTCTATTTTTTTTGCATTACATTGTGAGTCATTGACTAAGGAACACACTCGCACAATCTTTCCACATAGTGTTGCTAGTCGTGCAAAGTTTATTTTCATAGTTCATTTTAATATTTGGGGTCTTAATAGAGTTAGTTCAGTCTTAGGATTTCGTTATTTTGTTAGTTTCATCGATGATTATTCATTATGTGTACTTGGATTTTTTAATGAAAGATTGTTCTGAATTGTTTTCTATATTCAAGAGTTTTTGTGCTAAAATGCAAAATAAATTTGGTGTCTCTATTCGTACCTTCCGTAGTTATAATGCCCTAGTATATTTGTCCTTCCAGTTCCAACATTTTATGATTTACCAATGAATTATTCATTAAACATCTTGTCCATACACCTCTCATCGGAATGGGGTAGTAAAGAGGAAGAATAGGCACCTCATTATGGCTGATTACACTCTTCTTATTCAATCCTATGTTCCTCTGTTTCATTGGAACGATGCAGTTCTTACGTCTTTCTATTTAATTAATCAGATGCCCTCATCTACCATCCATAATCAAATTCCTTATTCAGTATTGTTTCCTCAATCACCATATACTCCTTTCCTTATGTTGTTAGGAACATATGTTTTGTTTTAATTTAATCTTTGGAAAGATTAATTAGTCCCTCCTTCTCTCAAATGTCTCTTTCTTAGTTATTTTTGAGTTCAAAAGGGCTATCGTTGTTAGTCGCCAGATTTTTGTCAGTACCCTAGGTCTATGTCACATTTTAAATCTGGGTCTTACTTTACATCTTCTAATCATTGGACATATCTGAGGTCTTACCTATATTCATTTTTTAGGAAATCTACTGTGATGCCTATATCTCCATCCACACTGCCACCAGTTTTCACCCCTACCGAGTTTTGAGGAATCTATAGTTACTTCTAAATCTCCATCCACAATGCCAGCACTCCTGACTTATCATCGTCATCTTTCTAGCATTAGGCCTAAATAATTCACATCCTGCATTGGACCTTACCCCTATTGTGGACTAATCAACTGACTAGATTAGGATAAGGTGTACTAAATACTCATAATAATAATCCTCATTATACTCTAATCATCGCCTATGTTCACCCCATTATTCATTCCTATGTCTAGAGGTGAAACATATTCTCATCCTCGTTAGAGACATGCTATGATTGACTTATACATATCTGCTTTACATGTGAGTGGTACTTGGGACCTTGTTCCTCTTCCTTTAGGTAAAATCTACTCTTTTGATGGTTATAATTTGGTTTATGTAGTCAAAGTTGGTTCGGACTAAGAAATTAAAGGGAAAAGAGAATTTGAGAATTTGTGTCTTGATTATTCCCTCAAGCTAGTGGGATTAAATAGTGCTACAGAGAATGTAAACAAGAAAAAAACTAAATAGAATATTGCACAATATTCTAAGTGCCTAACTATGGGGATTTAGGGATATTCCCACATTTACACTCTAATAATAGAGATATTCTTATATCTTAATTATCTGATAATGATATAATATTTAACACTTCCCCCCATATAAGTCTATGTATCCTAACTCAATCTTCTGTCGAGTGAAGTGACAATCTATCTGAATGTGCTTCGTTCTTTCACAAAACACACATTACAAATGATGTGTAGTCCAACTTGGTTATCATAAATTAATTAATCGGTTCAGCTCCTCCCATGATCAATTCCTGTAGAAGTTGTCTTCAACCATATAAGATCACATATAACTAATGCAATAGATCTATACTCCATCTTTGCACTTGTTCTTGCCACAACATCTTGCTATTTATTTTTCCAGGATAATAGATTACCTTCCATTAGAATACTTAAAGTGGACCGCCTATCAGGAGGAGACCCAACCTAATCTGCATTAGATTACTCAACAATGTCGGTATATCCTCTATCTTTATACAATAAACCTTGTCTTAGAGAGCTTTTGATATATCACAGAATGTGAATCACTGCATTCCAGTGACTATCACAAGGTAATTGTAAAAACTGGCTAACTACACTAACAATAAATGAAATCTCTGGTTGTGTGATCGTAAGGTAGTTGATTTTGCAAGTCTTCGATATCTTTTCAGATATTTTAAAGGCGCCCCCTGTCCTGGAATAAGCCTAGCATTTGGATCCAGGGGAGTTTTCACACGTTTGTAATCAAACATACGGTCTTCCAAAATGTCTAAGGCATATTTTTTTTACGTAATAGCAATACATTTCAAGTCTGTGCCACTTCAATGCCTAAAAAGTATTTAGCTTTTCCAAATTCGTTGTTTGAAAGTGACTTGAGAGGTATTGTTTAAGTTGAGAAATACATTCATGATCGTCACCAGTGATAGCAATATCATCAACATAAATAATTAAAAAGAGAGTCTCCAACAGTGTTCACAAACAATGTCAATAGCTCACACATAGAAAGTCTAGATAAGGAATCTGCAATAGTGTTATCTTTCCCCTTTTTATACTCAATAGAAAAATCAAACTGCATTATCTTAGCCATCCATTTCAATTGAGACCCTGTGTGCAGTTTTTACTGTAGGAGAAATTTAAGAGCCTTTTGGTCAGTTCTTACCAAGATCGTTTGCCTCTGAGATACTTACTCCATTTGTTAATCATCATTATCAATGCTAGCAGTTCCTTATCATAGACAAATAATGAAATATGTTTAAGAGAGAGGCCTTTTCTGATGTATGCTATGGATATCCTTGCTGCATGAGCATTACATCCTAGCAGTTCCTTATCATAGACAGATAATGAAATATGTGTAAGAGAGAGGCCTTTGCTGATGTATGCTATGGATATCCTTGCTGTATGAGAATTGCATCAATACCAAGGTCACAAGCATCTATTTCTACAATAAATTGTTGAGTATTGTCAGGAAGAGCTAACACAAGGGTTGTTGTGAGAGCCCTTTTTAACTACTCAAAACAGGAAGTAGCCTTACCACTCCAATGGAATTCATCTTTCTTCAGTAGGTCATTTAAGATCTTACTATGAGGATATATCCTTTAATAAGCCTCCTGTACTATCCAGCTAATCTAAAAAAAACCTGAGTTGTTTGATTCTGGTTGGAATTGGCAATTCTCTTACATCAAAGATATTTTGGGGGTCTGTTTCCACACTAGCTGCTAAAATGAAATATCCAAGGTACTCAACTTTGCTTACACCAAAAGGACTTGGGTTTCCTTACAAACAGGTTATGAGATGTGAGTATCTCAAAGGTTAATCTGAGATGTATCAGGTGCTCTTCCCAGTTTTTTATAAACACCAAAATATCATAAAAAAAGACTAGAATGAATTTCCTCAAATGTTCTTTGAAAAAATAATTCATCAACCTTTGGAAACAAGATGGAGCATTGGTTAAGACCGGTATTACCAAGTACTCATAGTGACCTATGTGGGTTCTAAATATTGTCTTGGCCACATTTGCATCATCTACCCTTATCATATCATCTACCTTTATCTGGTGATGAGGTCCAACTTAGTATAAACTTTAGATCCACCAAACTTATCTAGCAGTTTCTTGATAATTGGAATGGGAAATTTATCTTTTATGGTAATCTTATTGAGGGATTTGTATTCTATAAATAGTCTCCAAGAGACATTTTTCTTACTAACAAATACCATAGGGCTTTCATAAGGGCTAGAGCTGGGTTTTATGATACCTTGTTTGAGCATTTCTTCCACCAGTGCTTCAATAATATCCTTATGAGAAGATGAATATCTATAAGGTCTGAAATTAACAAGGCTGCTACCAGTTTCAAGAGGAATTTTATGATCAAAGGAACCCTATGGAGTGGTAGTCCACTAGGCTCAAAAAACAACTCATCATACTCTAACAATAGCCTTTGAATTCCTTGGTGCAGCAGGGATTACTTTAACCATGAACAATTATGCATCACACTTAGCCATTTTACTCAAACATTTTGCATTCACTGTTTTGAGTTTAGAAGTTTCTCCCTTCAATAGATGGTTTTTGTCCCCATATTTGAACTTCATGGTCAATTGGTTGAATTTTATTTTGATGGCTCCAATAGTTACCAGCCATTGTACACCAAGGACTACATCACAAGAGCCTAAAGAAAGAACCAGTATGTCAGACTTAAAGGTTGTTCTACCCATGAGCCTGAGCCAAGTGAAGTTGGTGCACACTTGATTAGTGGCCACTGTGCTTCCATTCTTAACATATTGTGAGTTGACATTTTTGAGCTAAAAAGCCTATTTTTCAGCAACCAACGAGTCAATAAAATTGTGTGTGCTTCCAGAATCAATAAGCACACTAATGGGCATCAACTCAGCATAATAGGTCACCCTCAGAGTTTGAAAATCAATAACCCCACTCAAGTCCTGCAAGGATATAGAACAGGTTTCTCTAGTTAAGACAGCCTCCATTGGTGCTCCATCCTCCCTAGTCTCTCTTGACTCCCCTCTTTCCTGCTCTTTCACTTCAAGTAAGTATAGTTGGTTAGGTACTTCTTGAAGATTATTATCCACCTCTATCATTTCACCACCGTCCTCTTGTTCCAACAAATACAGTTGTTTTGCGAACTTACATTTATGACTTGGAAAGAATTTTTCATCAAAAAAATAACACAACCCCTTGAGTCTCTTGTCATTTAACTCATCTTATCGCCAGAGCTCCTCTATGACCACCCTGTAGTACTGGTGCATTACCCATAGATTGAGGTCTATCTTGGAACCTTCTATGTACTGATGATCCCGGTGTGAGCCCTGCTATGGCAAAAGGCTCTTGACTAGGATAGTAATCCCTTACCCCGTCCTAGTAAATCGGACCTTTATCTCTCACTATGAGGCAAGACCATAACATATTCTTCTTTTTCAATTGAAAATGTTGTTGCAAAAATTATGCCATTAAAGTTGATATGATCCAAAAGATATTAGCCATTGTCTCTAAGATCTCTATATATGCTTGGATTTTACCTTACCTCTCTGGACATAAGCCATGATTTTGAAACTCTGTTATTCCTCTAGCATTTTCCCCTTTCTAATATTGTATGCTTTTGATTACTTTATTTTATAATGAACTTTTAAAGAAAATAAACGATAAACAAAAATAACAAAGAGAAATTAAATAAGTTATAAGACAATTATTTGGAAGAGGCAAACTGGTGAAGATTTGGCAAAATATTTGTCATTGGAAACTGTAGCAAAGGATTGGATAACGCATAATAAGCTCTAATGACGAGAGTCTATGGAAAACGTAATTAGGATTTTGTTGTAAAGAAATTAGTTAAAGAAAACATTCAATAAGTTAATCAATCACAATAAGTAAGAAATTTTAGAAGGGTAAATTAGTGATTCAATTTTTTTAAAACAATTAATAATAAATAGATTAAAAAAATTGTTACAGAAAGAAAAAGCAAATGAGGTAAACGTAATATTGCATACCACAAGGGAGGTGAATGTTATTAGGGCAAAACTGGAGGGAGGTCTCTGAAATTATCTCATTTAATAATTCAACATAATTGGGAAGGGGGCTAAAGTTTTCCGACAAGAGTTGAACTGTTTACTCTAGCGAGGAGGCACAAAAAGATGGGTAATTACCTTTTTGGGCCTCCTTAAAAAATATTAGATGTTAACTGTATATGTTTTGTATATTACAAATATTCATATAATATACAAATTGTATACATTAATAAACCTGATCAGTATATATGTCTTGAGGAGGAAGTTATTTTATTTTTTCTTAACCAGCTGAACCGAAGAGGTTACGAGCCAAAAAAAAATCCAAAGGGGCTTGTACAAGAATTATGAAATAACAAAAGGACCTTCGGGTATAAAACTGGTAGATTTTCTATAGTCATTGATTTGAGATTTCTATGAAGAGTTGGGATGCGACTCAGACCATGTCACGACCCGAGCTGAGACTCTAGCCGTGACGAGCATCTTAAACCATGAAAGCCCGAGCGCCCCTGTTCTATCTGGAAATCATACACAATGTTCATACAATGTAAAGAACTGCGGAATGTTAGCAAAATGGAAACATGGTAAATTCCTAAATGTAACTACGCATTACATAATGAGGTTCATACTTCTGTTTGAAAACTAGGACAAGGCCCCGAATCAAACCATAAACTAAAATGAAATAACCAAGTCTATTAACCAGGCCTCCCAAAATAGAAAAGGCTCACCAACTACAAGTCTCAAACATAATAATCTACTATTTAGCGGGACCCTGGGACTGTGCCTCATATCCTGAAATATAGGGGTCAATACAGATGTACTGGTACACAGAGAAATCCAAGATAATGTACCTTTATATAACATAAGTAAGAGCAATTTATGAAACGTTTTACACATAATATAAGGAAAAACACATGGGCATATTTAAAAGACTTTGAAACGTTTCTTGAAACATGACACCCTCTTTGCTTTACTTCTGAATTAGATGGTACACCCTACAATTCTACGACCCAACGGGCTATATAGAGTTCGCCCTTAACTCGGCGTCCAAGCCCCCAACCCAAGTTTGCCACAAGAGATGGGGTTTCTGATTTTGATACGCCACAGGGCACTAGGACAACATATAATCCCTCTTGGGGACATAATAACCCGTATCGGCAAAATGCAATTTTGGGCAATGAGTTTTCTAAACTCATGCCTTCTTCGGGTAACCACCTAATATCTCTTAAACCCATTTTTTACATTTTAAACATGCATCTTTCTGAAATCAAATTCTGAAAAATCTAAACAAAATCTGACTTCCATTCTGTTCTGAGTCTATTATGGCATTATCTATTTTGGTATTGTCATACCAAGACTTGAAAATCATATCTATAAGCCATAAAATATCATGCTACAATCCTTTCATTAAAACCATAATGTTTGGAACACCAAATCATTCAAACATTACAAGAGAATTTGGATTTCAACATACATAAAAACTTATGCAAAGATTCTCTCTTTCAATTCTTAAACATGTGGTGGTCAATTTCTCAAGACAATAATGCAATTCTTTCAATTTTGACGTATATGGCATTTACAAAACAAGAAATATACTCCCTCTATATCAAAAAGAATGACCTACTTTCCTTTTTAGTCTGTTTTAAAAAGAATGACCCCATTCCCTTTTTAACAACTTTTTAATTTTTACTTTTCACATGACATGTTTAAGACCACAAGATTGAAGGGCATTTTGTTACATTTGACATATCTTTAATTTAACACCACAAGATTCCAAAGTGTTCTTTATTTTCTTAAACTCTGTGACAAGTCAAACTAGGTCATTCTTTATGAAATGGAGGGAGTACCTCTCTTCGATTCACAACCAACATCAAGTTCATAAATGATAGTCAAAGCCTTGGTTCATGCTTTAAGATATGCAATTGAATAACCCTTAACTTGTAAATCAAGAAATAACACAATGAGAGAGGAAAATTCGTTATTCATGTCCTCAATTCATATTTAAAACTAAAAACACATGTATATATATACACGAGTAAAAATTTAAGTAAACATTATCATCAAAGGGTTCACAATACGTAATTGTAAATTAAAATTCAAAACCCTTTGTAATTACATGATTTCTCAACCTTCAAACATTATAAAGAAAACGATTTCACCATGTCCATGTAGTTTAGGAAAACCCCACATACCTTAGATTAATTAGTTTGAAGAATAGGACTCGAATCTTGACTTGTTTCTTGGAAATCTTGAAGTTAAAGATGGATTCTTGATCTTTAGGAGGGGATTTAGGGTTATTGTTCTTGATGGAATTGAGTAATTATGGGCATATAGTGCCCTAGTAATGCTTTAATCAACTGTTTACACAACTTGGGATTATAGGGAAAAGTCCAAACTTCCCCTTTCACGATGCCTAATGCATTTGTGCCCCACGCAACGCGATGGTTCTAAAAAAATGGGAACTATTTTCTCACTGCCTCAATCTTTTAGGGGTCAACCTTGATCCCCTCACTAAAAACAATGTGCCCCAGGAAAGCAGTAGCACTAAGCTAAAATTCACATTTGGAAAACTTTACACATAACTCATGATCTTTAAGGGTTTGAAGGATTATTCGGAGGTGGTCGACATGATCCTCCTCACTCATAGAATAGACCAAGATGTCATCAATAAAGACTATGACAAACAGATCTAGAAACTGGCGAAACACCCTATTCACTAGGTCCATAAAATCTACAAGGACATTAGTCAGTCTGAAGGACATGATTAAGAATTCATAATGGCCATACCGGGTTCGGAAAGCTATTTTGGGAATATCAGCCTCCCTAACTTTCAACTGATGATACCCCAAATAAAGGTCTATCTTAGAGAAATATTTGGTACCCTGAAGTTGGTCAAACAAATCATTAATTCTAGGAAGAGGGTATTTATTTTTAATAGTGACCTTATTTAGCTTACGGTAGTCTATACACATATGAAGAGAGCCATTTTTCTTACGCACGAACAGCACTGGTGCACCACAGGGAGAGATGCTAGGACAAATAAAACCTTTATCAAGAATATCTTTTAGCTGTTCTTTCAACTCTTTCAGTTCAGTAGGAGCCATTTTATATGGAGGAACTGAAATAGGATGAGTATCCGACAATAAGTCAATACCGAAATCTATCTCCCTATCAGGTGGGATCCCCGAGAGGTCATCAGTAAAAACTTTTGGGAATTCGTAGACTACAAGGACAGATTGAAGGAAAGGACTTTTGATACTAGAATCTTTGACCCAAATAAGATTGTACAAACAACCCTTTGATATAAGCTTTTGGAATCTAAGATAAGATATGAACTTCCCCCTAGGTGCTAAGGAATACCCATCCCATTCTATCACTGGCTCACTTGGAAAGTCGAAAGTAACCTTTCGGGTTTTACAGTCTAATGTGGCATAACATGAATGGAGCAAATCCATTCCTAGAATAGTATTGAAGTCAACCATATCAAGCTCTATAAGGTCCACCACGGTATCATGATGATTGACAGACACCATACAATTTCTATACACCCTCCTAACCACAATAGAGTCACCAACAGGAGTGGAAACAGAGAAAGGTTCAGGAATACTTTTAGGTTCAAAACCAAAACTAACGGCCATATAAGGGGTCACATAAGACAAGGTAGACCCAGGATCAAGCAATATATACACATCACGGGTATACAACCATGAAAAAATTTGTAATGTGCCTGTGAAAAAATCTAGCAAAGCCTCAGCATCCTGGCGGTTAGATAAAGCATACAACCGATTACGACTGCCCTCGGTAGCTAAAGTGGTACCATTAGGAGGTGGTGGAGCTGAGGAATTTGCTTGGGACTTAGCACCAGCAAAAATTTCTATGGCAGAAGGACAGTCTCTCTGAAAATGGTCTGACTGACCACAAGTATAACACTTTAACCTACCCAACTGACACCTATCTGGGTGATGTTTACTGCAGGTTCCACATCATGAAAATGTCTGATACGACTGAGCTACACTACCTTGGGACTGGTTACCCTACACTTTCGATTTATTATTGGGCTAAAAATTTTGGAATCGTCCATCAACTAGAGATCTGGGCGCCGGGGCGCTAGCCGAAGACTGACCATTACTCCAAATATTTTTCTTCAACCACTTATTATCCCAATTGTTACCACCCTGGTGCTAACTGTTATTCTGGTCTATAGATCTAGCCCTCTTGGCCTGCCTGTCTTTCTCTGTTGCCTCTGCCAGTCTTTTTTTCTGCTCTTTAACTTGTTGCAAATTAACGGATAACCTGGAGAAATCCATGTCTCTATTCAACATAGCTCCTTTACATTCCAACACCAGATTATTCAAAAGACTGGATGCAAATTTCTCATGCGAGCTCTCTTGTAATCCGCCAATTCTGGAGCATATTGGGACAGCTGGTTGGACTTTAATGTGTACTCCTTAACACTTATTTTTCCCTTGCTTCAAATTCATAAATTCTTCAGCCTTTGACTCCCTCAATTCTCGGGGAAAGAGGCGGTCCAGGAAAGCTTCCACAAGCTCGCGCCACACAGAAGGCTCAACCTAACAACCCTTCGACTCTTCCCATTAATTGTACCACTAATTGACCACATCCTTCAACTATTGAGAGGCTGCCAAATCAACCCCTTTAACCCCGCCACCTTCTTTATCATGCAATTTTCTATGAGAAGTCTCATCAATATTGGTTTGGGTGACACCGACCCCGATTATTTGTAAACTACTAGTAGTATCAAGTTAATGCTAGCACCTAAATCACACAAAGCCTTTGTAAAATTGTAACACCCAATAGTGCATGGAATGAGAACGCTCATGAGTTTTTTTGCTAAACCTAAGATCTAGAGACTATTGCACTACAATGGTGCACCTTGTCCACAGGTTCAAACACACCATCCACTTCTTAGTCATCAAATCCTTATAAACTTGGTGTAACCTGGCATTTGTTCAAGTTCCTCAAAAGAGGGATATTCATCATCAACTCCATCAGCATAGAAATGATCTATTAATACTTTTCCTCTTTGACTTTCTTTTTCAGTCTTTTCAAAAATAGAGAAAGAGATAGTAGAATGGTAGTCAATACTTGCGGGATCTCATTTCCTTCCCTTTATTTCCTTGGCCTCATATTATTAACTCAAGGTCTTTAGGTACATTTTCATTAATCATAACTTCTTAAGAGTCAACAGCTTTCTCATTAACTATAATCATTTTATCTACCATAACATCTACAATCATGAGTGTAGGAGGTTCAGTATTCGTCTTACCACTCCGAGTAGTAATAGCCAAGTAATGACTATCATTCTTTGGTTTTAGATGGTTTTTCTTGGGAGTGTACATTGTTGACGCTGATTTAATGTTACAAAAATTTGGCCAAATTATTACTCAAGTTGCTTGATGGCGATACCATATGATTCAATGTTCTGATTTATTATCCGCCTTAATATCTGTTAGGTAGTCTTCCATTATCTCTACCTATTTTGTAATCTTTTCAAGCATGTCCTCTATTCTCAAATTACTCGAACCCGCATCACGGTTCCTAAATAGAAAATAAAGGCCGCTCGTATTTGTATAGTCATTTTTTCTTCTCCAATCACCATTATGATCCCTACTCTTATCTCTATACCCAGACTTATTGTAATTGTTATCTCTATAGTAGTTCTGACATTGATTCCATTACCTCGAGTTTAATTGTCTTGGTTAAACTCTTGGCCCTTTGTTAGAAAACCCACCACCTTTCTATCAAAATATTTTGCCTCTTTCTCAGAATTCAAATCTTCATAACTAGGTGCCTCACTTTGTGTACCCATTGCATTCACCTTTTCTACTCCAAATACTACAAATTATTTAGCAATCAATCCAATCTCCTTCTTAAGTTGTGCTATCTCTTGAGCAATTATCTTATTTAGTGCTCATTATTATGCGGATGCTCCAATTGCATAAGTACCTACGGGTCTATCTGCCTTCTGAGTATTCCAACCTCAATTAATTTTTGTGATCTGATCCAAGATCTCAAAAGCAAGCTCCCAATAAAGATTCAAGAGTATCTCACCTATGATAGTGTCTCTTACAACCTAATTATTAGTATTCAAGGCTCTATTTAAAACCTCTAACAAGATTTTATCGGTCATCTTGTGGGTTAAAATACTTCTCTACCATGCTCTACTACCTATATCAAATACAATTATTTCAAGTTTTATGACCTGTGACCAAATACATACTTATCGTTATAGAAGTAACATAACCCTTTGGACATCTTCTCATTAATTTCTTGTAACACCCCATATTCAAGTACGTGTATTGGCATATTCAAGTACGTATGTTGGTCTTATTTATATGGAATTAATTTTTTATTTTATTTATATCGGAATTTGCCCATCGATGGTTCCATGCGAAGGTTATTGAATAAGCTTTCCAATGATATAAATATTTCCAAAAACGGATAGGTATTGGATATAATCGAGTATGTTCGAAACTATAAAATGGTGGCTGGGATATTTGGGAATAGTAAATGTGCAGGAAAATTTCCTGCACACAAACTACTGAGGCCAGCTGAATTTTTGGGTCAACTTTAAATGATCATAACTCCCTTAATATAATGAACTGGGAGAGGTACGACCTATGAAAAGAAAGATCTTTGAGTCTTCTTTCCAATGCAATTTGTTTCATCCAAATCCAACGTCTAAGTAAGGAGTTATACTCGTTTTACTTTAGCTTATCAAAATAGATTTTTAGGGTCAACTTCAAACGACCATAACTCCTTGTACAGGACGAAATGGGTGGCCTACTTTATATGAAATCAAAGCCCTTTGAATTATACTTCCAATGATACCAATTTCACCAAAATCCAATATCCGATCAAAGAGTTATGATCGATCTACTTTAGCTTATCAAAATAGTCCACCAAAGGACAGATTTGACATTATTTAAATTTTAAAGGCATTTTGGTCATTTCCTATTATATTATGGAAGGGAATATGTGTATATATACATGTATATG
>JAPEIP010000012.1:107841307-107855329 GCA_026120095.1 Capsicum chinense | reverse complement strand
TTTTGACTAATTAACTAATCGACTCTAAGGTCTAATTAAAAAGCTAGGAATTCTTTGCAAGTTGGACACTGAAATGACTTATGATCATGCCAATTAACGGTTATTGTTGAAAATCATTGAAGACATGGGTATTGGTAATAAATGGTTAAACTGGATATGATTTTGTATTTCCAATGTTAAATTCTATGTTTTGGTCAATGATGGACCAGAAGATGTTTTTCAATATCAGAGGAGGCTTAAAAAAGGTGATCATTTACACCTTTCTTATTCTTGATAGACATGGAATAACTAAATAATATGATAAGGTTGCATAAGTTAATGGGCGGATAGAAGATTTTGGACCTCATCCAAATGCCACTGAAGGAATGAAAATTTCCATTGTGTAAATAGAAGGGTGAAAATAATGAACACTTATTCCTACATTGCTAGACAACAACAAATCTGTGGCACGTCTTCTTTTGTATTTTGTGAATAACATAGAGTAATACCTAGCAGTTCTCCATTTGCACTGCTAAATAATTGAGAAAACGACCAAAATAGTCCTTGATATATTGGAGTTGAACTATTTGGTCCTTTATATATATATATATATAAAAAAGAGATGGATCATTTTGGTCCTTTATCCTAAAGCCAACAGTAAATCAAAAAAAGTTTTTTAAATATAATTGTGCGTCCCTCAAAAGTGACACATGTTCGGGAATTCTTCGACAATTTCCAATTAGTTTATTCTTCTTTCGATTACAAAAATTCTCTTTAACACACAAAACTCTTCAACTCTCAAAAGAAAAATTATAAGATCTCTATTTTCACCTCTTTCCATTTAGCTTTTGAACTTTTGTTTAAACAATAGAATAAATAAATAAATACATGTAAAAGCTATTAATTTTAAAAAGGGCAAAAAAAAAATATATTCTACGCTTTCATAGATTGGTTCAACAAGAGAGAATAGTTGGTTAAAACTGGAAAAGAGTGGTTTATGGAGATCTCCTTTGAGGAATGGATTTTTTTTTTAATCTGATTTACTTAGTTTAAATTTATGTTATTGGTCTCGTTGTATTTTTTTTGTATGTATGAAAAAGGGAGCTGCTGATAGTTATGTTCAGATGGAGATCAGAAATGAGTGTAGTGTGTGTTATTCTTTATATATGGATATGGAAAGTTGTGGACTGAAGATGAAGCATAACCTCTAATGGTGAATAAGAAGATTGACGAAGAAAGATACGGCAGGTGGTGGACTAAAAAACTAATAAGAGACTGCCAGATGTCATTTATGAGGGACCCACAGTTATATTTAACAGAATCTTATACCTTTATTGTTAATTTTAGGGCTAAGGACTAAAATGATCATATTTTTATATTCATCAAGGACTATTTAAACCCCTTATATAACAGGGACCATTTTGGTTGTTTTTTGCTGAATAATTATTGGAGTATTGGAAGCAGAGGTAGTAGGAAGACCGGTTACAGTTCATTCCTACTTGAATTTGGTGGCCTATATGGAAAGAAATGAATGCAAGACATTTTGAAAGAATCAATAGTTCTATTTAGAAAATTAGAATGAATTTTCTTAGCTTGTTTTTTTTTGGGGTATAAACAGAATATGTGGGGAAAAGTAAGGTAGTTAGAAAAATTAATTGCAATGTGTAGGTGTATATGGTTTTAGGCAGGGGTTTAAGAACCTTTTTATTCTTGTAAATGTTACAGGTTGGCACCTTTTTTATTTATAAAACAAATAGTCTACAGTATTCCTAAACTAGGCCTTAAAAAACAATTAGGTTGAAAATAGTAAAATTATTAGGGGTTGAAGCGTCTAAACGTCTAATAATCATCTAGACATTTTTGGATAGCGTCAACTCTAATTCATCTAGACGTTTATCTGATTTAGCTGTCTTCTCTCTACCTAGTAGATGTTTTGAAATAATTTTTTGAAATGTACAGATGATTTTGGTCTACGTTTCTGGTTCTGCTTCAATTATGCCTCCGTGCCTTCCCCTGGATTGATTCTTGGTTTCCAAATTTCTTTGAAGCCTATCAAGGATATGATGTTAACTTGATAAAACCCCCCAATTATGTACTTCGATAATGAAAGGGAATTGGAATCGCGAAAGGGGAATTTTTATTGATAATCCGAATTCAATACAAACTAGCTGTTACAACTGATAAATTGAATTGGACACTACAAGAAATAAGTCACCATGGAAGCTCCAATTGTCACCTATCAATGGTGATTAGGGATAGACTCAGTTGAGAGAAAGCATAAGTAGTTAGGAAGAAGACACAGAAATGAGTGGGAAAGATCATTAGGGTTTTACCAAAATGATTTGTTGCCCCCCTTCATAATAGTTCATTGTACTTATATTGAAGTGGATTGTCCGTGCCTCTTACGTGACCATAATGTATGTCTCTGACATGACCACTAATATAGGTCATGACAATCCTTCTCGCTTAAAATTGACCTTGTTCTCAAGGTCATTGTTGAATACTTGACTAGCAGTTGATGATCTAGTTTTTTCGTAGGGAGTATTAAGCACCCACAAAAATACCTTAAGTTGCTCGGACTCTCCAAAAATGTCATCACACCCATGTCGGATCCTTCAAAAATACATTATTTTTAGAGGATCTGACATGTACCTGTAGATATTTTTGAAGAGTTCGAGCAACTTTGAAATTACCAATGCCAATAACCAACTTGCAATTGAACGAGTAGCTCAATTAAAGCAATCCAGAGTTCCATATTATAGTGGACAATTGTAGATGAAAGAAGAGAAATTTCTGTCTTTATAAGAAGTTTAGGCCATAGTTTAATAACTGAAACAACTTCTAACTGTAGAGATGCAACTTTATACCTTTATTTTTTGAATTGAAGTTTTGAGACAGAAGGAAATTGCAATTTTCCTCTCACAAAATGCAAAAGCCCATGAATGTGTTTACAAAAGTAGAACTTTCCTGAATAGCAATGTAGATTAAACGACATCACTTTCATATACTTAATCAGTCTTTCACGAAACTTTTCTGAAGTAATCTTTAGTAGAATAAGCAATGCCCATTGAACCAAATTTATCGCAAAAATGTGTCCATTTGCTTTGATATCACTCAACAGACCTCTTAGGTTGTAATTAGTTATTTCCTCAGAATGACCCAACTTGATATTATTGGTATGCAAACAGCTGCAAATGAACCACCTCTATATCCATTAAAAAGTCGACATTTCACATCTCATTTGATCTTTATCTGCCACAACTCCCAAAATATGGAGAAAACCAAACCTGGAAAATCTCTATGAATCTGAATGCATCATACAAAAATGCAATGAATTCACATTTACAAGTGTACCAATCACGCTTCCGTATAGTTTGACTATTCCCGAAGGAGATGCCCTAAGAAGAAGAAGCACACTATAAGTGTTTAAATGTGGCAAGAGTAGTACAAGTTCATTCTTCTCAATAAAGACTACAAAATAATACTTCCTGACATAGACTACAATAGAAGTAGCTCTATCAAACAACTGATATAACCGAAACAACAAGTGAAGAACCTCAACTGTATCAAAACTTAGTAGACGTAACTGAGCAATAGTGCAGAGTGCATAGTACTGGCAACTTGAACTTAATAGGATTTATATAATTGATATCAATCACATCCAAGATAGTACCTCCAGGGTCAAAAAGTATAATAGTTTCATTATTTTTCTTCTCAAAGCCATAAGAGAAAAAGTCGGCAATAAGTTTATTAATCAGCCCGATAGAATAAACAATGAGCACATGTAGGAATTAAAACATACCCAACTCTACTCCATCAAGTAAAGTCCATATAACCTATCCAATATCAAACTAATTGCACATGTGTAAGCCTAAGGTACATCCAACCCATGAATTGACTTGGGTCATTTCACTCATTTGCCTGTACTTTCGCAGTGAATCAAGGAATGTACTCCGAATGGAAATATGAAGCTTAAAATTTATGGAAACCAGAAACGGGTGGCCTACAACCCCAAATATGGAGTCCATATGCAACAGAAAACAACCACTCCTTCGAGGAAACACAAAGAGTCTAGCGGCACTTGATCTCATTGCCATGAACTCACAACTAATTCCTAGAACCAACGCTGAAATATGTCCTTCGTAAGTAATAAAGTGTGTATATGTACCCTAAATTGCAATTGTAGATTTTGGAGGTATCCACCAGGGTTTACAATAGGGAATTTTGCTCTAGAATCAAAGCAAAATTGATTCAAAATACTTTGATCATTGGGCATGGAATTAATATGATAAGATAATATTTGAATGATCTTCTTGAAATCATCCACAACCATAAATTGAATAATGTCTTGTGTACCAAGAAATGTTGTAAGTAAACTACAATTGAATAAATACATACTTTACTTTTTCTTATTAAGGAAATCCCAAAAAGCCTACCCCAATCAACCCAATTACAAATGTATGAACCCAAAGCATGTGGAAGCAAATCAGTAGTTGTAAGAGGGCCACAATATGCTGTCAAACTCTGCCATTCCAGCTTTATATCGAATAGCTTGTCACTAAACTCTATGTAAAGCTTATAGTCCTTGTATGGCAATTCATTGAGACACATCAATTTCAATATTGTATCCTCAACATCAAGAACATAAAGTCATGAATCCAGATGTAAGTTCATGATATCAATCTCTATGGTTTTTGTATTATGGATGGAGTGAAATTCAACTAGAATTTCATATTATACCTATTGAGGACATTCATCAAACACCTGGTCCTCATTACATTCTAAATTGACCTCACTATTGTTTTCCACTTTCAGCAGTTCAACAATAGCATGGTTGGAAGACCCACCTCTACTTGGTTATCCCCTTCATTCATTTCCCCCGAACAAACATCAAGACAAAAACAACATTGTCAGTTAACACTACGTAAACACCATAGATATAAGTGTTACATTGGCAGGCAACACTCAATATACAATCCTCACACCAACTTCAAAATTGTTTTAAATCCATAAGTATTCCTGAAATTCCATCCATAGGGCCTTTCTATTGGCATTGTTTCATTCAGCTAATTTAGCCAAAGTCGATGATTCTGCAAACATATTCTTCTAATACTACCCATAGTCGAGACATGTTTGTGTCTCTTATACCCATTGTTATGTACTTTGTTAATGAAAGGGAAACTGGAATCACTTAAGGTAGATTTTTATTGCTAATCTGAATTAAATACAAGCTAGCTATTATAACTGGTAAACTAAATTGGAAACTACGAGATATAAGTTGTTGTGGAAGCTCCAATCATCACCTGTCAATTGCTATTAGGGATAGAATCAGTCAAGAGGAAGAAAAGAGAGAAATGAGAGAATGAGAGAAAAAGATCATAGATTTTACCAAAATGATTCATTGCCGCCCTTCACAATAGTTTACCGTGTTTATATTGAAGTGGACTATCCGTGCCTCTCATGTGACTATTGATACGGGTCATGGAACCCCCTTTTCTTGAGAGATCATGGAATAAAACTAAGATAATTCAATGCTCACGAGAACATTATCCCTAAATAATGCCATAAAATACAACTAGGACAAAAATAGAAAAAAATGGTGGGACTGAATCATCTAGACACTTGGTAACCATCTGGAAGTTTTTGGCTAGATTTAACTCTAATTTGTCTAGCCATTTACCCCATCCTCTTCCTGAGAGTGTCCTTGAATCCTTTCAGTTTCTCTGCTACCTGATTAAGCCAAACTTAGGTCATGTACTGTGAAGGACTTCGTTTGGAATAAAAGATCATTCTGGGAAAGAGGATTCTAACGTTACAACTCCTAGAAAATAAAAGAGGGGGCAGATAAGGGTCTTAGAAAGGTTACTATCATGAAGAGATATTTGGTGCCTCTTAGGAAGGTGATGGTGTGAGACATTTATCAAGTATATTCTCTTCGATTCCTAGTAATTGTTCTTTTTTTGGAAATTAATTCTTGTTTTATTTCTTCTGAAATACAAACTTCATTGGCTAAAATATTATTAGCATCCCGAGTTGTAAAAGTAAATAAGTCCCAGTTTTACTGTATTTTATGCAAGATCTAGCTAACTTGCAATTCTGAGTAGGTGGCCATATTTTGTTCTAAGGTTTCTCTACTATTCTATCATAACCTTTTGTAAATTTGCGAATGCAGTATCAGAATCAGATAGTGATTTATAAACAAAAGCAAAAGTAAACAATAGTATAAAGATTGGTAGACCTTGATGTGAAAAGCGAGTACTGAAGTGCATACTCCCTTGAACTGAAGCTTGTGACTTATAGAAAATATAAAGAAATACCAAACATTTATGAATTTAGTTTTACAGTGGCTGATATCATCGAGGAATTTGTGTAAGTAAATACAATCCATGGAATTACAGAATGTATCAAAATCAAAGGACATTCTTGAGTCTATGAGAATTTTTATGAAGCATTTCATTTGCTTATCTTCAATGAAAGTTTATAATATCAGCCTCCAATGTAAAGTACTACCAATACTATCTTCTGAATCTTCAAATATGAAATTCAAAAGATTGACTGTTTCTCGTTGGGATCAGTTTAAGCATCATTGTTTGAAGCACACACTTCTCTGAAGCACATTTACCCATGAAATGATAACCACTCGCTTTATATCAATCCATCATTTTAAGCAATAAATAGTAACTTTTAATATTACTGGTATTAGATTTCTACTCATACACGTGGTCCATTTTCTCAGAGGTGCCCCAGTCCTCCTTATTACTTGGAGAAGAGAAAAGGCTGAGGGAGGGGGCTAGCATATGATGACTGCATTTACTTATAGTCCACATGTGATTAATCTATTTCTATCTTTTGATAAGAGAGCATTATTTTTTTTTGCCAGTGATATAATCCTCTTCCAAGGTTGGTTCTATGTTTTTCTTCGTTTCCACTATCTGATGCCTTCTCATGCTGCAACATTAGTTGAGATTTGTTTTTTAGCAAAGATGTGTTGATGTGTAGTCGTTTTGAAGAAATATTCCATATTTGCAGCCAGTAGTGTTTCTCCATGGAGGCCCTGGGGGTGGGACTTCACTTAATAACAGGAGGTTCTTTGATCCTGTCTTATACCAAATCATTCTATTTGATCAAGTAGATATTCTTAACTAAGTTCTAATTCATGCACTTTGTGTTTTTTCAAATGAAAAGATTGCCATCTTCTAGAGAGGTGCAGGTAAAAGTAAGCCACATGCTTTCTTGAAGGAGAACACTAGGTGGGATCTCATTGGGGATATTGAAAAACTAAGAGAGCATTTAAAGATTCCGAAATGGCAGGTGCAAATCACTCTCCTTTTGTGACTGCTAGGTCGATGGTAGTTCATAAGCCTCTAATAGGTGAGAGGTGTGAGTTTGTTGCAGGTATTTGGTGGCTCATAGGGAATCACTCTTGCGAGCATACAACATATCACATCCTGACAAGGTTTACTAGTTGTTATTCTTTAAGTTCAAGTTTTGTAGTTCAAACTTGTTTGGAGGAAGTGATAGATCTATTCGCAATATCACGTGAAATCTATGTTATTGCTAAAGATGTTAAATGACCTTTCTATTAAAGGTTACTGGTATCATTCTTAGAGGGATATTTTTGGTGCGGAAGAAAGAAATTGATTGGTTTTATAAGGGCGAAGTGCTGTAATCTACCCTGATGGTATGTTTCTGAATTTTATGCGTGCATATGATTGATAATAATTAAGGGACGCCAACCAACTATACCTAGTGCACAGCTGTATTGAGTTGTAATAGAATCTGAGAAGTATAAACTATTTCATCTACTGCTGGAATGTTTTAGTCTGATTATATATGAACTTTTAAATTAGACGTAGGATATAAAAATATAGATTTGCAAAGGGCATTCCTATTTAGTTTTTCCCTACGAAGATGACAATTAACTTTTATATCTACTTGTAGATCCTTTAAATAATCACTTGAAAGTCAATGTTTTAGCCAGTTCACTATTTTAAGTCTACAAATGAAATGCATTCTCCACAATATATGTCTCATTTTGCAATTTCTAGAAAAGTTGTGATTGGTCTGAGGCATTTCTTTTAACCAATATTTCTAAGTAAGAAGACGGCTCATTCAAAATGTTTAATCATATTGTATTAAGTGTTTAAATGTTTACCTAAACCTAGGGAAATGATAAATGTGTAGATCTGGTGATCATTGAGGTGTTATTTTCACTTGGTTGTTTAATGGGACCGCTAATGTGGTTTTCAAAGTTAACACCACCTTTTTCTGTCATCTGTTACAGTTTTGGAACCATTCAGAGATCTGATTTCATAGGAAGAAAGAAGTTGTTTTTTTTAGGCTTACCACAAGAGATTAAATTCGGATAACTTAGAAACATAGGTAATAACTTGTTGTTTAATTGCATGTCCTAGTTTCTTTTATTATTCCTAATTTTGTGAATATGTTAAAATTTCCTTTTTTTTATGGTAGAAAAAAAATGTTAAAAAAAGAAAATTTCCCTCCGTCCCATTTATGTGGCAACCCTTCCTTTTGAATGCGTCCCAAAAAGAATAACACCTTACTAATTAGAACCAATTTTGCTTTAAAATTCCCCCTTTATCCTTAATGAAATGATTTATAGCGACACAAATATGTAAGGATTATTTTATACCACAAGATTCAAAAGTCTTCATTTTTTTCTTAGATATTGTGCCAATTCAAAGGGTGCCAGATAAAATAGGACGAAGGGAGTAATTGTTTACTCTTTCCCTTTTGATATCCTTGATTTTTCACTTACACAACCCCTGAAACTTTTGAACATGTATGTGTTGTGTTGTTGATATAACTTGATTTTATTTGAATCCTCAACAATGGTAGAAGCGCCTTTTTGTTCTTTTGTTAGCACCAGACAAGTATTGTCCCTTTTTTTATAACTGTGGTGTCCAGGCCAGACAACTATTGTGCCTAAAATAGAATGATTGAAGTACTCATAAATTGTCTTAGTTTCTTCTATTTTTGGTGTAAACAGGATATAATGGGGCTTTTTTGTGTGTGTGTGGGGGGGGGGGGGGGATATGGTAGATTTTCTAGACAATATGGTAAATTATAAGTTAGCAACAATAGTCCCAGTACACTATTTTTTGGAAACTTTGCTTGTAAAGTACCCCATTGGCACCTTCAAGTACCGATGCTTTTGGATTGAATACAATGTTAACTTATTCAAAAAGGAAAAAACTCATAACTACTGCAATAATACACCATGCTACTTTTTTCAGTATAGAAGTCAAAATTAGGTGGCTTAACAGTTTTAAGAAGTTGTAAAAGATATGATAGAAAAGTTAAAAGCATAAAGGATTTTAGTATGATAGGCAGCACAACAGCTTCACAGCTTAGTCCCTCTTGCATTGATATGGGTTGTTTGTGTTAGGTTGTGGAGCCTGATTAATATGTGATGTATGTTATATATTAATTTTCACGCTGTACCTTTTATTCTTATTTCTCTGTGTAACTATACATACTCTTAATCATTAATATAAATAGCTCATCCACCGTGTAGGTTACTCACGGGGTGTTACCACGTAATTCATTCTCACTTATTTCTCTCTCTCCTTAAGAACTTTCTCTCTAGTTTTCTTCATCCTCTCTATAGATTTATTGTGTGTACACACAAATCAATCCTAACAACTAGTATCAGAGATTGGGAGATTCATTACGATCACTGAAGATTGAAGGATCAAAGCTTGGAATTGAGAAGTTTGATAGATCCAATTTGGATTTCTGGAAGATGCAGATTGAAGCCTTTCTATACCAAAAAGATCCTAATGAACCCTTGACCAGGGTGAAGATGAAGTCCATGAAGAAGGAGAAGTGGTAGCTCAAGGATCGGCAGGCTCTAGGGTTAATCCGATTGACTTTGTTGATAAATGTGGCATTCAACATCGTCAAGGAGAAGACAACATCTGATCTATTAAAGGTTCTATCAAATATGTACGAAAAAACATCTACGATGAAAAAGGTATATTTGAATCGTAGATTGTTCAATTTACAGATGTCTAAGAATGGATCTATTGCTGATCATATAAATGAGTTCAATATGATTGTTAGTCAACTGTGTTCTATGGATATTAATTTTGAAGATGAAATTAAAGCATTGATTTTGATGTCATCTCTGCCTGAGTCTTGGGCTATTGTTGTTACTTTGATTAGCAGTTCCCGTGGTTCTGAGAAACTGAAGTTTGATGAAATCCGAGATGTTGTTCTTAGAAAAAGCATTGTCAAATGAGAAATTAGGTAGTCATCTGGTAGTTCTCTAAGTGTTAACCAAAGAGGTAGAGACCAATCGAAGGGTCAGAATGCACATGGCAGATCAAAATTAAAGAATGATTCTATTAATTCAGCAGAAGACATTAGGGATGCTCTAATCCTTATTGTGGATAGCCTGGTTGAATCCTGGATATTGGATTCTGGCACGTCTTTTCATTCATCCCTAAGCAAGGAATTGTTCCAAAATCAAGTCTAGAAATTTTAGAAAGGTGTATCTTGCTGACAACAAGCCGTTGGCGATTGAAAGAAAGGGGTATGTCTGTATAAGAACTCTAATAGGAAATTAGTGGACATTGGAGAATGTCAGATATATTCCTGGTCTCAAGATAAATCTAATCTATGTTGGTCAGTTGATAGCATAGGCTACGCAACATAGTTTGGGAAATATTTATGGAAGATTGTGAAGGGTGATATGGTAGTAGTATGTGGCACAAAATCTGGAACTTTGTATACCACTACAGGGTGTATAAACATGGTTGTTGTTGCTGAGGGTATTTTTGGTTCATGTTTGTGGTACAACAGACTTGGACACATAAGTGCCAAAGAAATGAAGATGTTGACTACAAAAAGAGTTTTAGAAGGGCTGAAATCTGTTGATATAGGTTTTTGTGAAAGTTATGTTGTATGTAAATAGAAATAAGTAAGCTTCATGAAGATTGCGAGAGAGCCGAAGAAACTACGGCTGGAAATGGTCCATACAAATATTTGGGGACCATCTCCTATTTCATCACTTGGTGGATCTAGATTCTATATCACCTTCATTGATAATTTCAGCAGGAAAGTATGGGTTTACTTCTTAAAACATAAGACATATGTGTTTACTACTTTCAAGAGGTGGAAAGCTGAAGTTAAAAATCAGACTATCTTGAAAATCAAATGCCTGAGGTATGATAATGAAAGAGAATAGACAAGTCAGAATTCAAAAAGTTCTATGCAGCTGAGGGAATCAGATTGATGAGGACAGTTCCCGGGAAGGCAAGGCAGAATAGAGTTTCTGAAAGGATGAACAGAACATTAAATGAGCATGTAAGGAGCATGAGGATACACTGTGGGCAGCCTAAGACATTTTGGGCAGATGCTATGAGCACAGTTGCATACTTAACCAACAGAGGACCATCAGTTCCTCTAGGGTTCAAGATTCTAAAAGAAGTATGGACAGAAAAACTACGCAAGTATTCCTACTTGAGAACTTTTGGTTGCACTGCTTATACTCATATTGATCCAGAGAAGAGAGATAAGCTTGATCCTAAAGATATAAAGTGCTACTTTATAGGTTATGGTTCTGACATGGTTGGGTACCAGTTTTGGGATGACAGGAACAAGAATATCCTAAGACATTGTGATGTGATATTTGATGAAAATATCTTGTACAAAGACAGAGTTCAAAAGGTTCAAAAGACTACAAAGAAGGTAAGAGTTGAGGTTGAGTTGCCGAAGAGTACACCCAAAGATGTTATAGCAGAAACTCAACAAACTCTAGACACTATTGTTAAAGAACTAGAGGTGGAACAAATGACACTTGAGAAGGTTGAGAGAAGATCATCCAGGACCATTAGAGACCCATATAGGTATTCACCATAATTACATTATCTGTTGCTGACTGATGAAGGGTAACCAGATTTTTTCTAAGGCTCTGCAGGTGGAGGATTCAATAAAGTGGGAGCAAGCCATGGATGATTAGATAAGCTCACTTAAGAAGAATAACATGTGGATGTTGACTTAGTTACCAGTAGGGAAGAGAGCCTTGTTGAACAAGTGGGTGTTCAGAATCAAGGCAAAACCAGATGGCAAAAGAAGGTTCAAGGCTCGGTTAGTAGTTAAAGGATATTCACAAAGAAAAGGTATTGATTATGCTGAAATATTTTTTCCTATTGTGAAATTAACTACTATCCAAATTTTAGTGAGTATTCTTGCATTAGAGAATTTACAGCTTGAGAAAATGGATGTAAAAATTGTGTTTTTACATGGAGATTTGATAATGAAATCTATATGCTGCAACCAGAGAGGTTTGTAGTTCCATGCAAGGAACACGTAGTGTGTAAGCTCAACAGGAGCTTGTATGGGTTGAAGCAAGAATCTAGACAGTGGTACAAGAAGTTTGACTCCTTTATGAGAAAGAGTGGCTTCCGCAGGAGTGAAAAGGATCAATGTTTCTACATTAAGAAATACACTGATTTTTATGTATTTTTACTCTTGTATATGGATGATATGTTAATTGCAGGATCCAGTATGAAGGAGATAAACTCTCTAAATTCTAGTCTATCTTTTGAGTTTGAGATGAAAATTTTAGGTACAGCGAAGCAGATTCATGGGATGAGGATTTCTCGGGATAGATCTGCTGGCACTTTGAATCTATCCCAAAAGAAGTATGTTGAGAAGGTGTTGTACATATTCAGAGTTAATGATGCTAAACCTAGGACTACTCTATTGGAAATATCGCAGGAGCAGTCACCAGAGACAGCTCAGGAGCCAGAGCACATGGCACTTGTTCCATATGCTTCTGCAGTTGGGAGTCTGATGTATGTTATGGTCTGCAATAGACCTGACATAGCATATGCTGTGGGAGTTGTTAGAAGGTACATGGCAAACCCCGAGAAAGAGCATTGGGAACCTGTAAAGTGGCTTTTAAGATATCTGAGAGGTACATCCAGTACTTCACTTTATTTTGGCAATGGCAAGGTTGTTCTGCAAGGTTTTCTTGAAGCTGATCTTGGTGGGGATGTGGACTTGAGCAAGAGCACTTCCGAATATATTTACACTGTAGGTGGTACTGCAATGAGAAAATTCTTTATACAGATACGCAGAGTGCCATACAGTTGGTGAAGAACCGGGTCTATTATTCAAAGAAGAAGCACATGAGAAAATGGTACTATTTTACATACAGGGTAGTGGAAGAAGGTGATATGTGTTTGGAAAAGAAAGAGGGTGAAAAGAATCCAGCAGACATGTTGACAAAATGTTTTAATTTTGGTAAACCAAGGTTGTGCAAAACCTTAGTTGGTCTTTTGTAGTTGTGTCTACAGATGTTTTGGTGTGGTGAACATATTGATGATGGAGGAATATTATTTATATTTTTTGAGAATGTAATTCTTGGATGGCAGAATCAGTCTCTAAGTGGGAGAATTGTTAGGTTGTAGAGCCTAATTAATATGTGACGTACTGTTATATACTAATGTTTACGCGGTTTAATGTTTTATTCTCATTTCTCTATGTAACTGTAAATACTCTGAGTCATTAATAATAATAGCCTATCCATTGTGGAGGTTACTCACGGGGTATTACCACGTAATTCATTCTCACTTATTTCTCTCTTCTAAAGAACTTTCTCTCTAGTTTTCTTCATTCTCTCCATAGATTTAGTGTGTGTGCACGCAAATCGATCCTAAAATATTTTCTCCTTTTATGAGGTATAAGATAGTTAGTGAGATCACATGGATTATCACTAAGGGGTGGTTTGAGGGAAGGATTGTTGGGAAGCAAAGTAATCCCACACTGGAGAAATAGAGGAAGCATGTCCAATATTTAAAGTCTCACCTAAATCCATTAGTATAGGGCCTTTTGGGAGGTGCCCAAAAATAAATCCGTGATGGCTTGTCTTAAAGAGGACAATATCATACTAGTGGCGGAGTTTGGGTGAAGTTATACACGGTCCCAACAAGTGGTATCAGAGCCCAGGTTCGAGTTTGTCAGAGTAGTGGACTGTGTTCTGTGATATGTTCATGGTGTGACAACAAGACT
>JAPEIP010000012.1:107816231-107833206 GCA_026120095.1 Capsicum chinense | reverse complement strand
ATAGTAATGGTAATAGTATAATAATAATAATAATAATAATAATAATAATAATAATAATAATAATAATAATAATAATAATATAGTAGTAGTAGTAGTAGTAGTAAAAGAAAAAAATAATGTAATAATAATAACATATAATTACTTTATAAATGAAGGATTGGTTTACAACACAAAAAGACAAAATAGTAGTACACCCATTTTTCATTTATATATAAGAGTAAAAAATCAGAGGTTGAAAACGTCAGAAAAACATCGATAAGAAGTTATAGAAATTGTATGGATGGGTTTGGAGTCACTGGACAACCTCTACAGAAGAAGAATCCAACTTGGAAACATGTTAGAGCAGTATTCATGCATTAACGAGTGGATTTACACTCTCATCAGAACCCTAACATTTGGCAGCTTGTGTGAGGTTCCATGTCTTTTTGGATATATTTTTAATTTCAAAAATTTGGGATCCAAAAATTCAAGTCCAATTGTTACGTCAAAATCCATAATGAGGAGATTAGAAAATCAAATATCAGAGTCTATATCAAGGAGATAAGGCTGTTGTTTTGGAAGACATCGACCTAGTTGTAGTTATTGTATTAGGCTTGGGGACATTTGTGAAGTATCTTTTTCTCTACATTGTCGACCACCTAAGAATGATCATGTTGCTCAACATGGGTGACCACCTAATAATGTTTATGTTGCTCAAGACTTATACTACCAATAATTATTGGGTTTATTTGTTTGAAGGGAATATAATGAATACCTTTAGTATCAAGTAGAAGACGTCTCCACAAGTAGCTGCAGTTGCACAATCTAATATCCCTAGATCGTGGGTCATAGATTACGATGCTTCTGATATGTTTATGGGATTTACAATACAAGTAATCATCATGTTTATTTATCTAAAGAGAAATATAATGAGTACCTTCAATATTGATCAAGTAATAAGGCATCTCTACTAGTAGCCTCATTTGCACAGTCTAATACCCCTGGATCGTGGGTTGTGGACTCCGATGCTTCTGTTCATATTCTTCTTTGTAAATCACTTTTCCAAATATTGTTTATTCATAGTCTCTTCTCGCTATTACTTTAACTAGTTGGATCCAAGTAAATGCCAAGGAAGTTGGACAAGCTAATCCTCTATTCTCACTTTAAATTTTGTTCTTTATGACCTTGGTTGTTATCATTTTAATCTTGCATCAGTAAACCATTTGACTCATGCCCAAAATTGTGCCATAATATTTCTTGGTTCTTTGTTATGAAGGACCACAGTATGAGACGTACGATTGGCGTAGAAACTGAAGCACAAGTCTTTACTACCTTACCTCTCATAATTCCTATATAACATATCCTGTTACACCCCCTGACTTAAATTACAAAAGTTTGGGACATTCAAGTTTGTTCAATCTACAAAAAATGGTGCCAGTTTGTCTAGCTTTTTTACATTAGATTGTGAGTCGTCGACTTAGGAACACACTCATACAATCTTTCCATATAGTGTTGCTAGTCGTGCAAAGTTTATTTTCTTAGTTCATTTTAACATTTGGGGTCTTAGTAGAGTTAGTTCAGTCTTAGGATTTTGTTATTTTGTTATTTTCATCGATGATTATTCAATATGTGTGCTTGGATTTTTTAATGAAAGATTGTTTTGAATTGTTTTCTATATTCAAGAGTTTTTATGCTAAAATTCAAAATAAATTTGGTGTCTGTATTCGTACCTTACGTAGTTATAATGCCCTATAATATTTGTCCTTCCAGTTCCAACATTTTATGATTCACTAAGGAATTATTCATTAGACATCTTGTTCGTACACCTCTCATCAGAATGGGGCAGTAAAGAGAAAGAATAGACACCTTATTATGGATGCTTACACTCTTCTTATTCAATACCATGTTCCACTATTTCATTGGGATGATGCAGCTCTCAGGTCTTTCTATTTAATAAATTGGATGCCCTTATCTTCCATCCGTAATCAAATTCCTTATTCAGTATTGTTTCCTCAATCACCATATACTCCTTTCCTTGTGTCGTTGGGAACACATGTTTTGTTTTTAATTTAATCTTTGGAAAGATTAATTAGACCCTTCTGCTCTCAAATGTGTCTTTCTTGGTTATTTTTGAGTTCAAAAGGTCTATCGTTGTTAGTCGCCAGATTTTTGTCAGTACCTTTTGTCCACGTCATATTTTAAGTCTCGATCTTACTTTACATCTTCTAATCATTGGACATATTTGAGGTCTTACCTATATTGATTTGTTAGGAATCTACTGTGACGCCTATATCTCCTTCCATACTGCCACCAGTCTTTACCCATATCGACTTTTGAGGAATCTATAGTTACTTCTATATCTCCATCCGCGATACCACCACTCCTGACTTATCATAATTATTTGTCTAGCATTAGGCCTAAATAATTCATGTTCTGCATCAGACCCTACCCCTGTTATGGACTAATCAACCGACTATATTAGGATAAAGTGTACTACACACTCATAAAACTAATCCCCATTATACTCTATAATCATTGCTTATGTTCACCCCATTATGCATTCCTACGTCTAGAGGTGAAACATATTCTCATCCTCTTTAGAGACATGCTATGATTGACTTGTACACATCTGTTTTACATGTTAGTGGTACTTGGGAGCTTGTTCCTTTTCCTTTAGGTAAAATCTACTCTTTTAATGGTTATCGTTCGGTTTATATAGTCAAAGTTGGTTCGGACTAAGAAATTAAAGGGAAAGAAGAATTTGAGAATTTACAACTTGGTTATTCCCTCAAGATAGTGGGATTAAATAGTGCTACAGAGAATGTAAACAAGGAAGAAAACTAATAAGAATATTGCACAATATTCTAAGTGACTAACTATGAGGATTTGTGGATATTCCCACATTTACACTATCTAATTATAGTGATATTCTCATATCTAAATTATCTGATAATGATATCATATTTAACACTTCCCCCCATATAAGTCTATGTATCCTAAATAATCTTTTATCTAGTGAAGTGACAATCTACCTGAATGTGCTTTATTCTTTCACGAAGCACACATTAGAAACGATATGTAGTCCAACTTGGTTATCATAAATCAATTTATCGGTTCAACTCCTCCCATGTTCAATTCCTGGAGAAGTTGTCTTCAACCATATAAGCTCGCATGTAGCCAATGCCACAGTTCGATACTCCATCCCTACACTTGTTCTTGCCATAACATCTTGCTTTTTATTTTTCCAGGATAATAGATTGCCTACCATTAGAATACTTAAAGTGGACCGCCTATCAGAAGGAGACCCAACCCAATCTGCATTAGATTACCCAACAATATTGGCATGTCCTCTATCTTCATATAATAAGCCTTGTCTTAGAGAGCTTTTGATATATCAAAGAATACGAATCACTCCATTCCAGTGACTATCACAAGGTGATTACACAAACTGGCTAACTACACTAATAACAAATGAGATCTCTGGTCACGTGATCGTAAGGTAGTTGAGTTTCCAAGTCTTTGATATCTTCTGGGATATTTTAAAGGCTACCCTTGTCTTGGAATAAGCCTAGAATTTGGATCCAGGGGAGTGTCCACATGTTTGTCATAAAACATACCATCTTCCAAAATGTCTAAGGCATATTTTTTTTTGAGTAATAGCAATACATTTCAAGTATGTGCCACTTCAATGCATAAAATGTATTTTAGCTTTTCCAAATTCGTTGTTTGAAAGTGAATTGAGAGGTGCTGTTTGAGTTGAGAAATACCTTTATGATCATCACCAGTAATAACAATATCATCAATATAAATAATCAAAAAGATATATTTGCATAAGATGAATGCATATCAAATACAGAATGATTAACTTTTGTTCGCATCATTCTAAACTCTCGAACAATATCTCAAAAATGACCAAACCATGCTCTAGGATATTGCTTAAGACCATACAGAGATCGATAAAGTCTACATACTTTTACTGACTCCCCCCAAACAACAAATCATGATGGTTGCTCGATATAAACCTCTTAAGTAAGTTCTCCGTGAAGGAATGCATTTTTATGTCTAGCTAGAAAAAGGTTAATGTTTCATTGCTGCCATAGATATGAGAAGATGAACTGAATCCATCTTGTCAATTAGTGAGAAAGTTTCACCATAGTCAATGCTATAAATCTGTGTATTCCTTAGCAACTAATATCGCTTTAAGAGGATCAATAGCTCCATTTGAACCTACTTTAACTGTGAATACCCGATGAAATTCAACCATGGTCTTGGCTTCATTAAAGGAATAAGCTTCTAAGTAATATTAATGCAAAACAGTCATTTCTTCAGTCATATCGTGACACCAACTTGGATAAACCAATGCTTCTTCCATAGTCTTACAAACTTTAACTGTGGATAAGCTAGAAATGAAGACATGATATGAATGTGAGAAATGATGATAGTTTAAATAAGTATAAATAGGATCTTGATTGGCAGTAGTTCTAGTACCTTTCCAAAGAGCAATGGGAGTATCATATAATGAGTGCTCAACCAGAGAAGAAGACATGGTTGGAGTAGGTAGTGAGTCAACAAGAATATTTTATGTACATGTATTAGAGTTAGAAATACTAACTAGATTATCAGGCTTGGAAGGAGGCTAGGGTCGCCGAGAATAGATCTAAAGTGAAGGAGGTAAAGCTGGGCATGGAATAGTTAGAATTGGAAGGACTGATGATATGTTTTTTGATTATCTAAATTAAGTGAAAAATATGGAAGACTCAAAGAAGGCAACATCTGCTTCCAGAATCAATAAGCACACTAATGGACAAAGAAAAATTAAATAACTTATGAGACAAAATTGTTTGGAGGTGGCAAACTGGTGAAGATTTGACAAAAATTTGTTATTGGAAACTGTAGCAAAGGATTAGATAAAGCATAATAAGCTCTAATGACAAGGGTCTATGGAAAACGTAATTAGGATTTTGTTGTAAAAAAATTAGTAAAAGAAGACATTCAATAAGTTAATTAATCACAATAAGTATGAAATTTTAGAAGCATAAATTAGTGATTAGATTTTTTATAAAGTGAATAATAAATAGATTAAAACAATAGTTATTGAAAGAAAAAGTAAAGGAGGTAAACGTAATATTGCATACCACAAGGGAGGTGAATGTTACTAGGCCAAACCTGGAGGGAGGGCTCTGAAATTTCCCCATTTAATAATTCAACATAATTGGGAAGGGGGCCGGATTTTTTAGACAAGACTTGAATTGTTTACTCTATTGAGGAGGCACAAAATAATGGGTAATTACCTTTTTGTGCCTCCTTAAAAAATATTAGATGTTAACTGTATATGTTTTGTATATTACAAATATACATATAATATACAAATTGCATACATAAATATACTTGACCAGTGTATATGTCTTGAGGAGGAGGTTATTTTATTTTTTCTTAACCAGCTGAACGGAAGAGGTTATGGGCCAAAAAAAAAAGAAAATCCAAAGGGGCTTGTACAAGAATTATGAAAAAACAAAAGGACCTTCGGGTATAAAACTGATAGATTTGCTATAGTCATTGATTTGAGATTTCTATGAAGAGTTGGGATGCAACTCAAACCATGTCACAATCTGAGCCAAGACCCTGTCCATGATGAGCATCTCAAACCATGAAATCCCAAGCACCCCTGTTCTATCTGGAAATCATACACAATGTTCATACAATGTAAAAAAATGTGAAATGTTAGCAAAATGGAAATATGGTAAATTTCTAAATTCAACAGCGTAATATAGAACAAGGTTCATACTTCTATCTAAAAACTAAGACAAGGCCCCCAATCGGACCATAAACCAAAATGAAATAACAAAGTCTAATAACCAGGCCTCCCGGAATAGAGAAGGCTCACTAACTGCAAGTCTTGAACACAATAATCTACTGTTTAGCAGGACCGTGGGACTATGCCTCAGATCCTGAAATTTAGGGGTCAATACAGATGTACTGGTACATAGAGAAATACAAAATAATGTACCTTTATATAACATAAGTGAGAGAAATTTATGAAACATTTTACATACAATAGAAGGAAAAATGCATGGGCATATTTAAAAGACTTTGAAATGTTTCTTGATAATATGACACTTCTTTGATTCACTTCTAATTTAGGTGGTACACCCTACAATTGTACGATCCCACGGGCTATATGGAGTCCGTCCTTAACTCAGCGGCAAATCCCCTAACCCAAGTTTTCCACAAGAGTTGGGGTTTCTAATTTTGATACGCCACAGGGCACTAGGCAACGTATAATCCCTCTTGGGGACATAATAACTCGTATTGACAAAACAAGATTTTGGAAAAATGAGTTTTCTAAATTCATGGCTTCTTCGGGTAACCACCTAACATCTCTTATGCCCATTTTTTACATTTTAAACATGCATCTTTCTGAAATGAAATTCTGACAAATTTAAATGAAATCTGACTTCCATTATGTTCTGAGTTTGTTATGGCATTATCTATTTTGGTATCGTCATACCAAGACTTGAAAGTCATATGTCTAAGCCATAAATTATCATGTTACAATCCTTTCATTCAAAACATAATGTTTGGACCACAAAATCATTCAAACATTACAAGAGAATTTGGATTTCAACATACATGAAAACTTATGCAAAGATTCTCTCTTTCAATTCTTAAACATGTGGGGGGTCAATTTCTCAAGAAAATCATGCAATTCTTTCAATTATGACATATATGGCATTTAGAAAACTAGAAATATACCTCTCTTTAATTCACAACCAACGTCAAGTTCATAAATGATAGTCAAACCCTTGGTTCAGGCTTTAAGACATGCAATTGAATAACCCTTAACTTGTAAATCAAGAAATAACACAATAAGAGAGGGAAATTCATTATTCATGCTCTCAATCCATATTTAAAACTGAAAACAAATATATATATATACACGAGTAAAAATTCAAGTTCAAGGGAAGGCCGCAAGACCAAAACGTTATCATCGAAGGGTTCACAATACGTAATTGTAAATGTAAATTCAAAAACCTTTGTAATTACATGATTTATCAACCTTCAAACATTATAAAGAAAATGATTTCACCATGCCCATATGGTTTAAGAAAACCCCACATACCTTGGATTACTTATTTTGAAGAATAGGACTAGAATCTTGACTCATTTCTTGGAAATCTTGAACTTAAAGATGGATTCTTGATCTTTTGGAGGGGAGTTAGGGCTATTGTTCTTGATGGAATTGAGTAATTATGGGCATATAATACCCTAATAATGCTTTAATCAACTGTTTACATGACTTGGGATTATGGGGAAAAGTCCAATCTACCCTTTTCGTGATGCCTAACACGTTGGTGCCCCACGCGATGTGATAGTTCCCAAAAAATCAGAACCATTTTCTCACTACCTCAATCTTGTAGGGGTCAACCTTGATCCCCTCACTAGAAACAAGGTGCCCCAGGAAAGTAGTAGCACTAAGCCAGAATTCACATTTGGAAAACTTTGCATATAACTTATGATCTTTAAGGGTCTGAAGGATTATTCAGAGGTGGTCGACATGATCCTCCTCACTCTTAGAATAGACCAAGATGTCATCAATAAAGACTACGACAAACAAATCTAGAAACTGGTGAAACACCCTATTCATTAGGTCCATAAAAGCTGCAGTGACATTAGTCAGCCCAAAGCATATGACTAAGAATTCATAATGTCCATGCTGGGTTTGGAAAGCTATTTTGGGAATATCAGCCTCCCTAACCTTCAACTGATGAAACCCCAAACAAAGGTCTATCTTGGAAAACATTAAGCATATTGAAGTTGGTCAAACAGATCATCAATTCTAGGAAGAGGGTATTTGTTTTTAACAGTGACCTTATTCAGATGACGGTAGTCTATACACATACGAAGAGATCCATCATTCTTATGCACAAAGAGAACTGGTGTACCCCAGGGAGAGACATTAAGATGAGTAAAGCCTTTATCAAGAAGATTTTTTAGTTGTTCTTTCAATTCTTTCATCTCAGCCAGAGCCATTCTAAAAGGCAGAATTGAAATAAGACTAGTGTCCGGCAATAAGTCAATACCGAAATCTATCTCCCTGTAAGATGGGATCCTCAGAAGGTTATTAGGAAAAACTTTTAGGAATTTATTAACTACAGGGACAGATAAGAGGAAAGGACTTTCGATACTAGAATCTTTGACCCGAATAAGATGGTACAAACAACCCTTTGATATAAGCTTTTGGGATCTAAGATAAGATATTAACTTCACCCTAGGTGATAAGGAATACCCCTCCCATTCTATCACTGGCACACTTGGAAAGGAGAAAGTAACCTTTTGGGTTCTACAGTCTAATATGGCATAACACGAATGAAGCCAATCTATTCTTAGAAAGGTATTGAAGTCAACCATAACAAGCTCTATAAGGTCTTCCACGGTATCATGATGATTGAAAAACACCACACAATTTCTATACACCTTTCTATCCATAATAGAGTCACCAACATGAGTGGAAATAGAGAAAGGTTCAGGAATATTTTTAGGTTCGAAACCAAAACCAATGGCCATATAAGGGGTCACATAAGACAGGGTATACCTAGGATCAAACAACACATATACATTATGGGAGAAAATTTTTAATGTACCCGTGACAACATCTGGCAAAGCCTTAGTGTCCTGACAGTTAAATAAAGCATACAACCGGTTGCGACTGCCCCCGGTAGCTGAAGTGGTACCCTTGGGAGGTGGTGGCACTGAGAAATTTGCTTGGGACTTAGCACCAGCAAAAATTTCTCTAGCAGAAGGATAGTCTCTCTGAAAATAGACTGACTGAACACAAGTATAACACACCAACCTGCCCAACTGACAGCTACCTAGGTGATGTTTACCGCAGGTTCCATATCGTGAAAATATCTGATAAGGCTGAGCTACACTACCTTGGGACTGGTTACCCTGCATTTTTGATCTATTATTGGGCTGAAAATTCTAGAACCATCGATCAACTGGAGATCTGGGTACTGGGGCTCTAGCTGAAGACTAAGCATTACTCCAAAAATTTTTCTTCAACCACTTATTACCCCAATTGTTACCACCCTGGACTGTTATTCTGGTCTATAGATCTGGCCCTCTTAGCCAATCTGTCTTTCTCTCTTGCCTATGCCAGCCTTTTCTTCTGCTCTTCAACTTATTGCATATTAATAGACAACCTGGAGAAATCCATGTCTCTATTCAACATAGCTTCTTTACATTCCAGAACCAGACCATCCGAAAGATCGGATACAAACTTTCTCATGCAAGATCTCCTGTTACCCATCAATTCTGGAGCTTATTGGGATAGCTTGTTGAACTTTAATATGTACTCCTTAACACTTATTTTCCCCTACTTCAAATTCATAAATTCTTCAGTCTTTGACTCTTTTAATTCCTAGGGAAAGAAGTGGTCTAGGAAAGCTTCCACAAGCTCGCCCCATACAGAAGGCTTAACCTAACTACCCTTTGACTCCTCCCATTAGATATACCACTGATTGGCCACATCCTTCAACTACAGATAGGCTACCAACTCAACCCCTTCAACCCCACCATCTTCTTCATCGTGCAATTTGCCATGAGAAGTCTTATCAATGTTGGTTTGGGTGACACCAACCCCGATTATTTGTAAAATGCTAGTGGTATCAAGTTAATGCTATCACCTAAATCACACAAAGCCTTTGTAAAATTGAAACACACAATAGTGCATGGAATATGAATGCTCATGGGTCTTTCTTTTTCTCAACCTAAGATCTAAAGACTATTGCACTACAATAGTGCACCTTGTCCACAGGTTCAAAACTCACTATCTACTTCTTATTCATCAAATCCTTATAAACTTCATATAACCTGGCATTTGTTCAAGTGCCTCAAAAGAGGGATATTCATCGTCAACTCCTTCAGCATAGAAATAATCTATTAATACTTTTCCTCTTTGACTTTCTTTTTCAATCTTTTCAAAAATAAGAGAAAGAGGTCGTAGAATGGGAGTCAATACTTACGGGACCTCATTTCCTTCCTCTTTCTTTCCTTGGCCTCATATTATCAACTAAAGCTTTTTTAGGTGTATTTTCATAAATCATAAGTTTTTTAGAGTCAACAACTTTCTCATTAACTATAATTATTTGATCTACCATACCATCTGTAATCATGAGTGTAGGAGGTTCAGTATACGTCTTAACACTCCGAGTAGTAATAGCCAAGTAATGACTATCATTCTTTGAATTTTAGATGGTGTTTCTTGGGAGCGTACATTATTGATGCTGATTTAATGGTACAAAAATTTAGCCAAATTATTGCTCAAGTTGCTTGATGGCAATAGCATATGATTTAATGTTTTGATTCATTCCCAAAATATCTACCTTAATCTTTTTAAGGTAGTCTTTCATTGTCTTTACCTCTTTTGTAATCTTTTCAAGTATGTCCTCTATTCTCAAATTGCTCGAACCCGCATCACGGTTCCTAAATGAAAAATAAAGGCCACTCGTATTCTTACCATCATCTTTTCTTCTTCAATCACCGTTATAATCCTTACTCTTATCTCTATACCCAGACTTATTATAGTTGTTATCTCCATAGTAGTTTTGACATTGATTCTATTACCTCGAGTTTAATTATCTTGGTTAGACCTTTGGCCCTTAGCTCAGAAACCTGCCACCTTTCTATCAAGATATTTTGCCTCTTTCTCAGAAGTAAAATCTTCATACCTAGGTGCCTCACCTTGTCCACCCATTGCATTTACCTTTTCTACACCAACTACTATAAATTATTTAGTACACAATCCAATATCATTCTTAAGTTATTCTACCTCTTGAGCAATTATCTCATCTAGTGCTCACTATTATGCAGATGCTCCAATTGCATAAGTACCTACGGGTCTATCTGCCTTCTGAGTATGCCAACATTAATTTATTTTTGTCATCTGATCCAAGATCTCAAAAGCAAGCTCCTAATGAAGACTCATGAGTGCCCCACCTATGATAGTGTCTGCTACAGCCTAATTATTAGCATTCAGGGCTCTATATAAAAACTCTAACAAATTTTTATTAGTCATCTTATGGGTTGGAATAATTTTCTTCTTATTTTGAACCTTAAATTAAGTCTCGTATAGTGCCTCTAAATACAACTATCTGAAATTATATACCTCATCTTTCAGTTGCAGCATTCTGGATGGTGGGAAACATAATCCAAGAACTGAGTCCTCAACTCATTCCAAGTAGTAATAGATCCATGTGTTAATTCAACCAAGCATATATTAGCTTCTCCCATTTGAGAGAATAAATATAGTCTCAGTTTAATTGCCTCTTGGCTCACTCCAGGTAAAATGTATAAAGCGTAGATGCCCTCAAAGTTCATAATATACATATTTGCATCATTAATAGGAAGGCCAACAAATACCCTCTTTAAATTTAACAAGTAGATCATAACTCTAGTAATGCCGAACTTAGTCCCTTGAGGAAATTCTGGTAGAATGATTGCACCAATTATAATTGGCTCCAAATTATCTAAATTTCCTCAGAATTTTCAAACTGAGGGAGATACTATTGTAGAGGTTATTTTCCCCTATGCCTTATCTTTCTGTCCCAACCATTAAGTGTATCCAGGTGATTCATTTTAATATGCCTAACTCATTCATCTCTAATTGTCTACCCAACAGCCTCTTGCCCAACACTCTCTGTAACTATCAGTCTAGGAATGGTTTATTCTACAGTTTCCCAACCAAAAGGATGAAGCGTGGGTTGATCAAGAATTTTATCACCACTATAAACACATTCTAGCAAGGTTGTTGGATCATAAACTTCTTTGTTAGCCGTCATCCAATTATTTATCAGAATTCTCTCAAGCTCTATATTAAGTGGAATCAGGGGATTTCCTTGACTCTGAAACTAGGCATACATCGTTGTGTGCCCTAAAAATAATGGAAGAGCAATCATGAAACAACAACCAAGAACCCCCATAAATACACTCAAATTAACTTCGTAACCATTTTTTTTGCCAACGACACCAAAAGTTGATGTCACTCAAATTAAACCTCTAAGTAAAGTATAAAGTGGTTGCTAATTAACTATAGAACCCAACTAAGGTTAGGGTCAATCCTGAGGAATAGATCGAAATCTCAATCAATATGTATGTTAAGGCAATCAATAACAATTTTTATTAAAAGAGAGAGATTTATAAATAAGTAATTTAGTAGTAATGGCTTGTTGATTTGTTGGATTTATAATCAATATGAGAAAAGAAATAGGACTACATTCCCCAATAACTTCATAACTCTATGGGTTCTTCAAACTTCATACTTTCTCCCGGTGTTCTGTATGTATTATCAATAGGTTATGCACAGCTTTACGCTTAGTCTAAGTAGTATGCTTAAGTAAATTTTCTCTTCTCCTGAACCTGTGTTACTAACCCCTTTCCTAGATCCCAGATAACAATTACGTATTATCAGCTCAAGCTATTAAGTGGAGGTTGATAGCTCTAAGTTTCTATTATTTGTTCCCTGTTTCCCATCCATACTCATCCTTTCATCCAGAAAATAGATTAGGCGAGTTCTAATGTTCAAAATCAAGGAAACAATCAATACATGTGAACACTGGTTAAAGATTACCCCGTAATATGAATCATATTTTGTTAATCTATCATGGTTTCCACACCCCTAGTTGTGGTGTTTGGCTACTTATAATTGCAAGAACACGAGAATAAATCAGAGATGAAAGCATAATTCTGACCTTACAATAAGAGTATGAAAAACTCTAAGATTTTAATTTGAATTAAAACCCCAAAAATCAATGTTTGTATTTGCAAAATCAATAATATGTTTTGAAAGCACTAATAGAATGTAAACTAATAAAATAAAATAAATTAAAGTATTTATAGACAGAACAAAATCTATCCTAAATAAATTAGGAAATTTGGGTCGGTCACATCGAATAAGTAGAAGGTATAATCGTGGTTTGATACCATGATCGTCCTTTGGTGCTCGTGGTTTCATTTGGGACTTTGTCATATTCAGATCTTCAATGGTATGATCTCGGTATGGATCTATGGCTTCAACCAATGCTCGTACAATATGGTCATCTGATTATACTCCGCTTCTACTCCTATTGACTTTACTTCTGGCGTTCACTCCCATGACCTCAAGGTACAACCGTCATATCTTGTCATGGCCGTGGGATCCACTTTTCCCTTAGCTTTTGCATGCCTATTTTTAGGATATTCTTCCCACGAACAGATGGTATGATTATATTATCAATGTAAGATCGTCGGAGCTCCTGTCTAAGTAATATCTGAAGTCATTTATCTGATTCTTCCTACAAGGCCCAAGTACATCTATGGTCAGATTTAACGCTCATGGAAATAGTCATCTGATGTCCTTTATTGTCCAAAATCCAAAACTCCACTCTTCAGGGCCTGCTTGACCCACAAACAAATAAAAATCCATTATATCCACGTAGAAATTCCCTTGTACTTGCAAACATTCATTATTTTAAGCATAAGTGTCATAATTTCACGACACGTCAGTGATTTTTGCCATAGAATATATGGAAAACCATGAGTTTTACCCTATTCCAGTGAATTCCCTCCTCTTCATTGCTCCAAGGCCATGATTTAATCCTAGAAGGGTTTTAAGAGAAAACCTCATCTTTTTACAACTAAAGAGGAGAAAAGGGAAATATTGAAATTGCATAAAAGTTTCTAGTCTCGTCATATCGCTACAGAGGCGTACCAATCGCTATGGCGATGACATTATTTCTTGCTATAGCAGGATGATGACAGGCCGACCTAAAATTTCAATTTCCAAAATTTTTAGTCGTGTCGCCTCATACTTGTTCGAGACCCAATTTTTCGTAACTCGTATCCATAATGATGTGTCTCTAAATAACGATGAAGCCGGTCATTACACAATCCTAGATTCGATTTTGGTTGACTTGCAGAAGAGACAAAAAAGAATGAAGAGAAGAAAATAATATTTAACTACGGAAGTAGGAGTTTTGTTGGTATAGTTGACAAGCTTAAGTTTTTCAAAATATGTATTTGATATTATTGTTCTTCTTTTTATTTTATTTTATAGTTTTTTGGTATATAATTCAATTCCATGCAATTCATAGTTGTCTGATTTTTGTATTTAATATCACATTTTTTTGGAGGATTATAAAATAGATTTATACACATTAAGATATTTTAATTTATTTATTCCCTTTTAATTTTACTTGAAAATTTATATTTATGTATATACTTTTTTTAGTGGTTTTGGGTGTCATTTAGTTTCATAATATAAAGAAAGACAATAAAAAACACAAAGAAAAATCATAACCTATAAAATTAAATTTTTAATATAACAATTTAGAGTAAAATTAAACATGATGTACGCAGATTACATAGTTGATTGTTTTTTTCTTGTGTAGAATGAATATTTTATTATACATTGGTCCTTTAAATTCATATTAAAGAAATTTTCTTACATTATTGAATTCCGTATAAATTTTTTTAAGTTGAATAAAAAAATTGAACTATGAGATGAAGTTGTATTCAAAGAAGTAAAAGTATTTAAATTCAATTTTATACTATAATCTTCTAACAAATTAGACTATGTTGGAGTCTTCTTTTAATTTATAATTCATTTTATCATTTTTGTTATGAATAAAAAACTTTATAAATTGTAATTTCATGTTCTACAAAAATTATTAATTATGAAAATCTAAGTAGATAAATGCTTAATCAATATCTTTATTTATATTTTTTAGTAATACAAAATCATAATTTAAATAAATAGGTAGTATCTCTATTTATATGTATATTAATATGAAATTATCATTTAAAATAAAGTGAAATAAATAAATATAAACAATGAAAATATTATGGGAAATGAAATAGCAGTTAAGAAATAAATTAAATTTCAGAAAGTGTCTTTTCTAACTATCATGTGTAAAATCTTAAATTTTAATGAATTTATGATTTTACTGTTTCTTTAAAATTTATATTCAAGAAATTTTACATGAATTATGAAATTATTTTTAATTCTATGACAAATTAATCATTTTTCTGAATGAGTAAAAAATAAATTAAAATAGATTATGAGATAAAATTATATTCCGATAGATGTGGAAGAGTCTAGCTTAAATTTCAAATTATAATCACTTCTAACATATTACATAATTCTGGACTCTTCATCTAATATATATATATCATTTATTTTGTCATACATATCAAAATTTATCTACTCTAATTTCTCTATCTCGAGATTAAAGAAAAGAAAATTCAATTGATTATGCGTGTAAAACACACACACAAAATTTAATTCAGAGTCACATTCAAGAAAAATAAAGAAACTAAAATACAGTAGAAAAAATGTTCAAGGAGTACTAGGATGGATAAAGGTGAACCCAGAATCTGATGACGATGGGTGCACTACTAGAGGTGGATGTGCATTAGTATAGTGGTGCTGCGCCACGCCTTAATGCTTTTGTCAAAAAAAAAAAAGTGTTAAACTAGTGTAAAGCCAAACTTATCCAAATAAATATTAGTTAAACGAAAGTATAACATAGGTTATTGTGTGGTTAGATAATTTTAATTCTTGTGTGTATATTTTGGGATTGAGGTTGCAAGTTCAAATCTAACTTGAGTGTTTATTGAGAATTTATTTTGAAAAAATAACAACAAAAAGCATCAACTAGGAATCAAACCTAGGACACCTCTCACAAAGAGGCACAAAATTAAGCTCTGGACCAATGAGCCAAAGTAGCGTTTGTGCTTAAGGGTGCGCAATTTAATATTTTTTCTTTATTCAGGTGTATACATGTACATATATGTAAATTTTGTCAAAGTTACCCGTGCACGCCCACCTTCAAACGTAGGATTGAGAATATAATGAAATAACTAAATAATACACATATTATTATTTATAAATTTTAAATAGAAGAGATATAGTAACAGTAGAATAAAAATTTAAATTATTTATAACAAGTTGAAACTTTTAAATTCTAAACAATATAATAAATAAAAATATGAACATGACAACTTTGTTTTAATTACATAATTATTTTTACTCATATATTTAATTAGAGGTGAAAAAGAACAAATATTAACAATCTAATATCTTTAAATTGTGAATAATATAATTATTTATATATAAAAATACATATAATTGTAAATATATATATATTTATAATTACACGGTTACTTTTTTATATTCTCTTATAATATAAGAGACAGTTGAAGTAGTTGCCAGCAGCTTCACGTCGTCCTGCTTGTCGACATTCAGCTACTTGCTCCATGATTTTACTATATCACCCCTAATTAATTATTTTATGTCATTGATGTATTAAAATAATAGTTGAAGCAGCTGCCAACAACTTTCTGTCGTCCTGCATGCTGACATTCAGCTGCTTGTTCCGTGATTTTATCATATCACCCATAATTAATTATTATATATCATTTATATGTTAATAAATTAATAATATCTAATAAAAATAAAATAGACATTTATAATATGTTTGTTTCCGCTACTTCAACCGTAATTTTACTGTATCGCCTCTAATTAACTTTATTACATGCCATTTATGTATTAAAAAATTAAAAATAATTAATAAAAAATTTAAATAGAGATCTATGATATGTCTGCTTCAGTTGCTTCAACCATAATTTTACTATATCGCCCCTAATTAATTTTAGGCTTTAGTCATCGACGGACACTTTAAGTTATCCCAAAAGTTTACTTGAACCCCTCAACTAAGGTATGTACCTATTAGGCCTCCCAAGTGCTAAAATTGGTACCTATTAGGCAAAAACTGTTGATTTAGCATGGCGAGTGTAGAGAGTATGTTACACTCTCCTTGGGCGCGTGAATAGAGTCTCAAATGGTATTTTTATTTTCTTAAAAAAAAATCACATTTCAATTTATTTAATATATTTCTAATAATAACACATTTTAATTAAAAGAAAAAGGGAAAAGCATCCCCCTACTTCCCCCTCGCCT
>JAPEIP010000012.1:107797466-107810071 GCA_026120095.1 Capsicum chinense | reverse complement strand
AACTTGAATCATGCACAATTGAGAGTTAATACCTGATGTCTTAGCTAACTTTCCAGCTCTTGTGGTTTTGATTTGTCTTCCTACTCCTTTGAGAATATGTTTTCTCTTTTTTTACCAAAACTCTATTGTAAGATCCCTAAAATTTATCTTGATATCTCCAACAGTTAATAGCCATTGCACCTCTAAGACCACTCCATAAGACCCTAATGGTAAGAGCAGAAATTCTGCTAAAAATTCCACATTGTAATAGCTAAGAGAGTCTGCACATCTTACTCACTTGCATGTCATTACCATTAGCTATAGTCATGGCTTGAGGAGTTGTAGATGTCACTTGGCATCCTAGCTCCTTCACCACCTCAGGATCAATGAAATTATGTGAAATACCTACGTCCACTAAAATATGGAGAGGTTTCTTTGAATGGTAACCAATCACTCTTAATGTATTAAATCCTAATGACCCATTAAGGTCATATGAATAGAGATTTCCATATGCTCTAAGGGACTAATCAATTCCAGTTGTTCTTCATTATCATTTGTTTGTTCTTCTTCATGTTCACTTGCTACTTCTTCATGCTTTACTACCTCTATCAAATACAATTGTTTCAAGTTTTATCACTTGTGACCAAATCATACTTCTCGTTACAGAAGTAACATAACCCTTTGGACCTCTTCTCATTCATTTTTTAGGACTCAAAGTCCTTCTACTGACCCTTTTAGATGTTTGTGCAACTGCATTTCGTGTAGGAGTAGGGAATAAGGGAGGTTTACTTTGAAACCTTTGATCATACTTCCTATTGTCACGGAAATTCTGAATAGAATTTTGAATAGGTTGCTTCATAGCCTCCAAATATACCTCTTGCATCCTTACTGATTTGTAGACTTGAGATAAGGTCCATGGATTTGCTATATGTACTACCATATTCAACTCATTCTTTGACCCTCCAAGATAACAGTTGATTACATTTTCCTCTAACAGGTTGACTCTAGTTAGATGCCTTTAAAAAATAGCCTGATAATCCTTCGCAGGCCTGTTTGCCTCACCTTCTTTATTTTTTCCATGGGATCATCATAGTCTAACCCAAATCTTTCAACTAAGGCCATAGTATACTCACTCTATGTTAGAGGATGTAATTACTTCCTATACTTTATAAAATCTAAGTGCCACTAGACAGCTTCACCCTCAAATTGAAGGGATGTAATATTTACCCTCTCATCCATGGGAACATTTTCCATAGTGAAAAATTGCTCCACCTTGAACAACCATGACCTCAAATACTCTCCTAAAAACTTTAAGAAATCCAATCTTGACCACCTTGAGAATTGAAAATGATAATTGTTGTAACTGTGTGTACTTTTCTCCCTTTGTGATTATTTATCAAACTGCCTAGGTCCATCATTTAAGCCTTCCCTTTCTTGAATAATTTTAGGAGATTTACCCCTTTGATTTTCACCTGTCGAGGCTAATTTCTCCCTAATTTCCATTACTGCTTGATCCAATCCCTTGAGAGTTGACACTTTTCCTGCCAGAGTTCACACCTCTATCAAAACCTTTTGCATCAACTCACTTAGTTCCCCCATTTCACTACTGGTTGCTCCATTATTTCCCCTATTACTTTTTGTCATTGTTCCAAGGAACAAAAAGGTTTGATACCAATGTTACCCAAATATCTTCAATCACTAACTATTCAAGGATTTGGAATAAGCTATTGCAGAACAACCCAAGAGTTAAGAACAAATAGGAAGAGAATAAGAAGAGAAGAAGAGAGATTTCTAGAACTCTTGTACACCTCAGTAGTTTATATACAATTGTAGAATTGACCCACTCCCTTTAATTCTCAACCAACTATCATCTCAACTACCTTTCTTGAATAATATTTCAATGTAACAGTAACAAACAGTGGCTAGTTTAACTAACTGTCAGTTATAACAGAATTTGCTGACATGGCAATTTCTAATTCTAATTAGCTAATTGCTAACATGGAAATTTCCAATTCTAGTTAACTAATTAGTGTAACATAAATATTCTATTTTCTTCTTGATGTGCCCTCCAAAATCAGAATGTTTGTGCCCAAGATTTTTGCAAAAATATGATACTGATGTAAAAGTTGCACTTCTTGTTGTTGCCTGTAGCTGAAAATTGAACAACCAAAATGTGAAAATAGATAAAAAATGATTTATCATTCTTCTTGTGCATGCTGCTCTGCAATGTGCTCAAATGGGTTTCAAAGACGCCTTTTTATTTTGTTTCTCCCAGATTTAAAATACAAAACAAATGGAGAATGATAAGATGAACATATCATATGTTTCATTCTATTTGTTTTCCTTTGGATTTTGCTTATTTGAGTATCAAAGAAATAGTGTTTTTCATAAGAGTTGTCAGTTAATCTGATTTGTACAACAATAATTATCAGTTGTTTCATGAAATAATGTTAACTTTATAGGGAGGACCAAGTTATTCTTACGTGCTATGAATCTATATTGTGAGAGTGTGGAAAAAATGAATTTGAAGAAGGAAATTCTTGAATTAAATAAGAATGTATACCCCTCTGTAGAGCCATATTACATTGGATTTTTGAAAGTTTCAGACCTTCATACTCTATACTGGGAGCAGTTAGGAAATCCCATTGGCCATGTGAGTTTTTTTTTCTATTTTTTGTTTCTAGTTTATGGTTATGTTGGCTTTGGAACAGAAAATATTCATCCTCCTGAATGAAACCAAACTAATTGCCAAGCCAGCATCGAGTAGTAAAACTAGAAGTAATGACAACCAAACCAGGTAGGCTCAAATAAATTGAGTATAACCCCATAAGAACATTTTGAAATTAGTGTACAAAGTAATAAAGGGATTGGGAAATCGGTCTCCATAACTAAAATCAAGCCTTGGAAACAACCTCTGGCAAAAATGCAAGGTAAGGCTGCGTACGATACACCCTTGTTGTAGGGCCCTTCCCCGGACACCGCGCATAGCGGTAGCTTTAGTACACCGGACTTCCCTTTTTATAAACTAAAGTATCATTAAGCTCAATACTATTATAGCTGTCTTTCAAACTTCAGTGTCATCAAAATTAGTTAAAGTACTAAGAAGGATAAGCTATTTCACTTTGAAGTTCTTCTAACATACGTTTGTTACCTTTATCCTTGCACAATTAAGTTCATAGGTTCTCTCGAAAAGGTAAGTTGATCATCCAATCTATTCACGTATGGTTACTCTTCACCTACATGCTCCTTTTGGTGCTCTTCTTTAAGAGTTATTGTGTAAAATGCGAATTAAGAAAGAAGAAAGGTTAAAATAGTTAGAAAATCGGAAAATTCTTACTCGTTTTTTTTTCTTTTTTGTCATTTTCTTTTCAAGCTCTTCATTCTTTTCTCATGACAACTTATTTCACTCTACACTTCTTCTCCTTTTTCCACTCTAAAGTTGTCACTTTTCTCTCCCTCACCTCTTATCTTTTTTTTCTCATCCTCACTTTTTCTTGAAATTTTCTTTAAAGAGGACTTAAGTTCATTTGCTATTCCAGTCCTTTAGATGGTTGCAATGGTTCAAAAGTAATCTTCTTATCATCCACTTGAGCAAATAATTTTTCTTTATCATGCATTATATTTCTATCATTCAACCAAGGTCTCTGAATAATAATATGGCAAGCATGTAGTTGCATGGCACCAAAATTGACTTTATCTCTATAAGTCCCAATCATGTATTTCATACTCGACCTTCAACTTTTTCGATGGATTTTTTTTGGTTTCTTCTTTTAGCTTTGCTCCACCCATTCTACTAAATTAATGGATAATCACATTTACAACCCTCCTCCTCCTAAAAAAAACCCAACTTGATATCATTTGAAAATCACCAATATTTAAGATCAAAACTTGAAGAACAAGAAGTCAAAACTTCAACAATGGAAGAACTCTTTTTGGTTTTGTATTTTTTTGTAATTTTAATAATAAATGGAAACTAAGGATTAAGAATTGTAGGAACAACTTTTTCCCCAACTTCTGACACCAAGATGATCGCAACCAACCCAGGAGCGCAATAAAGGATTGATTTAAATACTCAAACCCACTAGAACATTGAATCATATAGACTATAGAAAGAAATAGAAGGATAAGAAGACTAAGAATTAGGGTAGTGAAAGACAAGAACTTAACTATGAACTAGTTTAACCCTTGAATTCTCTACAACGATCACTAATCGAGAAGAAGAAAGAAGAGATTAAATTAAGTAACAGGTGCAACTAGTAAACCCCATGACAATTAAATTGGGATAAACCAAATTAATATTCAATTACATACTATAATCATGAAAGAAAAGAAATGAACTAATATATGAGTTACTTAGAAAAATAACAATCCAAGAGGTCATGGAAGATAACTAAGATAATCCTAAAGCTCACAAGAGTATTTGTCAACTTATCATTCATCTAAATGGGAAAGTGGGATATTTATAAAGGTCTTAGAGTAAATTAGTGAAGCCTAATGAAATCACATGATAGTCATCAAAAGAAAACGAATTATGGATGCTGCAGTTTTGGCTAATGAATTAATCGACTCTAAAGTCAAATTAAAAGGCTAGGGATTCTTTGCAAGTTGGACACTGAAATGACTTATGATCATGCCAATTGGGAGTTATTGTTGAAAATCGTTGAAGACACGGGTATTGGTAATATATGGTTAAACTAGATAAGATTTTCCATTTTCAATCTTATTAAAGGTGATCCTTTATCATCTTTTCTATTCTTGATAGCCATGGAATGACTAAATCATATGATAAGGTTACACAAGTGAATGGGTTACAAAAGGTTTTGGACCTTATCCAAATGCCACTAAAGGAATGGAAATTTCTATTGTATAAATAGAAGGGTGAAAATAATGAACACTTATTCCTACATTGATGGACAACATCAAATCTATGGCACATCTTCTTTTATATTTTAGGAATAACATAGAGTAATACCTAGTAGTTCTCCTTTTGCACTGCTGAATAATTGAGAAAATGACCAAAATGGTCCTTGATATATTGGGGTTGAACTATTTGGTCCTTTATATATATAAAAGAAGAGATGATCATTCTGGTCCTTGGTCCTAAAGCCAACAGTAAATCAAAAAAAGTTTTTTAAATATAATTACGGGTCCCTCAAAAGTGACACATGTCCAGGAATTCTTCAACAACTTTCAATTGGTTTATTCTTCTTTGGATTACAAAAATTCTCTTTAACACACAAAATTCTTCAACTCTCAAAAGAAAAATTATAAGATCCCTATTTTCACTTCTTTCTATTCAGTTTTTGAACTTTTGTTTAAACAATGGAATAAAGAAATAAATACATGGAAAAGCTATTAATTTCAAAAAGGGCAAAATAAAAAGAAAGTTCTATGCTTCCATAGATTGGTTCAATAAGAGAGAATAGTTGGTTAAAATTGAAAAGAGTTGGTTTATGGAGATATCCTTGGAGGGATGGAGTTCTTTTAATTTGATTTACTTAGTTTAAATTTATGTTATTAGTCTCATTGTATTTTTTTTGTATGTAGGAAAATGGGAGCTGCTAGTAGTTATGTTCAGAGGGAGATCATAAATGAGTGTAGTGTGTGTTATTCTTTTTATATAGATATGGAAAGTTGTGGACTAAAAATGAAGCATAACCTATAATGGTGAATAAGAATATTGAGGAAGAAAGATATGGTAGGTGAGGGACTAAAGAACTGAAGAAGAGATTGCCAGGTGTCATTTTCGAGGGACCCATAGTTATATTTAATAGAATCTTATACCTGTATTGTTAATATTAGGGATAAGGACCAATGTTATCATCTTTCTATATTCACCAAGGACTATTTCAAGCCCCTATATAACAGGGACCATTTTGGTTGTTTTCTGCTGAATAATTATTGGAGTATTGCAAGCAGAGGTGGGAGAAAGACCATGAAAGTTCATTCCTTCTTGCATTTGGTGGATAGTATGGGAAGAAATGAGTTCAGGACATTTTGAAAGCATCAATAGTTCTATCTAGAAAATTAGAATGAATTTTCTTGGCTTGTTTTTTTTCGGGTATAAACAGAATATGTGGGGAAAAGTGGGGTAGTTAAAAGATTTAATTGTATTTTGTAAGTGTATATGGTTTTGGGCAGGGGCTTAAGAAGCTTTTGCTGTTTGTAAAGTTTGCAGGTTAGCACCCTTTTTTATGTCTAAAACAAATAGTCTATTGTATTCTTAAACTAGGCCTTAAAATACAATTGGGCTGAAAATAGTAAAATTAGTAGGGGTTGAAGGGTCTAGACGTCTAATAATCATCTAGACATTTTTGGCTAGCGTCAACTCTATTTCATCTAGATATGTATCTGCTTTAGCTGTCTTCTCTCTACCTACTAGATGTTTTGAAACGTATAGATGATTTTGGTCTACGTTTCTGGGTCTTCTTCAATTATTCCGCCATGCCTTCCCCTGGATTGATTCGTGGTTTCCAAGTCTCTTGAAGCCTATCAAGGACATGATGTTTACTTGATAAAACCCCTATTATGTACTTCGATAATGAAAGGAAATAGGAATAGCGAAAGGGGAATTTTTATTGTTAATCCAACTTTAATACAAACTAACTATTACAATTGATAAACTGAATTAGACACTACGAGAAACAAGTCACCATGGAAGCTCCAATTGTCACCTGTCAATGGCGATTAGGGATAGACTCAGTCGAGAGAAAGAAGAAGTAGTTAGGAAGAAGAGAGAGAAATAAGAGGGAAAGATCGTTAGGGTTTTACCAAAATAATTTGTTGCCCCTCCTTCAAAGTAGTTCATCGTATTTATATTGAAGTGGATTGCCCGTGCCTCTCACGTGACCATAATGTATGTCTCTGATGTGACCACTAATACAGGTCATGGTAATCCTTCTGGCTTAAAATCGACTTTTTCCTTAAGGTCATTGTTGAATACTTAACTAGCAGATAATGATCTGGTTTTTTCGTAGGTAGTATTAAGAACCCACAAAAATACCCTAAGTTATTCGGACTCTCTAAAAATGTCGCCGCACCTATGTCGGATTCTTCAAAAAGACACTATTTTTAGAGGATCCGACACGTACCCCTAGACATTTTTAAAGTGTCCGAGTAACTTTGAAAATACCAATGCAAATAACCAACCTGCAATTGAATGAGTTGCTCAATTGAAGCAATCCAGAGTTGCATATTACGGTAGATAATTGCAGATAAAAGAAAAGAAGTCTATGTCTTTATAAAAAGTACAGGCCATAGTTCAACAACTGAAACAACTTCTAACTGTCGAGATGCAACTGTATACCTTTCTTTTTTGAATTGAAGTTTTGAGATAGAAAGAAATTGCAATTTTCCTCTTATAAAATGCAAAATCCCATGAATATGTTTAGAAGAGCAGAACTTTCCTGAATAGCAATGTAGATTAAGCAACATCACTTTTACATACTTAATTAGTCTTTCACGAAACTTTTCTAAAGTAAGCTTTAGTAGAATAAGCAATGCCCATTAAGCCAAATATATCACAAAAATGTGTCCATTTGCTTTGATGTCACTCAACAGTCCTCTTAAGTTGTAATTAGTTATTTCCTTAGAATGACTCAACTTGATATTTTGGTATGCAAACAGCTACAAATGAACCACCTCCAGATCCATGAAAAAGTCAATATTTCACGTCTCATTTGATCTTTATCTTCCACAACACCCAAAATTGGAGAAAACCAAACCTGGACAATCTCTACATATATAAATGCATCATACAAAAAATGTAATGCATTCACATTCACAAGTGTACCAATCACGCTTCCATATAGTTTGACTATTCTCAAAGGAGACGCCCGGAGAAGAAGCAGCACACTGTAAGTGTTTAAATGTGGCAAGAGTAATACAAGTTTACTCTTCTCAATGAAGACTACAAAATGATACTTCCTGAGATAGACTACAATAGCAGTAGCTCCATCAAACAGCTGATATAACCGAAAAAACAAGGGAAGAACCTCCATTGTATCACAACTTAGTATATGTAAATGAGCAATAGTGCATAGTAATGACAACTTGAACTTAATATGCTTCATATAATTGATATCAATCACATCAAAAATAGTACCTTCAGGGTCAAAAAGTATAATTACTTCATTATTTTCCTTCTCAAAGCCATAAGTGAAAAAGTCGATAATGAGTTTATTAATCAGCCCGATAGAATAAGAAATGAGCACATATTGGAATGAATACATACCCAACTCTATTCCATCTATCCAATATCAAACCACTTGCATATATGTAAGCCTAAGGTACATCCCACCCATGAATTAACTCGGGTCATTTCACTCATTTGCCTGTACTTTCGCGGCTTATCAAGTAATGTACTCTGAACGGAAATGTGAAGCTAAAACTTTATGGAAACCAGAAACGAATGGCCTACAGCACCAAATATAGAGTCCATATGGCACAAAAAACACCTACTCCTTCGAGGAAACACAAAGAGCCTAGCAGCACTTGATCTCGTAGCCATGAACTCACAACTAGTTCCTAGAACCAATGCTGAAATATGCCCTTCACAAGTAATAAAGTGTGTACATATGCCCCAAATTGCAATTGTAGAATTTGGAGGTATCCACCAGAGTTTATAATAGGCAAGTTTTCTCTAGAACCAAAGAAAAATTGATTCAAAATACTTTGATCATTGGGCGTGGAATTAATATGATAAGATAATATTTGAATGATCTCCTTGAAATCATCTACAACTATTAATTGAATAATGTCTTGTAGTACCAAGAAATGTGGTAAGAAAACTACAACAAAATGAATACATACTCGACTTTTTCTTATTAAGGAAAAGGAAAGCCCAGAAATCCTGCCCCATATAACCCCAATTACAAATGTATAAACCCAAAGCATGTGGACGCAAATCAATAGTTGAAAGAGGGCCACAACATGCTATCCAATTCTGCCATTTCGGCTTTATATCGAATAGCTTGTCACTAAACTCTATGTCAAGCTTGTAACCTTTGCATGGCAATTCGTTGAGACATATCAATTTTAATACTGTATCCTCAACATCAAGAACATAAAGTCATGAATCTAGATGTAAGTCCACAATCTCGATCTCTGTGGTGTTTGTATTATGGATGGAGTAAAATTCAACTAGAATTTCATATTCTACCCATTGAGGACATTCATCAAACACCTGGTCTTCATTGCATTCTAAAATGACCTTACTATTCTTTTCCACTTTCAGCAAATCAACAATAGCATAGTTGCAAGAACCCACCTCTGGTTGGTTGTCCCCTTTATTTATTTTCTTTGAACAAATATGAAGACAAAAACAACATTGTCAGTCAACACTACGTATACACCTTAGATGCAAAAGTTGCATTGACAGGCAACACTGCTTATGCAATTCTCACACCAACTCCGAAATTGTTTTAAATCCATAAGTATTCCTAAAATTCAATCCACAAGGCCCTTTTATTGGCATTGTTTTGTTCAACCAATTCAGCCAAAGTCGATGATTCTGTAAACATCTTCTACTAATACTACCCACAGCTGAGACAGGTTTGTTTCTCTGATATCCATTGTTATGTACTTTGATAATGAAAGGCAAATTAGAATTGTGTAAGGTGAATTTTTATCGCTAATCTGAATTTAATACAAGCTAGCTATTACAATTGATAAATTGAATTGGACAATCGAGAGATAAGTCATCGTGGAAGCTCCAATCATCACCTGTCAATGGTGATTAGGGATAGAATCAGATGAGAGAAAGAAGAAGAAGTGGTAGTTAGGAAGAAGAGAGATAAATAAGAGATTGAGAGGGAAAGATCGCAGATTTTACCAAAATAATTCATTGCCCCCCTTCGCAATAGTTTACCGTGTTTATTTTGAAGTGGACTGTTCGTGCCTCTCATGTGACCATTGATACGGGTCATGACGCCCCCTTTGCTTGAGAGATCGTGGAATAGAAATAACATAATTCAATGCTCACGAGAACATTATCCCTAAATAAGGCCTCAAAATACAACTAGGCCAAAAATAGCAAAAAAAGGTGGGACTGAATTGTCTAGACGTTTGGTAACCATCTAGAAGTTTTTGGCCCGCTTGAACTCTAATTTCTCTAGACATTTACCCCATCCTCCTCTTTCTGAGAGTGTCCTTCACTCCTTTCAGTTTCTTCGCTACCTAATTAAGTCAAACTTAGGTCATGTACTGTGAAAGACCTCATTTGGAATAAAAGATCATTCTAGGAAAGAGGATTCTAATGTAACAACTCCTAGAAAATAAAAGAGGGGGCAAATAAGGGTTTTAGAAAGGTTACTATCATAAAGAGCTATTTGGTGCCTCTTAGGAAGGTGAGACATTTATCAAGTATATGCCCTTCGATTCCTAGTCATTATTTTTTTTGGCAATTAATTATTATTTTGTTTCTTCTGAAAACCAGACCTCATTGACTAAAATATTATTAGCATTCCGAGTTGTAGAAGTAAACAAGTACCTGTTTTACTATATTTTGTGCAAGATCTAGCTAACTTGCAATTCCTAGTAAGTGGCCATATTTTGTTCTAAGGTTGCTCTTCTATTCTGTCATAACCTTTTGTAAATTTGCAAATGTAGTATCAGAATTAGACAGTGATTTTAAAAGCAAAAGCAAAAGCAAAGAAAAGTATCAAAATTGGTAGACCTTGATGTGAAAAGTGAGTAGTGAGGTACATACTCCCTTGAACTGAAGCTCACAACTTATAGAAAATATAAAGAAGTACCAAACATATATGAATTTAGTTTTGCAGTGGCTGATATCATTGAGGTATTTTATAAATAAATACAATCCATGGAATCACAAAAAGTGTCAAAATCAAAGAACATTCTTGAGTCTACGAGAATTCTTATGAAGCCTTTCATTTTCTTAATTATCTTCAATGAAAGTTTATAATATCAGTCTCTAATGTACAGTAATGCCGATACTATCATGGCTTAACAAAAATAGTTCAGATTACTTGAGTAAATGAAACAACAGTAGTCATTAGCTTAACAAATAAATAATGATAGAATAAAAATAATATTTGTAAGGGGAAGAGAGAAAACAACAACATACTCATTATAGTCCCACAATGGGGGTTTAGGAAGGGTAGATGCAGACCTTATGATTACTTTGTCAGGTAGAGAAGCTGTTTCAGAAAGAGACCTGGCTCAAAGAATGCAAAAACCCAATATTTATGAAGACATAAGCAATAGCAATACAGTAAGAAAGTAGAGCCATACGAGACAATAAGTAGTACAAGATAAAAACTAAAAATACGAAAAAAGTAAACTAATAAAAAATAATAAAAATTTTAAAATAATACGTGTACTACTAATCAGAAAAACCAAATGCAACACTAACATATGTTGCTCGGACTCTTCAAACATGTCAATAGATGCATGTTAGATAATCCAAAAGTAGTGCTTTCTGGAGAACCCGACACTGGTGTAACAATAATTTTGGAGAATTCAAGCAACACAGACACGAAATGCTACTTTTCTTGTACCCGAATCATCTATCTCCACACCCTCTTATCAAAATGCCATTTTTCCAGTAAGCTAAAGAAGAGGGAGAAGATAGGGTGCTCTTATTTAGTACGAATAGAATAGAAAATTAAAACTATGGCTTGATCTATAAATCTGGTTGAAACTACTGAATAATCATGAACTTTGGTTGGAATCACCAAATGAGTAATTATAACCAAACTAGATACCCGTGCCCATTCAAGGCACAGGTATTTGGCAACACTAATTTACAAAAGAGATTCAACTTTGAGAAAAATTATTTTCTAATTGTTTTAATTGTTTAGTATAGGAGTAAAAAAAAGGTAGTACAATGAACCAGTATTAACATAATATATACATTCAGTGTAGGACAAAATTCAATTTGCTAGACTGGTCCAACCAATACAAAAGTAATTATATAAGTCGATAAAAATCTAGTTAGTTGTTGCAACTACAGTTGGCAGAACGTCTTTCATTTGGACATTCCCAAAAAAGTATATGATGCACGTGTCATTTGAAAGTTTCAAATATATAAGTTGAGGAGACAAACGTCGATTTCAAAATATTTATTGCACCATAAAATTACCGAAATACTCTTGGTAGTCAATTAATAAGGAACAAAAATATATTTATAAAAAATTACTACCATGTATAATTTAATTACAAAGGTCTAAATAAATATATTATTAAAATAATACATGAGGAAAAAAATAATAAGTATAAGAAAAAACAAAATGCATGTGTGACCATTTTATTGCACCATAAAAATGAGAACAAAACTAATAAATATAAGAGAAAAACAATAAGCATGTGTGACCATTTTATTGCACCTTACCTTGAGGTATAAAAAACAAGTAATTTAATAGGGAACCAAAATATTTATAAAAAATTGCTACAATATATAATTCTATTACAAAGGTCTAAATAAAAATATTATTAAAATAATATATGAGGACAAAATTAATAAATATAAGAAAAAAATAATATGCATGTGTAATCATTTTGTTGCACCATAAAAATAAGAGAAAAGACATCTCTGCCCCCCTCCCCCCGAACTTGTCCTCCCAACTCACTTTAGTACTTAAACTTAACTTCCGTTTATTTACCCC
>JAPEIP010000012.1:107772654-107792303 GCA_026120095.1 Capsicum chinense | reverse complement strand
CAACTTAGGAACACACTCGCACAATCTTTCCACATAGTGTTTCTAGTCGTGCAAAGTTTATTTTAGTAGTACATTATAATATTTGGGGTCTTAATAGAGTTAGTTCAGTCTTAGGATTTTGTTATTTTGTTAGTTTCATCGATGATTATTCAATATGTGTACTTGGATTTTTTAATGAAAGATTGTTCTGAATTATTTTCTATATTCAAGAGTTTTTGTGCTAAAATGCAAAATAAATTTGGTGTCTCTATTCGTACCTTCCGTAGTTATAATGCCCTAGAATATTTGTTCTTCCAGTTCCAATATTTTATGATTCACTGAGGAATTATTCATCAGACATCTTATCCGTACGCCTCTCATTAGAATAGGGTAGTAAAGAGGAAGAATAGGCACCTCATTGAGGCTGTTTACACTCTTCTTATTCAATCCCATGTTCCACTGTTTCATTGGGATGATGCAGTTCTTATATTTTTCTATTTAATTAATTGGATGACCTCATCTCCCATCCGTAATCGAAATCATTATTCAGTATTATTTCCTCAATCACCGTATACTCCTTTCCTCGTGTCGTTGGGAACATATGTTTTCATTTTAATTTAATATTTGGAATGATTAATTAGTCCCTCCTTCTCTCAAATGTGTCATTCTTGGTTATCGTTTCTAGTCACCAGATTTTTTTTAGTACCTTATTTCCATGTCACATTTTAAGTCTCCATCTTACTTTACATATTCTAATCATTGGACATATCTGAGGTGTTACCTATATTTATTTTTTAGGAATCTGCTGTGACACCTATATCTCCGTCCACACTGCCACCAGTCTTTACCCTTACCAACTTTTGAGGAATCTATAGTTACTTCTACATCTCCATCCGCAATGCCACCACTCCTAACCTATCATCGTCATCTATCTAGCATTAGTCCAAAATAATTCATGTCCTGTATCGGACCCTATCCCTGTAATGGACTAATCAACTGACTATATTAGGATAAGGTTTACTATACACTCATAATACTAATCTTCATTATACTCTGTAATCATCGCCTATGTTCACCCCATTATGCATTCCTACATCTAGAGGTGAAATACATTCTAATCCTCATTAGAGACATGCTATGATTGACTTGTACACATCTGTTCTACATGCGAGTGGTACTTGGGAGCTTGTTCCTCTTCCTTAAGGTAAAATCTACTTTTTTCATGTTTATCGTTTGGTTTATGTAGTTAAAGTTGGTTCGCACTAAGAAATTAAAGGGAAAAGAGAATTTGAGAATTTGTGTCTTGATTATTCCCTCAAGCTAGTGGGATTAAATAGTGCTATAGAGAATGTAAACAAGAAAGAAAACTAATAAGAATATTGCACAATATTCTAAGTACCTAACTATGGAAATTTGGGGATATTCCCATATTTACACTATCTAATTATAGAGATATTCTCATAGCTAAATTATCTGATAATGATATCATATTTAACACTCCCCCCCATATAAGTCTATGTATCCTAACTCAATCTTCTCTCGAGTGAAGTGACAATCTATCTGAATGTGCTTCGTTCTTTCATGAAACACACAGTAGAAATAATGTGTAGTCCAACTTGGTATCATAAATTAATCCGTCGTTTCAACTCCTCCCATGTTTAATTCCTAGAGAAGTTGTATTCAACCATATAAGCTCACATGTAGCCAATGTTATTGCACGATACTCCATCTCTACACTTGTTCTTGCCACAACATCTTGCTATTTATTTTTCTAAGATAATAGATTACCTCCCATTAGAATACTTGAAGTGGACTTGCCTATCAGAAGGAGACCCAACCCAATCTGCATTAGATTACCCAACAATGTCGGTATGTCCTCTATCTTCATACAATAAACGTTATCTTAGAGAGCTTTTGATATATCACAGAATGCGAATCACTGCATTCCAGTGACTATCACAAGGTGATTGCAGAAACTTGATAACAAATGAGATCTCTAGTTATGTAATTGTAAGGTAGTTGAGTTTGCAAGTCTTTGATATGTTCTGGGATATTTTAAAGGCTCTCCTGTCCTGGAATAAGCCTAGCATTTGGATCCAAGGGAGTGTCCACAAGTTTGTAATAAAAAATACCATCTTCTAAAATGTCTAAGGTATATTTTTTTAGCGTAATAGCAGTACATTTCCAGTCTAAGCCACTTCAATGCATAAAAAGTATTTCTGCTTTTCCAAATTCAATGTTTGAAAGTGACTTGAGAGGTGTTGTTTGAGTTGAGAAATACCTTAATGATCATCAGCAGTGATAACAATATCATCAACATAAATAATTAAAAAGATAAATTTGTATGAGATGAATGCATATAAAATACAGAGTGATCAACTTTTGTTCGCATCATTCTAAACTCTTGGACAACGTCTTGAAAATGACCAAACCATACTCTAGGATATTTCTTGAGACCATAAAGAGATTGATAAAGTCTACATACTAGTCCAGACTCCCCCCGTACAACAAATCATGATGGTTGCTCTATATAAACCTCTTAAGTAAGTTCTCCGTGAAGGAATGCGTTTTTATGTCTAGCTGGAAAAAGGTGAATGTTTCATTGCTGCCATAGATATGAGAAGATGAACTGAAGCCATCTTGTCAACTGGTGAGAAAGTATCTCCATAGTCAGTGCCATAAATCTGTGTATCCCTTATCAACCAATCTCATTTTAAGAGGAACAATAGCTCCATTTGAACCTACTTTAACTGTGAATGCCTGACAAAATTTAACCATGGGCTTGGCTTCGTTAAAGAAACATGATCCCAAGTAATATTAATTCAAAATAGTCATTTCTTCAATCATAGCTTTACACCAACTTGGATGAGCCAATTCTTCTGCCACAGTCTTACGGACTTTGACAGTGAATAAGCTAGAAATGAAGACATGATATAAAGGTGAGAAACGATGATAGCTTAACTAAGTATAAATAAGAGCTTGATTGGCAGTAGTTCTAGTACCTTTGCAAAGAGCAATGAGAGGATCATCTAATGAGTGCTCGACAAGAGTAAGAGACATTTTTGGAGTAGGTAGTGAGTCAACAAAAATGTTTTGTGTACATGTATTAGATTTAGAAGTACTAACTAGATTAGCAAGCATGGGAGGAGGCTAGGGTCATTGAGAATAGATCTTAAATGAAGGAGGTAAAGATGGGCATGGAATAGTTGGAATAGGAAGAACTAATGATATGTTTTTTCAATTTTCCCTATTAAGAGAAAAATATGGAAGACTTAAAGAAAGAAACATCTGCTGAGATTAAGTACTTAGTAGCAAAGGGGTCCAAACATTTGTAACCTTTATGTAGATGAAATTACTTTAGAAAGATACATTTGTGTTGAAGTTTGTATTTTCCAGGGGTAAGGTTAATAAGTCATGAACAAAATAAGTACAACTAAACACACGTGGAGGAAGGAAAACAAATTATGGTTTGTATGTAGGATTTTGTGTGGACTGTTGAACTAAAAAATAGAATAAGGCATATGATTGATCAAATAATAGGCAGTAATAATAAATTCATCCAGAAAACATAAAAGGAAATAATTGTGAATGAGCAATGTCTGAGCTGTTTCAATTAGATATTTCTTCTTACGCTCATTCACTCCATTTTGTTGAGGAGTATGTGCACAAGTAAACCAGTGCAATATGCTATGAGATGACATAAAAGAATATAAAGAGGTAGAGAAATATTTTTGGGCATTATCACTGATTAACTTCTCAATGGCAGTACCAAATTGATTGCAAATTTTAGCATGAAACTTTTGAAAGATGGAGAATAACTCAAATTTATTTTTCATTAGTAATAACCACATGCATCGAGAATAGTCATCGATTAAAGTAACAAAATAATGAAAATCGAAGAAAAACCTGACACAACTTGGACCCTATATATCAGAATGAATAATTTTAAACATAGAGGTGTCCTTATTAGTGATGCACTTTAGGAAAGAGGAATGAGTGTGCTTCCCTATATGAAACGACTCACATTCTAGCCAAGATAGACTAGGTAAACTGGGAACCATCTTCTACAGTTTTAAGACACAAGGATGACCTAGTTGATTATGGAGCAATTCAAAAAAAGTAGTGGATGTGAAAGCAACATGTGGTTATGGGGTGGATTACAGGTACAGTCCTTGTAACTCACATCCTTTTCCAATTATTTTTCTTATCCTTGGATGCAACAGAAGAACAAAATCATCATCGAAAGTTACAAGTTCTGGTTTTTGGTAATTTGCTAATGGAAATAAGTTTATACTGATATTCAGGTGTAAAAAGAACTGAATGTGAAGGTGTGAAAGGTAGAGGGTAAGCTATACCTATTGTTTTTACTATAGAGTTTGATCCGTTAGCCAAATTCATAGTAAAGAGGATAGAAGGGGTAGTAAGAGAAGAGAGTATTTTTGTCACCAAAAATATTATCTGAAGCACCAGAATAAAGAATCCATTATTCCTGAGATGAAGACTATGTGACATAAGTAAAAGAGTTACCAAGTTTCATTGTGCAAGCAGCTGATAAAGCTGATGACTATTGCCTTGATGCTTTGTACTGTAGGTAGTTAATATAGTTTGTTGTAGTTATAGTTATAGATATAGATGATTCATCCCTGAAATCAGGTGTGTACAAAATACCATTTTCATTATAAACAATATTTGTTGTGTATCTAGGTTGGTCATTATCATGTGGAGGCATGATTTATCAATAATAATATGTAGAAACCAGTTGTGACAAAAAACTGGCAAAGATATTTTTTTTTATGTTTCTGCAATTTTGTTTTGTAGAATTTATTTCCACAATTCTGTTATGTAGATTTATTTTTGGTTTTCTGCAATTCTATTTTACAAAATCTGTTTTGAGAAAAATAAGGAAAACTAGAGAAAGGAGGACTCTGATACCATAAAAAATTAGAGGGAGAAGAGAAGAGAATTTAAGAATTTGTGTCTTGATTATTTCCTCAAGCTGGTATGATTAAATAGTGTTACAAAGAATGTAAATAAGGAAGGGAAATTTTTTGATAACGAATAACTAAGGAAATAAACTATAAGAATATTACGCAATATTCTAAATGCCTAAATATCAAGTAAACAAAAGTATTTTTAGGTATTGAGGTAGTTCAGTTTAGATCAAGTATTGTTATTTCACAACACAAGTATGCCTTAGACATTCTTGAGGATACGTGTTGTGGACCCACTTGACCCAGATGATAAACTCATAGGGGCAACCACTCATTAATCTTGGAAGCTATAGATGGATGGTTAGTAACTTGAATTATCTCACAGTGATTAAACCTTACTTTTCTTTTCATATGAGTGTTGTAAGCTTGTTTATGGATTCTCCTTGTGATAGTCATTGGTATGTAGTTGTTTGCATTTTGCAATATAGAAAGTGAGCTCCAGGTACAGAACTACTATTTGAGGATCGAGGTCATGAGCAAATCAGTGGATATAATGCTGATTGGGCCGAATTACTTTCTAATAGACATTCTAGATTTAAATATTGTGTTTTAACATGAGGTAATTTTATGGTTGATCTATCTAGTGCAGAAGCAGAATATTGAGCAATGACTGTAGCAACTTGCGAGCTAGTTTGGATTAAGCAGTTGCACCAAGAATTAAAAAAATCAATCAGATGGAACCATAAATTGGGACGGGATATTTAATTTTCAATTTTCTTAAACATTTCAATTGATGATGACTTAAATATGCATATTTTCATCATAGGGCGGATAGCAATGGAGATGGATAGCCAAGTGATCCTTCATATCACATCAAATCTAGTATTTCTACTGATAGGATGAAGCACATTGAGATTGATTGTTACTTTTTCGAGAAAAGAAAGATACCTCTCTGGAGATATTTTTGCAAAATTTGTAAATTCGAGTTGATCAGCTAGTAAATATTTTCATCAAGTCTCTCACTAGTCCTCATATGAGTTACATCTATAACAATCTCAATACATGTGACTTCTATGTACCATTTTGAGGGGAGTGTTTGAAAAGGAATAGGAATAGGAATAGGAATAAGATTTGTATACTATATAGTATCCTATATGGAAAAAGATTGAGATGTAATGTCTATGAATACTGCTCAACATAGTTATGTAGATACACAGTTCAATAGTATTCTCCTTTATTTCTTACAAAAACCATAAGTTCCACCATAAATTTTGTTATCAGTCATCCATCTGATCTTTAATGACTTAGTTCCAATGAGGAGCAGAATGGTGAGTTGCTCTGTGGTGCTACGACAATTACGAATAGGGCTAGGAAGGAGAAGAGTATGATAGAAATGAGCTTGCTTGATTCAATATAATGAGAGAATTTTGTTTCGTTACAAATTTCTAAAGTTTAGTAGGTGATTTTAATATTTAATAGGGTTTTTATTTTCTTTTAAATTATATTTTTCATTGCCATATTTTCCCTAAAATCTACTAATACAGTTTAAATGACCATAGGAGTAAAGAGCTGGTCAAGGCTTTCTGATCTTAAGGTGCCAGAAATGGAAATGCATTAAATTTTCATTGTGCTTCTTGATGCGTTTATCATGTGAGATTTTACCTAGATCGTTCCTTAAGTGCATTTGACAACTGTGCGGTCCTCAAGTATTGAAACTAGTAACCAAATATGTATTTTCAAGTAGTCAGATGTAGCTATGCTCGACTGTTTTCTTGTCATTATATATTATCAATAAGACATATGTTTCGTAATATGTTTCTCTTTATGACCCTACACTAACCTGAATCTTATATATTGTTCATATAATTGAGGTAATTGTGTTGGTTAATCTGATTACAAGAGAATCTTTATAACACCTTCAGAAAAGATATGATGTTTGCTGTCCAATGATGATAGCATGGGATCTTCATAAAACTTGGTGAGAGGAAGTGTTAATAGTAAGTTACAAATGATTTCCTTAGTTACATAAACTTAATAAAGGGATAATTTCACAGACCTCCCTCCAGGTTTGGCCTATTAATACTCACCTCCCTTCTTGTATGCAATATTACGCTTACCCCCCTTAATCTAATTTTTTTTGGTAACATTATCTGAGATTATTTATAATTAATATAAAGTAATTATAATCTGACCAATGTACCTACCTGGTATCTCTCTCCCTCCTAAGGTTTAGGATGATAGAACAATAGAACATGCTTATAGAAAGTTTGATCATGGGCAGAAATGCAGAAATTTACTTTCAATTCACTTTATTTTTAATATGTTTTAAGGAGTAAGATTGTTGAGGTTTGCTTGAGAGAGAAAAGATAAGAACATAAATTAAAACTAAATTCTAGAGCTAAGATATATGAACTTTCATTGTTTTCAGAAAAATGAAGTAGCTACATTATATATGGGAGTGCACAAATGCCTTCAACTAGATAATTTCTTGGGCTAAATAAGAAATAAGCAAACATTGAATATAAAAACTAAATGACTAATGTGCCAACCACAAAACTCTAATTTAATTATATTCTCTCAATGTCTAAGTACTACTCTTTCAGCTGAAAGCTCAAGCTCTGCATACGCAATATTTCTCCTCCCTTAAAAATATTCCTTATCCTCAAGGAAGAAGTCTGGAAACCTCAACTTTAGAGCATGGTGGTCCTCCCAAGTTAGCTAGTCAGGAGGTAGCTTATTCCACTGGATCAAAACCTGAGGTACAACCTTGTTTCCTTCCTTAATCATCCTTCTTTCAATAATAGCCTTGGGACTTGGACAATAAGGGCTTGCTAGATCAAGGATAGGTGGATGGTTTATGGATTCAGGAATCTTGTAGCATGTTTAAAGGAGAGAAACATGGAATGTGGGATGAGGAAAGTTTGTATGATACCTTACCAATTTTCTTCAAAACTTGGCAAGGTCCATAGTATTTGGTTGCAAGTTTAGAAAAGTGAGATGTAGATAAGGTGTGTTGTCTGTAGGGTTGTATTTTGAGATTGACCCAGTCCCCTTCTTGAAATGTTCTATCAGTTCTGTGGTTGTTGGCATATGTGGTCATCCTCTGTTGAGCTCTTATCAGATGGAACTTGATGAGCTGCAACTTGATTTTTCTCATCTCTAAGCTCCTGTCAACATGGCCATAAAGAGCCTTATATGGAGTTGTTTGTATAACTGAGTGGTACGTGGTTTTAAAGCACCATTAAACCAAGGGTAAATACAAGAACCAACCAGTAGGTATTTCCGAACAATAGCATCTGAGAAATGTTTCTAAACATCTGTTGAGCACTTCTGTTTGTCCATCTGATTGGGGGCGGTAGGCAGTTGAGGTACACAAGGTGACACCATGAGCCGAAAAAAGCTCTTGCAAAACCTTTTTGACAAATACTGGATCCCCATCACTAATGATGTTTTTCGGCATGCCATAGAGTTTATAAATGTTGTCCAGAAATAGTTGATCAATATCTGAAGATAAAAATGGATGATGTACTCCTATAAAGTGACCATACTTTGTAAGTCTATCCAACACCACCCAAATCACAGACTTACCTTTAGACTTAGGTAACCCTTCTACAAAGTCCATGGTAATGCTAGGCCAAACAGTGTTAGGAATTTCTAAAGTTTTTAAAAGACCAAGATAGGAAGAGGGGTCATACTTACTCTTCTAACAAACATCATATCTCTTCATATATTGGTTTACATCTTTATTCAATCCCTTCCAGCATAACAAAGATGCTACCTTTCTATAAGTATTGTTAATTCCTAAGTGTGACACTCCCACATGCTGATCTTCCCTCAGCTGAGGGTTATTTCCCAATACTAACTTTCCATGCTTCCTCTATTGTTGGTTAAGAAATATGTAACCCTTGTACTCTCCCTCATTATCTACAGCTAACTTGATCACTTTTTAGATTTCTTGATCTTCTTCCCAACTACTAGTAATCCTTCGAAATAGAGAGTCCCCAACAATGTTCACAAACAATGTCAATAGCTCACACATAGGAAGTCTAGATATAGAATCTATAGCAGTTTTATCTTTCCCCTTTTTATACTCAATAGAAAAATCAAACTGCATTATCTTAGCCATTCATTTCAACTGAGACCTTGTGTGCAGTTTTTACTTTAGGATAAATTTAAGAGCTTTGTGGTTAGTTCTTACCAAGATTGTTTGCCTATAAGATACTGACTCTATTTGTTAATCACCATTATCAATGCTAGCAGTTCCTTATCATAGATAGATAATGAAATATTTTTAAGGGAGAGGCTTTGCTGATGTATGCTATGGATGTCTTTGCTGCATAAACACTACATCAATATTAAGATCATAAGCATCTATTTCTACAGTGAATTGTTAAGTATTATCAGGAAGAGCTAACACAAGGGTTTTTGTGAGAGCCCTTTTTAACTACTCAAAAACGTCAGTAGCCTTACCACTCCAATGGAATTCATCTTCCTTCAGTAGGTCAGTTAAGATCTTACTAATGAGGCCATATGCTTGAATAACCTCCTGTACTATCCAGCTAATCTAAAAAAACCCATGAGTTATTTGATTGTGGTTGGAATTGGTAATTCTCTTACAACAAATATCTTTTTAGGGTCTATTTCCACATCAACTGCTGAAAAAAAAATATCCAAGGTACTCAACTTTGAATGCACTAAAAGAACACTTGGGTTTCCTCACAAATAGGTTATGAGATGTGAGTATCTCAAAGGTTTATTTGAGATGTATCAGGTGCTCTTCCTAGTTTTTGCTAAACACTAAAATATCATAAAAATGATGGATCATTAGTTAAGCCGAAAAGCATTACCAAGTACTCATAGTGACCTGTGTGGGTTCTAAATGCTATCTTGGCCATATCTGCTTTATCTACCTTTATCGTATCATCTACCTTTATCTGGTGATGAGGTCTAACTTAGTATAAAATTTAGATCCACTTAACTCATCTAGCAGTTCCTCGATAACTAGAATGGGAAATTTATCTTTAATGGTAATCTTATTGAGGGCTCTGTAATCTACAGATAGTCTCCAAGAGCTATTTTTCTTACTATCAAGTACCACAGGGCTTGCATAAGGGCTAGATCAGGGTTGTATGATATCTTGTTCGAGCATTTCTTCCACTAGAGCAATAATAATAATTTTATGAGAAGATGAATATCTATAAGGTCTAAAATTAATAGGGTTGCTACCAATTTCAAGAGAAATTTTATGATCAAAAGGACACCTGTGGGTTGGCAGTCCACTAGGCTCAGCAAATAACTTATCATACTCTAACAACAGACTTTGAATTCCTTGGTGTAATAGGGATTACTTTAACCATGAACAATTGTGCATCACACTTAGCCATTTTACTCAAAGATTTGGCATTCACTATTTTGAGTTTAGAAGTTTCTCCCTTCAATAGATGGTTTTTGTCCCCATACTTGAACTTCATGGTCAATTGGTTGAAGTTCAATATGATGTCTCCAATAGTTACCAGCCATTGTACACCAAGGACTACATCACAAGAGCCTAAAGAAAGAACCAGCATGTCAGACTTAAAGGTTGTTCCACCTATGAGCCTGAGCTAAGTAAAGTTGGTGCACACTTGATTATTGGCCATTATGCTTCCATCAGCCACCTTAACACATTGAGAGTTGACATTTTTTAGCTGAAAAGCCCATTTTTCATAAAACAACGAGTCAATAAAATTATGTGTGCTTCTAGAATGAATAAGCACACTAATAGTCATCAACTCAGTATAACAGGTCACCCCCAGAGTTTGAAAATCAGCAACCCCACTCAAGGTCTGCAGGGATATAACACAGGTTTCTCTAGTCAAGACAGCCTTTTTTGGTGCTCCATCCTCCCTAGTCTCTCTTGACTCCCCTCTTTCTTGCTCTTTCATTTCAAATACGCATAGTTGTTTAGGTTCTTCTTGAAGATTATTCTCCACCTCCATTATTTCACCTCCATCATCTAGTTCCAACAAATACAGTTGTTTTGCAGACTTACATTTATGACTTGGAAAGAATTTTTCATCACAAAAATAGCACAACCCCTTATGTCTCTTGCTATTTAACTCAGCAGTTGTGAGTTTTTTGCCCTGACAAGTTGGTTGGTTGGAGGGGCTAAATTTTTTTTTTTGATAAGTTGAGGGTTTCAAGGCTAGTTTCAAGGAAGTATTTGGAGTTTTGGAGGAAAATGAGTGGTTAGGTTGCTAAAAAGATTTGGATGATTTTTGTTGGGCTATATAAGAGGAGTTTAATAGTCTAGCTAAATGGTATGTGTGGGGTAAAGAGTAAGGTCTGTGAGTATTCGTCTAATCCATTATTTTAGGTTGGAGGCTAGTAATATAGCATCTTATAACACTTTTGTTGGACACGGAAACTCTTGCCATAGGGCAGTTAAATTTTTCCTGGTATTCCTCAATATCCCCTGTTTGAGTGAGCAGCTTAATCTTAGCCAACGATTCCTTATACTCAGTACCAAATCGATCAATAATGGGATGTAAATATTCTTCCCAAGTAGGAGGGGAAAGGTGTCTAATCTTAAGAAATTCTTGATGTCATTCTATAGTGATTCCATCGAGATGGGTAGAGGCTATTTTAACACATAGAGAAGGATGGATGTTATTTATGGAAAAAGATTATTCGATTTTGTAAAGCCAAGATCTAAGTTCGGTTCCATCAAACCTAGGAAAATTGAGTCGACCAACTTTAGATAGTAAATTTCGAACGGTATTAGTGGGTACTGTTGTCGCTGGAGCCCCTCCATGACCACCCTGTGGTGCTGGTGCATTACCCATAGATTGAGGTCCATCTTGGAACCTTCTATGTCCTGATGATCCCGGTATGAGCCCTGCTATGCCAAAATGCTCTTGAGTAAGAGAGTAATCCCCCACCCCGTCCTAGTAAACTGAACCTTTATCTCTCAGTATGAGGCAAGACCATAACATATTCTGTTTTTTCAATCGAAAATGTTGTTGCAAAAATTATGCCATTAAAGTTGATGTGATCCAAAAGATATTAGCCATTGTCTCTAAGATCTCCATATATGCTTGGATTTTACCTTACCTCTCTAGACATAAGCCATGGTTTTGAAACTCTGTATTTTTCTAGCATTTTCCCCTTTCTAATATTATATGCTTTTGATTACTTTATTTTATAATGAACTTTTTTAAGAACATAAATGATAAGCTAAAATAACAAAGAGAATTAAATAACTCATGAGACAAAATTGTTTGGAGGTGGCAAATTGGTGAAGGTTTGGCAAAAAATTTGTTATTGGAAACTGTAGCAAAGGATTGGATAAAGCATAATAATCTCTAATGACGAGAGTCCATGGAAAACGTAATTAGGATTTTTTTGTAAAGAAATTAGTTAAAGAAGACATTCAATATGTTAATAAATCACAATAAGTATGAAATTTTAGAAGGGTAAATTAGAGATTTGATTTTTTTAAAAAATTAATAATAAATAGATTAAAACAATTGTTACAGAATGAAAAAGTAAAGGAGGTAAATGTAATATTGCATTCCACAAGGGAGGTGAATGTTATTAGGCCAAACTTAGAGGGAGGTCTCTGAAATTGTCCCATTTAATAATTCAACATAATTAGGAAGGGGGCCGGAGTTTTCAGAAAAGACTTGAACTGTTTACTCTAGTGAGGAGGCTAAAAAAGATGGGTAATTACCTTTTTGGGCCTCCTTAAAAAATATTAGAAGTTAACTGTACATGTTTTGTATATTACAAATTTACATATAATATAGAAATTGTATACATAAATATGCATGATCAGTGTATATGTCTTGAGGAGGAGGTTATTTTATTTTTTCTTAACTAGCTGAACGGAGAGGTTACGAGCGAAAAATAAAAGCCAATGGGTCTTGTACAAGAATTATGAAATAACAAAAGGACCTTCAAGTATAAAACTGGTAGATTTTCTATAGTCATTGATTTAAGATTTTTATGAAGAGTTGGGATGTGACTCAGACCATGTCACAACCCGAGTCGAGACCCTAGCCGTGATGAGCATCTTGAACCATGAAATCTTGAGCTCCCCTGTTCTATCTTTCAATCATACAATGTAAAGAAATACGGAATATTAGCAAAATGGAAACATGGTAAATTTTTAAATTCAACTGCATAATATAGAACAAGGTCCATACTCCTGTCTGAAAACTAAGACAAGGTCCCCAATCGGACCATAAGCCAAAATGAAATAACAACATCTAATAACCAGGCCTCCCAAAATAGAAAAGGCTCACCAACTACTAGTCTCGAATAAAACAATATACTATTTAACGGAACCTTGGGACTATTCCTTAGATCCTGATATATAGGGGTCAATACAGATCTACTGGTACACAAACAAATCCAAAATAATGTACCTTTATATAACATAAGCGAGAGCAATTTATGAAAAATTTTACATACAATATAAGAAAAAATGCATGGGAATATTTAAAAGACTTTGAAACGTTTCTTGAAAACATGACACCCTCTTTGCTTTACTTCTATGTTAGGTGGTACACCCTACAATTCTACAATCTCACGGGCTATATGGAGTCCGTCCTTAACTCGACGGTCAATCGCCCAACCTAAGTTTGCCTCAAGAGTTGGGGTTTCTGATTCTGATACACCACAGGGCACTAGGACAGCGTATAATCCCTCTTGTGGACATAATAAGACGTATCGGAAAAACATGATTTTGGATAATAAGTTTTCTAAACTCATGCCTTCTTTAGGTAGCCACCTAACATCTCTAAAACCTATTTTTTTACATTTTAAACATGCATCTTTCTGAAATTAAATTCTGAAAAATCTAAATAAAATCTGACTTTCATTCTGTTCTGAGTCTGTTATGGCATTATCTATTTTTGTATCGTCATACCAAGACTTGAAAGTCATATCTCTAAGTCATAAAATATCATGTTACAATCTTTTCATTCAAAACATATTGTTTGGACCACTAAATCATTCAAACATTACAAGTGAATTTGGATTTCAACATATATGAAAACTTATGTAAAGATTCTCTTTTTCAATTCTTAAACATATGGTGGTTAATTTCTCAAGACAGTCATGCAATTCTTTTAATTATGATAGATATGGCATTTACAAAACAAGAAATATACCTCTCTTCGATTCACAACCAACATCAAGTTCATAAATGATAGTCAAACCCTTGGTTCATGCTTTAAGACATGCAATTGAATAACCCTTAACTTGTAAATCAAGAAATAACATAACAAGAGAGGGAAATTCATTATTCATGCTCTGAATTTATATTTAAAACTAAAAACACATGTATATATATATATATATAAGAAAAAATTCAAGTTGAAGGGAAGACCTCAAGATCAAAACATTATCATCAAAGGGTTCACAATACGTAATTGTAAATGTAAATTCCCTTTGTAATTACATGATTTGTCAACCTTCAAACATTATAAAGAAAATGATTTCACCATGACCATGTAGTTTAGGAAAACCCCACATACCTTAGATTACTTAGTTTGAAGAATAGGACTCAAATCTTGACTTGTTTCTTGGAAATCTTGAACTTAATGATGGATTCTTGATCTTTGGGATTGGAGTTAGGGTTATTGTTCTTGATGGAATTTAGTAGTTATAGGAATATAGTACCCTAATAATGCTTTAATCAACTTTTTACATGACTTAGGATTATGGGGAAAAGTTCAAACTGCCCCTTTAGCGATGCCTAACGCCTTGGTTCCCCCACGCGATGAGATGGTTGCCAAAAAATGGGAACCATTTTCTCACTGCCTCAATCTTTTGGGGGTTAACCTTGATCCCATCACTAGAAACAATGTGCCCCAGGAAAGCAATAGCACTAAGCCAAAATTCATATTTGGAAAACTTTGCATCTAACTCATGATCTTGAAGGGTCTGAAGGATTATTTGGAGGCAGTCTACATAATCCTCCTTACTCTTAGAATAGACCAAGATGTTACCAATAAAGACTATGACAAACAGATTTAGAAACTGGCGAAAAACCCTATTTATTAGGTCCATAAAAGTTGCAGGGGCGTTAGTCAGTCCGAAAGACATGACTAAGAATTCATAATAGCCATACTAGGTTCGAAAAGCTATTCTGGGAATATCAGCCTCCCTAACGTTCAACTGATGATACCCCGAACAAAGGTCTATCTTGGAGAAATATTTGTCTCCCTGAAGTTGGTCAAACAGATCATCAATTCTAGGAAGAGGGTATTTTTTTTTAACAGTGTCCTTATTCAGCTGACACTAGTCTATATACATATAAAGAGAGTCGCCTTTCTTATGAACAAAGAGCACTGGTGCACCCCAAGGAGAGACGCTAGAACGAATAAAGACTTTATCAATAAGATCTTTTAGCTGTTGTTTCAACTCTTTCAGTTCAGTAGGAGCCATTACATATGGTGGAATTGAAATAGGATGACTATCCGGCAACAAGTCAATACCAAAATCTATCTCTCTGTCAGGTGGGATCCCCGAAAGGTCATCAGGAAAAACTTTTGGGAATTCATTGGCTATAGGGAAAGACTAGAGGACCCTTTGATATAAGATATCGGGCTCTAAGATAAGATATGAACTCCCCTTAGGTGCTAAGGAATACCCCTCCCATTCTATCACTGGCTTACTTGGAAAGGAGAAAGTAACCTTTTGGGTTCTGTAGTCTAATATGACATAACATGAATGGAGCCAATCCATTCCTAGAATGGCATCAAAGTCAACTATATCAAGATCTATATGGTCCGCCACGGTATCACGATGACCGACAGACACCACACAATTTTTATATACCCTTCTAGCCACATAAGGGGTCACATAAGACAGGGTAGACCCGGGATCAAACAACACATACACATCACGGGAGAAAATTTATAACATACCCATGACAACATTTGGTAAAGCCTCAACATCCTGTAAGTTAGATAAAGCATACAACCAGTTGCGAATACCCCGGATAGCTAAAGTGGTACCCTTGGGAGGTGGTGGCACTGAGGAATTTGCTTGAGACTTAGCACCACTAAAATTTTCTCTAGAGAAAGGATAGTTCTCTGAAAAAGGCCCGACTGATCACAGGTATAACACACCAACCTTCCTAACTGACACCTACTTAGGTGATGTTTATTGTAGGTTCCACATCATGAAAATGTCTAATACGGCTGAGGTACACCACCTTAGGAGTGGTTACCCTACACTTTTGATCGGTTGTTGGGCGGTAAATTCTTGAACCGTCGATCAACTGGAGATCTGGATGCTAGGGCGCTAGACGAAGAATAAGCATTACTCCAAAAAATTTTCTTCAACCACCTATTACCCCAATTTTTACCACCCTGGTGCTGATTGTTATTCTAGTCTGTAGATCGGGCTCTTTTGGCTTGTCTATCTTTCTCTCTTATATATACTAGCCTTTTCTTCTACTCTTTAAGCTATTGCATATGAATGGACAACCTAGAGAAATCCATGTCTCTATTCGACATAGCTCCTTTACATTCTAACTCCAGGTCATCCAAAAGACTGGATGCAAACTTCCTCATGTGAGTTGTCTTGTTACCTGCCAATTATGGAGCATATTGGGACTGCTAGTTAAACTTCAATGTGTTCTCCTTAACACTCATTTTTCCCCTGCTTCAAATTCATAAACTCCTTACCCTTTCACTTTCTCAATTCCTAGGGAAAGAAGCGGTCTAGGTAAGCTTCCACAAACTCACCCCATACAGAAGGCTCAACCTAACTACCCTTCGACTCCTCCCATTAATTATACAACTGATTGGACACATCTTTCAACTACTGATAGGCTTCTAACTCAACCCCTTCAACTCTAATAGCTTCTTCATCATGCAATTTTCCATGAGAAGTCTCATCGATGTTAGTTTGGGTGACACCAACCCCGATTATTTATAAACTGCTAGTGGTATCAAGTTAATGTTAGAACCTAAATCACACAAAGCCTTTGTAAAATTGAAACACCCAATAGTGCAAGGAATGTGTACGCTCATGGGTCTTTTTTTTTCTCAACCTAAGATATAGAGACTATTGCACTATAATAGTGCACCTTGTCCACAGGTTCAAAACTCACCAGTCACTTCTTAGTCATCACATCCTTATAAAATTTGTGTAACCTGGAATTTGTTCAAGTGGCTCAAAAGAGAGATATTCATTGTCAACTCTTTCATTATAGAAATGATCTATTAATACTTTTTCTCTTTGACTTTCATTTTTAGTCTTTTCAAAAATAGAGAAAGAGGTCATAGAATGGGAGTCAATACTTGCGGGACCTCATTCCCTTCCCCGTTCTTGCCTTGGCCTTATATTATCAACTCACGGTGTTTAGGCGTATTTTCATTAATCATAACTTCTTTAGAGTCAATAACTTTCTAATCAACTATAATCATCTGATCTACCATATCATCCACAATCATGAGTGTAGGAGGTTCAGTAGTCATCTTACAACTCCAAGTAGTAATAGCCAAGTAATAACTATTATTCTTTGGATTTTAAATGGTGTTTCTTGGGAGGTTACATTGTTGACGCTGATTTAATGTTATGAAAATTTGGACAAATTATTACTAAAGTTGCTTCATGGAGATAACATATGATTAATATTCTAATTCATCCCCAATATATCCGGCTTAATCTCTTTAAGGTAGTCTTCTATTATCTCTACCTCTTTTGTAATCTTTTCAAGCATGTCTGCTATTGTCAAATTGTTTGAACCCGCATCACGGTTCCTTAATAGAAAATAAAGGCCACTCGTATTCGTACCATCATTTCTTCTTCTTCAATCACCGTTATGATCTTTACTCTTATCTCTATACCCAGATAGGACTCATTTCTTGGATTATATTTCCCACCTTTGAAAATGTTGTAATTGAAAGATGAGGTATATAATTTCAGATAGTTGTATTTAAAGGCACAATACAAGACTTAATTGAGGTTCAAAAAGAAGAAACAGAGTATTCCAACCCGCAAGATGACAAATAGAAACTTGTTAGAGACTTTATATAGAGCCTTGAATGCTAATAATTAGGTTATAGCAGACACTATCATAGGTGGAGCACTCATGAGTCTTTATTGGGAGCTTTCTTTTGAGATCTTGTATCAAATCACAAAAATTAATTAAGGTTGGCATACTCAGGAGGAAGATAGACTCGTAAGTACTTATACAATTGGAGCATTTGCAAAATAGTGAGCACTAAATGAGACAATTGCTCAAGAGGTAGCACAACTTAAGAATGAGATTGTATTGTGTACTAAATAATTTATAGTAGTTGGTGTACAAAAGGTAAATGCAATGGGTGCATAAGGGTGATTGAAGAAGAAATCTAATTATTTCTTAGAGTTCTCTCAAGCTCTATATTAAGTGGAATCATAATATTTCCTTGACTTTGAAACTAAGCATACACCATTGTGTGCCCTAAAACAATGGAAGACCAATCAGGAAACAACAACCAAGAACCCCTACAAATACACTCAATTCAACTCCGTAACCATATTTTTTGCCAACGATGCCAAAATTTGATGTCACTCAAATTAAACCTCTAAGCAAAGTATAAAGTGGTCACTGATTAAATATAGAACCCAACTAAGGTTGGGGTTGATCTTAAGGAATAGATCGAAACATCAATCAATATGTATGTTAAGGCAATAAATAACAATTTTTAGTAAAAGATGGGGATTTATAAATAAGTAATTTAGTAGTAATGGCTTGTTAATTTGTTGGATTTATAGTCAATATAAGAAAAGCACTAGGACTACATTCGCCCATAACTTCATAACTCTATGGGTTCTTCATACTTCATAATTTCTCCCGGTGTTCTGTATGTATTATCAATAGGTTATGTACAGCTTTATGCTTAGTCTAAGTAGTATCCTTAAGTAATTTTTCTCTTCTCCTGAGCCTGTGTTACTAACCCCTTTCCTCGATCCCAGATAACAATTATTTATTATCATCTTAAGCTATTAAGTAGAGGCTGATAGCTCCAAGTTTTTGTTGTTTGTTCCCTATTTCCCATCCATACTCATCCTTTCATCCAGAAAATAGATTAGGCGAGTTCTAATGTTCAAAATCAAGGAAAAAATCAATATATGTGAACACTGGTTAAAGATTACTCCATACTATTAATCATATTTTGTTAATCTGTCATGGTTTTCACACCCCTAGTTGTGGTGTTTAGCTACTCATAATTGCAAGAACACGAGAATAAATCTGAGATGAAAGCATAATTCTGAGCTTACAATAAGAATATGAAAAACTCCAAGATTTTAATATGAATTAAAACCCTAGAAATTAATGTTTGTACTTGCAAAATCAATAATATGTTTTGAAAGTACTAATAGAATGTAAACTAGTAAAATAAAATGAATAAAAGTATTTATAGACAGAACAAAACCTATCCTAAATAAATTAGAAAATTTGGGTCGGTCACATTGAATAAGTGGAAGGTATGATCATGGTTTTATACCACGATCATCCTTTGGTGCTCATGGTTTCATTAGGGACTTTGTCATGTTCAGATCTTCAATGGTATGACCTCGGTATGGATCTATGACTTCAATCAATGCCCATACAATATGGTTATCTGATCATACTCCGCTTCTACTCCTATAGACTTTACTTTTGGCATTCATTCCCATGACCTCAAGGTACAACCGTCATATCTATTGTATGCCAACCGTCATTATATATATATATATATATATATATAT
>JAPEIP010000012.1:107752389-107772522 GCA_026120095.1 Capsicum chinense | reverse complement strand
ATATATATATAAATAGATGATTATTTTGGTCCTTTGTCTTAAAGCCAACAGTCAATCAAAAAAAGTTTTTTAAAAACAATTGCGGGTCCCTCAAAACTTACACATTTTCGGGAATTCTTCGACAATTTCCAATTGGTTTATTTTTCTTTCGATTACAAAAATTCTCTTTAACACACAAAACTGTTCAACTCTCAAAAGAAAAATTATAAGATCTCTATTTTCACCTCTTTCCATTCAGTTTTTGAACTTTTGTTTAAACAATGGAATAAAGAAATAAATACATGGAAAAGCTTTTAATTTTAAAAAGGGCAAAACAAAAAAGTTCTACTCTTCTATAGACCGGTTCAACAAGAGAGAATAGTTGGTTAAAACTTGAAAAGAGTTGGTTTATGGCGATCTCCTTGGATGAATGGATATTTTTTAATCTGATTTACTTAGTTTAAATTTATGTTATTGGTATCGTTGTATTTTTTTTGTATGTATGAAAATGGGAACTGCTGGTAGTAATGTTCAGAGGGAGATTAGAAATGAGGGTAGTGTGTGTTATTCTTTTTATATGGATATGAAAAGTTGTGGACTGAAGATGAAGCATGACCTCTAATGGTGAATGAGAAGATTGAGGAAGAAAGATATGGAAGGTGATGGACTAAAGAACTGAAGAAGGGACTGCCAGGTGTTATTTTTTAGGGACCCATAGTTATATTTAACAGAATCTTATACCTGTGATGTTAATTTTAGGGATAAGGACCAAAATGATCATTTTCTTAAATTCATCAAGGACTATTTCAACCCCCTATATAATAGGGACTATTTTGGTTGTTTTCTGCTGAATAATTGTCGAAGTATTAGAATTAGAGGCTGGACAAAGACCGGTGAAAGTTCATTCCTGCTTGCATTTAGTGGACAGTACGGAAAGAAATGAGTGCAAGACATTTTGAAAACAACAATAGTTTTATCTAGAAAATTAGAATGATTTTTCTTAGATTGTTATTTTTTTGGGTATAAACAGAATATGTGGGGAAAAGTAAGGTAGTTAGAAGATTTAATTACAATGTGTAAGTGTTTATGGTTTTGGGTAGGGGTTTAAGAACCTTTTGCTATTTGTAAAGTTTGCAGGTTGTCACCTTTTTTTATGTCTAAAACAAATAGTGTACAATATTCCTAAACCAGGCCTTCAAATACAATTAGGCTGAAAATAGTAAAATTAGTAGTGGTTGAAGCGTCTAGACGTCTAATAATCATCTACATTTTTGGATAGCGTCAACTCTAATTCATCTACATGTTTATCTGTTTTAGCTGTCTTCCCTCCACCTACTAGATGTTTTGAAATGTATAGATGATTTTGGTCTATGTTACTAGGTCTGCTTCAATTATGCCTCTGTGCCTTCCTGTAATGACCCAATTTTCTAGAACCGAAACATCACATGGTGATTATGATCTCGAAGGAACACAAGCTAACTCTCTACTAATATCTGTACCTGAATACTGCATAATATAGATAATAAATGCAGAAACTGGCCATAAGGTTCAAAACAACTAAAAATACTCAAAATTGATAACTAAATACTGATACATCTATTCGAAAAGCCTCTAAACTATATAAACAGAGGAGTTGATGGGACATGTCCCCAACTAACTCCGTCTACTGAAAATAACTAAATTCAATGCGATAATAAAATAAGGATCATCCTTCACTGAAGAGGACTCACTGCTACGTTGACTGCTGCTGACTGGAATTGAGCTGCTAGGGGTACTCTAGATCTCATGCCTCTGAACCTATGGTGTCAAATAAAACACCATAACATAAATACGTCAGCACAGGAATATACCGAGTATGAAGATGAGGTAAGGCTAAATACAAGGGCTCATGCATGAATAATTACTTAATTGAATAATCATGAGAGTACTGAATAAGAACACATGCATGAATACACAAGCCATAACTGAAATCATCGTGACTCAAAATACTGAAACTTGGATACTACTTTATTGCCATCTAACTCACTACTAATGCCTGAGATACTGAATACTAAATCATCTGATACTGGTAACTGAGTACTAGAGTTCAGATCAGTCCTCTCTAGCGAGTGATCTCAAAAACTGATATTACTGGAGATGATTAACCAAATCTACTCACATCAATGAATGCACTCTAAACTTATTACTTTCAGTTAACTGAATCGAACATCAAACCTCTCTAACAGATGATCCCTGAATCTACTATCAATAACAAGAAGAGATTTTATCTGAGATCAAACCATTCTAGCGGAGGTTCTCTGAATCTGATAATGAGAATACTCAACTGAATCTGAGAATGAAATCAAGCCTATATAATGGGTGATCTCTGGATCTGACAATGAGATTACTCAATTGAATCTGAGACTAAGATCAAGCCTATCTAACGGGTAATCTCTAGATCTGATAATGTGATTAGTCAACTGAATCTGAGACTGAGATCAAGCCTATCTAACGGGTGATCTCTGGATCTGATAATGAGATTACTCAACTGAATCTGAGACTGAGATCAAGCCTATCTAATGAGTGATCTATGGATCTGATAATGAGATATCTAACTGGTGATCTCTGGTTCTAATAATGAGATTACTCAACTGAATCTATGACTGAGATCAAGCCTATCTAACAGGTGATCTCAGGATCTGATAATGAGATTACTCAACTGAATGTGAGACTGAGATCAAGCCTATCTAATGGATGATCTCTGGATCTGATAATAAGATTACTCAATAACTTTATATGGGACCATGCCTATATAACGGGTGGTCCATGAGTCAATGGAACTATCTGAGTTCCTTACTGAGATAGATGACTGTATCTGACAATCTTGATTTTTGAGTTCTACTCTGAAGATTGATACTGAAACTGCAACTGTGGGAGTTCTTACTTAACTGACATGCCCTAAATCTGAACTGGTGGGGTCCAACTTGTAACCCCAGCTGGAAAGGTATTAATACTGTGCCACGGGTAAAGACCTCTCTAGTCAAGCCTCTTTAATAGGTGACCCTCGCAGGAAGTCAAGCCTAAGGCAGTATAATAGTCAATCCTATCTAGTGGGTGACAAGCCTTTTCTAATGGGTGACTCCTGCATCCTGTACTGGCTAAGTAGTTCTGGAGTTCAGGGATTGCTCCTAATGACTCTGCCTCTTTAATGTGGAGTCGCCATCTCTGCACTCACTCGGTGCTAGCTGCTACTCCCAACTGAAAAACTCTGAACTGATTCTCAACTTAAACTGAACTGAATCTAATACTGATTATACTTCTTGACTGATCTGACTGAGTTAAGATGAATTCACTTGGTTCCATATCTGATGGAATACTATTAAATCTTGTTATCTGACTGAACGATACAGAGCCTTGAATAGATTACTCGGTTACTTCTGAGGTCTGAACTGAACACTTGAATACTACTAGATCTGAGCGGAGTACAGAACTGAGGCTAGATTACTAGTGATACTGCGATTACGGAGATTACAGAGATTTTTTAAGTTCTGTATCTATCTAAGAATACAGAGTTCTAAAACTCACTGAGTTCTGAGAATCAAGGTTTTACTAAGATTATCGTGAAGACTGACACGGGCTCTAGACTGCAACTAAATTATTGGGTATATATACCCCCAAGACTCGATAACATAAAAGTAAGGAAGAACCATTCTTGAATTATCAAGACCATGGACATTCATTCACCTTCACAATTACTAAAACATCTCTTCAAGCATTTAGAAATCATAAACATGTGATAGTATAAGGAGACATGCTATTGTCTCATACTCCATTCAACAAGTTTTTGCATCAAACACTTAACATGCATTAAAGAACACATAATTAGAGGATTTCATGCTAACATGTCACAATTCATTTTCTAAGGCTTTTCAAAAAATACTTGGCATGCATAGGCTTGCACATATTTGGGGATTTCTAGTGAACATGCTATAATGGCTCTAATTCCTTCACATAAGCATTTTATCAGACATATGGGGAGCATGATTTTCTTATTCAACAATTTCTACATTTAATTGACATGAACACATCACTTAACAAGAAAATTGAAGACGGTTTATCATGAACATCACATAAATATCACATACTAAGGTCAAAGCTTGAAACCTCATAAACAAAACATGAATTAGAAACTCAATAATAGCATGAACTCTAATTTCAATTCACACGAATCATGGAAACTCATAAACATAAGATCTTTGAAATTAGAAAAGGGTTCTTGAGCTTCTTGGATGAAAAGGACACAAGAATCAACATCTGCATACCTTAGTTTCTTGATTCATGAAAAAGTAATGAAGGAAATCTTGATGATTTGGGCCTTGGATTAGAAATGCTAGGTTTTGTTCTTGATTTTTTGAGAGAGAAAATATTTTGATTTGGGGAAAAAATTGATGAATAAAGAAGTATTTTCGTTATTTAGGGTATGGATCCCTTATATAGACTGGTTTGGGACTTTAGGAAATTACCAATTGGTCCTTGAAATTTTAAAATGGAATCTTAAAATCCTGATTACACATGCTGACATGACGTGATGGAATCGCACCAGCTCACTGAAAACTAGACAATTGGGAAACTGATTGGTGGTGCGATAAGGTGGAAATTGCATTGCCACCTTGGTTGCTAACTGGAAAGTCGCCGCGACATGGTGGAATCACGTTGGTGCACTGGAAATTGACAACTTTGAAATTGAGCCTTGGCGCAACGTGCCATAATCTTGGAGGCTCACTGGATTTTGACGATTGGCATTTTGGCTGGCTCTGCGATGCGTTAAAGTACCAGGTGGTACACTATCTTACTAAAATGGCTCTAACTCTTTGCCCGAGTATTAGATTTGGACAAATTTGGTATTGATATTAGGGAAATTATTTACGGTTCAAAATAGTTCTCACTTGGGAATACACGTGTCAACCTTTTAGGGCCGAATTAACACTTCACTGAACACGCTCTAAGGCTCAGACTATGAGAGAATTTTATAGGGTCTTACACTTCCCCTAGATTGATTCTTGGTTTCCAAGTCTCTTTGAAGTCTATCAAGGACATGATGATGACTTGATAGAACCCCTATTATGTATTTCAATAACGAAAGGGAATTACAATCGCAAAAGGGGAATTTTTATTGCTAATCAAAATTCAATACAAACTACCTATTATAATTGATAAACTGAATTGGACACTATGAGAAATAAGTCGCCATGGAAGCTCCAATAGTCACCTATCAATGGTGATTAGGGATAGACTCAGTCGAGAGAAAGAAAAAGTAGTTAGGAAGAAGAGAAAAAAATGAGAGGGAAAGATTGATAGGGTTTTACCAAAATGATTTGTTTCCCCCCTTCATAATAGTTCATTGTGTTTATATTGAAGTGGATTGCCCGTGCCTCTCACGTATCCATAATATATGTCTCTGACATGACCACTAATACAGGTCATGGCAATCCTTCTCGCTTTAAATTGACCTTGTCCTCAAGGTCATTATTGAATACTTGACTAGAAGTTGATGATCTAGTTTTTTTGTAGGAAGTATTAAGCACCCACAAAAATATACTAAGTTGCTCGGACTTTCCAAAAATGTCGCCACACCCATGATAGATCCTTAAAAAATACACTATTATTTGGGGATCCAACACGCACCCGTAGACATTTTTGAAGAGTCCGAGCAACTTTGAAAATACCAATGAGAATAACCAACTTGCAATTGAACGAGTTGCTTAATTCAAGCAATCTAGAGTTGCATATTACCGATGACAATTGCAGATAAAAGAAAAGAAGTCCGTATCTTTAAAGAAGTTTAGGCCATAGTTCAATAACTAAAACAACTTATAACTGTAGAGATGCAACTGTATACCTTTCTTTTTTGAATTGAAGTTTTGAGATAGAAGGAAATTGCAATTTTTCTCTCACAAAATGCAAAAACCCATGAATGTGGTTACTAGAGTAGAACTTTCCTGAATAGCAATATAGATTAAGCAACATCACTTTCACATACTTAATCAGTCTTTCATGAAACTTTTCTAAAGTAAGCATTAGTAGAATAAGAAATGCCCATTGAGCCAAATTTTATCGCAAAAATGTGTCCATTTGCTTTGATATCACTCAACAGTCCTCTTAAGTTGTAATTAGTTATTTCCTCAGAATGACTCAACTTGATATTTTTGGTATGCAAATAGATGCAAATGAACTAGCTCCAGATCCATGAAAAAGTCAATATTTCATGTCTCATTTGATCTTTATCTGCCACATCATCCAAAATTGGATAAAACCAAACCTGGACAATCTCTACGTATCTAAATGCATCATATAATAAATTTAATACATTCACATTCACAAGTGTACCAATCACACTTCCATATAGTTTGACTATTCTCAAAAGAGACGCCTTGAGAAGAAGAAGCACACTCTAAGTGTTTAAATGTGGCAAGAGTAATACAAGTTCATTCTTCTTAATGAAGACTTCAAAATGATACTTCCTGACATAGACTACAATAGCAGTAGCTCCATCAATCAACTGATATAACCAAAACAACAAGGGAAGAACCTCCACTATATCATAACTTAGTAGATGTAACTGAGCAATAGTGCATAGTACTGACAACTTGAACTTAATAGGCTTCATACAATTGATATCAATCATATCCAAGATAGTAACTCCAGGGTGAAAAAGTATAATAGCTTCATTGTTTTCCTTCTCAAAGCCATAAGAGAAGAAGTCGACAATGAGTGTATTAATTTGCCCGAAAGAATAAGCAATGAGCACATGTAGGAATGAATACATACCTAACTCTACTCCATCAAGGAAAGCCCATAGAACCTATCCAATATCAAACCAATTGCAGATATGTAAGCCTAAGGTACATCCAACCCATGAATTAACTCGGGTCATTTCGCTCATTCGCCTGTACTTTCGTGGCTCATCAAGGAATGTACTCCGAATGGAAATGTGAAGCTGAAACTTTATGGAAACCAGAAATGGATAACCTACAGCCCCAAATATGGAGTCCATATGCCACAGAAAACAACCACTCCTTTGAGGAAACACAAAGAGTCTAGTGGTACTTGGTCTCGTAGCCATAAACTCACAACTAATTCCTGGAACCAACATTGAAATATGTTCTTCACAAGTAATAAAGTATGTACATATGCCGTAAATTGCAATTGTAGAATTTGGAGGTATCCACTAGGGTTTAAATAGGCAAGTTTGCTCCGGAATCAAAGGAAAATTGATTTAAAATACTTTGATCATTGGGCGTGGAATTAATATGATAAGATAATATTTGAATAATCTCCTTGAAATCATCCACAACCACAAATTGAATAATGTTTGTTGTACTAAGAAATATGGTAAGCAAACTACAACTGAATGAATGCATACTCTTATTAAGAAAAGCCCAAAAAGCCTGCCCTATATCAACCCAATAACAAATGTATAAACTCAAAGTATGTGGAAGCAAACCAGTAGTTGTAAGAGGGCCATAACATGCTGTCAAACTCTGCCATTCCATCTTTATATCCAATAGCTTGTCAGTAAACTCTATGTAAAGCTTATATCCCTTGCATGGCAATTTGTTGAGACATATCAATTTCAATATTGTATCCTCAACATCAAGAACATAAAGTCGTGAATCAAAATGTAAGTCCCCGATCTCGATATCTATGGTGTTTGTATTGTGGCTAGAGTGAAATTAAACTAGAATTTAATATTCTACCCCTTGAGGATATTCATCAAACACGTGGTCCTCATTACATTCTAAATTGACCTCACTATTGTTTTCCACTTTTAGCAGTTCAACAATAGCATGGTTGCAAGAACCCACCTCTACTTGGTTGTCCCCTTCATTCATTTACCCCGAACAAAAATCAAGACAAAAACAATATTATTAGTGAACACTATGTAAACACCATAGACGTAATAGTTGCATTAGTAGGTAACACTGCATATGCAATCCTCACACCAACTCCGAAATTGTTTTAAATCCATAAGTATGCTTGAAATTCCATCCATAGGGCCCTTCTATTGGCATTGTTTTATTCAACCAATTTAGCCAAAGTCGATAATTCCACAAATATCTTCTTCAAATACTACCCACAACCGAGACAATTTTGTGTCTCTGATACCCATTGTTATGTACTTTGATAATGAAAGGGACATTGGAATCGCGTAAGGTGAATTTTTATCGCTAATCTAAATTAATACAAGCTAGCTATTATAATTGATAAACTGAATTGGAAATTACGAGAGATAAGTCACCGTGGAAGCTCTAATCATCACTTGTCAATGGCGATTAGGGATAGAATCAGTTGAGAGGAAGAAAAAGAAGTAATTATTAGGAAGAAGAGAGAGAAATAAGAGAATGAGAGGGAAAGATCATAGATTTTACCAAAATGATTCATTTCCCCCTTCACAATAGTTTACCATATTTATACTGAAGTGGACTGTCTGTGCCTCTCACGTGACCATTGATACGGGTCATGGTACTCCCTTTGCTTGAGAGATCATGGAATAGCACTATTATAATTCAATTCTAATGAGAACATTATCCCTAAATAAGGACTTAAAATACAAATAGGCCAAAAAAAGCAAAAAAAGGTGGGACTAAATTGTCTAGACGTTTGGTAACCTTCTGGAAGTTTTTGGTCAGCTTGAACTCCAATTTGTCTAGCCATTTACCCCATTCTCCTCTTCCTGAGAGTGTCCTTGACTCCTTTCAGTTTCTTTACTACCTGATTAAGTCAAACTTAGGCCATGTACTTTAAGGACTTTATTTGGAATAAAAGATCATTTTGGGAAAGAAAATTCTAATGTTACAACTCCTAGAAAATAAAACTGGGGGAAGATAAGGGTCTTAGAAAGGTTACTATGATGAAGAGCTATTTGGTGCCTCTTAGGAAGGTGATGGCGTGAGACATTTATCAAGTATATTGATACACCAAAATTACAACTCTCGTAAGAAAGTGTAAGCGGTCGCTGTCAAATATAGAACCCAACTAGGTTGGGTGTCGAATCCCATAGAGAATACTGTGCTCACTATGTATTGTAATCATTAATGGACTGTTGATCAGAGGTTCCTGAATATGGGGGGTTTTGATTTGTAACTTATAAAATAATTAATTATAACAAGAGTATTCCAACGAATGATTCTCTTTGTAATTAGTAATTTAATGAGATTAAACAAACCAGGGCTATGGTTACCAAAATACTAGCACAACTAGGGTTGTGAATCACTTAAGAGTTCTAATTAACAAATTCAATTGCAAGAAGGGTTGAATCCTATTCTTTATCCCTTAATTTCTCAACCTAAGTGGATAGATTATCCTCTAATTCTATCAAACTCAAAGGATATATTGTTCTTTCAACCATTTTCTCATATAAGCTAATCCTGTTAAGGAATTTGCCATTAATCCAAAGGTTAAAGCCCTTAGAATTTATGTAAACACTTTCTTTTTTCCAACAAACACTTTCCTTTCAGACAAGTGATGTTCTTGGGCTCACTTCTCAAGTTTGCAACCAAGAAAAGTTATTAATTTGAAGAAAGGTTTGTACAATATCAGTTATTCATGGAATTCAATTTGATTCACAACCCATAGATGTTTTCCACATTAAGGATCCCATAACCCTAGTTATGGGAACTTAGCTACAAAATTCTATAAACGAAGAAGAAACAATTCTTGTATTATTCATAAAAAGATTTAGAATTCACTTACAAAAATCTCAAGAATCAGTTCTTGAATCTTCAATAAAAGATTGAATGATTAACTTCCCCAAAGATTTGCTTGAATCCCCAAAGTACTAGGTTACAGAAATCTCTATAGATGTAAAACTTGTAAAAGATAAAAGCCTCCCTGATAACCTTAAAATTTAGTCTTTATATGTTCCCAGGTAAAAAGGAATCTAAAATTTAAAATTAGAAAAACCGCGTCCAAGTCGACGGCCAAAGTGGAGGTCCGTTGAAAGTCTGACGGTCCACCATTTGGTCCATCACTTAGTCCTTCAGAAGAGTGCTTCCTGGATAAAGCCTGACGGTCCAATTGGTAGTCGGTCGAAAGATTGATGGTCCACCATTTGGTCCGTCATTGAGTCCTTCGGGAGGCCATGTTCTGATTAAGCCTTATAATTCACCTGGTGGTCCGTCGCAAGACTGACGGTCCACCATTTTGACCGTCAAATTCCCTTTTTTTGCTACTTTTTTGAAGTTTCTTCTGTGGTTCACTCCTTTCCCTGAAACATTAAAAAAAATTATTAAATACCACTTTGGTTTCTTGAAAACATACAATTTTCCCAAGAAGATGATGCTAAATGTTCCGTCAAAAGCCGGAACACCATATATTCCCTTCGATTCCTAGTCATTGTTCTTTTTTTGTCAATTAATTCTTCTTTTATTTCTTCTGAAATTCGTACTTCATTGACTAAAATATTATTAGCATCCCAAGTTGTAAAAGAAAATAAGTCCCAGTTTTACTATATTTTGAGCATGATATAGCTAACTTACGATTCCTAGTAGGTGGCCATATTTTATTATGAGGTTGCTCTTCTATTATATCATAACCTTTTGTAAATTTGAAAATGCAGTATGAAAATCAGACAGTGATTTTAAAAGCTAAAGCAAAAGTACAAAAAATTATCAAAATTGGTAGACCTTGACATGAAAAGAGAGTAGTAAAGTGCATACTCCCTTAAACTGAAGCTCACGACTTATAGAAAATATAAAGAAGTACCAAATATATATGAGTTTAGTTTTACAGTGGCTGATATCATCGAGGTATTTGTGTAAATAAATACAATCCATGGAATCACAGAAAGTATCAAAATCAAAGAACATTCTTGAGTCTACGAGAATTTTTATGAAGCCTTTCATTTGCTTATTTATCTTCAATGAAAGTTTATAATATCAGCATCCAATGTATAGTAATGCCGATACTATCATTTGACTCTTCAAAGTTGAAATTTAAAAGATTGACTGCTTCTCATTGGGATCAGTTTAAGCATCATTATTTAAAGCACACACTTCTCTGAAGCACATTTACCCATGAAATGATAACCACTCGCTCTACATCAATCCATCATTTTAAGCAACAAATAGTAACTTTTAATAGTACTGATATCAAATTTCTACTCATACATGTGGTCTATTTTCTTAGAGGTGTCCCAGTCCTCCTCTTTACTTAGAGAAGAGAGAAGGCTGAAGGGGCTAGGATATGATGACTGCATTTGCTTATAGTCCACATGTGATTAATCTATTTCTCTCTTTTTATAAGAGAGTATTATTTTTTTTTCGACCAGTGATATAAGCCTATTCCAAGGTTGGTTCTATGTTTTTCTTCTTTTCTACTCTCTAATGCCTTCTCATGCTACAACAATAGTTGAAATTTGTTTTTTTAGGAAAGATGTGTTGATGTGTAGTCATTTTGAAGAAATGTTCCATATTTGCAGCCAGTAGTGTTTCTCCATAGAGGCCCTCGAGGTGCGAATTCACCCAATAACAAGAGGTTCCATGATCGTGTCTTCTATTGAATCATTTTATTTGATCAGATAGATATTCTTAACTAAGTGCTAATACATGCACTTTGTGTTTTTTCAAATAAAAAAATTGCCATATTCTAGAGAGGTGCAGGTAAAAGTAATCCCCATACTTGCTTGGAGGAGAACACTATGTGGGATCATATTGGGTATATTGAAAAACTAAGAGAGCATTTAAAGATTCCAAAATGGCAGGTGCAAATCACTCTCTTTTTGTGACTGCTAGGTCGATGGTAGTTCATAATCCTCTCATAGGTGATAGGTGTGAGTTTGCTGTAGGTATTTGGTGGCTCATGGGGAAGCACTCTTGCTCTTGCATACAACATGTCACATCCTAACAAGGTCTACTAGTTGTTATTCTTTAAGTTTAAGTTTTGTAGTTCAAACTTGTTTGGAAAAAGTGATAGATCTATTCGCAATATCATGTTAAATCTATGTTATTACTAAATATGTTAAATGACCTTTCTATTAAAGGTTACTGGTATTATTCTTAGAGGGATCTTTTTGTTGCAGAAGAAAGAAATTATTTGGTTTTATGAGGGTGGAGTTGCTGTAATATACCCTGATGGTATGTTTCTGAATTTTATACGTGCATATGATTGAGAATAGTTAAGGGAGGCCAACCAACTATACCTACTGCACAGTTGTATTGAGTTGTTATAGAATCTGAGAAGTATAAACTATTTTATCTGCTGCTTGAATGTATTAGTTTGATTATATATGAACTTTTGAATTAGACATAGGATATAAAAATAAGGATTTGGCAAGGGCATTCCTATTTGGTTTTTCCCTATGAAGATGACAAACAACTTTTATATCTACTTGTAGATCCTTGCATTATTCACTTGAAAGCCAATGTTTTCGCCAGTTCACTATTTCAAGGCTACAAATGAAATGCATTCAACACAATATATGTCTCATTTTGCAATTTCTGGCAAAGTTGTGATTGGTCTGAGGTGTTTCTTTTAACCAATATTTTTAAGTAAGAAGACAGCTCATTCAAACTGTTTAATCACATTGTATTAAGTGGTTAAATGCTTACCTAAACCTAAGGAAATGGTTTTCAAAGTTAACACCACCTTTTTTTGTCATCTGTTACAGTTTGGGAACCATTCAGAGATCTAATTTCAAAGGAAGAAAGGAGTTGTTTTGTCGAGGCTTACCACAAAATATTAAATTCGGCTAACCTAGAAACACAAGTAATAGGTTGTTGTTTAATTGTATGTCCCAGTTTCTTTTATTGTTCCTAATTTTGTGAATATGTTAAAATTTCCTTTTTTTTACGGTAGAAAGAAAAGGTTAAAGAAAGAAAATTTCCCTCCGTCCCATTTATGTGGCAACCCTTTCTTTTTAATGCGTCCCAAAAATAATAACACCTTACTAATTTGAACCAATTTTGCTTTAAAATTTCCTTTTTATCCTTAATGAAATGATTTATTGCGACACATATATCTAAGGATTATTTTAGAGCATAAGTTTCAAAAATCTTTCTTTTTTTCTTAGACACTGTGCCAAGTCAAAGGGTGCCACATAAAATGGGACAGAGGTAGTAATTATTTGGTCTTTCCCCTTTGATATCCTTGATGTTTCACTTACACAACCCCTGAAACTTTTGAACATTCATGTGTTGTGTTGTTGATATAACTTGATTTTATTTGAATCCTCAACAATGGTAGAAGCACCTTTTTATTACTTTGTTAGCACTAGACAAGTATTGTCCCCTTTTTTGATAACCATGGTGTCCGGGCCAGACAACTATTGTGCTTAAGATAGAATGTTTGAAGTACTCATAAATTTTCTTTGTTTCTTCTATTTTTGGTGTAAACAAGATATAATGGGGTTTTTTTTTGTTTGTGTGTGTGGGGGGATATGGTAAAGTTTCTAGGCAATGTGGTAAATTATAAGTTAGCAACAATAGTCCCAGTACACCTTTTATGGGAACTTTGCTAGTAAAGTAGCCCATTGGCACCTTCAAGTGCCAATGCTTTTGGATTGAATACAATGTTAACTTATTCAAAAAGGAAAAAACTCATAACTACTGCACATAATACACCATGCTACTTTTTTCAGTAAAGAAGTCATCATGACTCATGAAAATATGTGATAGCAAAGTTAAAAGCACAAAGGATTTTAGTATAATAGGAAACGCAACGGCTTCACAGTTTTGTCCCTCTAGCATTGATGTGGCTTGTTTGGAAAGAGAGAAATAGGAGATCTTTTGAGGGTGTAGAGTCTAGTTTTTCTCAGGTGAGGTGAAACTATTCTTAGATCAGTGCTATAACTATTAACAATGAGTTATGTACTGAATAGTAGAAGAAGAAGAAAAAGGACAGAGTAAGTAGAATAGAGAAGAAGAAGAAGTTTTGAAGAGTAGAATGAGAGATCTTGTGTATTCAACTTGTTGTTGTTAATAGTACATAGTCAGTTATTTATAGGAGAATTAACTACCACTCTAACTACTTCAACAACTAGCCGCTAACAAGAGTAACTAACTGTTTCAAGAAAACAATTATAACAAATTTTTCAATTTTCCTGCACATAGCATATTCTTATAGACTTTTCCAGCTTGTGATTTTTCCTTTGTATTCAACATATTCAACATTCCCCCTCAAGCTAAGAAGGTGAAAAAATATCACACATTCCTAGCTTGTGATTTAGATGCACTTGTTTGGTCAGCTTATCTGCAGGCTAATCTTGTGTAGCAATGTAGTTTGTAGTGATTATCCCTTGACTTATCTTTTCTCTTATGAAGAAGCAATCAATGTGAATGTGTTTAGTTCTTTCACGGTAAAATGGATTGGCAACTATTTGAATAGCTGATTTTCTATCACTAAACACCTTGACTGGCTGCTTTACTTTCATTCCAATCTCCTTTAGCAATCCTAGTATCCAAACTAGCTCAGCTATTATAGCTGCTAAGCTTCTAAATTCAGTCTTAGCTGAACTTTTGGAAACAATATCTTATTTCTTTGACTTCCAGCATACAACTGACTTACCAATTTTTACAAAGTAACCAGTCACTAATCTCTTTATTTGAGGACATGATGCCCAATCTGCATCATAGTAAACACTCACCTGATCACTTGGTTTACTAAATAGTAACATACCCTGACTAGGTTGATTTTTAATATATCTCACAACTCTGATTGCAGCATCCATGTGAGACTTCTTTGGTTCTTCTAGAAACTTGTGTCTGTACACTAAATATAATATTAGGTCTAGTCATAGTTAAATATAGTAACTTGTCAATCATTCTTTGATATACACCTTGATCTACAGGAGGATCATCAGTAGGTTTTAGTTGTTTGACATGATCATCAAATTATTTTGAGGTTAGTTTGGCATTGTAGTCCATAGGAGTAACCACTAGTTTAGCTACTGTCAATCCCAACTCTGATAGTAACTCTAGAGTGTACTTTCTCTGGTGCATTAGTATTCCTTTGCTTGACCTTGCAAATTCTATGCCAAGAAAGAACCTTAATCACCTAGATCCTTTATTTTGAAGCTTTGTTGTAGCATAACTTTTGCATCTTCTATCAGTTTCAACCTATCACCAGTGATTAGCATATCATCAGCATACACAAGTACCAAAGTAATTGCTTCTTGTGTCCTTCTTATATATAGAGATGGATAATATTGACTTTAAACAAACTAAGACCTTAGTAAGACTTTTGATAGATTTGTATTCCATTGTCTAGATGCTTGCTTTAATCCATATAGGGATTTGGTCAGTCTTCATATTGAATTCTCCCCTTGACTGGAAAATCCCTGAGGCAATTCCATGTATACTTTATCAGTGAGGTCACCATTTAGAAATGCATTGTAGACATCCATCAGATAAACAAACCAGTTCTTTCTTGCAGCAGTAGAAAGAATAGTTCTTGCTGTTTTCATCTTCACAACTGGTGAGAAGGTTTCTTTATAGTCTATCCCTTCTCTTTGTCCATAACCCTTTGCTACAAGTCTAGCTTTAAATCTTTCCACTTTACCTGAAGCCTTATACTTCACCTTATATATCCATCTGCAACCAATGTCCTTTTTACTTTTAGGCAAGGGAACAACCTCCCAAGTGTGGTTAGAATTTAAGGCCTCTATACCAGTCTTTATTGTATCTATCTATCTAGGATCTTTGTAGGCCTCAGAATAGCTTGTAGGCTTTGTAACAGATGAGGTTTTCACCAAAGAGCTCTTATGGGACTGAGAAAGTTTATCATATGACACATGATTAGAAAGAGCATGAGGTACCTTCTTTTTATTCTTAGAGACAAAGTCATTCATCCATGCTAGTGACTTTCTTTCTCTTATTAATTTCCTTTGATCTTGAGCTGCAGATGGTTGAGTTGTAGGCTGTGTAGTATTAGGAACCCTCTGTAGTTGTTGTTCTTGCTGAGCAACCTCTTGATGTCTGCTTGATCTTCTTTGATATACCTTGGTTATGGTCTATCTAGTAGTAGGTACATGAGGCTGTAGGTGCTCTTGCTGGTTCATAATGTTAGGAACCTCTTGAGATGAGACATTCATAGGAGCCCACAAAGGTGTCATAACGTCACTTACTATCAAAAATTGATCTTCCAATGGAAACACATAATAGGGAATCTGCTCATCAGCTGCTTCAAGCTTGAAAGGAAACATATCTTCCCTGAAAGACACATCACTGCTAATAAAGAAAACATTAGTAGATATGTCATATAATACATATCTCTTCTTGGTACAAGAATAGCCCATCTATACAGCTGCTCTTGATCTTGGACTAAGCTTGTCAAACTCATTTAGCACCTTCGCATAACAGAGACAACCTATTACTCTTAGGTGCTCACAAGATGGTTTAGTACCATACAACTTCCTATATAGAGTATAATAATCAATACTTGAACTAGGTAACCTGTTTATAAGGTAAACAACAGCTAAAACACAATATCCCAAAAACTTAACAGGTATTATTACTTGAAACCTCAATGCTCTTGTGACATCCAGGATATGTCTGTGCTTTCTTTCAAACACACCATTTTATTGAGGTGAATAAGAAAATGAGGTGTGATGTACAATACCCTTTGTTGCAAATAAACTACTGCATAATAAGTTCACAAACTCAGTTCCATTGTCATTTCTAATTACTTTCACTGTTTTGCCAAACTGTGTCTTAACATACTCAAGAAATTATTGTATCTGCAGATACACATCTGACTTGAGTTTCAATAAGAACAACCAAGTAAATCTTGAACAATCATCAACCACTGTTAAGAAAAATCTATTACCATTCATAGTTGGAATTCTATAAGGTCCCCATAGGTCTATATGTATTAGATGAAAACAACATGCAGACTGAGTATTACTTATAGGAAAAGGAAGTCTGGTTTGCTTGGTACAAGGACTGACAATACATTTCCTTACTCTATCTTCTACTACATGAAACTTATTAGGTAGCACCTTTATAAGTATAATAGAAGAGTCATGTCCTAATCTTCTAAACCACAGATCAACCTTAGCTTGGGCTTTACTCTCATTATCTTTAGTAGAGACTTATATTGCTGTTGCAACCTTCCTTTCTTAAGTATTCACTAAGATATAAAGACCTCCATCAAGCTTACCAATTCCCCTCACCTTTCCAGTATAGAAATCCTAGAAAACATAAAAATCAAGGAAGAATTCACTGAACATTTCCATTCCTTGGTCAATTGTGATACTGAAAGCAAGCTGCATATAAACTGAGGAATATAATACACATTTGTCATACTATTTTCAGTAGACACATAACTAGATCCCACATATGTAACTTCATTCAGATCATCATTAGGTAAATACACCCTTCTTGGCTTATCTAGTTTTGTTATGGACTCATCCACTAGTAAGTCTAACTTTCCAACCATGTGATTTGTGGCACCAGTGTCAATTGTCTAATTTCTTGACTTATATTAAGCTAGAAATACACTAATACCTGTATTTGAAGCATTTACTCTCTCAGTAGACATGCTAGCACCATTATTTTTGTTGATCATCTTCAGATTTGATTATATTGTTCCTTAGTATAGGCTGTTGTTCCCATCTGACCAAGTTGATCCAATTGTATTTCAGACTCTTCTTGATGGCATCCATCATTGAACTAGTTACTTTGGACAGACCTTGATTGACAACCTTGCCTTGTAGTCATTTTGGTAGTATCTTGAGAATTAGTAGTCACCTTATATGCTGCATTAGCTCCTTTAGACCTAAACCTCTTTTTGAACTTGTGATATTGAAGATATCCAACTAACTTCCAACAGTTTTCCTTAGTATGACCTTTTAGCTTACAGAAGTCACACTTCAGGTGGTAGTTCTTCTTGAATTTTTGTGTCCTATTTTTTGTAAACATGGCTAAGTCAAGACTTCCACCAGCACCTCCCGGACCAGATCCTAGCACACCTACATTAGTAGCTACAACTTTGTGGCTTTCATCACTCATTATCATGGTATAAGCCTGATTCTCAGTAAGCAGAGAAGTCATAAGTAGTATTTGGCTTTTAACTTGTGTATATGTATTTAGTCCCAAGAGAAACTTAAATAACTTCAATTTTTGGAGGTGTAGAACAAACTCCTTAGATTTTTCATAATCATATCTAGGATCAGGAACAAGGGCCTCAAATTCCTTCCATAGATCTTTCAGTTTTGAGAAATAACAGAACACAAAAGTCATTCCTTGAGATATTGTAGCAATTTCTTTATGCAGATTAGAATTTCTAGCACCATCCACTTAGTGGAATCTTTTAAACAACTAATTCCACACAACACTTTCAACTGATGCATACATGATTCCACCTAGTAACTCTTTAGACACAGAATTCATAATCCATGATAACACAATAGCATTCACTCTTTCCCAGTGATTGCCCAATTTAGAAGAATACTTTTCTTTAGTTCAAGAACCATCAACTAGTACTAACTTGTTCCTTCCTAGTAGGGCTATACGCATAGATCGAAACCAGATAAAGAAATTTTCCACACCTGTCAACAAAAAAGAGATGATCTATGTGCCACTAATTTTTGAGGGACTGAAAAAGAGATGATGGTTGTAATCCATTGCAGTTACAACTCCTACACTGCTAGTTGATCCACCACCCACTTTGACACTATTAACACCATTTGCCATTACTTGAACCTTTAAATCTTGACTCAAGAAATCCTTTAAGACACTGAGAAAACTTGAATCTATGATTGAGCCCTTTATTCAATCTCCAGAATCAACTAAGGTAGATAGTTTTAATCCATCAAACCTGGCTCTGATACCATGAAATTATTCTTAGATCAGTGTTTTAGCTCTTAACAATGAGTTATACACTGAATAGTAGAAGAAGAAGAAGAAGAAGGACAGAGTAAGTAGAACAGAGAAGAAGAAATTTTGAAGAGTAGAGTGAGAGATCTTGTGTGTTCAACTTGTTGTTGTTAATAGTACATAGTCAGTTATTTATAGGAGAATTAAGTACCTCTCTAACTACTTCAACAACTAGCCGTTAACAAGAGTAACTAACTATTTCAAGAAAATAGTTATAACAGATTTTTCAATTTTCCAGCACATAGGATATTCTTCTAAACTCTTCCAGCTTATGATTTTTCCTTTGTCTTCAACAAATTCAACATAAGGAATATCATCCGATCTCTTATTTTCTTTTGGTGCGCCTATAATATTCCTAGTTGTATAGAATAATAGGTGGACCTTATAGAGAATTAGATTTTGTAGATTCTTTACCTTTTGTTCTTTCCATTGTATATGGCCAGCTTGACCTTGTTTATGAATGAAATTCACTTACCTTGTAAAAGAAAAAGAAGAAGATATAATGTTGTTTGTGTTTGTAGACGCCGTCTAATATTTTCTGATCATTTTACCTGCTCAACATCAAATCAACTCCATATATTGCTATATTACTATTAAATACATTACAACACTTGTTTGTTTGTCTCATGTTCTTAATTTTTTAGTGTGCAGTAGCTAGGTCATGGACTAAATGGGAAATGATGATTGTTCATCTTCTCCCTAATGAAGAGAATATAAAGAGTAGAGATGATGATCATTTCTCCTTGGTGGTGAAATTAGTTTCATCTAGTTTGGATATCAGAGTAAAACGTTATGGTTGATTTACTTCAGACTATCAAAACAGTCCACCAAAGGACAGATTCAAGAATTATTTGATTTTTAGGGGCGTTTTGGTCATTCCCCGTCACCCAAAATCCATCCAAACCCTACATTAAAGCCTATTAGAAGCATTATATGTTATATTTCATCAAATTCCCTCAAAAATAAAAACCCTAAGATCCTACATCCAACTTCAAGAACCTCCAAAGTTCACCATTAATTCTACAAATTTATTCAAGATTCCAAGTTACAAGTTCAAGAACTCCAAGAACCATCATTCAAAGGCACGATTAACATTTCAAAAATGAGTATCGATCTAAAGTTCATCATTCAAGGTATGTGGGGTTTTTCAACAAAACTTTCTTTCGTTCTTGTGCCCAAAAGTAATTTTCTTTACAAAGGCATGATTTTTATTTGATTTTTACAAATTTGAAGCATGAACCCATATCTTATGATGATTATTATAAAATCTTGATGTTTATGATTTTGAAAGATGAATTTACAT
>JAPEIP010000012.1:107737697-107751067 GCA_026120095.1 Capsicum chinense | reverse complement strand
TTCTTTTATTCTTGGATGATGATTACTCTGTTGATATTTGAGGGTTATTTATGGAAACCCCGTTGATTTGTGTTGAACTGAATAAAAATGGCTCAAAGGGTTAGCTTGGGGCTACTCGTAGTCTCAAGCACTGTGTGATGTTCCGAGACCCATTTTCCTTGGCGTTACACTACTACATTAGAAGTAAACCTAGCCAAAGAGTTAAACTGGAGGATGTACTCCCTCACTTTCATATTCTCTTGGCAAAGATTTAGGAACTGATCTACATAGGCCTCTCAAATCTAAAATGAAAGGTAATTATCAAGAAATGCCTCTTTGAGCTCTTTCCAAGTAGCTAAAGGTGCATCAATACCCCTAGATCATTTCTAGTCTTCATACTAGAATATAGCCTCCCATTTGAATTTATATACTGCTAGCTCAACTGTCTCCTTATACGATACATACATGACATCTAGAGCCCTTTGGATTTGATTAATAAAGTCTTGTGGCTCTTCATTAATATCTGATCTGGTGAATGTGGGAGGATCCAATTTAAGAAAATCATGTGTCCGTATGCTAGTTGCCCTATCTAAAACACTAGAGCCTTTGGTTGGAATTGATTGTCCTTGAGCTTGTCCGGCAAGTATATGAGCCAACAATTGCACCGCATTCCTTAAATCTTGGTCAGTAGCATTAATAGGTGATTCTGAGGATGTTGTTCTTCCCCTTCTTAGCTCTTCTGGAGATGGAGGAGTAGAAGAGGTTTGTGATCCAAACTCAGCTTAAGCCTCACTTTGATTAGCTTGTCTAGGTAGTGACTTGTTAGTCCCTTCTCCGGCAGCCACATCTACTTGCTTACTAGTATTCTTACTCCTTCATGTAACAGGCATCTTTACTTTAATGAGAAAAAAAATCTAATGGTTAAATATGACTCTACCTATGACTTGGGATCTATTGCATGATCTAAGATGTGAAGGAAATAACACAACCCTAAATGTCCAATAGCCTCTTGTTTATAGCTGTGCTGCACAACACAACCATAAAAAAGACTCTACGTATACCATAAAAGTTATAGCTGAAGCACATGTGCCTGCAGCATGAAATACAGGTCCCCCATGAGAGACGTCAATATGAAAATATGTACTAAATATGTAAGGCTGAAGATGACAACACATGATACAAGAGCTCAATAGAAATCAGATACAAGTGTATAAGTAGTATTAGTAGAACACCTTTATATATACTTGTGGGACTACGTACATTACATTTTTTCTTCACTTTTACATTTCTAACTTCGAAATCTTTGTAAACCATGTAATGCAAATAACTAGCTGATCAGTGGTAAATAGATAGTCGGGATCGACCTATGCAAGGCTTACACCCCTAAGCTGCCACCCATATACGAACATCGGGATCGGCCTATGCAAGGCTTTTTCCCCTGAGCTGCCACCCACATATAAAAGTATTGAGATCGGTCTATGCTAGGGTTATGCCCTTGAGCTGCCACTCATTTTAAAGATTGTGTTACTTAGTTTATTTAACCTTTGAGACTGTTACTTTTGTGGTCATAACCGTATGGTACCTTGAAATAATAATCTACCAATAAGAGACATGTAAATGGGTACTTAATGCAACATCAAAGAGGTAGGGAGCTGTTGGCACACAAATGAAGTGTTTAGAAGCTAAAAATAACACATGGGTCTTATTTGAGTAAACGGAGAACTCCTGAAATTTTCTAGTGAAAATAGGCATAGAGGTTTAATAATAAACATGTATTGAAGTGTTTTTATACGTTAGAGAGTGGGAACAAGGTTATTAGCTACATGGGATATAATACACTACCATTATGTATCACTTGCTATAGGATAACCTGGGAAGCTTACTTGATGGAACAAATGTCAGATTTCATGCCAAAGAGTGCGAACTAGAGTTTGCCTTACATACCTAGTAATACCACTCTGTTACTAACCCACCTTGACTTCCTGCCTGTTAGATTACTTATCTATAATAGAATATATGGTAAAGTAGTATTAGAAACCAACCAACACATTTGGGCTTCTTAACTTCACCAAAACAGTAATCGGGCAATAAGCCCTTAATCTATCAATCAAGGGTGTTATTTTAACCCCTTTCTCCTCTAATTATACCCATATACCATACATGTTCTTATAAGATTCACTGAAACAACCTCATCGTCATTACACCCTTTAAAAAATAATCAAAACAGATTGGGCAGTAAACATATGCAATAATTAGTTTGGTGGTGTACCGCCACACCTTTTTTCTATATTTCAATTAGAAATAGTCACACCTTTCTCCAACATCAACTTGGCAGCCGATAACATATACATATAAAATAGCCCCGAATTCCTTTTATTGTAGCAATTAATTATTGAACTCATCATCTCTTGAGTTCTCAATAGCAACACGTCCATGATTCTCTCTCAAATTCATATACAAGGAAAACAAAATGGAGCAGTCACCTTACCTCAATTCTGTAAATCATCCTTTAAATTAAACTTCTCGAGAACTTTAACTTTCACTTTCCTTCACACTTTAAACCAAAGAAGAAAAGAGATCTCTTAATAACAAAGAGAAAAAGTAAGCAAGTAGCTTGTTCTATATTCAGCCATGAATTAATAATTAAGCACTTATAGCATGTTTTCCTAATCTTCCATGAGATAATTAAGCTAAACCATAAGTGTTTTCATTTACCTTGGCATGCAAAGGTTGTGGTATCTCCATGAACCCTAAAAGGAAATATAGGGCTGCTCCTAGTTGCTTTAAAGAAAGTAGAAAGAATTCATGAAGTATAACCTTTATTTGTTACTTAAGAATGAGGGAAAATGACCAGAAACTTTGTCTATAAAGGCCTTATTTTTGTCCATCCACTTAGTTGCATTTTGGACCTTAAATTTTGTCAATTGGTCCAAGTAGGTGATGCACCTACTTAAGGGTTCAAGCTGCTCAAAATTTCAAAGTAGGTGATGCACCTACTTACTTAATTCTTAGTTGGCGCTCAATTAAATTGGGCCTTGCCGGATTTGAGCATTGGGACTTTTCTCCATTTTCCTTCTTCTTTTACTTAATTTGGGCCCAAATAAGTATACTAATAAAGGCCTAAATCTGATCCATGGACTTAGTCCATTAACTTGGCTCATATAACCCAAGTAGGTGACTCACCAACTAGCTTAATTAAGTCAAGCAAGCACCTCAACAAATTACTCCATTTTCAGTTCTTAATCCCTTTAATCTAATTTAAAACTTGTATACACTTGGTCACTTCAAACTTTATATTCAAATACTAGCTTGCGATCCCAAGTTTAGATAGTTGTGTTGATGTAACTTGGTCGCCTCACATTAAAACTTACGGGCAACATCTATAATTCCATCTACACCATTTATACTTGCATAACAAATTTTATTTGTTACCTATACCATAAGGCTATACCAAGTTACATATAATTTAAACAAGTACAAGCAAAATACGGGATGTTACAATATTCTTTTTAACAATGACCTTATTCAACTACCGATAGTCCATGCACATCTAGAGGAACCCATCTTCATCATTCACAAAAGCACATATGCATCCCACGGAGACACCCTGGGACAGATAAACCCTTTAAGAAGATCTTTCAACTGTTTCTTAAGTTATTTAACCAACCAGAGCCATCCCATAGGGAACGATATAGATAGGACAGGTATCTGGATGAGATCAATCCCAAAGTCTATTTCCCTATCAAGAGGAAAACCAGGAGATCATCAGGGAACACTCCAGGGAACTCACTAATCGTAGGAATAGAATGCAAAGAGGGACCCTCAAAAGTAGAATCTGTAGCTTAAAATAGTTGGTAAAGACACCCCTGGGTAATCAATTTCTAGGCTCTAAAATATGGAATGAAACTTCCCTTAGGTACTAGTGAACTACCTTCCCACTCGATCATAGGCTCATACGGGAATTGTAAACTGACCCTACAGGTTCGACCGTTAAGAGAAGCATAGCATGAGTAAAGTCAATCTATTCCCAATGTGACATCAATGTCTAATATATCCAACCCTGACCATATATAGATACCATACCACCCTTATAGACACTTCTAGACATAACTGAATCACCCATCGGGGTAGACATAGAAAAGGGATTGGAAATGCACTCGTGGTAAAAACCAAAATGAACAACCACATATAGGATCACATAAGATAGCGTAGACCCCGGATCAAGTAGACAACCATAGTTCCCACTCGTTGTTAAATCATACTCCCAACTAAAATACACTGAAATACTAACCGGTGCATGCACTAATAATTGACAAGCTAAAGTCATGGTATTTTAAAAACAATAGAGCATACAGATTCTAAAGTAATTATAAACATGTAAACTGATAGTGCTCAACATGATCATAACAAACTGAGTTTAACAATAAAATCGTGAGTTGACTGACTCATTACATGATACGTTTGAAATATAAGTAAACATGTAGGCATCTGGTGTTCATAACCCGCCAGCATTGAATGATTACAAAATGGCAATAACAACACTTAAAATAGTGATATAAAATCATAATTCAAAGACCCAAACATGAGATATTTCAATAGTCTGATAAATTTTATTAATGTAAACATGGGAATAAGTTAACCATGGGAAAATATCATGTTTATACAATTTAAAGCATAACTCGAGTATTTGACATGATGCCAACTAAACATGACCTAGGATTTTGGAACTTCAAGTATGTAGAAACATGATTCTCATAGGATAGAACTATTAGCATGGCTTGAATGTAAAACTAATAAGAAAACATGGATAAATTTCATAATATACATGGAAGTTGATCATAATTAGAGTAAAATTCATACTTGAATCAAAAAGAGGGTTTTGGGGCTCAATGGGTGTAAGGAACCCATTGATAAATACCCTACATAACTCAATTGGATGAACTCTTGAAGGAAAACATGATATTGGAACTTGAATCCTTGAGTTCTTGAGGAAAGAAACTTGAATTTCGTTCTTGGGAAGAGGGGAAGGGTTTACTTAAGTTAATCTTATGAAAAGTGGGAAATAACATGCTTTAAAGCCCCTTAATTCGATTAAAAAGGATTAGAAATGGTTTAGGGGTGTGAAAAGCCTTCAACGCCCTTAATATAAATCAAAACAGAGAAACTTTTGGCACTTTCCTTTTGTTGCATAGCATACACCAATAAAACACCTGAGGTTGTACGGCACACACCAATAGCACACCTCATCCAGTGGTTATTTGTGATTACCATGCGACACACGACCTTAGCATGGTCATAACTTTTCGCTTGGGTATCAGATTAAGGTAAAATTGGTATCATTGGAACGCTAATTCAATTATATACAACTTGGTGGGTTTTGAGATACAAAATTCGACATATGTAAAGACTTATACATGTTCAAAGCTTACTCTTATAGAAGTATTGGAAATATTTCACCTTAAGGGTCAATTACCCTTCTAGCTGCCAAACTCATAAATTAGACTAAGTCATAGTGTTATAACCATGATTATGTCCAAATATCTCTATCTAACATGCAATATATATCAAATACTATCTCAAGAAGAAGAGTGGCTAAAAGCCCACCTCGATGTAAAACTGTAATCCTTGAATCGTCCATAATTGTCTGACTTCGCTCCACAATCGTAAAATGTCATCGTGCTATTAAAATAGTAATTTATATGTCATAAGGAGTAAAACAATACCCATATTACTAAATTACTAGTCGGGTCAAATTTCAGGTCAAGAATAAGCCCACAGGGACCACAAACGGAATTTAAAATTGAACTAGTTATGAGGTTCTTTGAAAGACAATAAATATATGCTTAAAAGTCCAGCATAAACGGAGCATAAATCAGGTCTCAAATACACCCTTAAATTTTAGGAATTCAAGATCTAATTTCTAAGAGTTTTACCAAGAATTTTGATGGAAATTTAAAGGGAAATTTAATGGGGAATGACAAAGAAGATTAGGTTTGCTTACCTTAACCTTTGCGGATGATTTCCCACTTTTTCATCTATTTAAGATCTCAATTTGGTTTAAGAATTATGGAAGAAATGATAGAAAAATGGGTGCAGAAAGAGGGTTAAATAGTACCAGTTGTGGTTTAAGCGATCATCCTATCGCTTAGGCATCAGTCGCTTAAGCAACTAACCCATCATTTATGCGGTCTGGCATGAGGGGAAAAGTATTGCTTAACCTATCTCCAATCCACTTAAGCGATACCTGGTTAAGTAAGCTCTGTGATCACTTAATCAAATATTGACTAAATGGTCAATGTCACTTAAGCAAGAACATGTCTCTTACATGGGGTCTGCTTGAGCGATACAATGTTCATCTAAGCAGTTGCATCAGTAACCTTATGTACCAGATTTTGGTAAGTTCGAAATGGACTTTGATAAGGTACTTGGGATTCATTCAGAACCCCATATGCACAAACAAATTATGCTACCACACCAAATTTGATATTTCAGACTCAATGGAACCATCAAAACTTTTATCTGAGATTGTTTTGACTAAATGTTGGACCCATACCTATAGTTCTATTTTTCATATGATTCACCCATTAGCCCAAAATGAGTCCAACATCCATAGGATCTGAACTAAGATCCCTCTAGACTAAAATCAATATGTCAAACATGATGGCGCTGTCAGAATTCTCATTCGAAGGAATCTACTAGGAGTTTTGGCTCAAGACCAAATCCTAAACAACAAAAGCTCTAAAATAGAGAAATGAGCCTAAAATCTAAACAAACTATCTGATAACCAAACCGATAATTTTAGAAAGTAATAAATGACCTATAGCCACTGTGGGAGGACTTGAAATACTGAAAATACACAAAAATCAAGGAAATGGCCTAGAGGGTAATTACAATATCCACTACTAAAAGAAATTTTTTCACAAAAGCCAATGGACAGAAAGATCACAAAAGCTCAAAGGGGTGAGGTATTGGGACCACATGCTCCGAGCATGAATTTCCAGATAACCTCCAATAATAAATAAGCTTTCAAGGGATTTTTCCATATATATCCCATTTCCGACCAACTTTCGTACTTTACTCTCAAATAGCCAAAACTCAACCTTAACCACTAACTGACCTCTAATTGAACTGAGGAAGGTTGATGCATGCAAATTCAAACTATGACACACTGATACCAGCACAATCAAACAAAAACTAATCCAAGCCAAAGTCAAACCAAGGCATGAGTCATGCAACAAACTCCAAATCTGAAAATAACCTTCTTTTGGCCTTCTTAACCTGTTATCCACTCCAAAATAGTAAGAAAATCACCTGAGTTCTATCCACGTAATCTCATCATAGTAAACCAAAAGAATTGAAGTTGTTCCACCAAAAATTCATAAATCCAAGCATGAGAATAAGAGAATAAGGGCCTACATAGGTACATAAATAGAGGCAACTAAGGTCTACAATCTATAACGATGCTACAACTAGTTTGAATGACCATCAAATTTGGAAGTTGGGAGTCTAAATCATAACTACTCACTGCTGAAAAATCTACTCTGGGATTTCCTATCAATTGAGAATGAATCCATGCAAAATTCAACCTAAGCATACTACTCCCGCTAAATAGACCATACAAAAATTCTGATGAAAACTAAAAACGGTGGTCAAAGTTGAAGGAACCAACACAGGTCCACAAACTATCATTTGAACACCATTCAACCATAATCCATCTGAACATAAAAATACCAAATAGGTAACCACGAAGTAGGCTTAGCTAGCCTATAGATGAAATCACAACTGAGGAAAATCCAAAATAGAAGGCCGCACCTAAACTCTACAACTCCAATCTAAAATCTCAACACCAAGGCTAAATCACTTTATCTAAACTACCCAAAAAAAATATAAATATGGGTAAGCTCCCATACTCCAAATATATCATAACCCCTAAATTGTCATTCCAAGGCATCAAGTCTAAAACTGAGCCAACAAGCCTAATCTAAGGCCAAACACGCACATCCACCTTACAATTCAAATTTGACATATCCTTAATGAATTATGTCGAGCCAAAAATAAAACATAGTTGAAGAATAATATCATAAAAGAGGATAAATCTCCAATTGGAAACATAAGCAACCAACTCTATATACACTAGAGGGCATGAAACGTAGCTATAGAACAATAATCACAAGGAAGGATAAATTAATGTATCATGGTTTTATGGAACTTACAATCCTTAAATTTGGATAATATGCATGTAATTGTAGCTATTTTTTTTGGATTTTATGTGTTTTTGGAGTAATTTTTCAAGAAACTAGGTGTTGAAAGCTAACCAGAAGAAAATATAATGAAAAGATGAAAAACGACCACTTAACTTGGAACCTATGCCCTATAGGTACCACCTAATGGGTGTAGGTAGATCTGTATGTGTTAGAAATCAAAATTCTAGGGACTAATTATTGGGAACCACCTATGGCCCTTTGACTAAGGGGCATCCGTTGGTGGTTGCCGACATACTTTGCCAGATTTTTTTTGGTTTATTTCCGAGGGATTGTATGTAACCTAAATACACTCATATGATGTTTTTAGTCATTATTATGTATATTTATTTAAGTTTTCCTCTTTAATTTAGGATTTAATTCTAGGGTTTTCATGTTATCTATTAATACCCGTTTTATGTTATTTAGTTAGTTTTATTCCTAGATGGGCCTTTGGGAGCCACTTTATACTTTTAAAAACATCTTTTGAATCCAAAATTGACTTCTTATCTTGGGATATTATTATTCTTGCTTTGTTTTTAGTTTGTTCTTCAGTTTGAGACTTTAGGTTTTATTCTTTCATTATTGTGAGATTGATTCTATTATTTTGTCTATGAATTCCATGAATTATCTCACAACTATGAGCAGTTATTTCCTTAACTAAGGTTGTGGAAACCCTAGTGGATTAACGAAGTAGAGAGAGTGCCAAATCATTCTAGATAAAAATTCTTGCATGTATTGTGGTTTTCTTTGATTTAATTAATTTCTTAGAGGTGACCAACATTATGATTCCACCTGTCTTCACTACTTTTTCACAAGAAAGGTAAAGAGTAGGAAAAGAAGATCACAATAAATATTTGAAGTTAATTACCAAAATAAGCTTATCCGTTTTATCTACTTAAGACAATTATCTTTCATCTAATGATTTGAGATTCAAATGGTAATAGTTTTTTAGGATCTAGGATAAGGGTCAGTAAGGCGATATCTTGAGACTCAAAAATTAAGGGGTGAAATCTGTCAATGAGTTCACAAGATAGTTGATGGTACATAACTTCTAAGATTATGCAAGCAACATAGCAAAATAGTTCGATGGTGCACGATAAATCTACTAAGTTAGAAGCTAGGGGAACACAAGCCTAGTGTTCATCTTAGATTTTTTATAACTAAGAGCATCCAATTCTTGTTATGTTTTATTATTCTAGCGAATCCCCCCATTTACTTTTTTGTATTGCCTATTGATTTTAGCAAGATTAAGAGATAGCTCCACTTATTCCCTATGGGTTCAAACCCAACGTAGTTGGGTTACTATATCTTGACAACAACCACTTTATACTTCTACAAAGGTGTACTCTTAAGCAATATCAAAATTTTGGCATCATTGTCGGTGAATACAATTTCAAAATTATTGATTAGATTTGTTGAAGATTTTGGGTTTTATTTTCTTATATATTGCTACTCTTCTGGATATAACATATTTACAAGACAAAGGGTGAAGTGTTGATGACTCCTTATTATTGATTCTTATCCTTTTGATATATTCCATCGTTGTAGGAGTGTGATCGATATATTGTAGGAACATAAGAAGAGCTTGAGAGACATGGTAATACTCCATAAAGAAGAAAAAAATGAACTTATTCAAAAGGTTTTTAGTTTTGGATAGGATATTAACAGCTTAATAGATGACATGAATACAAAGATTGATGTGTGTAACTCACAACAACATTGTTATAAGCTGTGTGAGACTGAAAAAATTCTTAAAAGCCAACTTGAGGAGCTGAAATTGAAGGAGTCAACACATGATAAAACTTTTATGGATGTTTTCACTATTCAGAAGAGCATACTAGAGTTATGTGAGGATGTAAAGGATAATTCAATTCGAGAGTTGGGACATATTGGACCTCATTCTAAGCACTTTTCACATTATGTTTGGATAGTAAGATATTAATTAATCCATCCAAGCATATAGAAGAGTGCAAAGAGGAGGAACAATATGTCTATATTCTTTAAGTTATTGAGCCAGAATCAATGAATTACATTACTCACTTAAAGGCCAAGAGTTGCAATATGCCACTTCTATTTCTTGGTTCTTTTATTTTTACACCACTGCCTCTTGAGTATAATAGGAAATTAGAAAAACATTTGGGGATAAAATTCATAAGTTCTAAGTAAAAAGAGAAAACTGGAGGCCAAATATTGGGCTACCCTAATGAGGTCTAAGTAATCAAGGTACCCATTGGCTTATTATTGAATTCTGAGTAACCAACATAGCCACACTATGTCACAACATTAAATCTAGTGCTACTTAGGAGGCAACCTAAGGTATTTTGTTGTTTGTATTCATGTATGTGTCACTGGAATTAGATCTCCTCACCTATGGTGTCACAGATATATTCCTAACTCTCTTATTTTTTAGCAGGTTAATGCATTAGGTACAATGCGTGTTTATAATTTGAGGGTGGGCAACTTATGGGTCTAGATGCCCTCTTAAGGTTTTTGTTATCGTGTCTCTTTTTCCCAGAGTCTTGTTACTAGTAGAGCCAGTATGTTTAGGCATGTTACTAGTAGAGCCAGTATGTTTAGGCATATTGTGTTTTGTTTGGTAATGTTTTATGTTTAACTAGGAGAAAAATAAGTATCTAACACAGTTGACATAATGTGTTGAAAATGATACCCTTCTAAGGTAGTTTATGTAATGTGCTAAAAATAATACCCTTCAAATTTGTTTTTGAATTGTGTGATGTGTATATATATGTGACTATTATGAATCTTTTTATGGCATTAGAATTAGAGACATGATAGTCATAGCTAACAATTGCATGAATCGGATATGTAGTTACTTGTGATGCAACCCTATGCTATGTGTGCGTGAGATACTACTTTGTTCCTTTTGTTTGCTGAATCTAGAACTTGTTGGGTTAGTCTTTCCTAGGTTTTAGGTAGTCGATTAGGAAAGGATCATAGGTCGTTCTTAAAATTAGTCCACTTTTTGGGTAAACAACCTTCCAAATGTGAATAAGTATCCCTTGATCTCGATTTTGAGCCTAATAGAAGATTTTTCTTGTTTCACCTTTCCATTTTTGTTATAGTGAACCTATTTTGGCCCTAGTCCTCCTTGGACATTATGCACGTCAACTCAGGAAAATCACCTAAGTTGAGGGTGGCTCTCATAGGGGTGCATAATGTGAAGTGGGTATGAAGAAGGGTAAATAAGAGAAAAAAAAAGTATGGCTAGGTGTGGTAGAAAAAGAAAAAAAACCAAAATTGTGAAAAAGAGAAAAAGAAATAATAAAAGAAACCATACCTAACCTGAATGTGCAATAAAGGAATAAAAAGGAATAACTAAGGATGGAATAAAAGAAAATTGGTTAATAAGTGGACCCCAAAGTAAGTGTAGTGCCAAGGAGGCTTAGTCACTAAAATGTCAATATATACCATACCAGCCTCCAAGCCTACATTACTAGCCAAGTAAAGTCCTATAGTGATCTTAGCCTGACTGTCTGAAAGCTAAGATATAGAAAATAAGGGCAAGTCTATGGTATTCTTTACACGGTTATTAGAACTTCTTTGTAAGGGTGAGTGTCTCTTGATCATCCCTGCATTGTCATGTATGATTTCATATGAGTGAGTGTGACTTCTTTATTATGAGGAAGCATGGGTTGTGTTTCTAGTTGCTTAAATATTTAGGTAGTGTAAATTGTACATATGCATGGTTGTTTACTGTTAATATTATGCCATAGCTTGATTTCCTTGTGTCATATTATTTTTCTTTGTAGATATGCATAGTTGGTTTTACACTGTTGAACTTTGAGAGGGTAATCGATTTTGAGCAAAATTTGATGATTGAATACCATAGGTATCTTAGGTTTCTCTTAGTTAAGCATCACCGTATATTTTGTTATGTTTTTTCCTAAGGACATGCAACATTCTATGTTGAGGATCTTGACGTGCCTTAGTTTTATGGATCTTACGATGCTTAAACTTGGAAAATATGCATTTACTTAAGGATATTTTGTTGGATTTGATATTTTTTGGAGTGATTTTGAAGGAAACTAGGTGATGGCAGATAACCAAAAGAAAACGAAATGAAAGACTAAAATGATCACTTACCTTGGCACCTACACCCCATAGGTACCACCTACTGGGTGTAGGTTGGTGCGTATGTGTCAAAAATCAAAATTCCAGAGAGCAATTTCTAGGCACCACCTATGGCCCCACAACTAAGGGGCGTAGGTGCCACCTATAGCCCGTAAGTGGGTCCGTACGTGGTCGCCGACATATTTTTCTCGAATCATTTTGGATTTATTCTCTAGAGTTTCTATGTAACCTAAATAAACTTCTATGATGTTTTTAGCCATTATAATGTATGTTTGTCAAATTTTCCTATTTAATTTAGGGTTTAATTTCTAGGGTTTCCATATAATCTATAAATACCCTTTTTATGTTGTTTAGTTAGTTTTATGCCTACATAGGCCCTTGGAGGCCACTTTATACTCTTAAAAACATCTTTCAATTCCAAGATTGACTTGTGATATTGGGACCTTATTGTTATTGGTTTATTTTTGGTTTGTTATTCAATTTGAGACTTTTGTTATTATTCTTTAATTATTGTGAGATTGATTCTATGATTTTGTCTATGAATTTCATGAATTGTCTCATAACTATAAGTGGCTAATTCCCTTAGCTAGGTTTGTGGGAACCCTAGTGGATTAAAAAAGTAGAGGAAGTACCAATTCGTTCTAGATAAAGATTCCTACAGTATTGTGGTTCTCTTTGATTTAATTGATTTCTTAGAGGTGGCCAACATTAAAATCCCAGCTATATTCACTACTTGCTTCACAAAAGAGGTAGAGAGTAGGAAAAGAAGATCACAACAGAGATTTGAATTTAATTTCCAAAATACGCTTATCTACATTATCTACTTAAAATAATTATCTTTCATCTAATAACTTGAGACTCAAAAGGTAATAGTTAATTTAGGATATAGGATAAGGGTTAGTAAGGCGACATCTTGAGACTCAAACGGTAAAAGGTGAAAACCATCAATGATTCCACTAGACAGTTGATGGTACATAACTTATCAGATTCTACAAGCAAGATATTGAAATAGTTCGATAGTGCACATTAAATTTACTGTTTTAGAATCCAGAGGAA
>JAPEIP010000012.1:107717880-107737597 GCA_026120095.1 Capsicum chinense | reverse complement strand
CAAAATAGAAGGCCGCACCTAAACTCTACAACTCCAATCTAAAATCTCAACACCAAGGCTAAATCACTTTATCTAAACTACCCAAAAAAAATATAAATATGGGTAAGCTCCCATACTCCAAATATATCATAACCCCTAAATTGTCATTCCAAGGCATCAAGTCTAAAACTGAGCCAACAAGCCTAATCTAAGGCCAAACACGCACATCCACCTTACAATTCAAATTTGACATATCCTTAATGAATTATGTCGAGCCAAAAATAAAACATAGTTGAAGAATAATATCATAAAAGAGGATAAATCTCCAATTGGAAACATAAGCAACCAACTCTATATACACTAGAGGGCATGAAACGTAGCTATAGAACAATAATCACAAGGAAGGATAAATTAATGTATCATGGTTTTATGGAACTTACAATCCTTAAATTTGGATAATATGCATGTAATTGTAGCTATTTTTTTTGGATTTTATGTGTTTTTGGAGTAATTTTTCAAGAAACTAGGTGTTGAAAGCTAACCAGAAGAAAATATAATGAAAAGATGAAAAACGACCACTTAACTTGGAACCTATGCCCTATAGGTACCACCTAATGGGTGTAGGTAGATCTGTATGTGTTAGAAATCAAAATTCTAGGGACTAATTATTGGGAACCACCTATGGCCCTTTGACTAAGGGGCATCCGTTGGTGGTTGCCGACATACTTTGCCAGATTTTTTTTGGTTTATTTCCGAGGGATTGTATGTAACCTAAATACACTCATATGATGTTTTTAGTCATTATTATGTATATTTATTTAAGTTTTCCTCTTTAATTTAGGATTTAATTCTAGGGTTTTCATGTTATCTATTAATACCCGTTTTATGTTATTTAGTTAGTTTTATTCCTAGATGGGCCTTTGGGAGCCACTTTATACTTTTAAAAACATCTTTTGAATCCAAAATTGACTTCTTATCTTGGGATATTATTATTCTTGCTTTGTTTTTAGTTTGTTCTTCAGTTTGAGACTTTAGGTTTTATTCTTTCATTATTGTGAGATTGATTCTATTATTTTGTCTATGAATTCCATGAATTATCTCACAACTATGAGCAGTTATTTCCTTAACTAAGGTTGTGGAAACCCTAGTGGATTAACGAAGTAGAGAGAGTGCCAAATCATTCTAGATAAAAATTCTTGCATGTATTGTGGTTTTCTTTGATTTAATTAATTTCTTAGAGGTGACCAACATTATGATTCCACCTGTCTTCACTACTTTTTCACAAGAAAGGTAAAGAGTAGGAAAAGAAGATCACAATAAATATTTGAAGTTAATTACCAAAATAAGCTTATCCGTTTTATCTACTTAAGACAATTATCTTTCATCTAATGATTTGAGATTCAAATGGTAATAGTTTTTTAGGATCTAGGATAAGGGTCAGTAAGGCGATATCTTGAGACTCAAAAATTAAGGGGTGAAATCTGTCAATGAGTTCACAAGATAGTTGATGGTACATAACTTCTAAGATTATGCAAGCAACATAGCAAAATAGTTCGATGGTGCACGATAAATCTACTAAGTTAGAAGCTAGGGGAACACAAGCCTAGTGTTCATCTTAGATTTTTTATAACTAAGAGCATCCAATTCTTGTTATGTTTTATTATTCTAGCGAATCCCCCCATTTACTTTTTTGTATTGCCTATTGATTTTAGCAAGATTAAGAGATAGCTCCACTTATTCCCTATGGGTTCAAACCCAACGTAGTTGGGTTACTATATCTTGACAACAACCACTTTATACTTCTACAAAGGTGTACTCTTAAGCAATATCAAAATTTTGGCATCATTGTCGGTGAATACAATTTCAAAATTATTGATTAGATTTGTTGAAGATTTTGGGTTTTATTTTCTTATATATTGCTACTCTTCTGGATATAACATATTTACAAGACAAAGGGTGAAGTGTTGATGACTCCTTATTATTGATTCTTATCCTTTTGATATATTCCATCGTTGTAGGAGTGTGATCGATATATTGTAGGAACATAAGAAGAGCTTGAGAGACATGGTAATACTCCATAAAGAAGAAAAAAATGAACTTATTCAAAAGGTTTTTAGTTTTGGATAGGATATTAACAGCTTAATAGATGACATGAATACAAAGATTGATGTGTGTAACTCACAACAACATTGTTATAAGCTGTGTGAGACTGAAAAAATTCTTAAAAGCCAACTTGAGGAGCTGAAATTGAAGGAGTCAACACATGATAAAACTTTTATGGATGTTTTCACTATTCAGAAGAGCATACTAGAGTTATGTGAGGATGTAAAGGATAATTCAATTCGAGAGTTGGGACATATTGGACCTCATTCTAAGCACTTTTCACATTATGTTTGGATAGTAAGATATTAATTAATCCATCCAAGCATATAGAAGAGTGCAAAGAGGAGGAACAATATGTCTATATTCTTTAAGTTATTGAGCCAGAATCAATGAATTACATTACTCACTTAAAGGCCAAGAGTTGCAATATGCCACTTCTATTTCTTGGTTCTTTTATTTTTACACCACTGCCTCTTGAGTATAATAGGAAATTAGAAAAACATTTGGGGATAAAATTCATAAGTTCTAAGTAAAAAGAGAAAACTGGAGGCCAAATATTGGGCTACCCTAATGAGGTCTAAGTAATCAAGGTACCCATTGGCTTATTATTGAATTCTGAGTAACCAACATAGCCACACTATGTCACAACATTAAATCTAGTGCTACTTAGGAGGCAACCTAAGGTATTTTGTTGTTTGTATTCATGTATGTGTCACTGGAATTAGATCTCCTCACCTATGGTGTCACAGATATATTCCTAACTCTCTTATTTTTTAGCAGGTTAATGCATTAGGTACAATGCGTGTTTATAATTTGAGGGTGGGCAACTTATGGGTCTAGATGCCCTCTTAAGGTTTTTGTTATCGTGTCTCTTTTTCCCAGAGTCTTGTTACTAGTAGAGCCAGTATGTTTAGGCATGTTACTAGTAGAGCCAGTATGTTTAGGCATATTGTGTTTTGTTTGGTAATGTTTTATGTTTAACTAGGAGAAAAATAAGTATCTAACACAGTTGACATAATGTGTTGAAAATGATACCCTTCTAAGGTAGTTTATGTAATGTGCTAAAAATAATACCCTTCAAATTTGTTTTTGAATTGTGTGATGTGTATATATATGTGACTATTATGAATCTTTTTATGGCATTAGAATTAGAGACATGATAGTCATAGCTAACAATTGCATGAATCGGATATGTAGTTACTTGTGATGCAACCCTATGCTATGTGTGCGTGAGATACTACTTTGTTCCTTTTGTTTGCTGAATCTAGAACTTGTTGGGTTAGTCTTTCCTAGGTTTTAGGTAGTCGATTAGGAAAGGATCATAGGTCGTTCTTAAAATTAGTCCACTTTTTGGGTAAACAACCTTCCAAATGTGAATAAGTATCCCTTGATCTCGATTTTGAGCCTAATAGAAGATTTTTCTTGTTTCACCTTTCCATTTTTGTTATAGTGAACCTATTTTGGCCCTAGTCCTCCTTGGACATTATGCACGTCAACTCAGGAAAATCACCTAAGTTGAGGGTGGCTCTCATAGGGGTGCATAATGTGAAGTGGGTATGAAGAAGGGTAAATAAGAGAAAAAAAAAGTATGGCTAGGTGTGGTAGAAAAAGAAAAAAAACCAAAATTGTGAAAAAGAGAAAAAGAAATAATAAAAGAAACCATACCTAACCTGAATGTGCAATAAAGGAATAAAAAGGAATAACTAAGGATGGAATAAAAGAAAATTGGTTAATAAGTGGACCCCAAAGTAAGTGTAGTGCCAAGGAGGCTTAGTCACTAAAATGTCAATATATACCATACCAGCCTCCAAGCCTACATTACTAGCCAAGTAAAGTCCTATAGTGATCTTAGCCTGACTGTCTGAAAGCTAAGATATAGAAAATAAGGGCAAGTCTATGGTATTCTTTACACGGTTATTAGAACTTCTTTGTAAGGGTGAGTGTCTCTTGATCATCCCTGCATTGTCATGTATGATTTCATATGAGTGAGTGTGACTTCTTTATTATGAGGAAGCATGGGTTGTGTTTCTAGTTGCTTAAATATTTAGGTAGTGTAAATTGTACATATGCATGGTTGTTTACTGTTAATATTATGCCATAGCTTGATTTCCTTGTGTCATATTATTTTTCTTTGTAGATATGCATAGTTGGTTTTACACTGTTGAACTTTGAGAGGGTAATCGATTTTGAGCAAAATTTGATGATTGAATACCATAGGTATCTTAGGTTTCTCTTAGTTAAGCATCACCGTATATTTTGTTATGTTTTTTCCTAAGGACATGCAACATTCTATGTTGAGGATCTTGACGTGCCTTAGTTTTATGGATCTTACGATGCTTAAACTTGGAAAATATGCATTTACTTAAGGATATTTTGTTGGATTTGATATTTTTTGGAGTGATTTTGAAGGAAACTAGGTGATGGCAGATAACCAAAAGAAAACGAAATGAAAGACTAAAATGATCACTTACCTTGGCACCTACACCCCATAGGTACCACCTACTGGGTGTAGGTTGGTGCGTATGTGTCAAAAATCAAAATTCCAGAGAGCAATTTCTAGGCACCACCTATGGCCCCACAACTAAGGGGCGTAGGTGCCACCTATAGCCCGTAAGTGGGTCCGTACGTGGTCGCCGACATATTTTTCTCGAATCATTTTGGATTTATTCTCTAGAGTTTCTATGTAACCTAAATAAACTTCTATGATGTTTTTAGCCATTATAATGTATGTTTGTCAAATTTTCCTATTTAATTTAGGGTTTAATTTCTAGGGTTTCCATATAATCTATAAATACCCTTTTTATGTTGTTTAGTTAGTTTTATGCCTACATAGGCCCTTGGAGGCCACTTTATACTCTTAAAAACATCTTTCAATTCCAAGATTGACTTGTGATATTGGGACCTTATTGTTATTGGTTTATTTTTGGTTTGTTATTCAATTTGAGACTTTTGTTATTATTCTTTAATTATTGTGAGATTGATTCTATGATTTTGTCTATGAATTTCATGAATTGTCTCATAACTATAAGTGGCTAATTCCCTTAGCTAGGTTTGTGGGAACCCTAGTGGATTAAAAAAGTAGAGGAAGTACCAATTCGTTCTAGATAAAGATTCCTACAGTATTGTGGTTCTCTTTGATTTAATTGATTTCTTAGAGGTGGCCAACATTAAAATCCCAGCTATATTCACTACTTGCTTCACAAAAGAGGTAGAGAGTAGGAAAAGAAGATCACAACAGAGATTTGAATTTAATTTCCAAAATACGCTTATCTACATTATCTACTTAAAATAATTATCTTTCATCTAATAACTTGAGACTCAAAAGGTAATAGTTAATTTAGGATATAGGATAAGGGTTAGTAAGGCGACATCTTGAGACTCAAACGGTAAAAGGTGAAAACCATCAATGATTCCACTAGACAGTTGATGGTACATAACTTATCAGATTCTACAAGCAAGATATTGAAATAGTTCGATAGTGCACATTAAATTTACTGTTTTAGAATCCAGAGGAACACAAGCCTAGTGTTTGTCTTAGATTGTTTGTAAACAAAATCATCCAATTCTTATTACATTTTACTATTCCAGCTAATCCCTCTATTTGCTTATCTGTACATCATGTTGATTTTAGTAATCTTAAGAGACATTTCCACGTATTCCCTATGGGTTCGAACCCAACCTATTTTGGTTACTATATTTTGACAGCGACCACTTTATTTTTCTAAGGAGGTGGCAACATCATAAATCACTGATGTTAGGTGTATTTATACATTCTAGCATCCCTATTCTAGCTTTTTTAGCCTTATTTTGGGGATAATTCTATACTATATTGGTTGATAATGAGATAAATATGTATAGAAGTGTTAAATCATGTGTTTATAAGGTTCCAAGTGAATTCCAAGTAATTTTGTACTTAAAAGAGTCAATTTGAGTTCAATATAGAAAACTGGTCTTCCTAGCTTGAGCTAATTGCTTTTCATATTTATCTCGTTGGATTCTATTGAGTTCTATGTGTTCCTTGTGGTTTTAACTATGTTAGTATATGTGTAACAAGTTGTTAGGAGTGTACAAAGTTCATATAAGTCAACTAAAGAGTGGAAAGTTGAAGGGAAAGAACATGAAACCAACTTAGTCTAAGCTCTTGTGTTTGATTCATCGTAATTGGTTTATTATTGTTTGTGCTTCTAATTCATACGGTGTGATAATGTATAATGATTTTTTAGCTTAATATGATGATATTTTTTGTTAAATATGCTTGTAATTCATAGGGAATACACCACAAGACAAGAGATGAAAGGAGGAAGGGCCAACACTTAACCAAAATTCAGAGGGTAAATTCTAGAGAGTGCATGCGTTTAGCATGCGTCGCATGCTCCACTCCTGTGCAATACAGGGTGGGTTCATAGCATGACCTATTCCATAGCTATGGAGGGTGTGGCGCACTCTCCACTCCGTACCCAGTATTTTTAAGCTAATTTGACTCCTACAGGGACTTGGCTTACCCTTATACTATATATTCATGTTGTATTATGTTTCTACATATCTTTGGACATATTTTGGAGATCAAGGGGCTGCTAAAACTTCATAATTAGGTTTTTATTAATTTCATTTAGTTCATACATGTTTTTAGTCATTAATTACAACATTGTGATTGCGATTATGAATATGCGTGGATAAATGCCCTCTTTCCAGGATTGAAGCCAAGAACATGATTATTATTGCTATGTATTAAGTTTGTTTGCTTTGCTTATCAATATTGGTTGTTTGTTTATTGTTATTTTAACTATTTTAAGGATTTGTGACCCTTAGAATACATCTATTGTCAACCTTGTGAACTCGAGAGAGGGAATAGGGAGATAGAACATGGGAAAAAGCAGAGTATGGTTCTTGATTCTTTATAAAATAAGAAACTTGAATTAGTATCTAGGATAGGGATGTACTTAGATACCTTACTTGATTCATATGTAGGATGATATTTTTAAGAACTTAAGTGAATTATTACATCCCCACTCAATGATGTAGGTGTAAGGTTCAACTTTGGTAATAGATTAGAGGTTGGAAAACCATAATCGCGCAATTAACCATACGAATCAACAACCAAGATAAGCACGTTAACGAATGAAATCCAAAAGCATAATATGATTGTTAAGAGTGCTTCAACCCTGGGTTTTCTCCTATTGGTAGTCTTAAGATCTTTAGTTTATGGTTTTTTTACTTTCCTTGCAATTATAACTTCTAAACTCTCTTTGGTTACTTTCGCATCAATTGAATTTAAACTGTGAACTAAAAAAATTGTTGCCAAATCTAGTCTCTGTGGGATCGATAACTCGGCTTTCTTGAAGGCTATTATATTACTTGATAGACTATGTACACTTGTGTGTTCTCTTGGGCGCTGTCAATCACCAGCTGAAAACACAAGCAACTGACTCTATATCCACTAGAGGGAACGAACCACCAAAGAATACTTCAAAACTCACCAAGGTTACTAACCTTACTAGAGATAACCAAAACTCTAGCACTTGGAGAAATGCAAATTTTACTCGGGAACTAACCAATCCAATACCCCAGCTCGACCATGAATACCCATAGACATATGTCACCAAGTAGAAGTGCTCAACTAGGTCTTATTCGGGTCAAACAAATTTCAAAATAAGGATTTCTTGAATCCACCTAAGTAGGAAAACCTTAACCCAAACAACCCATGAATAATATTTCCAAAGAAGAAAGCACCAAGTCTCGACACCAAATCAAAATTCAAGACCACCACCAGAGAATAAATCAAGCAACTTGAGATAAGAAAATTCCAATTCGCCAACTAAAAAGTGATTAAAGAAAAGATCACCTATCTCCAACTCTTTTAATCCACTTAGACAAGAACCACATCATGGAAAGAACAGAGTATCCAACTCCACACCAACACCAATAGAAAACTATAATATGGAGACAAACCCAACAAATGAGAATAATGAATCCAAGACATCTCAACATCAACATCAAAACCCCTATAGGGTGATGAACTAGTCAAATTGAAAGAAGAGACCCCAAACTGATCAACCTCATAAATGGTCTATATAGAAAGCGATAGCCAATGCAAAAACCGTTGAAAACTAGGAGGAAAATTCAAACTCTTAAACTAAGAAATGAACAGCATAGTCAATTACCATCTCTAGGACCATGACAAAACCACAAAAGGTCAACTATTCTTCACTACCATAATCCACTCCACAACTAATCTAGCATACTCTAATAGAAGATGAAAATGGCCAACCTCACCTTAGTACAAGAGATAAATCATCCAACCAATCTAGCTGTTATGCAAATAAATAAGAACTATGAGAAAAGGGATTCTGAATAGATAATGCTAGTCTAATCATCTACCAAGAGAGGGTTGATTAACATCAAACCATGAAAATAATAGTAGCAATAATATAAACATCAATATAACAAAATAGGAGGTTCCAAAAATGAAAATCAATAGCAAGTACCACTTCAGGGCCACAAAAAGGCCAATATACCAAAGTAAATGAGACTTGAACCCAAAGTCTACACCCAGAAGGAAAATATCAATACTGATCCACTCTATTCACTACTAAAAGAAACAATCTATGAGGTATTAATATTATCATGAACTCTATATCAAGGTAGACAATAATCGATATAACCTACCAAGGCATACAATCATAGATGGATACGAGAACCACAATACATATTAATGAAAAGGTAAAGGTAGGAAATAAGTAAGTGCACCTATCATGATGAAATCTAAAGTCACATACCTGATGTACCTGAGGGCAAATAAATCTGAACGGGTCCAAATTCAAACTAATTATTTGAATCATCAACTGAGGTGCTAAGTGTACTATCTCTAATTGAAGGCATCACATATCTACAAGAATAATCTAAATGAGTAATAATACCATATCGAGGACACTTTTTGGACTAGTGACTAATCTTTATTTAGTTGTAACAAACCCTTAAAGCTCTAACCTAGTAAGAAACATGAGTTGACCCCAACCAGCTGACCATGTGATTCCGAAGGCACTCTCTATTAAAATGGAAATCCTTCCTATAGTAATGACATAACCTAGGAACTATAGGTTGATAAGGAATACATGTGGAATCTATCGAAACAACCAATATGCATCTGGGGCACTGATGTGCATTGGTTTTATGGCACTTTTAATGCTTAAAATTAGAAAATATTTAAGTACCTATGTTTTTTTAGTAGATATGATGTGTTTTGTGTCTATTTTGAAGGAAAATAGGTTTGGATTTTAACATAAAGAAAAAGAGTCAAGATTGGTAGAAAATCCCACCTAAGAGGCTGCCTACATGGTGTAGGTAGTTGTCACATATTCCAAAGATGCAAACTTCAGAGAATCAGAAGTTAAAGTTGTTGACTATCACCTACAGAGGGTTACTCATGGTAACATAGGTGCCAGTACAAGTGTCAGAGGATCAAAATTTAAAGAAGCTGCAGAAATGGAAATTTCCTAGTAATTACTAGGGCCACCTATGTGGAGTAAGTGCCACTTATGGTCCATAGGTGGCGCCGTAAGTGGCCACCAACTCAAGTTTTCTGTTTTTTTTTTGTTTAGATTTTAAAGGTTTTTATGTAATCTATAAATACTCTTATCAAATTTTTGTAGTCAATTTACACACCATATACTCTTACAAACATATTTTGAGCTCAAGATTGACTTTTGATCTTGAATTCTCTTTATTCTTGGTTTTTTCTTAATTAATTAATTCGAGACTTTAGGTTTTATTTATAAATTATGGTGAGATTTTTCATATGTTTTCGTTATTGAATTCCATGGACTGTTTCACAGCTATGAGCAGTTAATTTCCTTAGCTAGGGTTATGAGAACCCTAGTAGAATAACAAAGTAGCACAAGTGTGAGATTCTTTTAGATCATCGTTTACACTTTCATTGTGATCTTCTTTAGTTTAATTGTTTTCTTAGTGGTTCACAACATCGAGAAGCCACTTATATTTGAGATTGACTTTACAAGAGAGATTGAGACTAGGAAAAGAAGGTTACAATAGTGATTTTAGGCTATCAACCCTCATCTAATGACTTGAGACCCACAAGGTGATAGTTAAATTGGGATCAAAGACAAAGGTTAGTAAGGTGATGCCTTGAGACTCATAAGGTAAAGGTTGAGATTTACCAATGCATTTGCAAGACTATTGGTAATACCTAGTCTGTCATATTATGCATGTATAAAGTGATATAGTTTGATTTAGTATAAGAAAATTATGGAGTTAGGAAGCCAGGAAGAACATATCCTATTGTTCATCTCAGACTGATCACAACTGAAGGCATTCATAACTTGCTACTTTTACTATTTAGTATAAATTCCCCCATTTACTTTTCTATACTTTTGGCTACTTCATCAAGTTTGAGAGACAGATTAAACCTATTCCCTATGGGATCGACCCCAACCTAGTTGGCCTACTATAATTTAACAGTGACTACATTGTATCTTCTTGGAGGGTATAGTTTGGGTGACATCAAATTTTGGCAATATTGTCGAGAAGTATGGTTAAAGATTAGTTAATTAGAGTTGTTGAGGTTGTTGGATTTTTTATTTCTAATTTTTTAGGGTGTACATCGATGTATGCCCAGTACTAGGAATTAAGGCAATTTCTTCATCCCATTCAATCTAGAGCCAGAAAGAATCCTATAATAGAATCATATGATGTCAAACTATGGTAGTGAGGCTCATCATAAGGGGCTTCGTGATGATCCATATAACTTACCTCCCTTACCTCCATATGTTATTTAGGATATAATCAAGCAAACTACTATGTAGTTATTAGAACAACAAAATGTAAAAAGGGATAATAAGGTTGGCCACCATATAGCTCAAGAGGAAAAGAGAGAGTGACAGAGGCCAAAAACTAATTATTGAGAAGAACTTAATAGAGGTAGAAGAGATAGAGATCTAGTACCCCCTATTTTTCAGTATTTTCCAACATATGAAGATCTAGATAAAGATATGGGGTATGTAGAGTCGATTGAGATAGAATCCATTATTTCTCCTACTTTTCCCCAGGGGTGAAATTCGACATTACTAGTGCTATGATCCAATTTCTAAACCTGAAAGGTATGTTTGTTGGCCTATCGACTAATGATGCAAACGTGCACCTCATATATTTTGTTGGAAATTGCAATTCATAAAATATATCTAGGGTAGATTAGGAAGCATTATGACTTAGGTTTTTCCTATTCTCTCTAACTGGTGAAGTTACATTATGGTTAGGAGAACTACCTCATGGGTCTATTACTACTTGGAATAAGTTGTGGGAGCTATTTTTAGATCATTTCTTCCCATCGACCAGAATACTACAATTGAAGGATGAGATATATAATTTTAGGCAACTGCATTTTGAACCAATGTATGAGGCATGGTTTTTGTTTAATAAAAAGTTGATGATTGTGCCTAATCATAGAATTTTAGGGAGAAATTTGCTAAAGATTTTCTATTATGCCCTAAATACTAATTCCAAAGCTATGGTAGATACTATTACTAGAGGAGCATTAATGAACTTGCATTGGGATATAGCACTATAAATGTTAGATTTGGTCTCTTTTACCAATTAAGGGTGGCATACTTGAGAGGCAAAAAGAGGTGCCGACACTTACACTATTGATGCTTTTAACGAGCCTAGAGTAGTAGATGATTTAGAAGCTCCAGAAGTTGTGAGCTAAAGACTGAGATTGGGTTACTGACAAAATAGTTTGCAACTATGAATTCTGAGAAGGTGAATTCTATTGGCTCATAAGGTAAGGCTTCTAGGTCGTATGATTCAAATATAAAAGAAGAGGTGATATATCTAGATAAAGAGTTGGAGAGTTTCCAAGACAAGGACCAATCATCTACTCAAGACAATTAAAAATTAAAGAAAGGAAACCAAGGTAAAACTACTATAGGGATAGATACAGGGATCAGAGCAAAGAAAAAGATTGTGACTAGAGGCATAAGGATGACTACAAGAAGAAGAGTGGGGTTTATATTTATTGGGGAACAGAGATGCGTTGATTCTAAAATCAAAGCAATATTTTCAAAGTTGGTTAAGTGTCACTAAAGTCGAGAGAGTTTCCTTAATTAGATTAAGGTAGATATTTTGGTACTCAGCCAAAAGGTAGAATCACATACTAATACAATAAAATAGCTTGAGTAGCAATTTGGGAAAATGTCAGCCACATTGAATCAACGTCAACCAGGCACTCTTCCGAGTAATATTGTGCAAAATCTAAAAAATGATTGTCACTATCTAGCCATCACCACTCTAAGTAGTAAGGCCACCCTTGATCCCCCTAGGCCTGTAGTTGACGAAGTTGGGGATGATGTTGCTGATGTGGACGAGGTACCTAAAGAAAAACTAGAAAAATTAGTAACTGGTGTTAAGTAATCACAAAAATAATAGATGTTGATAAAGGAAAAGAAAAGTTAGATGAGCTGGTAGTGAAGACCATTACATGACCTCTCCCACCTTTTCCTTAGAGGTTAAAGTAGAATAAAGAAGAAGGGAAGTATAAAAAGTTTATTGCTATACTGAAAGAGTTGATTCTAAATATCTCTCCTCTTGAAGCTCTTGAGCAGATGCCTAGGTACACAATTTTTGAAGGATTTGGTGACAAAGAAGAGAGTTATGATTTATGAGGATGTTGATGGGTTACATCATCTTAGTGCGGTTACATCCAGATCTTTGGTATAAAAGAAACATGATCTTAGAGTTTTCACAATTCCTTGCACCATTGGGACATCTAGATTTTGTAGAGCTCTGTGTGACTTGGGTGCCGTCATTAACTTGATGTCGCTAGTAGTATTTAATCAGTTGGGATTGAGACTTGTAGAATAAATGACAATGCGGTTATTGATGGTAGATTGTGCAGTAAAAAACCTGTGTTCATATCATATGATGTCTTAGTTAAGGTAGACAACTTCATCTTTCTGGCCGACTTTGCTATCTTAGAATGTTAAGTTGATTTTATGATGTCCATAATTTTGGGGAGACTATTTTTGGCCACGAGTATAGCTTTGGTGTATATGGAGAAAGGAGAGATTAAGTTCAGGTTGAATGATGAGGAGGTCATATTTAATATTCATAGAACCATGAAGCAGCCAACTGACATGAGGGTGGTTTTGGTGATAAGTTGTGTTGATGACCCTGAGGCCAACCCTTTATCTACCTTAATGAATTCTAAGTAATCAAGGACCCGTATCGTACCGCGATGTTTAATCAAGCATTGTTTGAGAGGTAACCCAAGGTATCTTTTTTTATTTATGCATTTTTTATAGTGTGATTGATGTCAGATCTACGCACCTAAGGTGACACAAGTATGTTCCTAACACTCTTATTTCATAGTGGCCTAATACATTAGGGAAAATACATATCTATTTGATGGGAGTGAGGCTACTTATGGGTCTAGATGTCTACTTGGGGTTTTGGTTATCGTGACTCCTTTTCTCAGAGTCTATTCTTAGTAGAGTCGGCATGTCTAGGATGTATTATATTTTGTTTCATGTTATTTTGTGTTGTTGTTTATCTAGGAGGAAAAAAAGTACCTAAGGCAGTTTATGTATTCTTGTCTTAATTGTGCTTAAATGTGTTAAAAAATAACACCCCTCTAAAAAATTTGTTGTTGAATAATATGATGTGTATATATATTTAACCATTGTGAATCTCATTATGGCATTGGAATTAGGGACATAATAATCATAGCTAGCAGTTGCATAAATTGGATAGGTGGTAGTTGGGGATAAAACCTTTTGCCATGTTTGTGAAAGAGGCTTGCTTAGTTCCCTTTGTGTGTTGAATCCAGAACTTGCCCAGTTAGTCTATTGTAGGTTGTAGGATAATCAGTTAGGAATGGATCATAGGTCGTTCTTGAACTTAGTCAACTCTTAGCTTAAATGACCTTCCAAATATGAATATCCCTTGATCCCTATTTCGAGCCTATATAGACTATTTTTCTTTTTCACACCTTTCACTTTCCCAGTTTAATTATAACACACCTATTTTGACTCTGGTTCTCCTTGGACATTATGCACCTTAACTCAAGGAAATCACCTAAGTGGAGAGTGGTTATCATAGCAATGTGTGATTAGAAATAGGTATAAAGAAGAGTGTAAATGAGAGAAAAGAAAGTAACGTTGGGTGGTAGAAAAAGAAAAGAAAACAATTGTGAAAAAGAAAAAAAGGGAAAAAAATCAAAAAAAGAAAAATAAAAATTAAAAAAACTACACCCAACCTGAATAAGCAATAAAAGAATAACAAGGGATAAATAAGGGTGAAGTAAAAGAAAAGCTAGATAATAAGTATACCCCTAATGGAATTATAATACCAAGGAGGCTTAGTCACTAAAATCCTAAATGTATCATACTTGCCTCCAAGCCTACATTATAAGCCAAGTAAAGTCCTGTAGTGACCCTAACCCGACTGTCTAAAAACTAAGGTAAATAAAATAAGGGCAAGATTATGGTATTTTGTGCAGATTGATGGAACTTCTTTGTGAGTGTCTCATGATTGTGCCTGTATTAACATGCATTATTCTACTAAATGAGTGGGACTTCTTTATTGTGAGGGTGCATGGGTTGTGTTGTTGACTGCTTATCTGTTCGGGTAGTGTGATTTGTACATCTGCTTAACTATGTGTTGCTAATGTAATGTCATAGCTTTATTCCCTTATTTAATATTGTTGGGTTGCATTGATTCATGCAATTGGGTTTGAAAAGATTGAAAGTAGGAGGGGGTGATATTTTAGAGCTAAAATTAAGATTGACTACCATAGGTATCTTAGGTTTCCCTTAGTTAAGCATCATTGTGTTATTTTGTTATGTTTTTGTTGCCTGAGGATATGTAGATGTTCTAAGTTGAGGGTGTTGATGTGCCATGGTTTCATGGCACTTTAAATGTTTGAAACCAAAAAATGCAAGTAATTAGGTTTGTTTTGGTAGATATGATGTGTTTTTTGTGTTTATTTTGCAGGGAATTTGGCTTTGGAGCTTAACATGAAGAAATGGAGTCAATATTGGTATAAATCCCACCTACAAGACTACCTACGTGGCATAGGTAGAACTTACATGGCGTAGGTAGTTTTCATATGTTCCAGAGTTGCAAACTTCAAAGAATCAGAAGTTGAAGTTACTGAATGTCACCTACGAAGGGTCACCTACATCCATAAGTACTACCCACGGAACCGTAGGTGCCAGTACAGATGTCAGATGATCAAAGTTCTGAGAAGCTACGAAAGTGGAAGTTTTCTCGTACCTATGAGGGCTACTTTCGTGGCGTAGGTGGGGCTGTAAGTTTCCACCAACTCAAGTTTCCCTATTCAATCTGGTTTAGATTTTTAGGGTATTTATGTAATCTATAAATACTCTTATGATGTTTCCTTAGTCAGCTTACAAACATAATTAGAGATTTTTTAGTCAGTTTACAAACATAAATACTTTTATACTCTTACAAGCATATTTTAAGTTCAAGACTGACTTTTGATCTTGAATTCTCTTAGTTTTTGGTTAATTAATTAATTCGAGATTTTAGGTTTTCTTCCTCAATTATTGTGAGATTTTTCTATGTTTTCTTTATTGAATTCCATGAGTTGTTTAGCAATTATGAGTGGATAATTCCCTTAGATAGGGTTGTGGGAACCCTGGCAGAATAACGAAGTAGGAGAACTGTAAGATTTTTCTAGATCATTGTTTACACTTGCATTATGACCTTCTTCAGTTTAATTGTTTTCTTAGTGGTTCGCAACACTGAGAACCCATTTATATTCAAGATCGTCTTCACAAGAGAGATTTAGATTGGGAAAAGATAGTAACAATAGTGATTCAAGGTTATCAACCCTCATCTCATGACTTGAGACCCATAAGGTGATAGTTAAAATGGGAGAAAAGATGAGGGTTAGTAAGGGGATACCCTGAAACTCACATGGTGAAGTGTGAAATTTACCATCTATAATACCTCGTACTTCTACCTAGCTTAAATTCATCCCAAATATGTCAAAGAATTTTTTTAAAGATGAATCCACTTTTATAAATATGGTATTTTAAAGATTTTCACATTTTATCATGTGAGAAATTGAATAACCTTTCCATCGATACCAAATTCACTTAAATCCGATAATCGGGTAAGAAGTATGGTGATTTAAAGTTTCAGTCATAAAACACCGTCATTTCAGCCAGTGGCGCATCGCGCCTAAGCCAAAATGACATTTTTCAGTTTCCAATAAGACTCCATGATTACACCGTGACACGGAGGGCTCCTAAATCCCAATTGTCCTTTTTTCCAGTGAATCTCTGCGATGTCTCCACATTGAGCCAAACTTCCAAGTCGCAAATAGAGTGGCAATGCAATAGATCCGCATTGAGCCATCTCCCAATTTCCCAGTTGTTAAATTCCAGAGACACGGTACGATAGCACCGCGTCGCACCAGCCTGCCAAATTGGGAAATTTTGATGAAAAATAAATATTTCATCCAGTGATAAAATAGTCTTTTCCCAAGGTTTTAACACGTCCAGGTGCGGGATTTAATCCCTAAAAATGTTTCAAATCATTATTTACTCATTTTTTTTCAAATCAAGAACATTCTCTCTCAAGAAACAAAACCCTAGCTTTCAAGTAATCAAAGCCAATTCTGAGAATATCTCTAAGAACTTTAAGAAACTTACAATCAAGGTATGCATAGTGTTCACTCATGGATTCCTTTCATCCATGAGGCCCAAGAATCAAGTTTTAAATTATGTATTATGAATATTATGTTGTGGGTTGATTATGTTTATGTGATTATTGTTGTATGGTTCCCAAGTTGGAATCTCAATGTGTTTTTATGGAATTACGTTAGTATATGAGTTTAAATACATAAATTGAGTGGTTATAAGGTGTTAATTGATGATTATCCCTATGCCCTAAGAGGTGCATGTAAGGTGTTTGATAAAATTCCTAGAAGACTAGAAATTATGTAACATTGCTCAATTGTGACTTAAGTTATGGATTCATGTTTTGTCCTTATGTACAAATTACTCCCATGCTGTTGATGAGCAATGTAGATGTATGTTGAAAAGCTCATGATGCTAGAATGTGGAATTATGACATTGATTATATGCATTCCTTCCATGTACAAGATTATGATAACCATGTACTTCATGAAATCCCCAACTTATTGTATTATGAAATGTTGATATTGGTCATGTGTTCAAGAAGTGTCAAGTCTTTTCAATTTCATGCTATCAAGTCTTGGGGGTACTTGTACCCAACAATTTAGTTGTGTACCTAGAGCCAGTGCCATGTTTTCATGATATCCTCAGTCAAGCCTTGTTCAGTAGAATTCAGTTAGTCATGTGACTCATGAAAAGTCAGTAAACCTAGTAATCCCAGTAATCTCAGAAAGCTCTGTACTTCAGTAATCTCAGTAGTATTTCATCAGTCAACGGAACTCAATGAACTTTGTCCAGTTCAGTTCAGTTAATCATGTTCAGTGTCTATTTAGATGGGATTAGGATTTAGCACTAAGTAAACACAAGGATGAAGACATACACTGACAGTTGAGGGTGTGATCCTTAGAAGCAATCCTTGAATTTCAAAAGTATGTAGCCAGCATAGGTTGATACATCAACACTGATAGATGAGGGTTGATAAGGTCGATAAACACTATCAAAAGAGGGTCCAACCATTCTCTTTTGGGGACACTGTCAGGTGAGGGTCACTCATAGCTTGTCTTTACCAGTGGCACTATATTGATACCTTTACAATTGGGGTTATAGATTGGACCCCAACCTAGCTATATTACTTTATTTGGGGCATGTCGGTTAGATGAATACTTCCCACAGTTATAGTTTCAAACTCAGTCTCAGTAATAGAACTTAGATAGTTCTTCAAAATTTTAGGACTGTCAGATACAGTCAACTCAGAATAGTACAAAACTTAGTTAGTTCCATCAAAACCTAGACTGCCAGATATAGTCGCTCAATATTAGTTATATTAGTTATCATGACTCATGTTATTAGTAATCAGACTCAGTAGTCAGTACTATTACGAATTTAGTCACAGTCACTTATTCATACATGTATTCTTACATTCATGTTATCCAGTCAGTTAGCATTGTTCATTCATTTAAACCCTTTACATTCAGCCTACATCACTTGCATACTAGTACATTCAAACATACAGATGCATTTGCGCTATGGTGTTTTATACCATAGATTCAGAAGCACAAGCTCTAAAGCATCAGTAGTATTCTAGTTTCAGCAGTCAGAGTTAGTAGTGAGTCCTCATCCTTCAAGGACATGATCATTACTTTATTTCTTCATTACTTTGTTTATTTTAGTAGTTGGTGTTAGTTGGGGACATGTCCCATCAACTTCTTATTCAGACAGTTTAGAGGCTTTCAGAATACAGTATTTTCAGACTAGATATTTTCAGACATTGTTTCAGTTAGGGTGTTGTCGTACCACATTATCCAGATATGGTTTTTATCAGATGTTTATCAGTTTTGAACCTTATGGCATCTTTTAGCCTACTATTTTCGTATTCATATAGTATATTATACAGTGTTTAGGTACAGATATTAGTCATGGGTTAGCTTGTGGTCCTTTGGGGTCATGAGCATTGTGTAGCATTCTGGGTACCAGATTCGGAGTGTTAAACCATCGTATTTACAAGATAGTTTGTAATACCTAGCTTGTCAGATTCTACATATGTGACAGTGAGATAGTTGGATTAAGCATAAGAAACTTATGGAGTTAGGAATTTAGGGGGAACACCATCCTAGTTTTTATCTCAAATTGATCACAATCGAAGGCATTCATAACTTGTTACTTTTACTATTTACTACAAATTCGCCCCCCCCCCTTTACTTTTTTGCATTTCTGGCTACTTCAATAATGTAGTGACCCTCCAGGTTATCTTTTGTATTTCTGCTTATTTTCACCATTAGAGCTTTTCCATAGTTACCCAAACTCATTTATGACTTGTTGGATTTGATAGTTCAGTTACCAGATAGTTCGTCTAGTTTTTAGAGCCAATTTCCTATTTAGAAATCGTCATTGGTTCCAAATGGCCACCAGGCAAACACTACAGTAAAACAATCTCATATGCATATTTCGACTACACCAGTAGTTTCAAAATATAGATTTTAGGATAGGTATACCTTTAGTTATTATCCCAATACACTCGAGCTCATTTTGATATATTGGTCAAAAAGTTGGAAAATGGGAATTATAAGTGTGGGACCCACATCTAGTCAAAATGACCTCAAATTGAAAATATGACTTTGTCATTGCATCTAGAGCATTGAATTTAGTGTGGCTACATTGTTCATTTGCGTATATTAGATTCAGAATTAATCCTAAGGCTTTGGCGAGAACTTGGAATTTTTCCAAGTTTCAGCTATTAGCAAGTAGTGCGATTGCACAAGGGAGTATGGAGATCACCATACCTACTCCTACACTCAAGTAGTGTGATTTCATACCCTTCTGTGTGATAGCCATACCTGATTACCTGGTATAGGTATAAAAAAACCCCTTAAGGCGTATTTTGGTCATTTTCCACTAATCCTTAGAGCCAAGAACCCTAAAAGAGTGTGATATCTTAGAATTGAGTCTTGGGGGTGACTTAG
>JAPEIP010000012.1:107707258-107717780 GCA_026120095.1 Capsicum chinense | reverse complement strand
CCAATTTCCCAGTTGTTAAATTCCAGAGACACGGTACGATAGCACCGCGTCGCACCAGCCTGCCAAATTGGGAAATTTTGATGAAAAATAAATATTTCATCCAGTGATAAAATAGTCTTTTCCCAAGGTTTTAACACGTCCAGGTGCGGGATTTAATCCCTAAAAATGTTTCAAATCATTATTTACTCATTTTTTTTCAAATCAAGAACATTCTCTCTCAAGAAACAAAACCCTAGCTTTCAAGTAATCAAAGCCAATTCTGAGAATATCTCTAAGAACTTTAAGAAACTTACAATCAAGGTATGCATAGTGTTCACTCATGGATTCCTTTCATCCATGAGGCCCAAGAATCAAGTTTTAAATTATGTATTATGAATATTATGTTGTGGGTTGATTATGTTTATGTGATTATTGTTGTATGGTTCCCAAGTTGGAATCTCAATGTGTTTTTATGGAATTACGTTAGTATATGAGTTTAAATACATAAATTGAGTGGTTATAAGGTGTTAATTGATGATTATCCCTATGCCCTAAGAGGTGCATGTAAGGTGTTTGATAAAATTCCTAGAAGACTAGAAATTATGTAACATTGCTCAATTGTGACTTAAGTTATGGATTCATGTTTTGTCCTTATGTACAAATTACTCCCATGCTGTTGATGAGCAATGTAGATGTATGTTGAAAAGCTCATGATGCTAGAATGTGGAATTATGACATTGATTATATGCATTCCTTCCATGTACAAGATTATGATAACCATGTACTTCATGAAATCCCCAACTTATTGTATTATGAAATGTTGATATTGGTCATGTGTTCAAGAAGTGTCAAGTCTTTTCAATTTCATGCTATCAAGTCTTGGGGGTACTTGTACCCAACAATTTAGTTGTGTACCTAGAGCCAGTGCCATGTTTTCATGATATCCTCAGTCAAGCCTTGTTCAGTAGAATTCAGTTAGTCATGTGACTCATGAAAAGTCAGTAAACCTAGTAATCCCAGTAATCTCAGAAAGCTCTGTACTTCAGTAATCTCAGTAGTATTTCATCAGTCAACGGAACTCAATGAACTTTGTCCAGTTCAGTTCAGTTAATCATGTTCAGTGTCTATTTAGATGGGATTAGGATTTAGCACTAAGTAAACACAAGGATGAAGACATACACTGACAGTTGAGGGTGTGATCCTTAGAAGCAATCCTTGAATTTCAAAAGTATGTAGCCAGCATAGGTTGATACATCAACACTGATAGATGAGGGTTGATAAGGTCGATAAACACTATCAAAAGAGGGTCCAACCATTCTCTTTTGGGGACACTGTCAGGTGAGGGTCACTCATAGCTTGTCTTTACCAGTGGCACTATATTGATACCTTTACAATTGGGGTTATAGATTGGACCCCAACCTAGCTATATTACTTTATTTGGGGCATGTCGGTTAGATGAATACTTCCCACAGTTATAGTTTCAAACTCAGTCTCAGTAATAGAACTTAGATAGTTCTTCAAAATTTTAGGACTGTCAGATACAGTCAACTCAGAATAGTACAAAACTTAGTTAGTTCCATCAAAACCTAGACTGCCAGATATAGTCGCTCAATATTAGTTATATTAGTTATCATGACTCATGTTATTAGTAATCAGACTCAGTAGTCAGTACTATTACGAATTTAGTCACAGTCACTTATTCATACATGTATTCTTACATTCATGTTATCCAGTCAGTTAGCATTGTTCATTCATTTAAACCCTTTACATTCAGCCTACATCACTTGCATACTAGTACATTCAAACATACAGATGCATTTGCGCTATGGTGTTTTATACCATAGATTCAGAAGCACAAGCTCTAAAGCATCAGTAGTATTCTAGTTTCAGCAGTCAGAGTTAGTAGTGAGTCCTCATCCTTCAAGGACATGATCATTACTTTATTTCTTCATTACTTTGTTTATTTTAGTAGTTGGTGTTAGTTGGGGACATGTCCCATCAACTTCTTATTCAGACAGTTTAGAGGCTTTCAGAATACAGTATTTTCAGACTAGATATTTTCAGACATTGTTTCAGTTAGGGTGTTGTCGTACCACATTATCCAGATATGGTTTTTATCAGATGTTTATCAGTTTTGAACCTTATGGCATCTTTTAGCCTACTATTTTCGTATTCATATAGTATATTATACAGTGTTTAGGTACAGATATTAGTCATGGGTTAGCTTGTGGTCCTTTGGGGTCATGAGCATTGTGTAGCATTCTGGGTACCAGATTCGGAGTGTTAAACCATCGTATTTACAAGATAGTTTGTAATACCTAGCTTGTCAGATTCTACATATGTGACAGTGAGATAGTTGGATTAAGCATAAGAAACTTATGGAGTTAGGAATTTAGGGGGAACACCATCCTAGTTTTTATCTCAAATTGATCACAATCGAAGGCATTCATAACTTGTTACTTTTACTATTTACTACAAATTCGCCCCCCCCCCTTTACTTTTTTGCATTTCTGGCTACTTCAATAATGTAGTGACCCTCCAGGTTATCTTTTGTATTTCTGCTTATTTTCACCATTAGAGCTTTTCCATAGTTACCCAAACTCATTTATGACTTGTTGGATTTGATAGTTCAGTTACCAGATAGTTCGTCTAGTTTTTAGAGCCAATTTCCTATTTAGAAATCGTCATTGGTTCCAAATGGCCACCAGGCAAACACTACAGTAAAACAATCTCATATGCATATTTCGACTACACCAGTAGTTTCAAAATATAGATTTTAGGATAGGTATACCTTTAGTTATTATCCCAATACACTCGAGCTCATTTTGATATATTGGTCAAAAAGTTGGAAAATGGGAATTATAAGTGTGGGACCCACATCTAGTCAAAATGACCTCAAATTGAAAATATGACTTTGTCATTGCATCTAGAGCATTGAATTTAGTGTGGCTACATTGTTCATTTGCGTATATTAGATTCAGAATTAATCCTAAGGCTTTGGCGAGAACTTGGAATTTTTCCAAGTTTCAGCTATTAGCAAGTAGTGCGATTGCACAAGGGAGTATGGAGATCACCATACCTACTCCTACACTCAAGTAGTGTGATTTCATACCCTTCTGTGTGATAGCCATACCTGATTACCTGGTATAGGTATAAAAAAACCCCTTAAGGCGTATTTTGGTCATTTTCCACTAATCCTTAGAGCCAAGAACCCTAAAAGAGTGTGATATCTTAGAATTGAGTCTTGGGGGTGACTTAGGATCTTGATTTAAATATATTTTTGTGAATATCTTTAGATTTAAGATAAGAATCCTTCAATTTCATGTTTGAATTTCTTAAAAGTTTGACCAAAGCCCCAAATCCCTTAGGACTTGATTTAGCCCCAAACTTAGCTTGGTTTACACCCATTTTTGGTGTTTTTTATTCCATGAGCTTGATATCATGTTTGGTTAGTCTCAAAAGTGTGATTTTCCATAAGTGGAACCCACATGGAGTTTTGGCATAATTTTTGGACTGAAGCATAATGGTTTAATATGGGTATCAATGTTATCATATTGATGTGTAGAATGTGTTTTTGATAGATTGGCATTATTAAGAGGCTTCTCAGAAGGTGAAAGCAAAGGTTTAATAGATTGTTGAGCATTCTTCGGCATTAAGGTAGGCTAGGTTTAACCCTTCTTATATTGAGCTACTTCCCAGTATATTTATGATATTGTGTTGGATTGGGAGGGGTTTCAGGTGTTGGTTTGATGAATTTCAAGACTTGGGGTTCGTTGGATTATTTAGGCTATTTTGACACCATAAGCTTGAACCCTTTAGCTTGTTCCTTTGTGTTTTAGATAAATTAGACTTCATCACTCATGATTAGTATGAGAATGACTTAAGTAATTAAATTTACGCATAATTAATCTAGTTACTCATATTTTAGAGGAATCTCTTATCTTGTGGCTAATTAAGGCTTGTTCGACATCTAAGGGTGAAATTAGATACCTTAAGCCTAGTTCAGGTAAATTGCCTAAAGTGAAACCCGAGGAATAGAAGTGAAATCTTAAGCCACCTTAGGATATGACATGATATATTTGGTAAACCTTCATTCTTTTTAGACTCATAAAAGGCCTATTAAGGCAATAATGAGAAATGTTGATACTTAATCTTTATATGGGTGAATTTGATGATTTATTTCTATTGTTATTTATGTTTTGATAATGCTATTATGATGATGGTTATGATATTTATGAACGGTTCAATTTTGAGTCTTGATGATATTTATAATTGGTTCAATTTTGAGTTTTAATGATATTTATGATCGATTTAATTTTGAGTCTTAATGATATTTATGACTGGTTCAATTCCATGTCTTGATGATATTTATGATCGGTTCAATTCCAAGTATTGATGATTTTTATTATCGGTTCAATTCCGAGTTTTGATTATATTTATTCCAGTTTAATTTTGGATGATGATTAAAATACTCCATATTGAAATATGGTATTAAAATAATGTTGGTTAATATTATGGTGGCTAATGATAGAGGATTCCTAGTTGATAAATTTGTGATTAGTGTATATATAGTGGCTAGTTGTTGAATAATACTACTGATTAGAGGAAATTAATGAATGATAAGTGAATTATGGAATATTGTTGGTAAATTGCTAAGTGATGGTATAATGCCTAATGGTGATGAATTATAACGTGATGGTTGAATTATAGAGATGGTTAGTGTAAATGATGCATGTGTAAATTATTCTATCTTTGTGTGTACTCTTCAGTAGTATAGGATCTTGTGATGAGTTCTTTACTTTTGCACCAATTGGCATATAGAAGCCAATTTTGTAATTGTGTTTGCTCGTGCTTAATCTCTTTACGTTATGTCATTTCTCTTATTTTGGTTCATTTGCTAATTATATACAGTGATGATGGAGATGATTCAGGTTCGATTCTGTACCTTGACTTAGTTATGATCATCTTGCATTATATTATCTTTATTTCTTGATTTAGCTTAGTTGGTCGATGATTCCCATTGAGTACCCATTGTTTTAGTGCTCACACTACACTTCTATACCTTTTTGGTACATATTTGAGTACTAGCATTCGTTGTTGATCGGTGTTCGTGCAGTGTTGATCTTTCAAAGATAGGGTAAGCTCTTAGAGTTCTAAGTTTCCCATTTCTTTCTATCTTATTGTTATATACTCTTTTGTATCGATACATATGTATTCTGAGTCTTTAAGGTTGTATTATTGATATTAGATGCTTTTGTACTGGCTATACTAGGTCATGGGATTGGTATTCATGTGTTAACTTATTTGTCTATTTAGAACATTATGGTTGTTTATAACTTGTGTTCATTGAATTTGGCCTATGATGGGCATTCCCTACCAAATTAACCCATTATGTTAGCTTTGGGTTATGGTATTGGCTTACTAACTGGTAGGACTTACTAGGTGCCATCATCACTCATAAATTAGGTCATACAAATTGGTATCAGAGCCAGAATTCATTGGTATTTTTGGTACAAGAGAAAGTGTCTAGTAAAGTCCTGCAGATCAAAACATTGATATCTATTTCCTATCTTTGGGAGGCTATATGATATTTTAAAGAGTTTTTTACTTCTTTCACTCATATCATGCTAAGATTCTGAGTTGGTTTCAGACATATTCCCTTGACTTCACTTTTTCACAAATGGATAGCACATGTTCTACTACTACACGAGATGAGGGTCCTAAAAACAAGCCTAGGGATCCTTCTCCTATTCGTGGTTGGCCTAGAGATCGTGGATAGCCTCATGATGTGTCCCCAGTTAGGGGTCAGAATAGGCTGCCTTCCCCAGATCCTATTTTTTCACCTAAGCTAGAGATTCTTTCACCATAGCTAGCGGTGGGCTAAGGACCAGCCCAGGCTCTACAGGGTTTATGATTTCTTCATTGCTCAAAGATATATTGATTCAATTTTTATGGATAGTGGGTGGTATGCCATATGATATGTACAAACTACTAATCGCAGTGGTACTGAAGTGGGGGAGCATCCTGTAGTTATGGCTCCCACAATTGAGGTTCTTCCTGCACTAGTAGTTTCTTAGCCGATAGTTGTTAAGTCAGTAATTGCTCAACCAGCTATGTCTTCTAATGAGCAAAAGATGTTGGGTAGATTCTTGAGACTGGCTCCGCCTAGATTTTTTGGTGCTTTAAGTGAAGATGTATTTGAGTTTTTGACTACTTGTAAGGATAGACTTTATGGCTTGGGCCTTGTTGAGACTCGTGGTATACATTACATAATATTTTAGTTAGACCTGTCTGCTTATCATTGGTGGAGAGATCATATGGATTCTAGGCTAGCTGGATTTTCTCCCTTGTCACGGACTCAGTTCCCCAAGATATTCTTGGAGAAGTATATTCCTCACATTCTTAAAGATCATTTAAGGGAGCAATTCTCTAGGTTGGAGAAGGGCTTCATAACAGTTATAGAGTATGAGGCTCATTTTCATAAGTTGGCTAGGCATGTGACTTTTATTTTGGATACTGAGTATGATAGGGCTCATTACTTTTTTAGAGGGTTGAGACTCTATATACGTATGTCTACTCAGAGTTTGGTCATTGTGGGTAGGTCTTTTACTGAGGTTTTGGATCATGCTCGAGTGATGGAAGAGATACATCATAAGCCTCAAGGGGAAATTATAAGAGGGCAAGATATCAAGGCGATTTCAGTGGTACCCATAGTAGTTCCTAATTCAAAGGTAGTAGTTCTCATAGTGGGTATTCTTTATGTCTATCTTATCAGACTCAGAGTTAACCCAGTCAATTAGTTTAGTTAGCTCTTCACATTACTGATGGAGGTCAGTCTAGTGCTAGTGATCACCCTGGTCAGGAAAGTGATCAATCTTCTAGAGGTTCATTCTCTGGTTGTTCTAGTTGTAGTGGCTATTCCAAGTCATCCAAATCTATTGGTTCTGGTTTAGCTCAGAGGGTGTGCTATGGTTGTGGGTCTTTTGACCATTTTGTGTGTGAGTTCCCTAGTCGTAGGGTGATTGTTGTTTCAACAAAGGGTGCTTCCTCTATTAGATTAATTTATTCCTTAGCTAGAGGTGGTTTTCATAGTCATGAAGGTAGTTCCAAGGGTACTAGAGGAGCTTTTCAAGTATATAGGATAGGAGGTCGATCAGTGCCCAGCCTAGTGGCGGGCGTGGTCAGTTGTATATAGTACCTGCTTGACTTGAGGCTAAGACATCGGATGCTATTATTACAAGTATGATTTTGGTGTGCCACCTGTCCTCCCTTGATTTATTTGATCCAAGATCTACTTATTCTTATATTTTTGCTTATCATGCACCACGATTATAGTTATTTTATGATTTATTATCTACGCCATTGCATATATCTACTCACGTGGGTGATTCCTTAATAGTGTATCAGGTATTCATATCATGTGTTATGACAGTTTGTGATGTTGAACTTATTATTCTGATATGATGGATTTTGATGTAATTCTGGATATAGATAGGTTATCCTACTATTATGCGGTCATGGATTATTTTACCAAGACCGTTACTTTAGGCATGTCAGGCATACCCCCAATCATATGGCAGAGAGAAGTTAGTCATAAGCCGATGGGGATATATCTTATATGTGTGCTAGTACACTTATTTTGAGAGGTTGCGAGTCTTATCTTGCTTATATTTATGATATTAGTATGGAGAGTCCATCATTGGTCTCGGTTCCTGTTGTTTGTTAGTTTCCTGATGTGTTCCCTACAGACCTACCTGATATTCCCCCTATCCTTAAGATTGAGTTTGCTATTGATCTAGTGTCTGGCATCCGACCTATTTCTATGGTACCTTACCATATGGCTCCTGCCAAGCTTAAGGAGCTAAATTCTCTGAATTAAGATCTTATTGGTAAGGGTTTTATTAGGCCGAGTGTGTCCCCATGGGAGCTCCTGTATTGTTTGTGAAGAAGAAAGATGGTTCCATGGGCATATGTATCGACTATTGGCAACTAAATAAGGTGACGATGAAGAACCATTATCCTATGCCCCGCATTGATGATTTGTTCGACCAGCTTCAGGGTGTAGCCGAGTTTTCTAAGATTGATTTGAGGTTTGGTTACCATCAGTTGAGGATTTGGGATGAAGGAGTCCCGAAGACAGCTTTTAGGACCCGTTATGGTCATCATGATTTCTTAGTGATGTCTTTTGGGTTGACAAATACCCCAGCGCGTTTATGGATTAGATGAACCACATGTTCAGGCCTTATTTGAACTTCTTTGTGATTGTGTTCATTGATTAAATCCTTGTGTATTCAAGGAGTAGTGAGGAGCATATGCAGTATTTAAGCATCATGATCCTAACTTTAAGAGATCATTTACTCTTTGCCAAGTTCTCCAAGTGTGATTTTTGTCTTAAGTCGGTGACATTTCATAGGCATGTGGTGTTTAAGTAAGGTATTATGGTAGACCCAACCAAGATTGAGGTTGTTCGTGATTGGGCTAGACCTATATCTCTGACTGAGGTTAGTAGCTTCATTGATTTGGCTGGTTATTATAGGCGCTTTGTTGAGGGTTTTGCTACTATTTCAGCCCCAATGACCCAATTGACACAGAAGGAGGTTACTTTGCAATGGTCCAAGGAGTGTGAGATGAGCTTTGGAAAGCTCAAGGACTTCCTTACGTTAGGCCTTGTGTTAGCTCTTCTTATTGAGTATGGGGGATTCATGGTGTTTTTTTATGCTTCTAGTGTTGGTCTAGATTGTGAATTAATGCAATAGGGTTGTGTTATTGATTATGCTTTTAGGAAGCTTAAATTGTGTGAGCGCAACAACCCCACCCATGATTTGGAGTTGGCAATGGTAGTTTTCACGCTTAAGATTTTGAGGCATTATTTATATGGTATACATTGTGAGATTTTCACCCATCATCATAGTGTTAGCATCTTATGACCTAGAAAGAGATGAATGCTCGCCAGTGTAGATGGATGGGGTTGCTTAAGGACTATGATATTTCCATCTTGTATCATCCAAGAAAGGCAAATATGGTTGTAGATGCCTTGAGTCGCAAGGCAGTGAGTATGGGTAGTTTGTCTTGTATTTCAGTTTTGCAGAGGCAATTAGCATGAGACATTCTGTCCTTAGCTAACTTGATGATTTACCTTTATATTTCAAATCCTAGGAGGATTTTGGCTAGTCTAGAGGTAAGGTCCTCACTATTTGAGCAGATTTGGGATCGTCAGTTTGAGGATAGCAAGCTTTGTTTCCTTTATGATCAGGTGTTAAGTGGTGAGTCTGAGAGGCACACCATTGATTTTGAGGGTATTTTGAGGTTTGATGGCCATATTTGTGTTCCTTAGCTTGATGACTTGATTCAATTGATTTTTTGTGAGTCTCATAGCTCTAGATATTCTATTCACCCCGACATAGCCAAGATTTATAGAGATTTGAGACAGCGCTCTTTGTGGAGTGGTATAAAGAGAGATGTGGTAGACTTCGTAGCTTGTTGCCTTTGTTGTTAATAGGTAAAGGCCGAGCATCAGCTACCTAGTGGATTGACTCTGAGGTTACCCATTCCCGAATAGAAGTGAGAATGAATTACCATGGATTTTGTTAGTGGTTTGCCTCGTTCTTCCTGTGGTTTTGAAGGTATTTGGGTAATTGTAGATCGTTTGACAAAGACAACATATTTCATTCCACTTTAGGTTATTTTTAATGCTGAAAGATTATCCCATTTCTATGTTTGAGAGATAGTTTGCTTGCATGGGGTTCCAATTTCAATCATTTCAGACCATGGTTCTATGTTCGCTTTAAGGTTTCAGAGAGCATTTCAGGAGGGGTTGGTTACTCAGGTGGATTTGAGTATAGTATTTCGTTCGCAGACTGATGGTTAGTCTAAGCAGACTATTCAAGTTCTTAAGGACATGCTCCAAGCCTGCTTTCACGACCCAAGGCTACAACCTAGTCGCAACATGATGCTTAAGGCCACAAGTGACCCCAATCTAACCCATGAATTGGCATATGTTGTAAGTTACTAAAAGTTTATATAAAAAAATCCTGTGCGGAAGTCATTTAATAAAATAATTGAATATCAAATCAGTAGCAAGGGAGTCTGAATCGTATAACTAAAAACATAACTAACTTTCAAACTGTCTGAAAGACTTTAGACATGATGAGTTGTTCGGAAAGGTCCCCAACTAACTTTGACTACTAAAATAAACATGAACTGAAATACTTGAAAGCTTGATAAATACTATAACTAGTCCTCAGCTGATGAGGACTAACCAATGCGGCAGTTGAGTGGCACACGAACTGTCTAAGTGCGATTAGGAAACTAGGCATCTGGACCTATGTTATAACACAACATAGCGCAAAAGAGAGTATACGGACAATACTTTAAATGTACTAGTATGCGAGATGAGGACTATTTGATATATATGTAAATTGAGCATAAATACAGGAACATGAAAATAGAATGCATGACCAAGCATAAACATGTACTGGAAAAATCTGTATAACTGAATAGCTAATATATGGACACTTGGTCATGCAAACTAGAACTGATATAT
>JAPEIP010000012.1:107682449-107707158 GCA_026120095.1 Capsicum chinense | reverse complement strand
ATATATATATGAAAATTAAATTGAAAATATGGAAGCTATTATTTAATCGACATGCCACAATCTGAGCTAATCGGGTTCCGACTTGTAACCCCAATTGGAAGGATGTCATTACCTTGCCACGAGTACCGACACTGGCTACGTAGTTCTAGAACTTAGGGAATTCTATTAAAGTTCTCAGTTCTCTACTGGTGGGTGAGCCTTCATCTCTAGGTTCGCTCAGTGCTAAGTCCTTCTCCCAACTTAAAGACACTGAAACGTAAGCTAGTTCATGCACTGATAATGGATATGCTCAAGTCATGGTATTTTGAAAATAACAATGCATGAAAAATCTAAAGTAATCATGAACATGTAAACTAATGTATTTAGCATGATGTAATACTGGTTAATTCTCATTATAACAATGTTATAAACTTTATAGGATAAACATGATATAATTAACATGAAATGTTGAAAATTGTAACCTGCTCGATCAATAAGGTATCGGGTGTTCATAACTCACCAGCATGGAAAGTAATATAATTAAACATGATAATTTCATTGTAATGACATGATAGGAAATTCCATGACTTGAACTCAAGAATCCAATAATTTCATCAACATAAGAAGTTATCATGATTAGAGTACGAAAGAATACTTGAAGTTATGAGGAAACACTATTTCATGGTTGAATTCAAGAATTTCATGAAGGAAATTGCGAGATTTATACTTTTCATGGAATCGTAAATCAAGAGGAAATTAAATTTGAGAATTTTAAGAAACATTGGGATCAATGGATGAAAGGAGCCCATTGATGAATATCCCACATACCTGAATTTCTTGACTTCTTGAAATCAACTTGGATTTGAATCCTTGGGAGGTGAAATCTTGAAAGAAACCTTTGTATTTAGTTCTTGAGAGTGAGAGGGGTATGGATGTCGTTCACTGACTGAGAAAGGGGCAAATAACGCTTATTTTATGTTTTTAAGTCATGGATAGGGATTTTTAAGAGGATAAAAGACCAAAAAGTTTTTCACCTTTAAGTGAACTGTACGATTTTTACACCTCGACATGTGCGCTTCTTATCGTTGAGACTATCCATCGTGCTATGCTAGTATCGTGAAGACACATTGCCTTTATGCCACGCTAATATTATGGAGGGTAACCTCTATGACACTACAAAAACGTGAAAGCATACTACCTCAGAGTTTGATAATGGACCAAAACCTCATCCAAAAATTCTGAAACTCTTCCGAGACACCTTATTAACATACCTAAGCATACTTTAAGTTAAAAATTAATTTTTCAAACACGGAAAGACCAAAAAAAAATCTTGAACTTTTTAAGGTGTCACATTTCATGGTCATGACACTTATATATGGTATTGCATAATTGATTTGGGGCCTTTAAACATATGAAGAATAGTTGGAAACTTACCTAGGATCTTGTGGGACATTACAATATCTCCCCCTCGCTATCATTCATCTTTGAATGAAAATTGTCTAAGATGAAATGCTAGGAAAACTGAGATTGTGCATTGAATACTTATGAGTTGAATCATGAATAAATATTTGAGAATCTGAAACATGATGCATGGACTAAACTGAATTCATGAATGCATGGTACAATATGAGGATGGTTGGATAGCTAAGATTGAAAATGAGAGAATTAATTTAAGAAAACTATTATCTTAAGTTGAATCTGAATTCGTAGGGAAATGTTGTGGGTACTTGGTATCAGCCTCTATTTCCCAAGTATCTCCCTCAATGGACTGATTCTTCCACAAAACTTTTACGAAGGAAACATTTTTATTCCTCAACCTATGAACCTGACGGTCAAGGATTTCAACTAGGACTTCTTCATAAGAGAGTTATCTTCCATGCCCATACTTTCTAATGGAACAACAGAAGTTGGATTACCAATACATTTCTTTAGCAAAGAGATGTGAAACACTGGATGCACTGATGCTAACATTGTAGGAAACTCTAACTCATAGTCTACCTTACCAAAATAGCTCAAAATCTTATATGGGCTAACATAGTGGGACTGAGCTTCCCCTTTTTGCCAAATCTCTTCACCCATTTCGAAGGTAAAATTTTCAGGTACACAATATCACCTGTATCAAATTCAAGCTCTCTTCTCCTCACATCTGCATAAGATTTCTGATGACTTTGGGCTATTTTTAACCTTTCACGAATCAACTGAACTATCCCCATTGCCACATATACTAAATATGACCCTATCAAAGAAGCCTCACCAACATGAACCAACCAATATGAGATCTATATCTCCTACCATAAAGGGCCTCAAATGGAGCCATCTAGATGCTGCAGTTGTAGATGTTATTATAGGCAAACTCAATCTAAGGTAGGTGATCAACCCAACTACCCTTAAAATCAATAACACAAGCCCTCAATATGTCCTCTAAGTTCCAAATAGTCTTTTCTGCCTAAATATTTATCTGTGAGTGAAAAGTTGTATTAAGATGAACTTGGGTACCAAGAACCTTTTGGAATGACTTTAAAAAATGAGAGATGAACTGGGTATCTCTATCTAAAATAATGGTCAAATAAACCCCATGTAACTTTACTAACTAACTCTATGAGGTAGAGTCTATAATAGTCAATGGCTGAATTAGAAGTATGGACCGGTAAGAAATGGGCTGACTTGGTCATTCTATCCATAATGACCCAAATTGAATCTTGGTAATGATCCGTATGAGTTAATCCTGTAAAAAAATCCATGTTTACCACTTCCCACTTCCAAGTAGGGATGTTGAACTCCTAAAGTGTATCATTAGGCCTTTGATGCTCAACCTTAACCTATTAACAATTCGAACACTTCGCCACGAAGTCCACAATATCTTCTTAATACCATTTCACCAATAGATTTACCACAAGTCGTTGTACATCTTATTGGCTCCTGGATAAATATAATACTACGAACCATGCACTTCTGTTAATGTTTTTTTCCTCATACCGTCTTTCCTCATACCGTCCATATTCAAAACATATAATCTACCCTTAAAATAAAGCACACAATCTTCCCTTGGGAGAAAACCTCAACCTTTTAATCCAACTGATTTCTTCAACTTAACCAAAACAGGATCCGTGTATTGCTTTTCCTTCACCTTGGACACTAAAGAAGATTCTGAACAATTCAAAACAAAAATACTACCTACAGCTAAATCAACCAACCGACTCCCAACCTAGCAAGCTGATGAACTTTTGAACTAATTCTTTCATATCATTCACCACATGAGCAACACTTCTTATGGACAGTATACTATGGTCATCAGCCACAATATTCGCCTTATCCAGGTGATACAAAACACTCATATAATAGTCTTTCAACAATACAAGCCATTTTCTCTGATGAAAATTCAGGTCTTTCTGCATGAACACATACTGTAGACTCTTATGATCCGTAAACACATCAACATGAACCCTATAAATGTAATGCCTCCAAATCTTTAAGGCAAAAACAATTGCTACCAATTCAAAATCATGAGTTGGGTAATTTATCTCATTAGGTTTGAGTTGGCCAGAGGCATATGCGACCTTACATCACTATTTCAACACAAAACCAAGACCAACTCTAGAAGCATCACAATAAACTACAAACCCATCTGAAACCTCTGGTAGAGTCAAGATTGAGGCGGAAGTGAGTCGAGTCTTCGACGCTTGAAAACTCTCCTTGCAGGAATTAGACCACTGAAACTTGACTTTCTTCTAAGACAGTTGAGACATAGGAGAAACAATAGAAGAAAAATCCTTCAACAAACTATCTGTAGTAACCAACTAAACCTAAGAAATTCTTGATGTCTAATAGAGAGATGGGTCTAGGCTAATTTTTTACTGCTTTGAACTTTTGAGGATCAAGTCAAATGCTATCATCAAAAATGATGTGACCAAGGAAAGCTACTGATCTCAACCTGAATTCACACTTGCTAAACTTAGAGAATAAATGGTGATCCTTAAGGGTCTATAAAATAATCCTTAAACGATTTGGATGATTACCTTCACTACAAAAATAGAGGAAGATGTAATCTATGAAGACTATGACAAACATGTCCAGGTATAGATTGAACACTCTGTTTATCAACTCCATGTAAATTGTAGGGGAATTTATTAGTCCAAAAGACATAACTACAAATTCAAAGTGACCATATTGAGTTTTGAAGGTTGTCTTCAGAATGCCACATTCTCGTACTCTAAGCTAATGATAGTCGGATCTTAGGTCTATCTTAGAGAAATAATGTGCACCCTGAAGTTGGTTGAATATGTCATCAATCTAGGTAAGAGGATACTTATTCTTGATTGTGATTTTGTTCAACTAACGGTAGTCGATGCACATTCTGAGGGAGCTATCTTTCTTGTGCATGAAGAGGACTGGAGCACCCAACGAGGAAATACTGGGTCTGATGAAGCCTTTATCTAAGATATCTTTCAACAATTCTTTCAGCCCGTTGAGCTTAGCTAGATCCATTCTGTAAGGTAGAATTGAGATAGGATGGGTATCTTGGAGGTGATCTATTCTAAAGTCAATTTCCCTATCAAGAGGGATTCTGGGAAGATCTTCAGGAACACTTTTGGAAACTTATTCACTACTGGAACTAACTCAAGACTTGGAGCTTCAGAACTTGAGTCCTTGACTCAGATAAGATGATAAATATAACCCTTAGATATTATCTTCCTTGGCCTAAGGTAGGAGGTGAATTAACCTATAAGTACTGAGGTACTACCCCTCCATTCTATGATTGTATCATTAGGAAATTGAAATTGGACTATTCTATTTCTACAATCAACTGAGGCATAGTAAGAGTTGAGCCAACCTATGCTGAGAATGACATCAAAAATAGTCATCTCTAATTTTACAATATCTATTGAGGTAACTTTTTGAGACACTATGATTGGGCAATTTATGTATACCCATATGGCTATAATGCAACTACCCACTGGAGTAAACACTGAGAATGGTTTTGCTAATATGTTAGGATTGACGCTGAAGTCTACAGCTATATAGGGAATCATAAAAGAAAGAGAAGCTCCGAGATCTAATAATCCATAACATAAAGGTAGAAGACTTATAACGTACCAGTAACCACATTAGGAAAACTTTCCTGGTCTTGTCAAATCTGGAGGGCATAGAGTTGATTCTGAGGTTGCCCACTGGTGGCACTTGGAGTAGCACTCTGCTAAGTTGGGTGACCTACTGAAGCTAATGAGAAGTTAGACAAACCCTATTGGTGAAAATTCTTTCCCTTATAGGCAACCACTGGGCAATCCCTAATCTTGTGTCTTGGCTTGCCATTCCCAAAACTTATATCACTGCCTGCCCTACACTCACCCTAGTGGCTCTTACTACACCTCTTGTAGAATAGATTTATGTGGTCGTTACTCATACTACCCCAAGATTTAGAGCTTGGTGCTCTATCCTGATTGTCCTTCCTGAACTTAGGCACTGGAGCACTGGCAGAAGACAGGGTTGGGGCAGAATATTTTTGATGAAATTGGGAACGATTACCGCCTTTAGACATCGGCTAAGAAAGGTTGAAGCTACTAGTCCTGGCCCTCTTATTCTCCATTTCCTTTTCTTTGACTTCTCTTCCTAAATCTACTGAGCATGAACCATTAGTCGAGAATGATCCATTTCTTTGATCAACACTGCAGCTCTGCATTCCTTGACCACATTCTCCAAAAATCTGGACATAAACTTACTTATTCTGGACCTAAAATCAGCCACCATAGTCGGAGCATACCTCGCCAACTAGGTAAACTTGAGAGAGTAACCTTTCATACTCATGTCAACCAACTTCAAGTTAATAAACTCTTGCACTTTCGCCTTTCTCAACTTGAGTGGGAAGAACCTATCCAGGAAAGCAGTAGCAAATTCAACCCACTCTACAGGACCCGCATTGGCACCTTTTTCCTCCTTCCACTACTCAACCCAAGTATGATTTACTCCTTGCAATTCGTAAGCATTTAAGTCAGCACTCTTACAAGGAGTAACACCAATGATATCTGTCACTTTCTACATATAATTAAGAAACTCTTGTGAAACCTTCTTAGACTTAGATCCAAAGAACACTAGAGGATTTATCCAAGTAAAGTCTCAAATTCTAGATATTGGTATGTTCACTACTAGATTGGCAGGACAACAGCCTACTAGTTATTTTAGGCAGCCATAGTTTGGGCTAAAATTATGAAAGTGGCCCTAAATTTGGCATGAGAGACATATTTGTTCAGATGGTCTTCCTGAACATGCAGTGATGTGGGCTAATCCTGTTGCTTCTTACGTTATTCCTTTTGGGAGGCATTTTCTATAAATGGATGAAGGATGGGTTAGTAAAGGAAATTCAACAAAGCTCACTCTCTATTGCACAACATGAATACTGAAAGAAGGGAAACTTTTCTAAAATGTCTCATAGTCTCTTACCCATAAGTATGTCGTGCTTCACACCCATGCAAAAGACTCCACTTAATGCAGCTTTCAAACATCCTAGGACACTTGAAAACCTTAGTCTCTAATACAAAGTTTGTCATGACCCAAGACTAACCCCTAGTCATAACATGGTGCTTAAGGCCACAAGTGACCCCAAGCTAACCCATGAACTAGGATATGTTGTAAGGTACTAAAAGTTTATATAGAAAAATCCTATGAAGAAATCATTTAATAAAATAACTAAATATTAAATCAATAGCAAAAGAGTTTGAATCATATCACTGAAAACATAACTAACTGTCAAACTATCTGAAAGCCTCTAGATATGATGAGTTGTTGGGATAGGTCCCCAACTAACTTTGACTACTGAATAAGCATAAACTAAAATACTAGAAATCATGATAAATACTATGACTAGTCCTCAGCTAATGAGGACTCACTAATATTGCAGCTGAGTGGCACAGGAACTGTCTAAGTACGATCATAAAACTGACATCCAGACCTATGATATAAGACAATATAGCACAAAATATTATATGTAGTTAGTACTTTAAATATGATGGTATACAAGATGAGGACTGTCTGATATACATGTAAACTGAGCATGAATGCAGGAACATAAAAATTGAATACAAGACAAATTAAAACATGTACTAGAACAATCTATATAACTGAATAGTTTATATATGGACACTTGGTCATGCAAACCAGAAATGATACATATATAAATACAGAATTAAAACTATGGGAGCTATTATTAAGCTGACATGCCTCAATCTAGGCTAATTGGGGTCCAACCTATAACCCCAATTGGATAGGTATCAGTACCTTGCCATGGGTACCGACACTGGCTATTTGGATCCACCAATCTGATGTCCCAAAGGACTAGGGTATCAGTCCTCTACTGGCGGGTGACCTCTAAGAGAGTTTCATTTCTCTACTGGCGAGTGAAATCCCATAACCTATATTGGTTGCGTAGTTATGGAACTTAGGGACTTCTATAAAGGTCTTATTCCTTTACTGGAGGGTGAGCCTTCATCCCTAGGTATTCTCGGTGCTAAGTCCTGTTCCAAACTAAAAAACACTAAAGTAAAAGTTGGTACATGCACTGATAACAGATATACTCTAGTCATGGTATTCCTAAAATAACAATGCATGTAAAATCTGAAGTAATCATGAACTTGTAAACTGATGTATTTAGCATGACTTAATACTGGTGAGTGCTCATTATGAAAATGTTATAAACCTTATGAGTTAAACATGATATGATCAACTTGAAATATTAAAACTATAACATGTAATATCAACTAGGTACTGGGTGTTCATAACCCACCAGCATAAAAAATAATATAATTAAATATGATGATTTCATTGTAATGACATGATAGTAAATTGAATGACTTAAACTCAAAAATCCAACAATTTCATCAACATAGCAAATTATCATGATTCGAGTGCAGAAGAATACTTAAAGTTATGAGGAAACATTATTTCATAGTTGAATGCAAGAATTACATCAAGGAAATCATGAAATTTATTGTTTTCATGGAACAACCCTAAATCAAGAGGGAATTAAATTTGAGAATTTTAAAAAAGTTTGGGACTCAATGGGTGAAAGGAGACTATTAATGAATGTCCCACATACTTGAATTTCTTAACTTCTTAAAATCAACTTGGATTTGAAGCCGTGGGAGGTGAATTCTTAAAAGAAACCCTTGCTATTAGTTCTTGAGAGTGGGAGGGGAATGGATGTCGTTCACTAATAGAGAAAGGGGAAAATAATTCCTATTTTATGTTCTTAGGTCATGGATAGGGAGTTTAAAGAGGAGAAAAGACCAAAAAGTCCTTCACCCTTAAGTAAATTATACAATTTTTACACCTCTGCATGGCACACTTCTTATCTCAGAGACTATCTTCTGTACCACATCAGTGTCGTAAAGGAACAATGCCTCCATTCCATGCCAATATTACATAGGGTAACCTCCGTGACACAGTAAAAATATAAAGGCTAACTGCCTCAGTGTTTGATAATTGCCTCAAACCTCATCTAAAAATTTTGAAACTCTTTAAAAACATCCTATTAACAAACCTGAACACATTTTAAGTCAAAAATTGATGTTTCTGACATGGGAAGCCCAAAACAAAATGCTCAAATTTTTAAAGGTGTCATAGCGCATGGTCACGACACTTATCTATGGTTTGACATAATTGATTTGAGTCCTTTAAAAATATGCCAAATAGTTGGAAACTTACCTAGGATCTTATGGGGCATTATACCTATGTTATAGATTTTAGAGGCCAGTGGAAGTAACACTTAACCTTGGTAGAATTTGTGTATTATAATAGTTACATTAGAGTATTGAAATGGCACCTTTTGAGGCTTTGTATGGTTGGAGTTTTCATCCTCTAGTTGGATGGTTTAAGACTTTTAAGGTTAGTCCCCGTGGTATAGATATGCTTTAGGAGTCATTGGATAGGTTCAGGTTGATTTAAGATGGTTAAGAGCGGCTAAGAGTATGCAAAAAATATATGTAGATCGTAGGATTCGTTCCTTGATATTTGGAATTAGTGACCGCATATTCCTCCATATATCACCAATGAAAGGTGTGACGATATTCGTAAGAAAGGGTAAGCTTAATTTGAGATATGTTGGACCTTTTGAGATTCTTTGCACAGTTTGGTGAGGTAGCCTATGAGTTAGATTTGCCTTCAGATTTTCTATTGTTCATCTAATTTTACATGTCTTTATGTTTTGGTGATATATTCTTAATCCTTCTTATGCGTCTAGATGGGACTTAGTCAAGTTGGATATGTGTTTGACCTTCATAGAGGAACCAGTGCTTATTTTGTCTAGTGATGTGAGGCGGTTGCACACAAAGAAATTATTGTAGTTAAGGTTTAGTGAAGACACCTCCCAATGGAGGAGGTAACTTGGTAGATCAAGAGCGAGATATGGGCCTAGTATCCTCATCTGTTTGAGACTTCAAGTATTTTCTGACCTTTAACTTTTGGGGATGAAAGTTCCTTTAGTAATGGATATTGTAATGACCCTTCAGGTCATTTTTTATATTTCCACTTATTTTTGTTGTTAGAGTATTTTCGTAGATGATATGACTTTATGGAGCTGACACTTTAGTTACCGGGTACATCATTTTGTTTTTAGAGTCAATTCCCTATTTAGAAGTCTTCATTGGTTCTAAATGGCCACCAGGCAAAACCTTCAGTAAAATAATCTAAGATGCTAATTTTGACTATACCAGCAACTCTGAAATATCGATTTCAATCTAGGTAGACCATTGGTTAGGTACCGATACACTCAAGATCATCTTGATCTATTGATCGAAAAGTTGTAAAATTGAAATTATAGGTGTGGGACCCATATTTTGTCGAAACAACCTCTTATTAAAGGCTTATTGAGGCAATAATGAGAAATGTTGATACTTAATCATTTTGTGGGTGAATTTGACGATTCATTTCCGTTGATATTTATGATGTTGATGATGTTATTATGATGATGGTTATAATATTTATGACTAGTTCAATTCCGAGTATTTATGATATTTATGACCGATTTAATTTTGTCTTAACGATATTTATGATCAGTTCAATTCCAATTCTTGATGATATTTATGACTGGTTCAATTCCAAGTCTTGATGATATTTATGACCGGTTCTATTTTGAATCGTGATGATATTTATGATCGGTTCGATTTCAATTCTTAATTATATTTATTCTCGATTTGATTCTGGATGATGATTAAAATACTTCATGTTGAAATATGGTATTAAAAATAAGGTTGGTTAATATTATGGTGGCTAATAATAGAGGATTCCTAGTTGATAAAATGGTGATTAGTTTATGTATGGTGGCTAGTTATTGAATAATGCTAGTGATTAGGAGAAATTAATGAATAACTAGTGGATTGTGGAATATTGTTGGTAAATTGCTAAGTGATAGTATAATGCCAAATGGTGATGAATTGTTAGGTGTCGCTAGAATTATGGAGATGGTTATCGTAAATGATGCATGTGTAAATTATTCTATCTTTGTGTGTACTCTCCATTAGTTTGGGATATTGTGACGAGTTCTTTACTTTTGCACCAACTGGCGTATAAAGCCAAACTTGTAATTATGTTTGCTCGTGTTTGATCTCTTTACGTTATGTCATTTCTATTATTTCGATTTACTTATTGATTATGTATAGTGATGATAGAGATGATTTAGGTATGATTCTGTACCTTCACTTAGTTATGATCATTTAGCATTATATCATCTTTATATCATGATTTAGCTCATTCTCCCGATAATGACTACTGAGTACCCATTATTTTGATACTCATACTACACTTCTATACCTTTTTGGTGCAGATTCGAGTACTAGTGTTCTCCATTGACCGTTGTTTGTACAGAGATGATCTTTTGGAGATAAGGAAAGCTCTTGGAGTTTTAGACTTTTTAATCAGGACAAATGTATTTACTATATTCTAAGTCTTTTGGGTTATATTATTGACATTAGATCTTGTACTGGCTCTACTAGGTCATGGGATTGGTATTCATGTGTTTACTTAGCTATCTATTTAGAAAACTATAGTTGTATTTAACTTGTGTTCATTGAATTTGGCCAATGATGGGCATTCCCTACCGAATTAACCCATTGTGTTAGCTCTGGGTTATGGTATTGGCTTACCTATTGGTGGGACTTAGTAGGTGACATCATGAATCATTAATCGGGTCATGACAAGCAAGTTTGAGAGACATATTTGACTTATTCCCTATGGGATTGACACCAACCTAGTTAGGTTACTATAATATGACAGCGACCGTATTGTATTTTCTTAGAGGGTATAGTTTGGGCAACATCAGGCACTCTCTAGAACAATTTCCTATCTCGCCACAACCAAAACAAGCTCCTTGAATACTCTGAGATACTTTACCTCCTGATTCTAGAATGGCCACCACGACCTGAAGACCCATATTGAAAACTTCACAAAGTTCAATGAGAACTGTACATGTTGTGGTCACCATGACTAATCTAAGAGCTGCCCATATCAGAAATGCTACCTATGTAAAATCGATAGGCTGCAACTAAAGCTGACCTTTGTTGGGAAGATCCTCACTCTCAAATGGAATACCAATAGCACTCTACTAATGACATGGTCTCTTAGCACCGCCTCTATAACTCTCAATATATACTCTCTTTGTGGCTCCTTCACGTGATCAACAACCTAAGGAAAGGAAGACTCAGCTTCTATCTAATGCACCATTGCCAAATGGAGTTGCAATACTAATCCTAAAATAAATCTATGCACCACGTCATGCTCTGAAGGATATAGCATAGGAATATGCCTTGCCCACTCAAGAAACATAATTTCATACTCTGAAACTATCAAGGAACCCTGATCAACACTAACAAACCCAACTCAATCCCAAGAAATGCTCGATGAACCAAATGGCATCCCTCATTATGAGGTATCTATAAAAAAAAAACTGGGATCCCCAATGCAGAATCTCAAAAGGATAAAATGGTCACAAAATCTACCAGAGCCTGGGCTGACCCCAAATCCTCAAAATGAAGCTAAAGATCTTCGACATACAACCTTGACTCCCTGGTCATATGTTGTATTGAAACTCTGGGACCGTGTGCTGAAATCCCATCTGCATCTATCAACATCCTCGCATAGACCATCTGGGAAACAATAGAGTCAAAGAATGTACTTGAGACTCATAAAATTATGGACACATAACAAGGAGTCAAGAATAAAATTTCCTAAGAATGCCCTATAACCTTCAAAATATAGGACATGGATGACTCCGCTCTGATCCATAGAACACTACTAGACACTTAGCTCTTTTACAAACACATTGGTAAACCTAAGCTCTAATACCAATTGGTCACAACCCAATTTCTTAGGCCATGATAGAACCTACTATATCCTACTAGTAGTTAAGCCAACCCCATATTCTTGAAATACTAATAATGGACTACCAAGAGAAAAAAAGGAAGAATGTGGAATAAATATAGTGCAAGACTAAAATAAATAAAATGGTCCTAAAATCTGGTTGAACCAATATATGAGCTTATAATATAATAAGATTGCAAAATGAAGTACTAAATGAATATACTGATACAACCCATCTCTATATACAACACAGAGATTAGTTTAATTCATAGGAAGGAGAATAGCAATGCTCAGAACGCCTGGAGCTCACCCTATGTATCTGAACCATACTCCCTCCATTCCAAAATAATTGAATTATTGGAGTATTTTTTAGTGTTCAAAACAATTGAACTATTCATTATTCAAGATAGAAGTTAGAAAATTTTTCCAATTTTACCCTTTATTAATTAAATTCTCCAGGATAAGTTCCAATGATCATTACTAATGTTTTGGAATTTGAAAAAAGAAAAAATGGGAAAAAATGACTAATTTATGTATTTGTCTTTTTTGTTAAGATGTTTACCATATTCCAACAATTCAATTATTTTGAAACGGAGGGAGTAGCTTCTCCGCACGATGCACACAACAATGATGATAGATCATACTATGATATGTAGGCTACACAAGTGTAGTATGAGTACCAACACTTAGTACACAGTAGACAACTGCCGACTAAGCTCCAAAGATAATGCAAATATAAATAGCATGTAGAAAAAATGTAAACTATAATCAACTATCTAGCAACTACATAATAAATCTAATCAGATAATAAGGATAAACTATCCTCTTCTTATCTGAGAAACTGACATAATAAGGCCAAGAAGGTATTAAGAATGATCTATCCCATTCTATCCCTACTCAAGAACCTCAAAACTATGTTGTATATCACTGACCAATAAATGAATAAAGAGAAAATGGAGGATATATAATAGTATACAAGGCCAAGGAACGAATATAAAACATGAATAAATAAAGAAAGAAAGGGATATACGGTAATACTATATCTACATATAGATAGATATACATATATATGTATATAAACAAGGTTAACTCAAGGTACAAACTAAGTCATCACACTAGTGTCTCCAAGCCTCCAAATCATAGTAGGAACTAGAGCTAAAATAATCAAGGTCTCTAATATATACGTCTAAACATGAGATACTTACCATAATAAATCAACAGTAAGGAAAGGAATTAGAATCATACATCAAATCTTAATACCGGATCAATAATCAGTTTGCCACGAACTATCCATAATAATAATAAAAATAACAATGCGAGTAATCAGCTACTCCAGAAATACAATACCTAACTGAGCCTTTCATAAACCACCACCGACATAGTATCAGAAGGTTTAACTAACACTCAGCAAACAACAGTCATACATATACCTATACAGCCCCCTATAAGACTGATGGATATAGGCACATACTGGTGATAGGAATTGCACATACAAGGATGAATGCAAACAGAATCCACAATACCATAACTGATCTAAGTGTCAAAATGTAACCTAATGTATAAACTCATATTATCAATATCATCATAAATCGAAAAACTTGAATGGGAACTCATATCATTAATGTCATCATCAATTGTAGGACTTGAATTGAAACTCATATCATCAATATCATAATTAATCGTCGGACTTGAATCAAAACTCATATCATCAACATCATCAAGTCCAATACCAATAATACTTATATATACATATATATATGCATGGATAAAACTATTGCTAAGAGAGTGTAATTCTGTAAATCTATTGCTTGAGTTAAACTCTAAAACTAAATCATCATAGAAGTGTAGAAAGGGTTAAAATCTCTCTCGATCATGGTAAATAATAGCAGTAAAATTGTGAACGAAATCTATCTTGGTCAAATCTCTAAAACGTTATTTTTAGTCTCAAAGGCTCATAAGTTACTCATTAAGATAGTACAATTCTTGTTATGAAGAAATCCATTATAGAAGTGAGAAGTGGAAATAATCTATTTTTAGGAAAAGACTAATAAAATCATATTTTAGTTGGAATCATACCATTTACAGCTTTAGTGATCATAAATGTACGGAATCTATGCATTCCATCACCAGTATCCAAACAATATGATCAGAAAAATCAAAACATCTATAAACTATAGTCACGTCCTTTACAAAGATAAAACACTTATCAAAATCCAACCAATGCCATAATCACGACCTTGGACCCAAATGGCATAACTATATCATAATCTGGGAAACCATTACAATTTAACAATTCAGGTAGAAAACCTTATGCTAAAGGTTCATTAGTCTTGACTATGTCTAACACACTAACATGTATATGCAAGTTTGTAAATTCAAACTCAAGTTTTAGCCTAAGGTGGGCCGAAGGATCCCAACTCTAATCCCCAAAATCTATTTTCAAACAAGCTTATACCCTAGACTAGGATAAGGTATTTAAATTCACTTTTAGATGTTAAATAATCCATAATATGCCCTAAGGTAGCAAGTCTTTCCAAAACATGAGCAACTAAGTTAATTCCACCTATAATACGGTTCCAAGATGGCCAAAACAGTTCATATAAGACTAATCATACTTTCAAAATCTAAATCCCATCCCATATATAGAACAATCTGATAATCATAATATGAATTATCTGAATATATGAAGAAGCTAAAAAAAATCATACAAGTCTAGTAAATATTTCACCTTAAGGGTCAATTACCCTTCTAAACACCAAACTCATAAATTAGACTAAGTCACTGTGTTCTACCCATGATAATGTCATAGCATCCCTATCTAACATGCAACATATATCAAACACTATCTCAAGAAGAAAAGTAGATAGAAGCCTACCTCGATGCCTAACTACAACTATTGAATTTGTCATGAATTGTCCAACTTCACTCCACAATTTTAAAATGTAGTCACGCAATAAAAAAATAGTAATATATACATCATAAAATGTAAAACAAGACCCATATTGCTAAATTATGATTCAGGTCAAATTTTGGGTCAAGAATGATTCCATGGGGCCCACAAACAAAATCAAAAATTGAACCTTTGTGGATGATTTCCCACTTTTTCCTCTCTTTAAGCTCTCGGTTTGTTGTAAGAATGGTATAATAAGTGATAGAAAATAGGGTGGAAAAGAGGGTTAAATAGTTCCAGTTGCCTCTTCAGCGATCACCCAGTATCCTAGGTGACAATCGCTTAAGCGACTCGCCTATCGCTTACGCAATCTGGAATTAGGGGTCAGGTATTGCTTAAGCTATCTCCAAGTCGCTTAAGTGATACCTGTTGGTCAATGTCCACTTAAGTGAGATTATCGCATACGCGACGTCTGCTTAAGCGATACTATGTTCACTTAAGCAGTTCCAGCAGTAACCTGATCCACCAGATTTTGCTAAGTCTGGAATAGACTTCGATCGGGCGCTTGGGATTCATTCGAAACCCCATACGTACAAACAAAATATGCTACCACACTAAATTTTACATTTTGTACTTAATGGAACTATCAAAACTTTTTTTCGTGATCGTTTTGATTAAATACGGGACCTACACCTCTAGTTCCATTTTAATATAATTTGCCCAATAGCCTTAAATGTGTCCAAAAGCCACGGGACCTACACCAAGGGTCCCCTATTCTGGAGCTGATGGCACTATCAAAATTCTCATTCGAGGTCATCTACTAAGAGTTTTGGTGACCAAATACTAAATAGCAAAAGCTCTATCATAGAGAAATGGGCTTAAAATCCAAATACAAAGTTTGATAACCAAATCGACAGTTTTGACAAATCATAAATGACTTGTATCCATTATGGAAAAGCTTGAAATGATGAAAATGCATGCAAATCAAGGATATGACCTAGAGGGTCATTACAAATCAAGCCTTAGCCATACCCTGTATCTCATGAATACCTAAACTCCTAAATTAACAAAGAAGTAGTATAATATGATATAATATAGTGAAATGAATATGGAATACACACTATCACAAACAAGGTTCAATTGCAATAATCAATACAAAAGTAAATATTCAAATACAATATCAGAACAAACTAAGTTAATGACATGCAATGTAATGAAGTAATGAGGATGGATGATTTGAAAGTTATTGCTTAACTTTTTGTATACACCTATCGAGCCTCAGAACTTCCAAGGTAGGACTTATGGGGGTTCGCAACCCATATAATTTCCATAATTTCAATCCATATCTCCTATTAATTTCATGGATCAAGGTTTCCACAATATCTTATAAGATGTCTCAATCAACCTTATAGGCAAGTAATCCTTTGGCCAAGAGTTTTCTAAAAATAATATTTTCTTTTATATGGGGAATATCTCAATGGTATCAATCTCATGAACATGTATAAATATATGAGGATATAATGCTCATAACCAATTAATACAAAGATATAATCAATTCAATATAGATATAAATAAGCTTGGAATCAACTCCACATGACAATTTTCCATGATGTATGCAATCATAGGGCACCACTAGAATAAATAGCCATGAATGACATTAATAATATCATTAAAGACCTTCATTCGATATCATTAATATGATAAAGTCAATTTAATGCACAATAATAACTATGGTAATTTAATACACAATTATGGCCTATGATAACAAGTCAAGCCCTCACTCAAGGACACACAGTAACAAATATAGAACTTAAATCCACAATCATAGCCAATAATATAAATTCAAGCCCCACTCGGGCATCAACACCATATATGTCATGACTCTAACCAGGTCCTGGCCGTGATGGATATCTCAAGCCCACCATAGGGCGGAAACTACCCCCTAGCCTAACCAACTGAGCATAATAAAATAATAGTAAAAGAAAAAAAAATAATAAGAATGATATATAAACCAATAGTAAGGTTCTGTAAATCCAAAACAAATAACCAACCCACACTTTGTCCATAAAAGCCTCAAAAAACAGAATACCAAATAGGTTGGGACTTTCCCCCGACCGTGACAATAGAACTCTTCAATTCCCAAAATATGAAAAGAAAACCTAATAAAAAAAGTAAAGCTTTTTGGATGATGGAGGATCACCACTTCACAGCAACTCAATTAATAGTCGGACCACCTAAAACTGCACACGAGTAAACAAAGAACCCTGGGACCCTACATCATGATATGATGTTGCGTCCAAGGATGGTCAGTGGGATAAGAACTAGCATATAGCTCGAGAAAAGTGATAAAATAGTGTAATGTCCAAAACTAGTCAAACCACATGAACACGTTAGTACATACATATATATAGGATGTTGGGATAGAGTAAAGGGCCATGAACATGAGGGTTTAAAAACAATAATTTGGATTGTGTGTCTTTATCCAACCTAAGGGAACCCATGGGCTATATGGGTTTATCTCCCTCTGCTAAAAGGGTCCTAGCGCGTGTTAGCTGCATGAACTAGGAAAATCCAAGGAAGGGCCAAAAGCACCAAGGTTCTTTCCATTCCAAATATATACAATGTGTGTGTGAACTATGAACACGATCATAAAGGCCCCCATACTGATAAATGTGGTTTCTAGTCTTGGTCCGCCCAGAACCTCCACCTTTACGGTGAGCTACACAACCCTCTTTAAGCCTAAATTAAAACATTTGCATATAATCCCATTCGTTAACCTAGGAGTCATTTATTAAGGCATTTACCATTGGTATCATCATACCAATTATTCTTGCAAGCTAAGTCAAATTATTCCATTCCAATCCAATTAAATCAATTGAATCTGAAGTTCCATTTTAATACCAAACTATGGCCACCAAGGCCTTTAAATCCAATTTTTAATCCATGTGTTAATTATAATGCAATAGTTCCAAAAGTGAGTTAAACCATGTAAATTCTACATTTAAAACCAAAGTTCATAAAGGTAGGTTGAGGAGATTACCATTATCAAGCCAAAATCCAAAAACTGGGGAAAACCATGTTCCCCTTTTTAAATTCCCATAACCATGCACCTATTCAATTCAAAAACCATAATTTAAAGCATGAATTTCATATTCAAACATGGGGAAAGCAATTCCAAAAGTAAACAATCCAAAATCCTCAACCCAATTACAAACCCACAATTAAATTCACATGAACAATATGTAAACATATGCCTTAATATAAAAATCAAGTTAGGGAGTAGAGACATGCCTGAAACACCAATAAAGTTGGAGGGAAAATCACCAATGGAAGCCAAGATGATTAATTCCTTAAAACCCTAGATTTCTCTTGATTTTAGAAGTTTGAGATGAGAGAATACTGTTTTTATAATTTGTTAAATAATGAAAAAAAGGGACCCTAGGGGTGTTTTAAGTTGTGGGATAATAGTTGGATAGGAGGAAAGGACCAAAATACCCTTTGTAAAAATGTGAACAAAAACTGTCATTAGTATTACGAGTCAAGTAATGACTCATAATGACTGGTCACAAGTCTTTGCCTGGACTCGTAGTCTGGGCAGCAACTCAGGGAAACCTCACTATTATGACCATGAGTGGTACATCATAACTCGTTGCCAAACATCATAACTTGTGATGTCGACTCGTGTTCAGGGCAAAAACCTTAGGCTATCTCACTGTTATGGTCACAAGTTCCTCACTATGACTTGTGACCTTACCTAATAACTTATGAGGTCTAGTTGTGATCTAAATAGTAACCTTGGGCAACTTCACTGGTGAGACGAAGAGTTTCACCTAATGACTCATGACGAGTTATAACGACTCGTCACTTGAGTCGTTTCTTAGGCAGTGTCCAATTTCCTTTAAAATTTTCAAATTACCAAAACCTAGGGCATTACAATATATAATCTCAAATTAGTAATAATTTGCATATAAGCCCCCACTCGGGCTCATGATAATAAATGATATCTCAAGCTAATAATAATGTTCATACAGGCCACATACATGGTAACACAAAATAATAATAATCCCAATAATAATATCTCATGAAACTACCAAACCTAGCTTGTTCCGTACTATAAGGCTCATCATTCCCACGGATGACATTATTGACCTGATTCATCATAAAAACTATGCTAGTTATCAACATGTTCTAATAAGAGGTACTAATCGCTGGTAATTATCTCAACTATTACAAGTCCATTTATAGTGTAAGTATTTACTAAACCTCAGTCATTCCATAAAAGGTAAGAAAAACATAATTATCCTCTAGAAGATCAGTAAGTTAGAGACAAGCTTATAATATAAGTAATCTCTATCGATTATCAAAGGTCACTGAATTATCTATCTAAAATCTATTCTAAGAATATCCACGAGTATCAAAACTAACTAATATAAGAAATTATTTAACTACAATCCATCATAAGACTCTTGTACCAACAGAGTTAGACTATTTCATCAAAGTGGAACCCCCATTTCTAAATAAATTACAAAATACAAGTAACCAAGTAAACAACACATAAACACTCTAGAGAAAGTGAAGGTACATCTCAACTTGCTGTTAAGAAAGATCAATATGCCAAAACACAGTCCAAAGCATCAACTATAAGGTCTAATCCCTCAAATAATCTCCATACATGACCAATCTAATCAATTATGGCATCTACAAGTCAAAAAGAGTCCAACGATACCTATATCAACTATATTTGTTCCAGGTTCATAATCCACTTTGAAAATTATTTCCAAAAATACAAGGATAAAATTAGGATTTTATTTTAAAAACAAGTACTCCATATTGATAGGAGTCAATATCTGAAAACCCATGCAAAAACATGTAAAATCAAACTTGAAATTGAAGAAAGTCCAATTTTATACTTTAGCGGGTAAGAACTCCAAAATCGAGTTCAAAATCAATGATTTAATGATGAAAACATGAATTAATCAATGGAAAATAATGAAATACTAGTTTATAAGCTCACCTAAAGTTTAAATCTGCAAAACACACGTTAAAACTCTCAAAATTGAGCTTGGAAGCTTTTAGAAAATCGTGGAATTGGGTATTTGAATCTCAATTTTGGATAGAAGTCTTAAAAAAGGAAATGGTTATTCTTATAATTGATAAATTTAAAGTTATAATCACATATACAAGGATTATACAAGAAAAATGCATCGAAATATATCAAAAATGGAGCTTTCTAGCCCTCAAAATGTCAAAAATATGAAATAATTTTAGTCTGGTCTTAAACTCCGCGATAGCTACTAAAGTAGCACTTTGACCAATAAAAAAGACTGATCAAAGGGTGAAAATACCACTAAATTAGTAAAATGGTTGATTTAATGGCTTGATCAAATATTTAATGACCACTAAAGTGGTCAACAAGCAGCTTTAGTGGCTACACCAACACCAGCAATTTTAAAAACTTATATTTGATGCTAGAAACTCATCTCAAACCTTATGGACATGAACCAATAGTTCAAATTGATTAAAAATCATGTTTCAAATTTAATGAAATTATTAACTTTATAAAAAGAGGTTGTTTACAATAAATTAACTCCCGAGACTCCTTTTATGCTTTATTTTTTTAAAAAAAAATAGGGCCTGAGCATCACCCCCAGGCCTTATTATTAATCACAGGAAGTTGTACATAGAGAGGGGAATAAACTTGACCTTCATTATGTGAATATAGATAAATGAAAATGACAGTAAATAAAATATACAAAGAATGTTCTTCTATCTCTATGGTATACAAAGACTACTCTAAGGTGGCTCATGTAACTTTTTTAACTTTCTTCTTCTAAAACTTTGCATACCCAGTTTGTCTAGCTGAAAATAGCCTGCAACCTCTGCGGGAAGGTGAAAGAAATGGAAATAATGTTGAGGTTGATCTGACAAATGACTGACTTTGGATAAAGCACCAACTCCACAGTTGGCTTCCCTGTAAACATGTCTGCAGATGCACAATTAGAACTGTGCAATGAGATTAAGCAAAGACTCAATTAGAGGTTGTAGTTGCCATGGGATTGGTATCTGCACTCTTATCTACCTGACCAAGAGTTAAGAGTCCACTTCTAATATAACCTGTTGAATGTTATTCCTCAGACACCAAGATAATCCCTAGATAACAGCCTACACATCTGCTTGATTATTGGTACCCTGGCCTAAAGGTGTGCATGGGCATAAATGAGATCACCATTATTATCTCTAATAACCCCCTCTCCTACTATAATCCTTCCAGGATTAGTGAGAGCACTTCTATCAGAATTTAACTTGATCATATTAGCTAGTGGTTTAGACCAATACGCAGTTGCTACTTTGGTCTCTTATCTTCTTTTCTTAATATATGCTATCAAGTAAGACCATCTAGTAGGCCAGGGAATGTAAGAGAAGGCAGTGTGCAATAAGTGATGGATGTCCTTATAGATGAGAAATTTAACTTTGGACAATTGAGGTTGTTTTTCACTTGACAGCACACCTATGTTTCCAAAACAAATTCCAATAGATAATCATGGGAAGAGCCTACATCACCAACTTGTGATCATTATTATTGGCCTTATAACTCCACCACATCATTAGCAAATTTCTTAGTAAAGATATATCCTGAATCATACCCAAAGAGGAAGAGAAATAATGCTAGATGAGTTATCGAAGGGTCCATTAAAAAAGGTATGTGGGATGGTGTCCCATCCAGAAGTAGAACAACCATAGGTAGTAGGAGCAATATCAAATTGGGTGAGTCTATCATTTGTAACCAATTTTCTTCTCAAAACTTTTCAAAGAAGGAAGGAGCATTTAAATGGTATCAACCTATGCCAAGTGTAAGTAATCATCATGGTTTTGTCTCTTTGTTCTCTACTTAGTCCCCAGGCAGAAGAACAACTAAATTCTCCACTTTCAGTCTGTATCTAAATTGGAAAATCAGTTGTTCCTTCTTTGAAATTAAATGAGACTTTAAGGACAAATTATTGTAGTTGTGGGGGAAGAATTGTGGTTAATTTTTGCACATTCCATGCACCCTCAGTTATGAATGCTGTAACCTTAACATTGTTTGATCTAATACCATCAACTCTATAATTATGTAGAGGTCCCAGACCAGACCAATTATCCTACCAAAAGAAATATGTACCTGATCTAATTCTCCAAAATATATGATTTTTCGCTTCCTTCTTATTTTTTATCATGTCCTTCCATAGCTGAGATTACCCATTGCAGACTTTCCTATCCATAGCATTAACTCTCTGACAGTATTTGGCTAGTAAAAAATTTCCCAAAAGAGTGTTTCTGGTCTTTAAGATCCACCATTGCTTCAACTGAAGTGATCTACATGTATGAGTAATGTGCCTGATACTAATTCCTCCCTCATTAGTAGGATAGCAAAGAGTTTTCAAAGATGCCCAATGATACTTCTTGTCTTTCCATCCCCAGAAGAAATCAACAAATAGGCTCACAAGATTTTTAAGAATAGTCTTGGGGGGTATGCATGCGTAAAGGATATGGATGGGAATTGATTATAGGACATGTTTTATTAAGATAGATTTACCACCATAACTAAGCAATCTGGAGTACCAACTTGATATTCTAGAAGTAATTTTACTGACCAACCCAGCATAATGACTGATTCTTTTTCTACTAATATTGATTGGGCATCCAAGGTATGTGATGGGGTTGTGTTTCTGCTGAAAACCAGTTTCAAATTTAACCCTTGTAACAGTGGAGAAAAAAGCTTGATCTGGTAAAAGAAAGTGACTTTTGTCCTTGTTGATCATTTGGCCTGATACCACTTTATAAGATGCTAAGGTACTCATAAGTAGTCTCAAGGTTTGTCTTCTAGCAGTAATGAATATGATTATGTCATCAGCAAAACTGAGATGATTAATCTGAGGTCTATGTCTTGCCATGTGAAAAACATAATACTGAGAATGATGGTGCAACGTGTTTAGGGCTCTTGACAGAACTTCATCCCCAAGAATGAATACTAAACAAGTCCGAACTAATTGAATACTTGTGTTAGAAATTCCTCGAATCAGTTTGCCATCCCTAGACAATGGAAGAAGTCTTGCGCTGTGTGTTGTGTATGTCTCAGGCGACGGCGGAGATTAGGGGAGAGGGGGTCACCATACTTCAATCCTATGGTAGAGTGGAAAAAATCATGTCTAGTACTATTTACCAACATAGAGTACCAGTTGTTTGATAGAATCCTCCAAATTATGTTAATAAGATTCTCACCATATTAAAATCTCCTCAGAACAAGGCAAGTATAAGACCAAGACACCCTGTCATAGGCCTTTTCCATGTCAAGTTTAATATCCACATTTCCACCTATCACTGAATGCTTAATTCCACTGATTATTTCCTGGGCCCTTTTAGGCTATTTTAACTAGTTTTCGTTTAAGAGGTCTAACTGCAAAATAAAGTCTCAAGACCCAAACTATCTATGCTACTAATCCAAAATTTATATTTTGGATCTATTAGAACTTTCCAAATTATCATTCAAATCTCAAATCACAAAACATTGACCAGAGTCAAACTAATCCTTTTAAGGATATTCAAAATTACAAACTCATATAAAACGCTCTTGAATGCATCAAATACCATTAGAACAATGCCCATAACTCATAAATATGATTAAAAATTATGAGAGAGAATAAAATAGTTAAAACATAGAAAATTCTAAAAATCACTATAAGGATCATTACATTCTGCCTCCATTTTCTTTGCTTTAATTGAGCTAGTGTTTATGAAAAGATTTTTCATGAAGAAGAATGTTCATGTTATACCAGTAAAAAACCAAGAAATTTACATTAAATGTATTATTCTATCAAGTGCTCCATATGTAGGTGTAAGCAAAGTTGCAAAGCACGGCCTCGCAAATAATAGTAAATATGCATGGACATATCATACTCTTTGTCATGTTTATCAATTGATTGTTGTTATATTGAAGAAATATCATGTGATACAAAGTGTACAAAACCATGGAGTCCGTTATCATCTTATATTTGTATGTACAATGAGTGGTGCATTGCACTTTATTATTAGGAGAAAACAGGGGTGAAGCTTCCTTGAATTTTCACTGATGTTTTTATGGATTTTCTCTAACTTGAACAGTCAAATGGTTATTTTTGAGATTGTTTTTATAAATGCAAGATCATTATCTCTATTTCTTTTGTTTCACAATGATCCGATTCAATCTACTATGAAATGTTAGATATTTTGGGGTCTTCATCACTTCTAGGAATTTTTTACATGCCCCAAAAGTTTTCATCAAGAACCTGAAGGTGCCATTACCTTCCATACTTCATAACATAGCCAATAAATCACACAAAATAGATGTTTTATTCCTGAACCTTTCTAAGAACTAATTTGATGGGTGTGTTAAATTTTTCTCGTTAGTGTGTCTCGACTAGAATCTTGAGGATAAGGTTCTCAGTTTAGGAGAAAGGGGAGTATTATTGAGAACTAAACTGA
>JAPEIP010000012.1:107668664-107682349 GCA_026120095.1 Capsicum chinense | reverse complement strand
TTAAAACATAGAAAATTCTAAAAATCACTATAAGGATCATTACATTCTGCCTCCATTTTCTTTGCTTTAATTGAGCTAGTGTTTATGAAAAGATTTTTCATGAAGAAGAATGTTCATGTTATACCAGTAAAAAACCAAGAAATTTACATTAAATGTATTATTCTATCAAGTGCTCCATATGTAGGTGTAAGCAAAGTTGCAAAGCACGGCCTCGCAAATAATAGTAAATATGCATGGACATATCATACTCTTTGTCATGTTTATCAATTGATTGTTGTTATATTGAAGAAATATCATGTGATACAAAGTGTACAAAACCATGGAGTCCGTTATCATCTTATATTTGTATGTACAATGAGTGGTGCATTGCACTTTATTATTAGGAGAAAACAGGGGTGAAGCTTCCTTGAATTTTCACTGATGTTTTTATGGATTTTCTCTAACTTGAACAGTCAAATGGTTATTTTTGAGATTGTTTTTATAAATGCAAGATCATTATCTCTATTTCTTTTGTTTCACAATGATCCGATTCAATCTACTATGAAATGTTAGATATTTTGGGGTCTTCATCACTTCTAGGAATTTTTTACATGCCCCAAAAGTTTTCATCAAGAACCTGAAGGTGCCATTACCTTCCATACTTCATAACATAGCCAATAAATCACACAAAATAGATGTTTTATTCCTGAACCTTTCTAAGAACTAATTTGATGGGTGTGTTAAATTTTTCTCGTTAGTGTGTCTCGACTAGAATCTTGAGGATAAGGTTCTCAGTTTAGGAGAAAGGGGAGTATTATTGAGAACTAAACTGACTACATATGGGTTGATAGGTTTAAAAGGGTACATGAGACAGATCTAGTTGGGATTATTGGGTCGTTCAAAATATTGGAGAGTTCTTTGGGATCTAAGCCCAATCATCAAATGGTTAAATAGGACTTGGATTAGACAGAACAATTTATGCTTATTGTGAAATCAAATGGACGAATGTCCTCATCTCGTTCTTCTTGGTTCTACTTCTCATGCCTTTCTTTAGTTCTCTTCTATCTTACTTAAGTTTTGTATATTATATTTTCATTAATTTTGTCTTACTTTTTTGGATTGTAATCATTGACTAGTACTATTAATATAATATGTATTTTTGAGTTTTTACAAATATTAATTTCAAGATAGTAAGACATGAATGAGAATAACATGAAAACTTGAAAATATTTTTGAGATCATGAAAATAATATTTAAAATGTGGGAGTTTGTGATTTATGATAAAGTCAATATTATAATTAGTGTTGAATTTAATTTAGAAGAATGAGATAAGAAATCTTTTAGACATTTTTGTATTGTGTCAAACCCACAGAATTCTTGAAATATATTTAATATGGTGGTCGTTCATGAGTTTTTTTATTAGTATATGACTAGTTTATGAAATCATTAAATTGATAATTATAATTTCTCGCAAGAGTAGTATTCTTTCATGAAAGAGTGTCACTTGAAATGTCATCTTCTTATGACAAGATGGGTATATTAAAATATAATTATTTGTATAGACATGAACATTGGTGAAATGCTACTCGCCTTTTGTTGGTCAATAAAGACAAAGATTATTTAATAATTAACAATGATTAGTATTTGTTGATAAGTTCTTTGGGCTTGAATATAGCATAAATTATTTCTAATCGGCGATCATGGTGAATGCTTTTTATGGTCAATGATAATTGCATGACCTAATTGCATATGCAAACATATGTCAATAAAGAAAATGAACATGATATGGAAGACTACTTCTGAGTCAATCCCTAAAGGAAGTCAACATTGAAATTCTATTGCATAACACAATCAATTCAAGCTCCATTTTGTATCAATTAACAAGTAAACGCCTCAATGAGATCTCAATAAAATTAGTGGCTCAAAAAAAATTTAATCAGAGGCCTTAAGTATATGCAAATACACATAAAAACAATAATTTATAGTTGTCTTTTTTCAAAAACTTTTTAAAAATATAATATTCTAGAATGACATACAAAAATTAATTAAACTTGCGTAGTATTATAAAATTGAGTAATACTAGTAAATAAGATATTATTGTTGTGTTTGCAATACATTACCTTGGATGTTTTTTGTAAAAAAATTATTTATTAATACAAAGATTTAAGTTATTTAGTGGAAAACTCTATACAATATTTGTTAAAAAACAGATAGTTTACATTTTTTATTTTAACAAAAAATTTCTCTTTTTGTGACAATCTTCAATACTTTTCAAGTGAATAAAATCATTAAACTCCATAAAATTTTTTGGACCTTAATATCTTAGGGGCCTAAAGTAAATGCTTCACTAGTTTCACCCTTAAAACGCCTCAAAGTTGGACTAAACGGTCATCTCCCAATAATCAATGTGAGTAGTTTGTTGTATTTTCAACTCAAATTTGCTATTTTTATATGTAAACATCTTCAACCACTTCATCAAAAGAATTTTACTTTGCTATCAAATTTTAACGTGAATTTACTCTACTTTTATATTTGTGGAGGATGAGAGAGGGATAAAGATATTAATCATTAGCAGTATATTGCCTATTGTTACATGTTGTGAAGCCCGTGATGAGTTTTCTGCTATTATATGACAAGACAATGAAATCATCATATTGATAATTATACTTCTTCACAAGAATAATGTTCTTTCATGAAAGAGTGTCAAGTGAAATATTATTTTTTATTGAAAAGGTGTGTCAATTAAAATACAATGATTTACTTAGACACGAACGTCGATGAAAGGTTATCCACCTTTTGTTGGTCAATAAAAATGATAATTATTTAATGATTCATAATGATTAGCACTTATTGACAAGTTCTTTTATATCATAGAACTTCTGGGGAAGTTAGTCAAATACGCAATTGAGTGCTTCTAGAAACACGCAATTAATTCCATATAAAAATGGATTAAACTATCCTAGCTTGAATTACATCAAAGTGTGGGGGTGTTAGGTTGAAGTAAAAGTTTTTATAGTCAAAAATGATATAAATTGAACTAATAATTATTATTTTATATTTTCATAGGATATACCATCAATAAAGAATATTGATTTCAAATATAATTAGAAAATGTTGTTTTACTGAAATTAGTATTATGTCAAAAGAATGATATATGTCTTTAGTGGATATCGTTATGGTAGTTAGTGAAATTCTTCACATAACTAGTTCTATTTTAGTAAACACTAAGTTATTAACTAATCATTTGATAGTTGATAATATGACTTTTCATTAAAGGTCATATTCTTTACATGAATGGATGTAAAATTGAAAGGTTGTGACTTTCATGATAAGATGTGTTTGTTGAAAGATAAGACATTTCATTAAATGTACAATGACCGGATGTCACTTGAAAGATCGTGACTTTTCATGATAAGATTTGTTTATTGAAAGACAATTCTTTGAAAAGATAAGACGATTCATTGAATGTGTAAATCATTGATCTATAAATTGAAGAACCGATAAATAATACGGATAAAAATCAATAATGGTTTGGATATTCACTTTAATAGGATAGTTGAAGAAGTAGACTTACAAGAAGTGGAATGATTGAGAAATATATATTGTTAAAAGGTTATGGCTCCAACTAAAGTCAATCATCCACAAGTATTGATATAATGACATCACTTTATGTGTAATCATCAATAAATGATATATCCTATTTTCTAAGAGTAATTTTCACTATAATAAATATGTTGTAGTTAATTGAGACATATAATGATATAAATGGAATCACCGGATCAACTAATATTATATCCACGAATGAATATATTTTTATTATTGGTGGAAGAGTGTGTCTTAAGAATATCCAAATATATATATATCACCCAGTCTATAAAGGAGAATAAATTTATAACTTTAGACAAAACCGATGAAGAAGTTGAATGGCATTAAGCTCAAGTTGTTAGCACATGTATACATACATTACAATAGTCAAATGGTAATTAAAAAGTTATGAGTATTATGTATAATGAAAAGTTTCATCATATATAATGAAGACATAATACCATTAGACAATTATACTCTAGTGAAATTATCACAATTGACTCAATTATGCTCTAGTGAAATTATCACAATTGACTATGTATAGTCAAGAGATAATATGTTGGATCCACTTAAAACGGCCAAACTAGAGAGGTGACTGAAAGACCATCGAAGGAAAATGGAAATATGAATGAGGACAAGTTATCATGGAGGTAACTCAATCTAGAATACTGGAGATCCTAAGATCAAGGTTCAAGGAGATCAAATAAAGTGATTGATGATAGTTCAACATTGACAAAATAATATTTTGTTCCATTGTCATGATGATACAATGTTCAACATCAACGTGTACAACTAATTGTTGTTATGTATAAACCTTCCATTGAAAATCTCATGATAAAATTCTACCCAAATTTAAGGTTATAAAAGTTAGGCTAAGCTAGTTTCTAGTAAAATTAGAGCATTGTATCATCTAGGAAAATCCAATAATAATTTGGGAAAGTTTTATGGTGTTTGATTTAATTCCTAGTTAGTTAATATGATAATAAATTTATAGGATTTTATGAAATCTAATTTAGATAAGTAGAACTCAAAAATTGATCTTAGCGTAAAGAGCATTGTTTGGAATATCTCACATTTAAGGTGTGTTGCAAGAAAATTTTTTTTTGAGCAAAACTAGATATTTTATCACATCGATGCTTCTATAACGGCATGCACTCTACTACTACAAAGCAGTGTCGTTCTAGCAGAGACATTCCCACTACAGCAATGGTCAAAGTTGGTCAATTTTCGTTATAGCGGCAGGTGCTGCTATAGCTTATTCTCCAGAAATAGTTTACTTTTCTAAAACTTATTTTGGGATAAAGGAGGAGCAATTATGGGCGATTCTCACTAGATTTTAACACCGTTAAGGTAAGAATTTCTTTTTCGTTAACTAGCAATTGATATTTAAGCCTTAGAATTGCTAATTTATGGAGTTCAAAGAGGGTTTTAGGGCTGCTTTTTATTATTTTCTTGTTCAAGGGAGAAAATTAAGTAATAAGCTAATGGATTTTGATTATTAACAGTTAATTTAACCTTGCATTCTGTAAGTTCACTGATTAATCCTTGAAATTAATAGTGTTAGGTTAATTATGATAGAAAAACCTTAGAACGAGAAGGGATTGATCATGAACCTGACCTTTAGGATTTGGATGTGAGTTATAAATCCCAACATGATAGATTATTTCATTAATTATGTATTTATATGCATATTTTAGACTAAGAGAAATCAAAAATTGCATAGAGGGGTAAAGCTCAGACTTAACATAATTGTGCAACATTAGTTCGAGATAGTTCAATTTATACCTACCTCATTAATTAGGTGTGTCATGTTAATTCATGTTATTTGGTGGGGTCAATGTAAAGAAATTTTATGTTGTTGTATGATTTTGACCTAACTCATTGCTAAATGTGAAATATTCAGTATTTGAAACATTCTCATGGTTAAATAGTGAAACAAGGTCTATAGATGGTTGTGTCTGAGATTTAGTATATGGATGGAATTTTTCCCCTGTAGGTCATGGCTATAGTGTAGATGTTTTACCTATAGCGTGTATGTACAAGTGTTAGGTGAGTTTAATGGTTTCATGAGTGAACTAGAGAATATATATTATGCTTGGTAATTGTTCAAATGTCTTAACTTGGCTTGACTAAACATGACTTGGTGATATTTTGTTGACTTTTTGGTTTTAATCCTAAGCTACTTATTTGTTGTTTTTTATGCTAAGTGTATGTTGGTTTGAGCATGGATCAACTTGTTGTACAATAATCTATTTATGTCTTCATATTCTCATCTTAAGTTGGACAAATAATCCTACCAGTACATTGTTGCTTTCTTGTGGCTAATTCTACACCTTCTCTTACTTTTACAAGTGCAGATCATATTCCAGCGACTCCTACTAGACCTCACTTGTGATTCCAACGACTGAGTTTAGGTTTCAAGATGAGCGGCATATCCAGTCTCTCATAATATCTTTCCATTATTACATAATTTTTATTTCTGGACTTATGCTTTCTTTTTAGTTTTGGGGATGCATCCCCTTCTTGACAATCTTATATATTTTGGTACGGATGACTTTCGGTTTCTAGGGATGATTTTGATTAAGTACAATGTTTTTCATTTAGTTGTACTGATGTTTGGTTTGGATTTGAATTTATTTATTTATGGATTAGTCCCTTGACTCTTCTAAGTGTTGATTATGAGTTAGTATTTTGGGATAGATGGTTCTCTCATCGGGTGAGTAGTGCGGGTACCACTCATAAAGGGTTTGAATCGTGACAAAGTTGATATTAGAGCCTAGGTTCATAGATCTTTTCATACCAAAATGGGTCTAGTTGAGTCTCACAGAACAATAGTAAACGTCTGTACTTTTCTTTGGGAGCTATAGGGCTTTAGGATATCTATCATTCTTATTTTTTTCATGCTATAAATTGACTCCAATTGGTATTTAGTGATCCAAATTAGCATCTAATATTTTTAATTTTTGTCTGTGGATGGTAAATACTAGATCAAATAAAACCTGACCAACAGCCGCTATGTCGGTCGCTCCAGCTATAGAGCATGCTATAAAGGAAAGAGGATGAGTGGAAGGGAGAAGTAGGAGAAGGATGGGACATTCGACACACTCTAGGGGAGGAGCTCAAGCAATAGTTGGATAGACCTTTGAAAGGCTAGTATCACCTCCCCCACCACTGGATCAAGTTAAATAAAAGAAAGTAGTAGAGGGGCAGAGAGTAGAGCCTGAGGTGGTAGCACTAACTGAGGTTATTGCACTACCTCATATGTCTGATGAGGTTGTTCAATAGGTGTTATATTTTCTAAGTGGGTTGATGGGTACTGCAGAAACATATATGGTACCAGCATTTCAGGCTCTAATTGTTTATCCTACTATTGTTATGGCTTCTTGGATGGTTGAAGCTTACGAAAATGATATTTTTGCTCATCTGGATTTGTATTCATTGATGACTGATATGAAACATGAGTTATTGATAAATTTTTGAAAATAAAACCACCTACCTTCCAGGGTATTGAGTCTGTAGATAATTTTGAGTTCATTATTGACTATTATGAGAGGTTGCACAAAATAGGTATTATAAAGCAACATGGAGTTGAGTTTGTGACTTTTATATTAGAAATGGATGCTAAGAAATGGTAGAGGTTTATGACTTTATAACAATTTTATGCTTTGTTCTTAGAGAATTATCTACCTTGTGTACTTCAGGATTACGAGAAGGATGAATTTTTGTCATTGGAGTAGGTGGCAAGTCAGTTGTAGCCTATGAGGCTAAGCTCCATGCCTTGTCTCGCTATGACACTCAGTTGTTAAATACTAAGAAGTAGAGGATTTGCCTCTACATGAAGGGTTTGAATTATGATCTACAGGTTTTATCTATGCATGTCTTTCATAGGAAAAGGGTTCAATGAAGTTTCTGACTATCTAAAGAAGTAGGAGGGGGTAACTGTAACACCCCGCATTTTGGGGATATAATTCAAATTATTATTCCTACATTAATAAACTTGAATCCAATGATTCATATATAAATATAAGTGTCATAATCATTTACCTAGTGTGTAAATTGCTTTTGAAGAAAAGAATATTCATAGGAAACACCTACAGCAAAGTTGAGTTAAGAACTTTTGATTCGACCAAATTTTGGTATTCGATTCTAAAAGGGTAAACTTTGAACATATCTAACTTCTGGGATATATTGAATTTTCAGGCTTTAGACCAACCATATTAAACATAATTTAGTCCTATTTATAACATATCCAAGTTTTACGAAATCTGATACATGAGCTAAAAGTTTTGAGCCTTTTCATGAGGAACCACTGAGGGTCCACGATTTTGATGTGGTATGGACCTTGTGCTCTGATATTTCACCGTGGCAAGAACCTATTTTAACAAATGCTAAAACCCAAATTTCTTCTTAGTTTTCAGGGGCTAAAGTGGTCATTTACGTCCTACACTATCCTATAACTGATAGCAATGTGAATTCATCATTCCGTAACCTCAAAACACATCAAATACGTAATATCTCTTCTCCCAAATCCTCAAGAACACCAATTAAGGGTTCTTCTCCAAAAATTCAACTTCCAAGGCTTCTAATTCAAGTTTCTTCTCTATGTTTGCTCACCAATTTCATTGTCAAGGGTATGAGAAATAAATTCAAGTGTTCATATCAATTCTAAGCTAGGGTTCAAGCTTTAAAGTCATGGATTCAAGATTTTCTCTTAATTACATTCATTAAAAAGGCATGCTACTCTTCCCCATCTATTATTTTATAAAAGCATGTGTTTAAAATAGTTATTTATGCGGTTTTGATATTGGTTTTGGAACATGGGTTGAGGGTTTTGAATGTTTGTTTTTGAACAGTGCTTTCCCATGGTTTACATATAATTTTTCATACTTTATTCATGGTTTTGAACTTTTGGGGTGCATGGGTATGATGAATAAACTAAGAGATTGTGAATTCCCTTAATTTGTGAATATTGACCATTGAAGTGATAATGACCTCAACCCCATATTGTGAAATTGATTTTGAATATTAAAAGTATTCACATTGAACTACTCTTAAACTATTGCATAATATGAAAAGCAAATAAAGCATAATGATTTTGAATTGAACCTTATGGGGTTGTGTAATTCCTAAAGCTAATGTATAATTGAATCAAGGGGGTTGTGAATTCCTCCAAGTGATGATAATTGGTTTGGAAAGTTGACATTACCTTGCAAGTGTAGTTGGTATGGAGATACCAATAATGTATGCCTGAATGTGTAATATGGTTTAGTGAATGAGAATGTGTGATAAATGATTTAATGGGGCTTAAAATAGGATTGTGTAGCTAGGCCATGAAAGTGGAGGTCACGAGGGACCACAACTAAAAATTGCATTTGACAGCGCGGGGGTCTTAAATGGTCTGGGGTTCGAGTCCCGTTGCCTATGACTAGGTGGTTCGAGTCTCCTTATTATATGATTGGGAGGTTCGAGTTCCCAATATCATATTACATAATTGGGTGCTTAAATCACCTTTAGTATATGATTGGGAGGTTTGAGTACCCCGTGCATATATATAAGATTATTCTACAGTTCCTGTGGCTGCACACACTCGGGCCCAACCAGGGGGTGAGAGATGGGGCCCATATAACTTGTGGGTACTATTACATGAAGGTTGAGCTATACAATTCAGGCTAAAGTTTTAAAGTTCATATTAAGTCTTGTTCCCTATCCCAATATTTGATAGATAGATATACATATATATATATATATATATGTATTAGCATTTGATTGTGTGCATTTAAATTGAATGATTATGAACTGTCGATCATGGCACTATTTTTTTCCCTTACCTTAGTTACATACTAGCTCTCAACTCGCTAACCATCTCCGGATGTTGTATCCTCACGCGATGCAGGGTTCAAAAATACTTACATTTTTTCTACACAGTTACAGGTGGTCGTTGGATATGTTTGTGAGTCAACTTGAAGTGGTGAGCTTCCATATTTCAGAAAACCTCATTTCATGACTTGGTTTCCTTATGTCATATACTTTTTTTTGGTGTAGTTTTGGCTATCGTCAGGGGCATATCCTGACTTAGATTGATTTTGGTTCTGTCTAGAGGCTTTATGGATTACTGTGAACTTGGGATTGGTTGTTGAATTCTTAGACTCCTTTTGAGTCATACTTATCTATCTTGTTTTAAGATTAGAATTCCATTGCTATGCGAGTATTGTGCTCCATTTGATTAGGATAAGGGGGTGGTCTCTGGTCCTCATTGGACTTGAGATTCCCGTCATGGACAGGTCTTGGTTTGGGTTATGACAAGGTTGGTATCATAGCCTAGGTTCATGGTCAATTGGGTGTCCATAAAGCCATGTCAAGTAGAGTCTCTTTTATAGGTGTATAGCACTTATAAGGGAGAGGCTATGAGGTATTTAGGAAATGTTTCTCATTCTTTCATACTTTAGATCATAAAATTATATTGTCTATATGAAATTGTTCCAACTTTCTTCCTTGCTCTAATTAGTGGGCTATGTCTCAATGTCAAGGCAATACAAGTGCAAAGCCTTTGCTTTCTAATAGTGTGGTCCTTCCCGATTGAGTTATCAAAAGTTGTAAAATATCACTAGGACTTAAAGGAGTTCATTAATGCACCAAGGTGTATTGATTCAAGCATATACCTCTAACTTCATGAATCATGTTTGTCAACCGAGGTAAGATGTGTAATTGTCTCTTTAAAGAACCTTATTGTAGATATCTTGATTAAAGGGAAAGATTTGTATTCGAATGTTTGGATAGTATTTGTATCCTAGAGGTAGTATAAATTAGGGTGTTATAACCTCTGAATTGTAAGGTGATCCCAAGGTTAGTGATATAAAGTTATATATTTAGAAGTCGGAGTGAGGGTAAATTTTTAGCAAAAAAGAGATGGTTTTAATTGCATGACCTTTATGTAAAGTGTTGGGTTTGGTATGCTCTTATGGTGTTAGTTAAGTAATATGCTTTTATGGTAGTTGGTAAAAGAGAATGGTTAGTTACAATGTTTGCATCTTTAGTTGAAATAAAAAAAGAGCTCATGAGGACTATATATTGTAGTAGTGAAATAAATCATAGGTTGTGAATGAAGGATTGGTCAGCTAATGATTTATGAATTTAGTATTCACTTAGGGAGATCTTAGAAAAAGGGGACTCAGTGGTGTTTAAAGAATCATGAAGATAGTTAGGGTATATGCATAGGTAAGCGGATGTAATATGAGGAGGTGAATGTTCCATAGACCATAATGGATTAGGTAATAAGCTTAAGATTGACTATCCTTATTAGGTGATTTTTATCTAGTAGTTGTAAGTTAGTTTAGTAGGTGAGTAGATATGTAGTAAATTTCAAGGTGTAGTAGTAATGTTGTGAAGAAGAGTGTGCTTGTGAGCCATAGTCAAGTTAAATAAGAAATTTAGGTTGCTTTCTCTCTTTAAGGGACTAGTATATTATATGGGATATTTCATTGGGGGTACATGATTGTTGCTAGAACTAAGTTTGAACTTTGAATATTGACTGTGGTGATAAGAATGTTAAATCAAGAATTGTGATGCAAAATTAGTGAGAGTGAATTTGCAATACCCCATATTTACCTAACCTAAATTAACCCATAGAACATGAGTTATCCTAAATAAAAATTTTGGAATACTCAATAATTTTCATATTAGAGCCCGCTATAGTGAGGAAATTCAATTAGCTTTCCAACGATATAAAATTTACCTAAATTCGACAGCCGGGTAAGAAGTTATGGTGATTTTAAGTTTCAGTCGTTACACATCGTCCTTCAAGCTAGTAGCGCATCGCAGAATGTGTCAAAATAGCAATTATCAATTTCCAGTGTTGCTTCATGATATTGGTGCATTGTATCATAGACCCAGTTCACAATTGTCAATTTCCAGTGTACCAACGTGATTCCACCGCGTTGTGGTGCACTTCCAGTTCACAAACAAAGTGGCAACGCAATACCACCTCATCGCGCCACCATGTAATTTCCCATTTGTCATTTTCCAGTGGCCTAGCACGATAGTGGCATGTCGTTCCAGGGGTCCAGATCAGGAAAATTTCATGAAAAAGTAAAGTTATGCCCAGGGTTAAAATAGTCTTTTCCCATGATTTTTATTCCGCCCAGATATGGGATTTAAGCCCTAAGAACGCATAAAACCCTTTATTATTCACTTTTCTCTAAAATCAAAGGTATTTCTCTCACAACAAAACAAACCCTAGCTCTTAAGAATCAAGGTCAATCCCAAGAATTTCTTCAAGAACTTCAAGAATCTCAAGAATTAAGGTATTTTAGATGTTCATCCATGGATCCTTACCTTCTATGGAGCCCAAGAATCCTTTTTCAAAATACAAGATTTATGATTTATGATTTCTATGTTTGAATTAGATTTAATTCATGTTCATGGTATTGTTTGAGTTTTAATCCATGATTTAGATTACAAGTTCCAAGAATTGACTCTAGTATGTGTTGAATTACATGTTATTCATGATAAACCCTTCAATTTACAAGTTGATTGTTATAACCATGTTAACTCTAAGTGTTTATGATTTAATGAACTAAGTATGCTTCTTATGTGTTTGATTAATTGTCTATGAGAATGAAATAATGTCATTATAGCATGCTAACATGTATTCCCCATCCATGTACAAGTTAATGCATTAAAAGTGTTTGATAAAATATCTCTGTGAATGGATTATGCCCAAGTAACTATTGTTATGTTATTCAAGATTATGCGTTGCTTTACTTTTCCTGCTATCAAGTCCTGGGGGTATTTATTACCCAATAATTTAGTTGTTTACCTAGAGCCAGTTTCAGTGACAGAATAGTATCAGTCATTTCATGATCAGTAGTACTCTCAGTCAGTTACAAAACTCAGTAGAATTTAGTAAATTACAGAACTTAGGAAAACTCAGTAATCCAATATCAGTCCAGGCCAGTTCAGTATACTCAGTTCAGTGTCCTTTAGTTAGGAGTAGGAACTAGCAACGAGCGAGTGTGGAGGTGACGACTTCTCCCGTCAGGCAGGCAAAGTCGTTAGTAGCAGTCCTATACTATAGAACTACGTAGCCAGTGTAGGATGTGAGGAGTCACCCATCAGATTAAGGCTTAGATACCTCCCAGGGGTCACCCGTCATATTAGGCTTGACTTCTTGTTTAGTGTCACCAGTCAGATAGGATTCGCCACAGCAGTGTCTTTACCCGTGGCACGGTACTGACACCCTTCCAACTGAGGTTACTGGTTGGAACCCACTTAGCTTACTCTAGGGTATGTTGGTTAAATGAGAACTCTCACAGTTTCAGTTTCAATCTCAGTCTTCAGAATAGAACTCAGTTCAGTTCTATAGAATTAGGACTATCAAATATAGTCACTCAATTATCAGTAATTCAGATTATCCGTGATCTCAGATTATCAGTATATTTAGTTATCAGTTATCAGATTCAGTTCTAGTATACTCAGTTACAGTATGCACGGTTTGTTCAGTAGTCACAGATCCTTCATGAATGCTAATCCAGCTCTTACATATCATTCAGTTAGTTATTATTCGTGCATATGAACCCATGCATTCAGCCTTACCTTATTTAGCATACTAGTACATTCCTACGTACTAATCATATACTCGTTTCTTGTGCTATGATGTTTTATATTATAGGTTCAGACGCTTAGGTTCCTGACCGTGCTTAGCTAGACTCATCCAGTAGTAGCAGATTTAGCAGTGAATCCTCATTTATTGACGATTTGCTTTTATTTCAATACTTCAGCTTAGTAGTATTTTAGTAGATGGAGTTAGCTGGGGGATTTTCCCATCAACTGTATTTTTAGACATTTTCAATTAGAGGCTTTTCAGACTAAATTTTTAGACAGTATTTTAGTTTTAGATATCATTGTTCATTATCAATATTTTAGATATTTTGAACCTTATGGCATTTCATCCTATTATTTCAGTATTATTGTTTAGTACTCACAGAAGATATCATTCATGGGTTAGCTTATGGTCCTTCAGAGTCGCACATATCGTGTGATGACTAGAGGTAGTCTCAGGTCATTACAACTTAGTATCAGAGCGTATGGTTCAACAAAGTCCTAGGGAGTTTGAAAGCCGCATC
>JAPEIP010000012.1:107653032-107668564 GCA_026120095.1 Capsicum chinense | reverse complement strand
CTCAATTATCAGTAATTCAGATTATCCGTGATCTCAGATTATCAGTATATTTAGTTATCAGTTATCAGATTCAGTTCTAGTATACTCAGTTACAGTATGCACGGTTTGTTCAGTAGTCACAGATCCTTCATGAATGCTAATCCAGCTCTTACATATCATTCAGTTAGTTATTATTCGTGCATATGAACCCATGCATTCAGCCTTACCTTATTTAGCATACTAGTACATTCCTACGTACTAATCATATACTCGTTTCTTGTGCTATGATGTTTTATATTATAGGTTCAGACGCTTAGGTTCCTGACCGTGCTTAGCTAGACTCATCCAGTAGTAGCAGATTTAGCAGTGAATCCTCATTTATTGACGATTTGCTTTTATTTCAATACTTCAGCTTAGTAGTATTTTAGTAGATGGAGTTAGCTGGGGGATTTTCCCATCAACTGTATTTTTAGACATTTTCAATTAGAGGCTTTTCAGACTAAATTTTTAGACAGTATTTTAGTTTTAGATATCATTGTTCATTATCAATATTTTAGATATTTTGAACCTTATGGCATTTCATCCTATTATTTCAGTATTATTGTTTAGTACTCACAGAAGATATCATTCATGGGTTAGCTTATGGTCCTTCAGAGTCGCACATATCGTGTGATGACTAGAGGTAGTCTCAGGTCATTACAACTTAGTATCAGAGCGTATGGTTCAACAAAGTCCTAGGGAGTTTGAAAGCCGCATCGCGTAAAGTCTTGTGCATGGGTGTGTAGTACCCCCACACTTATGGACAGGAGGCTATGAGATGTTTTTGGAAAAGTTTTCCTTCTTTCAGTGTTCATGTCATGCGAGTGAGTATAAGCTCAAGTTAAACTCTTAGTCTTTTTGTTTTCTTTGTTCCGATTACAAAACCCTTCTTTGTGTCTACCCCAGCAGGTAGATCTTCTATTCCAGCCAGACGAGTATACAAAAATTGCTTGGTTTTAGTATTCTAGAAAATCCCTTCAGTTGAGTTCAATGATAGAGTTGTTCAATTTTAGTTTCCTGATGGATCATTCATTTAATGAAGTGGGGGTAGTACCTCATTTCTAGTTGATTTAAGTTTGAATCTCTAGATTAAACTGGTAGAAAGAGAAGTTGAGAATTCTAAGTTAGTCAGTGATGAGGATTTCTATATAATGATTGTTAGGGCAATAGAAAGCTAAGAATCATGTTTCAGAAAGAAGTACTAGCAGTGGATCTTACATTATCAGGAGTAGTCCTTCAGAATGAGTTTAGTGTTTATGAGCATTATCATATCTCGGGCTCTAGAGTAAAGTGGTTTCAGTTCAATTTAGAATTTATTAAGAGGTTCACGAACTTAGAATGATGACTTTAAGCTAAGGGAGAGATGGAAGTATAGTACATGGTAGAAGACCATGCATGCTTACAGTTTTTAGTATAAGGAGTTCCAGTTCACTCTATAGAACGAATCAGGTTCCATAAGTTTAAAATTCCAAACTCAGGTCATGTAGTTCATGACACATGTATTCATCTTTCCCAGTATGCTTAATTCTCATGACTCATGTTAACTCTAAATGGTCTGTGAAGTACAGTTTATGCCATGTATTCCTCAGGCCTCAAGAGTGTGTCAAAATCATTCAGTCTTCCTTCAGTTAGATGGTGTCTCATACATCATCACAGTCTTTCTTAAATCTACTCAGTCCCATATTCAGTACCATTACAAACTTAGTTTCAGTTACCATCTCATATCATCCTCATATCAGTCATGTATTTCATAAATCGATTTTAGCTATGTAATTATGCATCAGATATGCATGTTCAATATGTAAGTTCACTCTATCAGACCAGTCATTTAATCATGCTTCAGTTGTGCATGTCTAGTTTAGTACGTAAACTCAATCTGTCTGTACTCTCTTAGCTTAACTAGTCACATTCGAGGACGAATGTTTCCAAGGGAGAGATATTCTAATACCCCAAATTTCCCTAGCCTAGATTAACCCTCAGAACATGAGTTATCCTAAATAAAAATTTTGGAATACTTAGTAATTTACATATTAGAGCCTGCCATATAGTCGGAAATTCAATTAGCTTTCAAACGATATAAAATTCCTTAAAATCTGACAATCAGGTAAGAAGTTATGGCAATTTTAAGTTTCTCATTAAATATCATCATTTTAGGCCAATAGCATATCGTGGAGTGTGTCAAAATAGCAATTGTCAATTTCAGTATTGCTCTGCGATATTGGCGCGTTGTGCCGTACACCCAGTTTACAATTGTCAATTTACAGTGTACCAATGTGATTCCACCATGTCGCGGTGCACTTCCAGTTCACAAACAAAGTGGCAACACAATACCACAACATCGCACCATTGTACAATTTCACAGTCGTCATTTTCCAGTGGCCAAGCGCGATAGTGGCGCGTCACGCCAGGGGTCCAGATCAGAAAAATTTCATGAAAAACTAAAGTTGTGCCCAAGGTTAAAGCAGTCTTTTCCTATAATTTTTATTCTACCCAGATATGGGATTTAAGCCTTAAAAATGTGTAAAACCCTTCATTATTCACTTTTCTTCAAAATCAAAAGGTATTTCTCTCTCAAGAAAACAAATCCTAGCTCTCAAGAATTAAGGTCAATCCCAAGAATTTCTTCAATAATCTCACAAATTAAGGTATGTTAGATGTTCATCCATGGATCCTTACCTTCTATAGAGCCCAAGAATCTTTTTTCAAAATACAAGATTTATGATTTATGATTTCCATGTTTGAATTAGATTGAATTCATGTTCATGGTGTTATTTGAGTTTTAATCCATGATTTAGATTAAAAGTTCCAAGGATTGACTCTAGTATGTGTTGAATTCCATGATATTCATGATAAACCCTTTAATTTGCAAGTTAATTGTTATAACCATGTTAACTCTAAGTATTTATGATTTAATCAATCAAGTATGCTTTTTATGTGTTTGATAAATTATCTATGAGAATGAAATAATGCCATTATAGCATGCTAACATGTATTCCCCATCCATGTACAAGTTAATGCATTACAAGTATTTGATGAAATATCTCTGTGAATGAATTATGCGCAAGTGAACATTGTTATGTTATTCAAGATGATGCTTTGTTTTAATTTTCCTACTATAGTGTCCTGGGGGTATTTAATACCCAATAATAGTTGTTTACCTAGAGCCAGTATCAGTGATAGAATAGTATCAGTCATGTCACAACCAGTAGTACTCTCAGTCAGTTATAGAACTCAGTAGAATTCAGTCAATTACAGAACTTAGGAAAACTCAGTAATCTTAGTATCTGTCCAGTCCAGTTCAGTATACTCAGTTCAATGTCTTTCAGTTGGGAGTAGGAACTAGCACTGAGCGAGTGTGAAGGTGATGACTTGTCCCGTTAGGCAGCCAGAGTCGTTAGTAGCAGTCTCACACTACAGAACTACATAGCTAGCATAGGATGTGAGGAGTCACCCATCAGATTAAGGCTTAGCTACCTCACAGGGGTCACCCGCCAGATTAGTCTTGACTTTCTATTCAGGGTCACCCATAGATAGGCTTGTCCATAGTAGTGTCTTTACCCATGTCATGGTACCGACACCCTTCTAATTGGGTTTATAGGTTGGACCCCACTCATATTACTCAGAGGCATGTCGGTTAGTGAGAACTCCTACTATTTCTATTTCAGTCTCAGTATCAGTCTTCATAATAGAACTTAGTTCAGTTCTATAGAATCGGGACTATTAGATACAGTTACTCAGTTATTAGTAATTTAGATTATTAATGATCTCAGATTATCAGTATATTTAGTTATCAGTTATCAGATTTAGTTCCAGTATACTCAGTTACAGTATATACAGTATGTTCTGTAGTCATAGATCCTCCATGTATGATAATCCAACTCTTGTATATCATTCAGTTAGTTATTGTTCATGCATATAAACCCATGCATTCATCCTTACCTCATTTAGCATACCAGTACATTCCCACCTACTGATTGCATACCTATTTCTTTCGTAACATAGGTTTGGACGCTGAGGTTTCTAACCACGCTTAGCCAGATTCAGCCAGTAGTAGTAGATTTAGAATTGAGTCCTTATTTATTGGGGTTATGCTTTTATTTTAGTATTTAGCTTAGCAGTATTTCAGTAGATGGAGTTAGTTGGGGGATTGTCCCATCAACTCCACTTTTAGACAATTTCAATTAGAGGCTTTTCAGACTAGATTTTTGAGATAGTATTTTAAATTCAGATGTTATTATTCATTATCATTATTTTAGATATTTTGAACCTTATGGCATTTTAGCCGATTATTCCCCAATTATTTTAGTATTATTGTTCAGTGCTCATAAATTATATCATTCATGGGTTATCTTATGGTCCTTCTGGGTTGCAAGCACCGTGTGATGACTAGGGGATAGTCTCAAATCGTTATAGAATTAGTAGGTTTAATATAATGTGTGAAAGATCTTAGGTTTATAACTTATGAAATATTAAAGTGTGTAATTGTGATATATGCATAAGGTCTAGTGTTGAAGTAGAAATGGTGGTTAAATCATTAGATGGATAAGATACTTAGGTTATAATAATAAAGTGTACTCGGTCTTGAGTCATGAATGTCATGAATGTGTAGCTTATGTTCTTAAATTCCTTAGTGTGAAGAAGTCTAAGGAGTTGTTATATGATGTTATGTAGAGCTGAATTAAGGGAAAAGAAGATAGACTATGTGGACTCTTGGTATAGTTTTAAAATTTTGTTAAGTTATAAGGTTATGATCTCAGAGGTGTAATCGAGTATTATAAGGAGTTGAAAATGGAGTGTTAAGTATTTAAAAGCACAGATGTCTATGCCCATGAAATGTAAGTTACAAGGTGATAACTTGGAAAGTTGGAGGAAGTTAAGATTAGTATCCCTGAGGGAGGTGTCCTAGAGAGAATTTAGTGGTTCTGTATTAAAGTTGTCGACAGGAGTTTGTGTGATAATGCATAGTGATACCCCCTCCCCCCCATTGTGCATATAGATTTAATGAGGGACTATACTTTCAAGATTGGGATAGTGACCTTTTAGCTAAAGGGGAGATGATGCAAATCTTAAATTTTCTCATGCTGGTGAGTTTCTTGGATGAGTCATGATAAGCCTATTCTTACTTTAGCAAATTCCTCCTATTTTGGTTTAAGAGGACATTCTACAAGCATCCTATGTATTCAAATGGTATTTATCCCTAAGTTTCTAGTTCTTTATACAACCTATATCCATTCTTTGGCCCTCTAATTATGATCCAAGTGTTTTGATATGTGAAGCCCTTCGAGCTTATTGGACCATATCTTATGTCACAGACCTCATAATGCAATAAATATATGTTATAATTGAATACTGTCACTCCTATCACCAAAGATCATACTTAAGTCCCTCAGTTACTTTCCCTCTGTCATGATTATAGTGGTTATAGAAGCATATTAATATTTTAGATTAGAGAGCAGATGATCTTTACTGTAAAAATTTTAGTGTGGCTACTCGAACTAAGGTTACTGATAAAGTAGAAGGAGTGAGGTGAAATATTTTTATGTGAAATAGTTAGGAGGGGAATATATGGTAAAAATATTTATGAAGGTGATAGAGGTTGCTGGGATTTTAGTGGGGAGATCCGTAAAGTGGGTGTAGTAAAGATAGGCTTGAATATTGCAATTGATAGATACATAAACCATTGTTTTATATGGCTAGTACCCTTGATAAGACATGATGTTGTTTGACTACAGTGATAGGATAGAGTAGTATTCTTAGATGGATGTAAGGTACAGAGCCCTGTAGGTTAAGTTAGCACCTTTTAAATCCAGATTAGGCTTTAATATGAAAGCAATGAATAGTTAGATTCAAGATCTTTTAGTGATTTAATTTGTGGGAAAATTGTAAGGTTGAAATGGTGAAGTGTGGTAATCATAGTTTAATTCATAGTTAAGGAGTATTGCTATATATGAGGGCTATTAGATGTAACATAAGAGGTGGAGAATGCTTCTAATCTTATGTCTCGTTAAAACTTATTTCGTGTCTTGTACCAATTTTAGTCAAGCCGAGGATACCTGGAAAAATTTCATGCCTTACAGTTTTATGATCAGGTTTCATATAGCTCATACCCATTATGGATGTTAATAAGGTGTCTTGGAAAAGTTTTGGAATTTTTGGAAGTGTTTTAGAGCTATTTTTGAATTGTGAGACAGTGAGCCTCTATGATAGTGTCGTGTCACGGAGGCTACTCTCCATGGTAAGTGGTGTGGCAAGAAGATTAGCCTCCGTGATAGGCAGTGTACTACGCCAAAGTGTTAAATTTTGTATAGTTTTGATTTTCTTTCTTGGGGTAAGGGGCTTTGGGTCTTTTACTCCTTGTACGAACTTAGTCTCGTTGTCTCATGATTCGTGCTTTCATAATTTACTTGGTCATACCATGAATCACTTTTCCTTTGATTCCTATATGTGTTTTTTTCAAAGAGAATTCATAATGTAAAGTTACATACTTTGTTTTATACTTCTAAAACATCAAAAGATTCCTATCCATTATTCGAGGACGAATGATTCCATGGGGAAGATAATGTAACACCCTGCATTTTCGGGCTAGAATTTGAACCGTTATTCCTACCTGTATAAACTCGAATCCAATGATTCCAATGTAAATATAAATGTCATGATCATTTATCTAGTGTGTAAATTGCTTTCGAGGTGAAGAATGTTCATATGAAACACTTAGAGCAAAGTTGAGTTAAGAACTTTTGATTCGGCCAAGTTTTGATATTCGATCCTACAAGGGTTAACTTTGAGCATATATAACTTCTAGAATATATTGAATTTTGGGTCTTAAGACCCACCAAATTAAATATAATTGAGTTCTCTTTCTAACGTATCTAATTTTGCCTAAATATGATACCCGAACAAAATATTATGAGCATTTTTATAAGGAATCAGTGAGGGTCCGCGATTTCAATGTGGCACGGACCTTGTGCTCCCCGATTTGGCCATGGCACAAACCTATTTTCAGAAACACTAAAACTTGCTTTCTCTTTATTTTTTTAGGGTAAACTAGTCATTTACGTCCTAAACTATCCTATAACTGATAGCAACATGAATTCATCATCCTATAACCCCAAAACACACCAAATACATAATCCCTCCTCTCCCAAATCCTCAAGAATGCCAATTAAGTGTTCTTCTCCAAAAATTCAACTTCCAAGGCTTCTAATTTAAGTTTCTTTTCCATGTTTCCTCATCAATTTCATCATCAAGGGTAGGGGGAAAATTCAAGTGCTCATATCAATTCCAAGCTAGGGTTCAAGCTTTAAAGTCATGGATTCAAGCTTTTGTCCAAATTACTTTCATCAAAAAGGCATGTTAATCTTCCCCGTCTATTAATTTATAAAAGCATGTGTTCTAAATAGTTATTCATGAGGTTTTGATATTGGTTTTGGAACATGGGTTGAGAGTTTTGAATGTTTGTTTTTGACCAATGTTTTCCCATGGTTTACATATGATTGTTCATGCTTTAATAATAGTTTTGAACTTGTGGGGCTCATGGGTATGATGAATAAACTAGGAGATTGTGATTTCCCTCAATTTATGAATATTGACCATTGAAGTGATAAATGACCTTAACCCCATATTGTGAAAATGGTTTAGAATATGAAAAGTATGCATATTGAACTACTCTTGAACTATTGCATAATATGGAAAGATAATGAAGCATAATGATTTTGAATTAAACCTTATGGGGTTGTGCAATTCCCCAATCTAATGTATAATCAAACCAAAGGGGGTGTGAATTCCCCCAAGTGATTATAATTGGTTTGGCATGTTGATGTTACTCTGCAAGTGTACTTTGTATGACGATACCAACAATGTATGCCTAAATGTGTAATATGGTTCAGTGAATGAAAATGTGTAGTAAATATTTTAACGGGGCTTAAAAGAAGGTTGTGTAGTTGGGTCGTCAAAGTGGAGGTCTCGAGGGACCAATATTGAAAATCGTGTTTGCCAGTGCAGTGGTCTAAATGGCTTGGGTTTCGAGTCCCCTTTCCTATGATCGGGTGGTTCGAGCCCCCCTTATTATATGATTGGGAGGTTTGAGTCTCCTATATTACATTACTTGATTGGATAGTTAATCCATCATTAATATATGCTTGGGAGGTTCGAGTCCCCCGTGCATATATATAAGATTATTCTTCAGTTCGTGCGGATACACGCACTGGGGCTCGACCAGGACGTGAGCATTGGCGCCCATATAGCCCTTGGGTACTATTTTACATGTTGGTTGAGCTACACAATCCAAGATAAAGTTTTAAAATTCATGCTATGCCTTTTTCCTAACCTGGTATGTGATATATATATATTGGCATTTGATTGGGTGCATTGAAATTGAATGATTTTGAACTATTGATCAAGGTATTATTTTTTCCCTTACCTAAGTTACATGCTAGCGCTCAACCCACTTACTATCTCCGCACGTTGTATCCCATACAATGCAAGCATCGAAAGTACTTTTGCTTTTCTTATGCAATGAAAGGTGGTCGTTGGATAAGTTTGTGAGTTAGCTTGAAGTGGTGAGCTTCTTTTTATGTCATATACCTTTCTTTGGTCTATTTTTAGCTATCGTCGAGGGCATGTCCTAATTTAGATTGATTTTGGTTCTGTCTAGAGGCTTTGTGAATTATTATGGACTTGGGATTGGTTGTTGAATTTTTAGAATTATTTTGAGTCATACTTATCTATCTTATTTTACGATTGGAATTCTGCTGCTATATGTATATTGTGTTCTATTTAATTAGGCTAAGCGGGTGGTTTTCCATCCTCACTAGACTTGAGATGCCCATCTCGGCCAGGCCCTGGTTCGGGTCGTGACAGTAAAGCAAGTAAGTCAAGACAAAATATTAGCCAAGAAGTCCCAAAATGTTGGGAAATTCAGTGGTTCTTTCTCTAAGGGCCACAATCAGCAAGCCTATTCTGCCTACCTAATTCAGTCGGCCTAGCCAGTTTCTATAATGGTACCCGCTAAGGTTTCTTCTCCACAATAGAAGGTTAGGGACAAAGGGGCAACTTAATTTTATATCGGTCAACCTTCTCTCGAGCGGGGATGTTATTATTATGGTGTCGTTGGTCACTTTAAAATAAAGTGTCCTATGAGATAGGCAAATGCCCAAGCACAACAGCAGATTCAAGCTATAGTTTCAGAGGGTAAAGGGGGAAGACTTACTGGCAGGGGTTGTCCACAGGGTGGAAAGCGAAATCATACAGGTTGTTTTGGTGGTTGGGGAAATCCGACATATGGGTAGGAGTACAGGAATTAAAAGAGCTAACTCAGATTGATGAACAGGATCACTATTATGTATTTCTGGGAAAGGTTGATGTTGAGGCTTCTCATGCAATGATCACAGGTACTATATTTATTTGTGACGTGATGGCTTTTATTTAATTTGATTCAAGTTCTACTTATTCTTCTTTATGTATTTAGTTTGCAATGGATCTAAATATGGTTTTTAATATACTTGATTACCTTGTTTATGTGTCTACTCTGATTGGTGAGTCTGTGGTAGTAACCCATGTTTATCATTCTCTCCTTGTATTATTTGTAGGTTTTCAGACTTGGGCAGACCTAATTATTCTGGATGTGTTAGACTTTGATGTAATTTTGGGTATGACCTAATTATCTCCATATCATGTTGTTTTAATTTGTAATGCTAAGACAGTGATTCTAGCTATGCTGGAAATGGGTAAACAAGAGTGCGAGGAAGTGTATAAGGCCAAATCGGTGAAAACTATGTCATTTGTTTTGGTCAAAAAGTTTTTTTTTTGGGGGGGGGGGAGGGGGTTCAGTATTTTTAGATCATCTCTGGATATGAATGCAAGGTCCAATTCTACAGAGTCAGTTTTGGTAGTTTCTAAATTACAGGATGTGTTTTATTTTATACCTATCGGGGATGCCTCAGGATAGAGATATTGATTTTTGTATTAACTTAGAGCTGGGAACTTTCCCTATATCAATTCCTCCTTATCAAATGGCTCCGAAAGAGTTGAGGGATCTCAACGCAATTGTAGGAACTACTTGACAAAGGTTTTATTCATCCAAGTATTCATCTTAGGGTGCTCCAGTCTTTTTTGTTAAGAAGAGAGATACTAGTATGAGGATGTGTAATGATTATAGACAGCTGAATAAGGTTACTATCATAAATAAATATCCCCTTCCTCATGTAGATGATTTTTTTGACCAGTTATAAGGTGAATTAGTGGTCAAAGATTGATTTGGGATCGGATTATCATCAGTTGAAAATAAGATCGGAGGACTTACCAAAGACAGCTTTTAGAACTTTGTATGGACATTATGAGTTTCTGGTGATGTCTTTTGAGTTAACTAATACACCTGCTGCCTTTATGATCTTGATGAATAGTATCTTTAAATCATTCTTAGATTCTTTATTATCGTGTTTATTAATATATTCTAGTCTACTCTAAGAGTGAAAAAGAGCATGCGGGTCACCTTCGAATAATTTTGGGGATTCTAAGGGAGAAGCAACTATTTGCTAAGTTTACAAAGTGTGAATTCTAGTTGTCTTCAGTTGCCTTCTTGGGGCATATGGTTTCTGAAAAAAGGGTACTGGTGGACCCCCAGAATATTGAGGCTATTAAGAATTGGACTTGGCCTAGTTTAGTGATCGAAGTAAGGAGCTTTGGTTCCTAGGGATAGTTTTGGTTAAGTACAATGCTCTGCATTTAGTTGTACTTATGTTTGGTTTGATTTTAATTTATTTATTGGTTGATTAGTTCTCTGACACTTCTAAGAGTTGATTATGAGTTGGTATTTTGGTGTAGATGGTTTTCCTACCAGGTGAGTAGTGTAGGTTCCACTCACGATGGGTTTGGGTCATCACACAAGGATAAGTGTTAAGAATTTTAAGGATTTCTAAGTTTTGTATGGGGTATATTAAATAGTATATCTATAGGATGACATGTTTAAGAATCATATATCCAAATATGAACTATAAGCCGCTTCAAGGAGAATTTTGTGAGGCCAATTCTCAACAAATTTATGAACCAGGCAGTGTTTATGTCTAAAACAAATAAAACACTGAGAACCAAATATGGTTAAGGATTAGTTGTATGATTTATCTTGTTTATATATACACCAAAGTTCAATGGTTCAAAGATATCAAATCTACCAATTGACCGAGCTTATCTGACATATGTTCACTATAAAAAGTTCAAAGAGAAATCTACTTCTAATACGATTAATCTTTACTTACAAATCAAAAGATTTTTATGCATGTTTTCCACTAGATGATCATTCCCCATTCATGTGGAGGATTGTTAGGTTTCAGAGGTGTGATAAATAAATGAAGTGTTGTTTTAAAAAAGACACCAAGAGAAAGGATATAATTTAAATAGCACCATTAATTATGATCTTTCTAATGGATTGTGGCTTTTTCAATAGATTGTGACTTTTCGGATGAGTTGTGAGTACTTTGATAAGACACGATAAATACCTCTTCATATTATCTTTTTGTTGGCTATAAAATCAGAGGACTAGCCTCAGTATTCTATATTGAATTTTCTGAACTTATTCTGTATATTTTTGTCACAACCCAACTCGTCCCTAATGGCACCCATACTTGCCCTCTAGTGGGAGAACTATCTAACTCAAAACAATCAACCCAACACTTACCCAAAATAAAACAACTAACTGCTTTTTATTAATTAAACCAAGATCTCAACATTCAAATGGAAATATTAAACGTGCAATATAAATGAATGCTTAAACAACCCCTAGAATTTTAATTCATTATATTAGAATGCTAATAAAACGAGTCCAACCCAAAACTAGGAAAACATCCAAGTTCGAAAAAAGTAGATAGGAAAAAGGTGAAGAACTCATGGCAGCTTGAAAGATGTAGCCTACCCTTGAGTTCGAATGTGATCTGCTTTATAGTTGAGGTCTTGACACAATCATCGAAAAATATTCTGCACTTAATAAAAAGAAGATCATATGTAGTATCAGGCTATCAATACACAAGAATAACAGAGTACTGATAGAATCATCGGTCAACCCAAAATAAGAAATGTGAAAAAGCATCATAACTTAGTAAAACAAAAACAATCATGAACACCTACCATGTAACTTTACCTCAAGTTATGACACTTAACCTTGTTCAACAACACCATAGAATTCAGATAAGTACAAGTTAAAATAGTCAAGACCATGACTACTTAGCATGAATCCAAGTCAACCCATGACTCAACAACAATATGCTAATCATGTCTCAAATACATTAGCAGATAGACAAATAGAGACATGTCAATCATTCGTAATTTTATCTTGGACCATTCAAGGATCCATTCCAACAACAACAATGATAATAATCCTAAATCTTAATTTACCCAAAGAACTAATATAGCAAGTCAACGTATAATTTGGCTACCTCAAGAAACCAAATATAACGAGTCAAAACATAAACCTAGCTCACTTGAGTAAATATCACACTTACTAATAACTCGTACACATATGCTAAGGGTCTTATGTCTGTCCACTAGTCATGACCTACAGGAGATGAGCTCTTGTCCATGTACCAAATTCTAACATTTTGTGCTTGCCAACCTTATACCTCCAATCCCATGAAGATGTTTAAGTACCATTACATCTCACAATAATCAATATGATATCACAACAATCACAAACCCAATGAAAACAACAACTACACTTGTAAATTCATCAAGTTATTTAGAATAACCTCATTGCATGTGATTAACACTTAATATATCATTTAACCATTAAATCCTTTGAACATGCATTGTGATAAGTATACGAAGAGATAGCTAACTTGTACACATAAATCAAGTTGGGTTTCAACTATATTAAACCATCACCTACCTCAATACAAGCCCTACGATGCTCTAACAAACTTGAGTCTTGCCTTTTCATGCAACCTCGGCTTGATTATGGTCTAGAATCATCATGCAATACATAATCAACCATATAACTTATATCAAGTATTATAACCTAATTTCGAAACTCCAAGGCTAAATTCATGATCACTCTTTCCACTATAGAATTTTCTATCATCATTCCACCTTAATTCTATTAATTTCATGGTTATAGTGGGAAATTATAGTCATGCAAGGATAATTTAACAACTTCTAACCAAAATTCATGGATTTTATGCCCAATCCATCTAATTACACCAAAAAATCATTTAGGTCAAGTTAAATCCTCCCTAAAACCTAAAAACTAGTGATTCAATGAGTTAACAATCCAAAAACTAGTTAAGGGAAGGGGTTACTTACCTTTACAGAGAGTTTTGATGGGAAATAGGTGGAATTTGCTCTAAATCGCCACAGTTATCCCCAAAATGAAGGTGGAATAAACAATATTTTTGGGATATTTTATGCATTAATCAGCATATGTCTCATTATAGCCGCCCTATCCCTCCATAGCGGGATTCGCCTGCTATGGCAGGATTGACCAAAGTTGATTCCCACTATAGCGGTGCAGTGGTAGCGGCTTGCCACCCGCTATAGTGGGTTATATAAAATAGAAACTCAAAGACAACTTTTAGTGTTTCCTTTTTTTTACAACATACCCTCAGATTTTGACATCAGAAACTAACTCATTTACGCCTAGTTTGATTCGGGAGTTCTACTGACCCAATTTTAGGGATTCCTTATCGTTTTCACTATCATAAAATCATTTTAGATTATATAAAATTTAGCTAATCCATTCCTAGATTACCTTAGACAATTCCATGCTTGGATTTTATCCAAGACTAACGTAACTTGAAATTTCTAACTCCTTATTTGAAAAAACCTTAACCCGAATTTTGGCACGCTATACTCACCCTTAACGATGGAAAGGATCGTTACAATTTTAATACAAACAAATATGGAGTCTTTGTGCGATTTGTTACTTACTTTGAGTTTGATGAAGTTATTGGTATTTGAGGTACCACTACACTAATAGCATGTGCATTTTTTTTATCCTAGAAGGATCATAAACTTTGAATAGAGTGAGAGATTAAATTTCTGAAGGACACAGTAAATTTTATGGACTCGAATATTTTGATTTAAATTTTCCTTACTGTTTTTCCGTTTATTTTGATTTTTTGATTTACTATTTTGAACACAAGATACCAACACAACCACCACCTAGAAATAGCAATAGGGCAACACGGGTGCGGGATAAATCCGTATAAATCTGCTCCCCCACCCCGCATAATTTTAATTTTTACTCCAGTAGAATACTATTTTGGCCTAGCCTAATGTTACAAATTTCATGTTTTGTAATCATCTTACTTGTGGCAGAATAATTCGTGCAGTGTTTTTTAACTTGTGTGTCACGGATGAAAGGTATCAATAAATTACTAAAAATATTATCATTTAATAATATTAGTTATAAATTTATTTGACTAAGCTACTTTAGTTATTTTTATGGTTTAAAGATATTTATTAAAAATTTAGTATTTTGTAGAAATAAAAATATTTTTTAGCTTTTGTTTTGTTTAAATCCGCATAGATCCGCAATCTACACCCAGCCTGCATTAAACTTTAAAATAACTATTTCAAATACCTCCACCCCCACCCTCCCCGCATAACCTTAAATCCTTCGTGTCCATTGATATCCCTATCACCACTACACAATCTTTCCCTTTTTTCTTCTCATCCACTATAGCAAACACTAACATGTGGTTGTTTCTCCACACCTTTTTTAAACGAATCTACTCCTTTTCACTTAGATGTAAAATACCTATCTTCTCCAAGTAATTTTGGCCAAACTACGACTATAATTAACGTCTATATAGTTGTCTATCCATTTACTGATATGATATTGTATGATACTTATTTGGATAAATTTAAGAGAAGATATGAGATGAAGGAAAACAATAACAACTGGGGGAAAATATATTTTGTTGCCAAAAATTATTTTTTAAGTGGTGCTCCTTTATTTGTAAATTGTAAAATTAGTGTTTAATAACTATATAATTAATGTGTATATATTATACATCGAGCATACGTTAGTTACTATACATAATTTTTATAAAAAATAGGTGTGTAGAGAATTAAAATGGTTTCGGCAGGTACTAAATGTATATAATATGGTTAAATTGTACATAACGTGTGTATACTATGTATCAACATTAGTGTTCATACAATTCGTATATATTATGTATATGTCTCATAAAACATATACATACAATGCATATACAACTTATGACATTATATAAAATGAAGAGAAAATACATCGAATCACCCCTGAACTTGCAGTCAAAACTTATTTTAGATCCTTAACTAGTCGGGCAATTATATATCCCCCTTAATAACTTTAAAGTGAATTTTTTACCACCCTAAAAAAATTATACCACTCTTGCTACAGAAAATGAAGTACACACACCCCACGTCATTGCCAAATCAGTGTCACATCAGTGCTATGTCATTGCCACGTAAGAAATTATAATTTTTTTAAAAAAAGTAATCCAACACACATATTATTTTTATATTTTAGAAAAAAAGCAAAAAA
>JAPEIP010000012.1:107614369-107636455 GCA_026120095.1 Capsicum chinense | reverse complement strand
AAAGAGTTAAAGTTGAGCACCAAAAACCCGGAGGTTATATGCAATGCATTGATCTTCCAAGCTGGAAGTGGGACATGATCAACATGGATTTTGTTATTTGTTTGCCTCGTACATCCCAAAAGTTTGATTCTATATGGGTGATTGTTGATAGGCTTACAAAATCCGCACATTTCCTACCAGTTAGAACCACTTACACAGTTGAAGAGTATGCGAAGCTATACATTAAAGAGATAGTCCGATTACATGGAGTGCCAATCTCTATTATATTATATGCTCACAATTGAGTCTATAATCAAGAGGTTGGTTATAGAGGACTATTTTTATGCTTGTGAGAGAAAGCCGTGGTTTTTCACATATTGGGTTTCCACGTTAAAAACTTGTGTTTTTACTCTTCTTTCATTGCCTTATATTTTCAGTACCTCATAGCTGCTATACTATTCTATCACCTAAAAATTGACACTGAGGGACCTGGTCCCTCACTGTGTGATACAACCCACAAGGGTTCAACAACCATTGCATATAGAATGACTAAGTCTGCTCAGTTCTTACCTGTGAGGACTCACTACTCAGGAGAGGATTATGCTAAGTTGTTTATTCAAGTGATAGTTAAGATACATGGAAGTGAACCTTAGCACCCGTTTCCGTCCTTAAATCGATGGATAAGTGGAGCATACCATTCAAGAGTTTGATAGTATACCAAGGGCTTGTGTGATTGACTTTAAATTTGCCAATTACATGTTTGCTTACAATAATGGTTACCATTCTATCATTCAAGTGGCTATTTTTTAGGCTCTTTATGGTAGGAGGTGCAAATCCCCTATTGGGTGGTTTGAGGTGGGGCTAGATTTTCTTTTCTTGACTTAGTTCATCAAGCCATGTAGAAGGTGAAAGTGATTAGAGAAAGATTTAAGACTGCGTAAAGTTGCAAAAAGTCTTATGCGGATGTGAGGCAAAGGGAGTTGGAATTTGAGGTTGGCGATTAGGTGTTCTTTAAGGTTTCTCTGATGAAAGGAGTCATAATTTTTGGGAAGAAGGGGAAGAACATTCCTTATTACATTAGTCCATATCATATCATGAGGAGAATTAGGAATGTCACTTATGAGTTAAATTTTCCTACAAACTTAGCTTATATTCATCTTGTTTTCAATATGTCTATGCTGAAAAAGTGAGTGGGTGATCCTTCTTTTATAGTGCCATTTAAGGACGTTGGTATTTCAGATTCTTTGTCATATAAGGATGTCCCGATTGAGATACTAGATAGCCAAGTTTGTAGATTGAGGATAAATGATATAGCTCCGATGAATGCTCTTTGGAGAAACCAATAGGTAGAAGATACTACATGTAAAGCTGAGGAAGATATGAAATTCAAGTATCCGTTCTTCTTCCTCATGTTGGATAACAGTACTTAAGGTATGAGTTCTTATTTCCTTTTGTCGCATATTGAATTTGTCACTTGGTTCTGATGTATTCCAGCAATTATCTTGCTAAAAAATCCCCAACCTCTCATTCGAGGAAGAATGATCCTATGGAGGGGATAATATAAGACCCTGCAAAATCTCAACAAAATATTTTTTTACCCTCCCGTATGCATAATATTAATTTTTGACTTGCATTATTTTATGGGGTATTAAAAGGGTGTTTTGGGAAATTTTTTGAATTTTTGGAAGTGGTTTAGGGTTATTTTGGGACTCTGAGGAAGTAAGCCGCAACGATAGTGGCGTGCCACACCACTTAGCCTCCATGATAAGGGCGTGGCATGGAGGCTAAGATCTGTGGTAGCAATGTGCCATGCCACTATATAAATTTCATCCAATTTGAAGATTCTTTCATGTGGGATAAGGGGCTTTTGGTCCTTTTACCCCTTGCATGACTATTAAACTTCAAATAAACCCCTTTACTTTGATTTTCTAAGGTCAAAATCCATTTTTTTCTTCTTTAAATCCCAACCCAAGAAAGCTCAAGGTTTTTTCATGAAATCACAACTCTGATATCGAAGCCTTGAATTATTTTCAATTTCCTATATATTTCAAAATGTATCTCTATACCTAACTTGAATTTTACATTGTGGCATTAATATAATCATTACTCATGTGATTTTAAAATGGTGGGTTTGAAATTGGGTTGAGGGCATTTGATGGTTATTACTTTATTGTATTTCCCATGATTTAATGTGTTGTTTATACTTTAATTGATTGTTCTTTAGGGCTGAATGGGTTTATTGTTATAAGGATTGGAATAGGAAACATTGGTTTCCCCAAATTGATGGATCTTTTGATTGGTAATGGAATTAATCTCAACCCACCTTTATACTTAGATTCTAAATATGGAATTTGCATAATATAACATACTTTTGGAACATTGCATAGCATTCTAGGATAACAGATAATAAAAATTGTTTTAGAATGCCCTTCTTGATAATAATTTGGATTTTAAATAGAACTTGGGAGTCAAATGGTCAAATGTATTGGTTTTTCATTATTGAATTATCTTACAGGCATATTGGTATGACTTCTTAGTTAATGGTTGAGAATATATGCAATGTATTTTAATTTGGGCTTCAAGGGAATTATGTAGCTCACCATAAAGGTGTAGTCCCGGGGAGAGCAACATTGGAAACCACGTTTGCCAGCATGGGGATCTATATGACACATTATATTTTGGATAGCTATCACCTTGGTGTCTTTAGACGTTCTTCGATTTCCTCAGTTCGTATGGGTACCATGCACTGGGTCTTTTTCAGTAGGGGGAGATGAAGCCATATAGCCCATGGATTCCTTTAGGATGGAGCGATCTACATAGTTCTTCCAAATGGTTTAAACACTCATATTCATAACCCTTTTCCCTGTCCCATTATCCTATGTATATATATATATATATAAGATTATACACAGGGTGTTGATGTGTTTTTTGGCAATGACATTATCTTATCCCTCTTCATTGAGACATGTCTCAGTGCTCATCCCGCTAATCATCCCTGGATGCTACATCATTTCATTATACAGGGTCTGAGGGTTTTTCTGTTACTCTTGTGCAGTGTAAAGTGACTTTATACTCCTGTGGATTTGCTATAAAGTAGTGAGCCTCCATCCTCTGGAATTGCCGGTAATTTCACTTGTCTCCTTTATTTATTAGTATTTCTTTAATGGATTCCTTTTTATCATATTTGGGAGCATGTCCTGACTTAGTTTGGTATTTTGGTTTTAGAGGCTTTTGTGGACTAGCGTGGGGTTGGTTGTTTTCTTTGATTCTTAGAATTTACATTTGACTATCTATCGTTCATATTACTATTTTGTTTGCTTACATTGTTTTCTATTATTTTTCTTTGGATATTAGACTAAGGGGGTGGTCACCATCCTATGATGGACTTGAGATACTCGTAGCCACTAGGTCTTGGTTTGAGTCATGAAAATACTGTCTTCTCTGGCACGACGGCTCATAGATGAAGGGGGCCAATAGAGGGTTTGAGAGTAGTGTAGATACCAACATGGTCCCAATCTAGTATTTTTAGTCATCATCAATCAACATTGTCCAAAACCAGAGAGATTTATATAAAATAAATACACAGACTCAAACCCTAGATGAAAAAGTGTAAGTCTGCAAATCCATTGCTCAGGGTAAACTCCATGACTAAATCATCATAAAAGTGTATAAAGGGTTGGAATCTCTCTTTACTACAGTAGTAGTGATAAAATCATGGACAAAAATCTATCGCAGTCCGATTTCTAAAATATCATTTTTAGTTCCAATTGCTTATAAATCATCTATTAAGGTGGGATGTTCCCGATATGAAAGGATATGTTATAAAAGTTAAAAGTGAGAGTAAATCCTTTTTTAGGAAAACATAGTAAAATAATGTTTTTAGTTGGAATCATACCCTTAAGTAATCATAAGTTTACACTATTTGTGCACGCTATCACTAGTATCCAAACAATCTCATAATAATCATATAAGATTCCATACACTACCACTACGTCCTTTAAAAGGATAAATCACTTATTCTGAGTCGAACTAATATCGTAATCGTGGCCTAATCCCCAAAATATCTAACCATCATAACCATAATACCATAATTTGAGAAACCATGATAATTGACCGAGTCAAGTACGAAACATTATACTAAAAGGATCTTAGACTTAACTATTTCTAAAATGCTTGTTACCTAGGGTAATATGACCCTATAGGGATAACAAGTATCTCATCTAATGGGTCTATTAATCCTTCTATCCTCTGAACCCATAATTTAGTCCAATTCATGTTGTTCTACCCATAATCACATCTTAAAATTCTTACAATATATGCAATATATATAATACACTCTCGTGAATAAGAGTATACAAAAGCCTATCTCAATACCAAAATATAAATCCTTGAATCGTCCACAGATCATCCACCTCTTCCCCACAGTCCTAGAATGTTTCCACAATATTAAAACAGTAAACTACACATAATAAGGAGTAAAATGAGAACTATATTTCTATAAAAAAGGTTTGGACAGAATTCGAGTAAAGAGTATGCCCACGGGGCTCTTAAATTAAAATTCAAAATTGATTCTGTCATGAGGTCCCTCGAAGAACAATGAATGTGTGCTCAAATTTGAGCACATGGGGCATAAATTAGGATTCTACTTATCACCTAAGGTCTAGGGATATTATGACCTATTTTTTAAGAATTTACTATGAAAGAAAATGGAAATTGATTGGAAAAATAATGGGAAATGACTAAGAAGTCTTAGGCTAACTTACCATAGCTTCAATGGATGATTACACACTCTATCCTCTCATCAAGCTCTTAAATTATGTAAAGTTTGTGAAGAAATAATAAGGAAAATTAGGTAAACAAAGGGGATTTAACATCCCAGGTCTGCTAAAGCATTTATTTTTTCGATAAGCAGCTACCGCTTAAGTGATAAAAGTTCATTAAAGAAGTCCTACACAGGTCCGTGGGTAGTGTTAAAATGGTGCACGCTTGATCGACACACTTAATACTGAATTAGACCATAATAAAATGGTCAAGGCTGCTAAACTGACTCATGGGTGCTAAAATGTTTGCCTCTAAAGCAACTCTATGACCATTTAAGTAGTCATATTAGATATAAGATATCAAATTTTGCTAAGTCTAAAAATTGACACTGATTGGGTGCTTGTTATCTATTCAAAACTCCATGCTTGAAAAAAAACTAGGCTACCATAATAAATTCAACATTTCAAACTTAGTGGAACATTTAAATCATTTATCCGAGATCATTTTGACTAAATATGGGGCTAAAACCTATAGTTCCAATTTTGATATAATCCACCAATATCCCAAAATGGGTTTGGAAGCCTCGAGACTGAAACAAGGGTGTCCCAAATCTAAAGTTAATGTTTAGGAGCTGATAAAGCTATTGCGATTCTCATTTGAGATCATCTACTAGGAGTTTTAGTGTGAGATCAAATCTTACATAGTAAAAGCTCCAAAATAGGGAAATGAGCCTAAATCCCAAACAAACTGTATAATAATAGAAACGATTATTTTTAAAGCCCTTAATTAACCTATATCCCCTCTTTGAATACTCAAAAGACCAAAAATTCATATAAATTTAGAAAATGACCTAGAGGATCAACATTTTTTTGTAGGTAGACTGTTCATGGAGTTCTACTTAAATTGAAGTAAGTGAAAAGAGCTTGGTAATCTGAAGTAAAAAAGTGGTTGAAAATATTCTAACAAATTGCTACCATTAAAGACGTTATAAAGGTGAAACTTTCACTATATAATAGGGAAAAATTAAGTAAAATGGAAGCATAGAAAAAGAAATTCATAAGGATTTAGGAGAAGTATTAGAGAAAAAGAGCAATGATGAAGTGTTGTGCAGAAAGGGATAGAAATACTAACTTCTGTCATTCTTATGTAAGTATAAATAGAGAGAAATTAAACTTTGTAGAAATTACTACTATCTAAGGAGATTATGTACATACAAACCAACATGTGGGGGAAAAGTAGTATCTTTCATTGAAAAATAATTCAAGGAGGAAGTCTTTGATAAAGATTTTTCTCTGTAATAAAACATACCTCATCTAGTAACAATGTAATGGAATAAGAAAATGATTATATTACCTAGTAAAGAGGAAATAAAATGGGTAGAGATTGAATTGAATGCTTATATTTCTTGTTGTACTAATGGGTGATTTGGTATGTTTTTCGTTGTTACTTGGCCATTATTGGATAGGATATTACTAAGTTGGTGAGACCTTTATTTTGTTTACAAGAATTGGCCAATTTATCACTCATGAATATCTGGTGTTGTCCCCTCAGAGGATTAGGAAATGTTTTTCACAAATTTGAGGGCTTAATCCTTAGCTTTTTAATAACAAAATCATTTCAAGAATAGTGTAAGAGAGATTGACAGGAGCTTTGCCTTGTATTTTCTCACAGACTCAAGTATGTTTTTTAAAGTAGAGGAGCTTAATTAAAAATATATTATTTCTTAGAAGATTATCAGGGATATCAGCCTTAGGAACAAGCATACATTTATGGTGGTAATGTTCAATACAAAAAAAGAATATGATAGGGTCAGTTGGATCCTTTTAAATAAGGTCCTAAGAAAGGCTGTGTAAAAACATGTTCCATTTTTATTAAAACAAACCTCATTATTGATATGAGTTATAGAAATTTTTTAAAATATGTTATTGAATTTGTATGGGGTAACACGATTAAATATTAAAAAAATTATATTTTTTGACTCAGGATGAGGTCATTCTCCTATAGTGGGAATTTTCTCGCTATAGCGGTCTAACACCTCAAAAATTTGAGATAAGATTAGAATGATTATTCAAGAAACTTTAGAATAAATAACCATGTTTTGGTGGCATAATAAGTGATATAGGAAAGTATTAAGGACACAGTTAACTCTTAGGACATGGTCAAGTCAAAACCACTCTTACCTATTAAGTTTTTGAGAACAATCTTGTAATAGTAAACTTTAAACAAACATAAATCCAAAATTATGAAGAATTATTTAAATCATAACCCACTAAATTATATATATTTGAATTATCTTTCCAACACATCTAATTTAACCTTAATATGATATTAGAGTAGAATGTTACCGTCAAATTTGATGACCCATACCATAACCAGGTCCGTTGATCGTGCTTAGATTCCACATTTGTGGAATGGTATTCTATGGTCAACTTTAGAGGCCTAAAAATTCCCCTTATAACACACGTTTAATACCATAATTTTTGTTTGGTCCCACGATCATGGGAAGGTTTGTTTGGTGTCCAAAATCAGAATTTTCTACAATAATTTTAGAGGGGTATTTCAATTATTTCCACATTTTATCCTACTAAACTACATATTTTAATCTATACTAGGGATAAATATAAAGCCTAAACTACTCCTAATTCCTCATTCACTTCACAACACATGATATTAATCAGAGAAATATGTGATTTCTTCATCTACAAAGCAAGAAATTAGGGCTCTTCATCTTCAATGTCGAATCCACAAAAATTTTGTTCAACAATCAAAAGTAACAAGTTATGTGTGACATAATGAGGATATTCTTTGATACTCATTCTCAAATCATGATTTTTTTCATGAAATTTATATCTTCCATAAACTATGGTTTTTACCCAATTATGGCTCCAAACCTAAACTCCGTCGCCCATGATATGTTTTTTATTCATGAAGGAGTTATTTGGATTATTCATGATTTAATAGGGATATATTATATTATTCATGTTATTCTAGAGTCCATGCATTTTTCACATGATATTACTTTAGATTTCAGCATAAGGTCAAGTGATATAAGATGTATCAGTTTTCAAGACTCTTAAGCAACATTTATCATGATTTGGTCGATTTTAGGAAATATTAGTTAGACAAGACATGTTTCTCATAAAATTTATTATCTTTAAAAGCATGTAATTTTGTAGCTCCCCGATACATTGAAATTTAGTATTTTTAACTTTAATTATGAAATTTCCTATTATATTAGTGTTATAGATTTTCTATTATTAGTTGCAATCTTTATAGATGGCGGGTTCATAACACCCAATGACTTAGGATATCATGCATTGTCAGTTAAACAATCATCCTTTCATTTTTATGATTTAGAATACTTTATTATAAGTACAAATATGTCAATCTTAGAACATTAGTATTATTGACCTATTAAGCATATCAACTTAATATTCAATTGGGATTAGTACTTAGAACCGAGCAAATGTTGGGGTGAAGGCTCACCTGAAATTTAGGCTAAGACATTTAGTAAAAGTACCTAAGTCCTAGAACTACGACACCACTTAAGGTTCTAAAGGGTTACCCATCAGACTAGGCTTTAAAATTTAGTCCTTTGAAAATTAGTTTAGTGGTAGCAAATCAGATAAACCTCTATACCATGACTAGGTATATTGGGGCCTTTTCATTAGGATTATACATCAAACTTCATGTTTAGCTCACACAGTAAGTGATAAATTTACCATTTATTGATTCCCAAATTTGTCCATACTACTATGCTTAACTAATGTTAATGAGATAAATTTGTTATTTGAATGCACTAATTCCTACATTTTGAAGGTATATAGGTAATGGGAAGAAAAGAGGTAAAGTGAGCTTAAAAGAGATCATAAATGAAAGAAGTAGTGCAAAAGATGGATATCAGGAGCAGGAATTGGCCCTCAATTACCATGATTATGGTCTGAGGGTTGCAATCGTGACCAGCCCAAATCAGTAAAAGATTGTGATCGCGATGGGTTCATCATTATTGAAATCAAGCACTAGCGATTGCGATAAAGCATAAAATAGCCCCGGAGAAGTTATGTAATTTCCCACTATTGGTTCCAATTCAATATAAGACAAAAACTCTTTAACTTTTGGGATATCATCAACTAGAATTTATGCTTTATCTTTGTAAAAAACTCTACAAAATTGGGCAAGATTCTTGTAGTTAATTTTCCAAGGATTTTAGTTATAATTGAAGTTGGATTTTAAAATATCTTCACGTCGCATATTTAATGGAACCATTGAATGACAATTTTGGGATATTCCTTATGACAAACTTCATGAGTAGCTAAACATCTATCTTGGGGTTATGTTGGAATAGGGTGCAAATATGTGTGAGTTTTGGTTATTTGTGTAGATTTTTTATTAATGATGTTCGTTTTCACAAATACTTTCTTGATGAATTTTAATTTGTGGGTGAAAATTCTAAATTCCAATAATCACACACCATCCCTAAAAGAGGGATATGGATATGCTTTTGGATCCTATATAATCCTTGAAAATGGGATATGGGTGACAATGTATTAGTGAAAAATAACTATATATTAGCTTATTACTTTGCATTGTCGTAGAAATAAGGATGGATTGTGAAATTCCTATGTCTTGGGAATTTTCCTAGAAATAGGGATGCCCATTTGAGGCTTTGGGTGAATTTTTTTTCCACACCCATAAAGTATCCAAAAGGGTCCATGGGTGATATTTTTGGTGTACGGTTAAAAATCTAGCATCAAAACCCCTAACCTAGTCAACCCATATAGTCATTATTTAAAAATTGCATTTTATTATCATGAACCCAAGCATTATTTTCCCCTAAGAAAACATAATCCCAATAATATTCTCCTATTAGAATCTTATCTACATTTGTTAGTCTTAATTTTTAGCTTTATTAGATTTTGTTAAAACAACCTTCCGAACCATACCACCTAAATTTTAATTTATGTCTTTCATTACATTTACATAGCGGTTATATCTTTAGTAGCTTTCAACACCTACAGGATTTGAATACTAGTTACGCTCCTCATGGATTCGATCCCAGCTCAAGTTTGGTTAACATATTTGACAGTGATAGCTTTTCCCATAAATTATGGAGTACGTTGAGCGTGATCAAAATGACGTTGTTATTGGGAAATGATACTTAGTTCCTGCTTATGTGGTGTTGATAGTAGCTTGGGGTTTACCTGTAGAGGCTTTTATTTATGTTGGTTGTTGTTTTTGTTTATTTTTAGGTGATTTAAATAGTTTCCATGATACAATGAGTAATCATACAAGTAATGTCAGGATCTTTGATGGGCCCCTTTATAATGAGGAGCAACTTCATGAAGTTTGACATGCAAGTGCAATCCGTATCCCACCTAATCAAGAGAACAGACAATTCGACATCACGTGTTATATTGCACATTCTTTAAATTAAAGGTTTCGTCAGGTGTCAAGCTCATGAAGACCCAAACTTGCAATTGAAATATATTATGGAAGTGTGTTCCCCTTTTAGCATTTCTCATATCTCACAAGAAACCATATGGTTGCGCCTCTTCCTATTTTCTCTAATGGGTAAATTAGTGTTGTCGCTAAGATATCTTACCATCAGATATATCACATTGTGAGATGAATTTATCAATGCTTACTTTGATTTATAATTCCCACCAACAAAGATGCTGCATTTGCATGACAAAATTACAAATTTTCATTAATTAAATAGAGAGCCTCTATATGAGGTACGGAGAGATTTAATGGTAAACTTTTTAAATACCCCAACCACTAGGGTCTGGAGAAGAGTCTTCTCCAAATATTATATCGGGCTTTGGATAAACTAAATAAAACCATGGTGGATAATGCGGCTATTGGGTCACTTATGAAGTTTTCATATAGAATGGCTTGAAACTTTCTTAAGGAGGTCACAAATAAAAATAAGAGGTGGCATACCTAAGACACCAAGGTAGCTAAATGTTCCCCTATAATCTCCTATGTTGATAAAGAGAAAAGGAACAAAGATGAAGAAAAAGAGAAAAATATGGCAAAAATGATTACACAACTAGAACTCCCTATGAAGCATGTGATGGGTGCACCCAGAGAAATGGTAAATACCATGGCATCCAAGGGATATGATGAAGAATAATCAAAGTATCTTATAAAGAAATTAGATACTTCGCTAACTATTCGGGGAGTTCCGCCTGGCCAACCCAAGGCAAGGTGGGAACCAAGGTTGGGCCGATCATGAAAGAGAACATGAATGGTCTGATAGGGGTATAGATTGTGATTGAAGGGACAAGGAAAGGGAGTATGATAGATATGTGCCCCCCATGACCGAATAAAGAGAAAAGAGTCAAACCCTATTGATCCCAAAAAATTCATAACTGGGGATATGTAATGAAGAATCTTGTTGAGAGCGGAGGGGACAAACAAGATAGTTAAAGAATTAAAATGATAATTTTCACAAATCAACCCAATGGTTGTATCACACTCTGCCTAAATCAAATAATTTGAGACTCAAATTAGCCAAATCATCACTAAACTTAATGCTAGACAAAAAGGGGGCCTTCCTAGTGATATCATTGTGAATCCAAAGAATGATGCCTATGTATTAGTAATCATCAGTAAGAGTGGAAATTCCCTTGGTGATTATATGATTAAAGAAGAAAAAAAGACCAATAATTAAAAAATAAGTATGAAGAAAAATCTTGTGGTTGATCCAAATGAGGAGGCTCCAAAGATTCAAGTAGGGGATGAAAAAGAACCAATGATAATTAAAGAAATGGTTGATGAGGAGGGATATGCTAAGGTAGTTGAGAATGGTGAACCACAAAGTGATCCACAACATATCATGAAATTTCCCCCTCCATTGCCTTAAATACTCAAGAAGATACACAATAATGTCAAATTTAAGACTTTTTTTTTAAAGCTTAGCAATCTTTCAATTAATATCCCATTGCAAGAGGCCATTTATCAGATTCCGAGATATGCTAACCTAAATAAGAAGTTGATATGGAAGAAACATCTTGTTGATGGTGAAACCATTGAGGTTACACATGGGTTTAGCTCTATCGTGATTAGTGCAATAAAAAAAAAGGAGGATCCTTGGGCCTTTACAATCATTTGCACCACAGGGACACTCAAATTTCATAAAGCCTTATGTGACCTATGTGCAAGCATCAATATCATGCCATATGAAATACACAGATGACTTGGTTTGGGAACTCTTACTCCAAAAATAATGAGGCTATTAATGCCGAACCGGTCTATCAAGAGACAGATTGGAGTTTTGTTTAAAGTTTTGGTGAAGATGGATTGCTTCAATCTTTCAGCAAACTTTGTTGTGCTTGATTGTGACATTGACCAAGAGATACCTATTATACTTAGGAGACCTTTCCTAGCAACCAGAAGAGAAATTTTTGATATGGAGCAATGAGTAATGAAATTTATGGTCCAAAATGATGAAGTGTCCTTTCAAGTATATAAGACCAAGAAACTACAAATGGAACTACAAGTGGTGTCCATCATTGATGTATTGGACATGGAGCCAGATAATGATTCCATCATGGACTCACTTTGAAAGTTGAAGAACATAATGTCGTGATGATAAATTAGGCGTCGGATGGGAGGCAACCCATTAATACTACAAAAGTGGACCATATTTTTTGAATTTTTAATATTATATTATGTTTTAGTTTTATTTGTGATTAATCCATGAGATTGTGGTACTATGAAGTGTTTTGAATGAGGTTAATAAAGGGGAAGTGTAGTTGATTTGAGTAGTAGACCAAACAAGAGAAATTAGGGACCAAAAATGCGCCTCAGTTACCATGATCGTGGTATACTTGCCATCATAATTGTTTTAGACGCATGACTATGATCATAGAACTTTGATCATGATTGCGGTCACGATTGGTTAAATAGACAGTTGGCCCTCATTTACCCCACACTCCTTTTAAATTTTTCTCTCAAATTGCACCCGATTGTGGTTATGGGTTGGGCATCAAAAGGTTTTTAAGCATCCACTCTACATCTCTAATCAGATATGTTCTTTGAATTCTCTCTTTGATGCTCTTGTGTAGGCCTTAGGACTCGTGTTGTAGGGATAGCCTAAAACTATATTTTGTATGCTAAGTCCTTAGTTTAAGTGTGCTTGTTGGTATGTTTAGCTGTTGTAATTAGTGTTCTTACTAATGATGAAGTCTTTAGTACCCTAATTTTGTTCACATTTGATAGAAATACTATGTGCACACCAAGTGCTTAATTAAATGCCCAAAGGAATTTAGATTTTCCATGTTCTAAGGGCATGATTGAGTACGTAGAGACTATGTTCGTTGTTCTTAATGTTAATTTTTAATGTGGAACATAAATTTTCATTTAAATTGAAAGTCTTATATTTTGAAAATTTTAATCTGATAGAGCCTCAGTTATTGTGACCGCAATTGCAGTTGAAGAACTGTTATCCCATTAATGCGATCACTGCTAATTGGCCCATGATTGTGGCATCTGAGGTTGTTTTCCAGCCTAGACCAAAAAATTTTCTAGTATATTTATTGGCCAAAACCTATCAAAACACCATCCCATAAATAACATAGCATAGTTTTCGCATAAAAATGATTGCTGATTAATACTATTGTGTGATTCTCAGATTTTCAAGGCTCAAGATGGGAGATTTTGACCAAACTTAGTTCATAGACCTAGAATTCCACACTTTACACTATGCTTACCTCCCCAAGAAAAAAAAACTCCTAGATAGAGAAAAATTCTTTGATAAGGCGCCAGAGAAGCTCTTGGCATTCCATGACAGACTAATAGCCACAGGGTGGAACTATTTAGCCCTAGATCTTTGTCGATAAAATGAACATTGGATAAGGTAGTTCTATGATAAACTTAGCATAGTGTATTTCTCAAAATAAGTTGTAAGGATCTGGGGAAAGAATGTTCATTTCAGGGCCAAGTACATAACTGATCTTTATGGGATGCCAAACAAAGATATAGGATAGTTTGAGGAAAAGAGATATGAACCAGGGACTTAGATAGATGAAAAATTATGTCTAGAAAGGTGGTTCCTTTTAAAATTACAAAGATAGGGATATCATTGAATAACTTCATAGTTGAGGAAAGACATTGTTAGCCATTATTTATAGTTGGGTGTTCACATGCACAAAAATGACCTCCATTTTAGATGTATGAGCCCAAATGGTACTGTATACTAGACCACATTCATTTGAATTTTGGGCAGCTAGTGATTTTGTATATAAGGAAGTTTAAGAACCAAGGTGGCGCACTACTCTTATTCACTTTGCTGATCATAGAATTATATAGGAGATCTATGGTTAAGGAGTATCCCGGAGACACTTGGGTGCATCCAAAGAACCCCATTTATCCTCTTAAGATTTAGGGTGAAGGAGAATCTAGCAAGAGAAAGAAGATGAAGATCAACTTTGATAGGTCCACAGATGAGGATATGGACAACTACAGACTATCAATAGCTGGGCCATTTGATGTGATCTCAATTTAGATGAGGGTGATAAAGGAGCTTGTGGTTCGGGTTCCTTATAGGCCGAGTAAGTCTTTCACTAGCCGTCACTATTATGTTGCTCAGTATAATTAAAAGAAGTACATAGAGGACCATAAGAATTAGGGTTACACTATTTTTAGGATTAATAGGGCTTTCTAACACATTAGTATAGAGAGCTTAGGGACAGACATGAGAAGATGAAGAGGAGGTAGAAGATGAGAGATAAACTCTTTATAATGATGTAGAAGGGGGTGAAGGGCCTTTGGAAGGTCTTAAAACCCAAGAATAGACTTCCTTCTCTTAGAGATAACAGTGATGATGAGGTCTCAGCTACATGGTCAGATTCAGATGATACTAGAGGTGGTGGATATGATGTAGAGACCGAGGGTGAGGATAGTCTTTGAGGCAGCTACAGGGAGCCCTCTTTAATCTTTTCTTATGCTTTCTTAGATGATAGGCTACTAGTTGGGGTGCCTGTCTTCATATTCATTTATTTTGTTTGTATTATCAAGATATTAGTGGATGTTTTTATGTTGATTTGAATGATTTTTATTTTGGGTTTTAATAAATAGGCACCTCAATGGTGCCTAGATTTATTGGATTAGTTGCTTGTTTCATTCTTAGATTTTTATATTTTCTTTATCATATTTATAATAATATCAGATGAGTCTTTCCCTATGATAGATTGAGTGATGACATTCTTAGGGGAAAATCATAGTTATTGGGTTTGGAACCGTATATGCAGGGGAAGTCTAAGTACCCATGGCATTAGAGTTATGGGATCGCCTTTATACCTATGGTGAAATCTGAGTAGCTATATAGTTTTCCCTTTTGGGAGCCAAAATTTAAGGTGTTGTCTTTGTTTGGTGCCATCAATGGAGAATTTTTCATTATCTACATGCGAATAAAACTTCCCCTCCATCAAAGAAATTTGAAAAACCAAGGGCATGGACGTGAACAATTTTGTAACAATATTTTACCTCTTTTGGAAACCCCAAAGTCTTTAGTTTGTAGTATATGGTAAATACTTCCTTTTTTCTTTCATAAGAAATGCAATTGAGCCTCCTTGAAATGTTTGCATGCCACGTGCGGTGGGCATAATTATGTAATTCTCATGTGTAATTATATAATGTAGAACTTGTCTCGTTAGTATCTCAAGGATAATTGTGATTATGCTTGGTTGGTGAAATGTTCATAGGCCTTCTTTGTGAACGTAGGAAACCACTTTAGCTAAAATAGCCAACCTGTATATAGGATAGTATCATTAGTTTCGTATTTTGACCCTTCAAGCCTTTCTTTTGAAACCATTTAAATTTTATCCCTCTTTTGAACCCTACCCTCCTTGAACTTAAAATAAGTGAAATTTAAGGTCAAATGTCTACATTGGGCATGGTAAGTCTTGGAAGAGGTGACCATGGTCCATGATTTGTAAGTGGATGCCTAAAACGATAAGCCAAAAGGGAAAGTAAAAAAGTGAAGAAGAAGAGAATTATCAAAAAAAGGAATAGCATAGATTGCAAAAAAAAAATAGTTGAAAAAAATGCTTTCAAAGATATGGGTAAATCAAACTAGTGAAAGTAGGCATGTGTAAATTTCTTAAACAAATGAAGTGGTTCATGGTCAAAAGTGGGTTGGATAGTTTGATGTAAATGTTCAAGGAGGGTGAGTCACTTTGTTCCAAAATGTTATCATACCCTTCCTGAACCTACGATACAAGGTTGAAAAAGCCCTTTGAGATCTCCAACCAAGTGTATTCATAGTAGTGGAAATTGAAAATAAGGGGAAACATATTGTATAGTACTTGTTAGCATTGATAAATTCTTTGTTAGAGTAAGTGTTTGTAGTTAATTTACTTGTTGTATAATATATAATTTGGTGTGTGGTATTTTCTTTTTGTGAGGATGGATATAGACTAATTGGGGTAGGTGACATTGTCATCTTCCAAAAAACGAGGCAAAAGAAGTGTAGTAGAGTTGCTATCGACAGAGAGTAACTTCTAGAAAGTTAGTGATTGTTGCATTGTTGTTCTTTAAAGTCTTTTGCATCTTTAGATTGTTCTTAATGTTTAGGGTAGTTTTAAGAATAGCTTTGCCCATGCTTGAGAGCTACTTATTGGTATTAACCAAGTTTGAAGTCATTGTCATCATTTGGTCATATAAATAGGCTTACAATTACGCAGTCTTATTAAGTAAGAAGTAGTATTGCTTGAGGAAAAGAAATGGTTCAAGTTTGGGGTGTTGATGAGTGGTAAATTAATAACTCATTGACAACAAAATTTTTGCACGCTACTATGATTAAATAGTATTAGTGAGATGAATTTATCATTTGAATTCACTAATTCCCATATTTTGCAGGTATATAAGTAATGGGAAAAAGAAGAAGTGAAGTGATATAAAAAGAGATCAAAAAGGGAAGAAGTAGAACAAAATATGGAAATTAGGACCAGGAACTAACCCTCAGTTAATGTGATTGTGGTCTGAGGGTCGTGATCACGACAAACCCAAATCATCCAACTGTAGCAATCACAATGTGTTCACCATGGTTGGTGGGATCTGTAATTGCAATCAAGAACCAGCGATCTCAATAAAGTAGAAAATAGACCAAGGCGGTTTTGTAATTTCCCACAGCTAATTCAAAGTTTCTATACGATCAAAGCCCTTTCATTTTTGGTATATGATCAACTAGAATTTAAGTTTTGTCTTAGCAAAAAACACTACTAAATTAGTCAAATTCTTGTATTTAATTTTCATAGGATTTTTGTTTTAATTAAAGATGGATTTGATAATATACTCGCTTTGCAACTTCAAAGAATGCATTGAATGAAACTTTTGAGATATTTCTTTTCTCAAACATCATGAGTAGCTAAACATCTATCATGGGGTTATGTTGCAATAGGTTACTAATATGTGTGGGTTTTAATTATTAGTGTAGATTCTTGGTTAATGATATTGGATTTCACTAATACTTGCTTATTGAATTGGAATCTTAGGGTGAAACCACCAAATTCCTAAAATCTCACACCATCCTTGAAAGAGAGATGTAGGTATGATTTTGAATCCTATATCATCCTTGAAAGAGGGATATGGGTAGTAAGGTATTAGTGAACAATAGCTAGATGTTAACTTATGGCTTTACATTGTCATAGAAATAAGATGGATTGTGACTTTACTATGTCTCGGGTATTTTCCTAGAAATGGGGATGCCCAATTATGGTTTTATGTGGATTTTTTTCCACACCCATGATGTATCCGAAAGGTTCCATGGGTAATATTTTTGGTGTTTGGTGAAAAACTAGCATCTAAACCTTAGCCAAGCCTGCCCATCTGGTCATTAAGTAGAATTTGCATTTGATTATCATGAATCCCGGCATTATTTTCCCCTAAGAAGACAAAATTCCAAGACTATTTTCCTATTGGAATCTTATCTGCATTTGTTCCTCTTAATTGGTAGTTTGAGCAGATTTTGTTAAAACAACCTTCCAAACCATACCCCCCAAATTTTAATTTATGTCTTTCATTACAATGACATTTTAGATATATCTTTAGTCGCTCTCAACACCCAGAGGATTTGAATACTAGTTACACTCCTCATGGACTCTACCCCAACTCAAGTTAGGTTAATATATCTGATAACGATCACCTTGACCATAAATCGTGGAGTGATTAAAGCATAATCAATTATTTCCTATGGTTTAAAATCAATTATTGCATGACCTTATACTCAGTTTATTTAGTACAATATTGTTAAATTAGATGTTTATTTGCTTAGTCATTTCATTAATTGACATTCCATCGTTTCAGACCCAGTATTTATACATGGCCCTCAGTTTCGTTCTACTTGTTTTTATACTATAAATTTCGAAAATATCACTGCACATCAATGTGTTTGTATTTTATATAGTGTCATTATACTACAGTTCAGCTCCTTACATTTTGTTTGAAATAAATTTTATCTTATAGTTTTTAGTTAGCATTCAGTATAATTTTCTAGTATATTTAGCATTAACTTTAAATTAAATATAATAGTTATGGTTCTACCGCTTCCCAATTTACATAAATGTTTTAGCTCATGATTAAGAGATCTCACTATACATTACAATATTTGTGTACATACATGTTTTAAATGCATATTTCAAAAAATACCTTCCGTCCTCAATTTCAAAGAATGTTTTTAGTGGTTTCATGACTAGCACGTATCTTATATACAACGTACATTCCAAGATACAGATCGCATAGTCTTCTTTCTATGTTTTTAATGTGATGTAGATTCAGGTACTTACTATTAGAATTATAGTAAGGATGATCATAATGTCTAGCTAGCAGGTGATAAGTTCTCTTACTTCAAGGACTCAAGTCAACTGCAGTTCTAGTATTTCATTTTTCTTATTCATATGTACTACTTGGGGATAGCTAGGGGTTATGTATCTGCTACCTATAGTTAATATTAGTACAGTCTTTGTAGGTAGTCAGTTAAAGTTATCTTAATTAGTTTCTCTCTCTTTTAAGGATAGATATTGAATATAAACTTTCCAATAATAAATGTATTTAACTAGTAGATTATGTAATTATATTTTGAATCTGTCAATTTAGCTCTTTTATAAATTTTAATTAGTTGCTCATTACTAGGCTAGTACTAGGGGTTACCATTAGATCATTTGTAGTTCTAAGCACTGTGTTATGACTCAGAGGTAGTCTAAGACAATATGATATTACAGCCCAAGTTTCAAGTGTCCTAGGTTGTTTATGAAGCTCTATCTAACAAGACTTACAAAATGGTATCAAGATTTTGTACTTTGGTTTGAGAGGCTACAGTACCTTTATGAAATATTTCTGCTTTGTCATATCTCAGATCGTGCAATATAGATGTTCACTATCAAATTTATATTGATCGAAGCATTTCCCTATTTAGACTTACTATGCCTCATTTTTAGGTAATAAAATAGTCAAGTTTAAATTTCTACTGATAAAATTTTCTCAAAGTATATCTAAAGACTATTATGAGATTATACACAATCTTGGGAGGATCCTATCGATTCCCTTTTAATTTAGAATTTTGAAAATTTTTACACATGTGCATGAAAATCCTATGTTGAGCCAAAGTCACGTGTGCTCTTAGATCCCTACTCAAAATCCTTTGGCAGAATGACCTAGAGTTAGGAGCATAAGCTTACATGTGTAGTGGAAATATAGTGTTGATAGTGTTTAACTATTTATTGTATATGGAGTTATGTATCTATTGAGCCTGCAGGACGTTCTTAGACTTTTTCATAGCATTATGAAAGAGATTTGCCAGTTAAGGGGACTTTGAGTATATCCATACGATAGTAAGGATTAATCTCACGTAGTGACCAAAAAGATAGAAAATCTTGTTAAAGTTGAGTATGTTAGTAAAATTTTGAGTGAACTTGCATTTAATGATTCCTATCCTGTTTTAGTAAGTTAGTATAGTTCATGAAAAGTTATGGGGATATCTACATTAATAGTTAGAATTTAAGGTTAGATAGTAGGTGATCTAGTTAATAGAGAGGAGATTTTTGAATCCAAAATGAAATAAAGGTGTGACCAGGGTATTGTGATACTCCAGGAGATTCTAAATTAGTAAGATTTTAAGTAATTGTATGATGACTATTGAGGCTTTAGAAATTTAAGAGTTGTATCGCAAAAGGAAGTACTAGAAGTGGATTTTACAATTTCAGATAGTCTTTTAGGGAAATTTAGTAGTTATGAGTATATTTATACCCCAACAACTAGTGTCAAGTGATTATAGATCAATTTATAATTTATTGAATAAGGCCATGTACATAGAATAATGGCTTAAGAGTAAGGGGGAGATGATATTACAAAGGACCAAGTTAGGTTTTGCGATTTTAGTAGGGATGATAGTGAGTTTTGGAACAACACTAAGGAAGGTAGATACCAGACCCATTCTTATCTCAACATATTTTTTATACTTAAGTCATTAAGACACTCTAATAACCCATCCATAACCCAGTATATTTTTATACTTAAGTCATTATGAAACTCTATTCTTTAATTGTATGTAGGCACCATGATGATAACTCATATTTATACAACTCAGACTAGAATCATGTACATTCTTAATTACTAGTATAATGAGTAATAGTTCACCCAATAGTATTAATCATACACTATGAATCTATGAATCCTAGTCCTATGTGCTACAAATCATGACTCATGAACTTATATTTTACGGTATTTTTAGTTCTAGGAACTCATGGTACATCCCTAATCACTAGTCCAATCAAATTACGTCATGTATGCTCTCAATCATATATTTCGAACAAATTTGTTAATATTATAATTTACCACTCGGTCCCCAGTTGCAGATCAAATTTATGAAAATTTGTAGGTCAAGATTTCTCAATATTCCTTTTATTCTAGCTACTCATGTTCTAGTTTTTTAGTGACGCTCCTCATGTTTTGAGGGTGATGGTTATAGAAGTAGAGTAATATACTTAAATCAATTGTTGATACACATGTTGATAATTCTTTATGGTGGTTAGTAACTCTTCGATTATAACTTAAGTTTAATTGTTTCAGGAAGCAAGAAGAAGTGTACATTTGAGGGTGATGGCTCCAAGTGGATTAATAATGTAGATTTTTGTAGTTAATATTAGTGTTGTCCTTTTATTTGTAGAGTTTTGTATTTCTGAGTTAAGATTTAATAGAATGATATCATTCAGCTTTACTAGACTTAGCCTTTAGCAACCTTGAACTATTTAATTTGATGAAAATTTGTAGTGAAACACTCTCTGGAAGCTAGATACCATATACCAATATATGTTCGGTGTTAAATGGTATGATCATACTATGTCTTTGTCTACTTGAAATAGCACAAAAACTTGAAAGTTTATAAATTCTACCTCTTAGGAATTAAAGGACCCTATGATCATGGGAAGAAACAACAATCGTAGGAAGGTTTGTGGTTCAAAATTTTGTCTTGTCTTGAACTTTGAAACTATCAACCAAGGTATGATTCTTGTAAGATCCCATGAGCTATACCATTTCTCTCCTGATAAAGTCTAGAGAAGCCTGAGTTCCAGCCTCTAACCTATGAGCAGAAATCATGATTGTCTGTAGATCCCATGATCGTGGCATGATTTATCAGTAGCATTTCATAAAATTTTAGAGTAAGAGTGTCTCATGATGAAATCTATGCCATTTACTATTTTATGAACTCAAATCAGCAAAACAAAATCCCTATACGATGTTAAATTCTTAATTCAAATATCTCACTCAGGTCATTCCAAAAATTACTCATTCCCAAATGCTATTAAAACATCTTATAAGTATTGTTTAAGGTAACAAATATTCCTTTCTCAATGACTCTCAAAAATTTCATTTCATTAACTATCACTTTATAGTTCTACATAACTGTTCATGCTAGGGATGCTTCAGTATGAGTAAATTCTTGATATGAATTAGTCCTCATAGCCAGCAATTTAATTTTAAGATTAAACAAACAAGTTTATGTAGTTTCCCATCTTTCCATCTAGTTATACTCTCTTGAGTCGCTATTTATGCCTATTCCATGTGAGCTCTTACATGTATTTTTGTTATATTTAAATATAGTAAGGTCTTATTCCTTGCCTTAACTTAGTTCAAGGCAACCATTTCATCTTTACTACTTCTCTTAATCTCATGTAACTTATTTGCGCACTTGTCTTAGTATGCATTAATAAATTTTGTCCAGTCCACATTTTAGTTAGAAACATAGTTATCATATTAAAATTCATATCTCAAAGTTTACTATTAGGAATGCATCTTTTTCTATTCTTTCATCTTAGTTGTCTTCATTCAGTGATAAATGATCTC
>JAPEIP010000012.1:107565547-107614269 GCA_026120095.1 Capsicum chinense | reverse complement strand
GAGGGGGGAGGAGGGAGGATATTGTAACACCTCAAAAATTAGAGCAAAGATTAGAATCATTTGTCAGGTAAAGGTAGAATTAAACCTCATTTTCAGTTGTATGATAAGTAATTTAGACTTGTATTATGGCCAGAAGTAACTCCTAACACATGGCCAAGTCAAAACATCTCTTACCGATTGATTTCTTGAGAAAAATCTTGCTATAGTCAACTTCAAATGAGATTAAATCCTATATTCTGAAGAATTTTTGAGATCCTAACCAACCAAATAATAGATATTTGAATTATATTTTCTTAAAAATAAACTTTTTCTTTAATTCAATATTCAACTAGAAAGTTATGGCCATTTTACCGAGACAGTGTCATGTTGTTATATCTTGTGACCCATACCATGACCAAAATGCCAATACAGGGTTTGATTCCACAATCTTGGAATGGTCTCATCTTATAAAATTCCATCACCTAAAACTTCCCCATATAACCTATGATTCATTATTAGGATCGTGGTTGGGTCCCACGCTTATGGGGGGTCCGTTTGGCATCGAAAATTAAAGTTTTCTTCAAAATTCATAGAGGGGTATTCTTGACCTATCCTACATTTTAACCTCTTAAACTATTTCATTTAAGATATCCTAAGGATTAATATAAAGGATAACTACATCTAATCCCTTATTTACCTCACAACACATGATACTACTCAGAGAAACATGTGATTTCCTCTTCTCCAAAGTAAGAAATTAGAGCACTTTATCATCAAACTTAAATCCTCCAAACATTAGTTCAAGAATCCAAATTAATAAATATGTGGGTATTTAATGAGGATCTTCTTTCATACGTAGGCTCAAATTATTATTTTGTTTGTGAATTTTATGATTTCGATAAACAAGGATTTTTACCAGATTATGACTCCAACCTTAAATTGGGTCACCCATGATATATTTTATATTCATGAGATTGTTTCATTGATTATTTTTGATTTATTAGGGCTATATTATATCATTGATGTTATTCTCCAGTCCATGCATAATTCACGTGATATTACTTAAGCTTTTAATTATATAGTCAAGATATATAAGATGTATCAGTTTTCAATAATACTAAGCACAATTTATCATGATTTAAAGGATTTCAGTCAATATTATTTTGATAGGAAATTCTTCCAATGAAACTTCTTATCTTTACAAACATGTCACTTTATGGCTCACAGTACATTTTTTTTAGACAGGGACGTTACCCGTGGCTCTCACCTCCCGTGGTGGTCAGAAATTGATTCGCATACCACCAATACTTATAATAAATTAAATTAAAAGAAATACAAAAGGAGGGACATAGACCTTTCCTCCAATCCTTTGGTGGTTCATAGTCAACTATCCTACTAAGGCCGATCAACTCATCACTTATACTAGAAATGAAAACTAGATACTAGAAATGAAAACTAGATCTAAGAACCTAGAAGAGAGGAATCCTCTTAGTACAATATAATCAAGGAAAGCATAAATAAGGGAGACTCGCCCCGTACAATGTAAGAAAAAAATAAACAAAACTAAACCATTTCATAAAAGCTATAAACTAGAGAGAATAACATAGATGAAGATAATGAGAGGAGATAAGCAAAACAAGTGATAATAAGTGCAAGAACCTCCAACTTACATCTAAGATCTCTCTACAAAAGAAAAGATGTCTTGAAAGAGATTTTTTTGCCAAATAAGAGAGTTCGACCAGATGGTTCTTTTTTCTCCCTTACCAAATTCCACACTGATGAATAAAGAAATTACCACTCAAATTATGATTTCTTATAGCTGAATTAGCTATACGTTCTTTATATGTGAACTCATTATTGTGTATTTATGAACAAGAGCATAGGGGACAATTGTCTAACCTTTTCTTCTTTTTAACCCATCAACAAGGAATTTCAAAATAATAGAATTATAAAGCCTTGGTATATAGTTAATATTCAAAGAAATAAGCCCAACTCAAGGCCAATCATCCCACTATGAACTACAATTTCCCACATTCAAGTGTTGTTGAATGTAATTTTCATCTTTGACTTTATTGATCATCTTGTACTTCTAAGTAAGATTGACTGGTATACAACTTTTTTCTAATAGGATTTGATATTTTACAATACTTAAAACTTAGAAAATCACCCCAGAAAGATTTCTTGGAAATAAAAGTCCCCCATTGGTTATATTGCAAATCTAAGAAAGTATTATCAAGGATTTTAACACCAATATATCCTTCTTCATACGGAAAACTAAGAGTTCCTCAAGATTCCTATTGGTACTTATTCTTTTCCTTCTCTCTTCCCCAAAAGAAAATCTACAATAAATCTCTTAATTTGCTTAAGAGTTGTAGAAGTAGGAGAAACCGCTAAAATAATATGAATCAGGAGATATTGAATAACCAATTTTACCAAAGCAACTGTACCTCCATAACTCAACATATTTGTTTGCCAACCTTTGGTTTTTTCTATCAATTTATCCACCATTCCCATGAAGTAAATGATTCCTTGACACCCAATTACAAAGGACATTGCAAACAAGTAATGTGACTATCTTTGCAACTGAAGCCCATAATCCTCTTTACCCTGTTAAAATCATCAACCAATGTTTTAGAATGCATCATAAAATTATTCTTGTCTTTGTTAATCAACTTTCGGGAAGTCTCTTTATATGTCAAATCCATTTTCATGATAAGCAAAAGTAAATTCTTAGTTGTGTATGTAAATATGATTGCATCATCTGCGGAGCTCTAATGGTTCATTTGAGGCCCATACTTCTCCATGTAAAACCCTAAATATACTAATCATTTAGATTATTCAATAACATACTCAACACCTCCACAGTAAGAATGAAAATTGAAGGAGAAATGGGATCTTCTTGCTTACCTTTTGTATTATGAAAGTATCCTTATCTTGAATCATTCATGAAAACTGAGTACGAATTATTTGAATTATCCAGCATATCATATCAATAATAATCTCTCTAAAACTCATTTTCTAAAAAACAAGACAAATATGTGACAAAGAAACCATGTAGTATGGTTTGGCTATGTATAATTTTATAAGCACATTGTCCCCCTCCTTTAGCTTATTGATGCTCTGAATAGTCTCTTATGCAACCATAATACTCTCTAAAAAGTTTCTCCCTTTAACAAACCTTGACTGAATATCTAAAATAATAAGAGGAAAAATGAGAGCAAGTATGAGGCAAATAATCTTGGAAATAACTTTGTTAGTATGTTACTAAGACATATAAGCCATAATTTTGACAACTTATTAGGATTCTCCACTTTAGGTAGAAGAACAAAACAAGCATGAGAGAAATATTTAGGCACTGAATGACAACAAAAGAAATATTGCATCACCTCTAGCAAATCCTTATTGATCACTTCCCAAAAAGCTTGAAAGAATTTTCTTGTCATACCATCAAGACCTTCCACATAAGTAGGACTCATGAAGAACTCAACCTTTTTAAAATCCTACAAAATAAGCATCTTTCATAGCATCTAATTATAGTTTTCAATGATAAACCTGCGTATATATGTAAACACCGACTCACTTATAAAATTTTATTCTACTATAAAATACTCTAAAAATATGAAAAAACAGTCTGGCAATGCTTTCATCCACTTCAATTATATTTCCATGGTCATCACTGATTTTATGAATAAACAACCTTTTTCTTCTTTCTCTATAATAGAATCAAAATACTTGGAATTATCATCTTCCTCTCGAAATAATTAAATATAGTGCTTAAGAATGGATTATTCAAGTTTGAAAAAGATAATGTATTCAGCGTGCACACAATTAAGCTTGGTTGTATTTTAACTAGCGTTGTTATTTAAAATATCATCTTCTGTAATTCAAAACTTTTCTTCAAACTCTATGACATTAGAAAAAATATCACAAAGCTCACCTTTTTACCAATTGCTCAAAGTAATGGAAACCTTTTTCAGATTTATATGAAAACACCACCTAGAATTTCCTTTAACTGGTCAACTCCAACAAGCTTTAAAAGTTTCTAAAAAGTTGGGATTATCAACCCAACAATTAAGAAACTTGAAGTACTTGATCACTACTTCTTATCTCTAAACAATCTCAATGTTAGAAAGATGAGTAATGGTTGATTGCGGCATTTTTTCAAACCTTAGATCATTAACCATAGTCCGATCCAACTTCTTACATATTCTATCATCACCATCTCTATTGTTGTACCCTGTGAAGCTATGACTATGAAAGCCCAAATAAGTAAGACCAAATGCTTCAAAGCACTTTGATAAATTTAAAGCTTTTATTCATATTGTAAGGTTGTCCACCAATGTTTTCCTCAATATCAGTAATCACATAGAAATCACCTAATGTACACCACGGTGTAGCATTAATGGACACCTATAACCTTTTTTCCCACAAAGGTCTTTGCATATAATCTCGAAACCATTCATACATAAAAGAGTTAAGATAACTGATAGGATAAGAAACATGTTCAATTTCACAAGTAAATTGTTGTTCATATTGATCAAGAATCCTGCAAATAACATCTTGAGTCAAAAAATCCAAATTTTTTCATTGCAATTACAAGAATCTCAATCCATTTAAATTTTTGCTCTATAAAATAAAGCAGAGAATTATCTGAAAATTGTTCAAGAATAATGATCATTGAGAGATTATGAAAATTCTTGAGATTAAATTTTCTTTCCAAAGAACCCTGACAATTAATCATCATTGACACTTTTAGATTAAGATCTTGTTCTTATTCTATCATTATTGATAGAATTAATACTTGATTATTTGGTTGATTTTTTCTTTTATTCTTGATCACTAGAAGATAAACCACCTCTGTTTGCAACATTCTAAATATTTTCTTATAATCTATGATTCAATGGACCAAAAACTTAAATCAAATGTTCATTATTGTCATCACCTTCAACAAGTTCATACACAAGGATATTATCAACTTTATCTTCTAAATGAATGACTCTGTAGTCATCATTTTCATCTTCATCTAAGATAACTTTTTTGTTGAGAGTACAAATTTCTTTAGGGCTTTCATATTGTATAAGTGGAATATCAAGAACATCTTACTGTTGGACCAATACATACTTTTTCTAACTCTACTGAACCTCATTTTGTTGTTGTTATTCCTTTTTATCTTATTTTATTTTAATGGTATGTCTCCTCTTTTGACTGGGAGCAAGAGTTCATTTGTTGTTGAGACCATGAAAAGTACAACCCTGAACCTCTATAGATTTTTCAAAACTATCTAAAGTAACCCTTTGAGTTTTAATATTCAAATTCACCATCCCTGTTGAATAATGCATTTTCATAACCTTATTTTCATACTTTTGGATAACCTGAACCTGATTAGCATTATCTAAAATATCTAAAGCATTCTTTGGAGTTTCCATATTTAGCTGTATATTAATACTAATACGATCATCCAAAATTTAATATTTTTTACCTTTTAAATAATCACTATAATCATCTTTACCCATATTATCTCTCTGAACAAGTTCTAAATCCTGAACATTCACCTTTGTACAAAAGACTTCACTAATAAATTAGATAGTACCTCTATATTGACATTCAATTCAGCACCTTGTTGTTTCAGTATAGTGGTAGTAGGAGTTTTGAAGTTTAACCCCTACCCTTGTACACCCCTTCTTGCATTTTAGTTTTATTCTCTTGACCATTATCCTCAGCCCCATTAACTTTAACAACAGTCCAACAAAAATAGTAAAACTATTAGGGTGGGTTTCATGGAGCATTGAGTCAATACCTGAGGTCCTTTTTGGGAGATTTCACATACTTGAATCATTTTAGGTTGAGTTCATTCAACTTCAACCTTATCTGTTGTGCTTTCTTCTTTTTTTTGAGATAATATCAATATCTAAATCAACTTAAGTAGCAGTATTGGTAACATTTTCCATCGATTGCTTCTCAGTAATTTTGTTGTGATTGTTGATCTTTTAATCTCTTACATTTTTTGTGGGATTTTGGGATGTGGGATTACCATAATTAAAAATTGAAATATGAGGTTGGTGGTATCAACTCTGGACTCTAGATTTAACTTCACAATTATTTGGATTTTTCTCATTAGAATTAGAAATCATACCTGATGTTATTTGATGTTTTTGCTATACATTTTAAACATCCTCAACACCTTAATCCATGGATTTATCTTTAGTTTTTTTGCACTATTTTCAACCACTGTCTTTTTCTTTTTGCTTGACTGATTGCTATCTTTATTACTAGGTCTTTGGGGGTGGGATTATCATAAATAATTGTAGTATCATAGGGTTGGGTTTGCTAATTCTACACTCCAGAATCAACATTACATTCTTTGGGATTTTTTTGTTAATTTAAAAATTCAAACCTTCTTGTTGCTTTTTCTGATTTTGTTGATTTGCTAAATGATTACTTTGAGGTGATCTTTGCCTGAAAACTTGTTGGTGATTTGCTCTTTGAATTTACTGATTTTTTGGATGATGTTGGTGCTGTTGTGGTTGAGAATTCCTTCAACCTCTTCTTCTTTGAGTTTTCCTATAATCCGAAGAAGATATATTATTGTTTTCTTTCAGTTCATTCTTATTATTTTGGATCATAGATGCTGAATTTTAAGCTTTATTTTTCTGAACATTTTTACTGTCACCATAAATCTACTGCAACATACTATTTTTCTCAGATTCTTCCATTTCTTGTTTTGCCTTAGCTTTATAATCTTTATTTTTAACACTACAATCTATAACATGATTCCCCTAATGTTTTTAATAATAACAATAATCAGGTACTCCCTCATATTGAATATTCTGCCACATGCCTTCACCATTCTCATGTTCAATGTACCCTATCCATACATGAAGAGATCTATCTTTTGTAAGGTCAAGAAAAATTTTAACTTTAAAAACACTTTCTCTTGTCTTTGTGTAAGTTGATAAATCAAGGAACGAGGCTTTGCCAATAGGATATAATAAAGGAGCAATAATTTCCATGAAATAATATTTCCAAGGTAATTCTAGAAAAATAACCCAAATGGGAACTAGAAAAGTTTTAATACCGAGTTTAAAAGTTGGAGTCCAAAGCTAACCTCATCATTTGTCCTTCAATATATATTTTTTCATAAGACCACATGGTAAAGTGATCATATTCACTGTCCAAGTCAATGTATAAATGTCTAGCATTAAAATGAGTTTACTCAACACTACCTCTAAGCTTAGTTTTCTAGATAAATTGTGTTCAAATATTTTCTATTTTTGCATAGTATTAGCAAACTTATCAATAAAAGTCTACTTACATCTTTCAGAAACCTTTACCTTCCAATCATCAGGTTTGAAAACTACAGCTAGTAGCCATTGTTTGGTTGTAATTTTAGGAGGATCAATATCAATGACAATCACCTTCATTTCTTCTTGATCCTGCAACTTAGTCACCCAAGCGTAAGATACGATAGGAACATTAAGACCGAGAATTCTATTATACTAAGCATTATGTTAAAGCTTTTTTTGTTTCCTTGATTTGAAGTTTTCATCATTTTCCTTCATTTTAAAAGGAGGAGGAGTAGACTTGTGATTGTCTCTCTCACAATTTCCCACAACTAACTTATTAACCACTTTGAAGTCATTCATTATATGATACATAGAACTAGACTTAGTAAAATTATTGGACACTTATAGGGGTTTACTGTTAGGAACATAAGGTTTAGGAAATGATTTTTGAACTCTCTCCATATTTTTTTGCTTATTCTAAATCCTAACACCTTTATCATGACTGGCATGCTTATTTTAAGAATCAATTTCCTTTGAAACATCCTTACCAGTGTTCAAATCCTGAGCTTTTTCCATATTATCACTCATTTGATCACTAATTAGCAATGAATTATAGGAATCACGTAACTTACACCTTAAGAGTTCTTTCCTACATCTTCTGACTTGTTGGAATCAGAAATTTCTTTCCTTAATTAGTAATATTAATAATTTCATTCGAAACCCTAGTTTTCAAATTAGTTGTGACTTATGGATAATTTGATGGGGCTTTTGTGAAATTCATCTTCTCTATATTAGAATTAACAGCTAAACATTGACCAATTTCATTCACATTAGTCTGAACACCCTGCTCTTCGCAATTTCTGAATTTCCATAAATAAAACTAGTAGGATTAGAGGATACCTTTGATGGGGATTTTGTTATTTATACACTTCCAGCTACATGTTGCATAGAATCACTTTGAGAATTTTGAAAATTATCCCTTAATTTCATATTTTCCGCTAATGTTGGTAAATTTGGGATTGAAACCTTAATTTTGAAATTCAAATTATTAGAAATCAAACCAATTGGGGATTTTGTATTAAAATTGTTCCTTACCTCCCCAAAATTTGAATGCCATTGAAATTTTTTAATTTCGCCAAAAAATATTGGGTCAGCAAAATTCTAAACTTTTCTGGCAGTGTTTCCACTATCTTTATGAAAAATTTAGGACCGAGAAAGGGATGGTTTGGATGAAGTTAACTCCTTGACAACCTAATTCATTCAATTTGTCGATAATTTGTTCACAAGAATGCCGAATTTATGGATTCAAATTTTGGTGTGCATTGCCGCACTATAAATTTCCCCATTCTCAATTTGATTGTATGGGTCAGTTTGATCCACTCTGTCACCATTTATTATTGATTCATCATTATTTGGTACAAATTTATGAATATTTGATCACACATCACTATCAATTTAGGTGAATCAGTGATCAAATCAAAATTTTCACGATTCTTGTTAAAATAACCTAAAATTGTGTCTGTCAAATGTTCTTTACATACAAAATATATTCTACCTCTTGATATCATTCCAATATCTTTCGAATATTCATTGAAAATGATTTTTTGGATCAAATTCCATTGCTCATTAGAAATATCCCCAACTATTGCTCCAATCTTTTTTTAATTTTTGAAAGTTGTGAGATGAATTTGTGAAAGATTCCTTTTGGGATGGTTATGCATCATTAGTGTGATCATGTTGAGACTGGTCCAATGGACAAAAAAACTCCACCTATGGCATAGAATCCATTCCGTAGGAAAGTAGTAATGAAAATTCAAGAGAGAAGGGAGAGAATTTAATATAGAAAGAAAAATTCTAGAAAATGAAAAACAATAAGCTTTAGGGTTTTGCTCCCTGTACATTGATAATCAATATTGTTGACCTAAATTATGAATTTTCTTAATTATATTCAGATTATAGAATTTCTATTAATAGTTTTAGTTTTTAGAGATGACGGGTTATGAAGACATGATAACTTATGATTTCATGCATTGTCATTTAAACACTCATCCTTCAGTTATTGTGATTTAGAATGTTTTCTGATAAGTACTTATACGTCAGTCTCAAATCATCAGTATTATTGAGATATTCACTATATAAGCTTCTATTTAGTTGGAAGTAGTGCTTATCACCAACCGGATGCAGTGATGAAGTCTCACCCATCAGTTAGGTTGAGATTTTTTGTAGAAGTCCTTAAGCCCAAGATCTATGATACCTTTGTAGGTTCTTAGGGGTTACCTATCAGACTAGGCTTGACACTTTAGTCTTTTGGACATCACTTTAGTGGTGCCATTTCAGATCCCCATTTATATCCTGGCATTGTATACTAGGCCCTTTTTTATGGGGATTATATATCAAATTCCATGTTTTGCTCACATGGTTATTGTTAGTTAATAGTATCTCCCATAGTTCAAATTCAATTACTGTATGACTTTGTAATTAGTTTATTCAGTATAATATTGATCCGTTATATGCTTATTTACATGGTAATTACACCAATTCACGTCGCATAATTTCATACGAATTATTTATACGTGACCCTCTATTTTCCTCTATTTTCTTTTTTACTATGACTTTTTAGATTATCACTGTACATTATTATATAGATATTTTATTTAAGTGAATTGTACTATAGTTCAGTTTCATGCATTTATTTTGCAGCAAAGTTCATCTCTTTGTTTTTAGTTAGTATTCAGTATAGTTGTATAACATACATAGCACTAACTTTAGATTAATTATAATAGTTATGGGTCACGATCCGAGACGAGGACCTAAGCATAATGGTTGTCTCAAACCAATAAAAGTTCAACAAGGCCCTTAGAATTCTATCACAAGAAAAGTTATAACGAAAGTAAGGGAATATAATGAAATCAAGTGGAATCCTTCAAATTAAATAAAACTGTAATCAAATAGCCTAAAATACATACTAGAAAAACATCCATCAAAACATGTTTAAAAAGCCTCAAACATAAAGAAATTGTCTAGGCAGGGAAAAGGCCTCGGCTATACCATAACTCATAATACTAAACATTCAGAATAAATCATCATCGGACAGAATGAGGGCTTAACAACTTTGATGATGTCTAGACAAACCCTAGTGTCGCACTAGACATTGAGAATGTGTCTCTGAACCTACATTATTAAATGATGCAACCTCCTGGGGACGGTCAATACATGGACTAGTTGGAATGTAGAATAGCCGAAACAAATAATACAAAAACATAATGATATTAAAATCTTTAGAAAAGTATATTACAGGGTTAAAAGCCAACATATCAAGATATAAACAAAGACTATTTTAAATATGATTACTTAGACTCTATTCTCATTTTCTATAGATTGGCATTCGAAAGATTTTTGTAACTATACGTGCTATATGGGACAAACTTTAACTCATCGCCCAAGCACCCAATCTATGTTTGCTGATAGGTTTGGAATTTGAATTAAGATATAAAAGGCATAGAGAAAGTATACTATCATAGCCCTAACCATGGCCTGACCATGACGGGTATCTCAAGTCACTGAGGAACGGGGACCACCCTCGTGGCCTAGTCAAATTGAAAACAATGTCTAATAGTGGTTGAATTCCGAATATATAAATAGATATGATATAAAATATTATAGGAATCTAAGATAACTTAATATCTCACAACAAATAACAAAAACCATTTGAGTCCATAGCAATATGTACAAACCCTTTAAATAATACCAAAAGCCAATCTAAGTTAGGACATGCCCATGTCTCTAACAATGACAATGATAATGTTAATGAAAATATAGAGTCTACTCTTCTACTCTACGAAAAGAAACTAATGAAACGATTAATTATTTGGGAGAATAGAAGCTCACCACTTCACCACAACAACTGACGAACCAAGGAGATCCACCTAACACTATGCAGAAAAAGTAAAAGTATCTTCAGTGCCTGCATCGGGTGGGGGATAAAGTGTCTAGAGATGGTTTGTTGGTTGAGCACTAGCATGTAACTCAGGTACAGGGGATAAACTAATGCCAAGTCAAACCCAATTCAAATCCCTGTGAATATCATCATATACAGACATAAATAATATGTCAGGATAGGGAACAAGGATTATCATGTACTTTAAAATAATTAGCCTGGACTGTGTAGCATAACTATCATAATAAGAAACCCAATGGCTATATGGGTCAAGCTCTCCCTTAGTTGAAAGTGCCCTAGTGCGTATGGCTACATAAACCAGAGAATAATCACATAATCATATTCACTATAGGGGACTCGAACCTTGTGGTATCTACCAAGAATAGCTTAAACACCCCGTCAATAACATGGGGGACTCAAACCACCCTATAACATAATACGGGGGACTAACCTCATGGTCATTTAGACCATCACGAAGGCAATTGCCTTTTCCAGTAGTAATCCGTTGAGACCTCCACTTTCACAGATCAACACCTTTTAAAACCTTATTAAAACACTTCTCACACATTCCCATTCAATGATGGAAGAATTTACTGTTAAGGCATACTATGGGTGTCTCCATACCCTTACACTTACAAGCTTATCTCTATGCCATAACAATTACATTATGTAGGGGAGGACACCTCAACCCCCTTTGTTTAATAAATCAAATAATACCCAACAAGGCTTTCAAAATTATGTTCTTGGTTTAACTTTTTATGCAATGCAATGACATAGGTGGGTAAGTCAAACTAAGTGACAATTTAAAAATTTAAAGCCATTCCCGCAAGTGGGTTGAGGGATCCCAATTATTCAAAACCAATTCAAATTTAAAAACTCCAATTTAGGCAAAACCTTGGCCTCTTAGTTTATCCATCCTTCACATGCACCCCAAAAGTTCAAAACTATTAATAAAGCATAAACAATGCACAATAAATCATAGAAAACAAATTAAGAATATACCAAGTTAAAACCCTCAACCAAAACAAAATCCATATTCAAATCCATACAATTTAAACTATATAAATACATCTATTTCATAAATTAAGAATTGGGGAAGAGTAACATGCCTGAAAAAATAAGGATTACAGAGAGAATTCAACCTTTAAAGTTCTAGATGGTCAACCTTTGGAAACCTTACGTAATTTTTTATTGAGAGAATTTGACATAGAAGATAATGTATTATAATGTTCTAAATGGTTAAAATAATGCCCAAAGGTGTTTTACAGTCGTGGGTCTAAGGTGGGGAAATAGGGAAATGTCAAATGTGCCCCTAATTAAAAGCTAAAACATTATCTCCAGTGACTACGGTCACTCTGAGACTCATAAGATCACACAACAAATAGTAACCACTAGTCGTTGTGAAGAAAATTTCTAGGGCACACACACACTTCTGACCCTATGACTCACCTCATACTACTCGTCAAGTGACCCTACGACTCTTAGGGTCCTAGTAATATCCAAAACAGAACCATTTAACTAACTCACTATTTACCCTATGATTAGCATATAACGACTCTTATAGAGTCATTATGACACGTAGATTCTTGTCATTTTCATAGAAGAAATTTTGGTACATACATTAGTTGGACTACAATTTGAGTCTATATGACTCAGATGAAGACCTTATTACTCACAAAGAGAGTCATTTCTGGGCAGCGAGCTCAAGGCTCAGTGCTTTCTCTGGGACCAACACTTGGGGTCTTTTATTCTCCCCACCCTATGAACATTCATCCTCGAATGATGGGTCAAGGAAACCTTTGACATGATTTAACACGAAAACACACCCACACTTACCTTTAACAAAGATAGAAAAAAGATTTCATGGAAATCACAATTTCATTTAACAAAGTCATAAAATAATAATGTTAAGATTAACACAAACATTAAGAACAATTATCCATAACAGGGAACAAGAATGGGTATTTAAACTTTATGTCCTCCTCATCTTCCCAAGTAGCTTCCTTGCCTTTTTGGTTCGCCAAAGAACCTTCACTAAATCCATGTCCTTAGTCTTGAAATGATGAACCTGTTTATCAAAAAATAACAATAGGGACTTCCTCATAAGACAAGGATTTCGAAACAGTAATACTCTCCAAAAGAAAAGCAAAGAAAGGATCACCCACCCATTTCTTCAACATCGACACATAAAAGACTGGATAGATAGATCCTAAATTCAAAACTGATTCCAACTTATAAGCCACGTTGCTCACTCTAGTAAATATACAGTACGGACTAGCATAACAAGGGCTGGACTTTTGCTTTCTTCTAAACCACATCACTCCCTTCATGGGAGACACCTTCAAGAATAACAAATCATCCACCTCAAACTCCAACTCTCTTTGCCTCACAACTGCATATTACTTTTCTAACTTTTGGCTGTTCTATGTCTATCTCTAATCACCATCACCTTTTTCATATCTTGGTGAACCAAGTAAAGATTGTACGACCTATTCTCACAAACCTCAAACCACTTAATAGTAGACCTACACCTCCTACCATAAAGAGCCTCAAAAAGAGCCATCTCAATTCCAGAGAATGATAGCTAATATTTTAAGCAAACTCAATAAGTGGCAAATGGTCGGCCCAACTACCACCAAAATAAATCACACATGACCTTAGCATATCGCCTAAAGTTTGAATTATTCTCTTCACTTGTCCATCCGTATGAGGATAAAAATTGGTGCTAAGGTTAACCTTAGTCCCGAAACCTCTCTTAAATGAACAAAAAAATAAGACAAGAACTGTGTACCTCTGTCAGAAATTATGGAAACTGGAGCACCATGCAACCTGACAATCTCTAAAATGATCAACTTGGGATAGACCTCAGTAGAGAAATTTGTCCTCACCGATAAGAAGTGAGCAGACTTAGTCATCCTATACACAATTAGCAAACCAAATAAAATTGATGGCGAGCCCATGGAAACCGGTGACAAAATAAGTATTAATCACTTCCATTTTCTACACCGGCAATTCAATCTATTAAGACAAACCATCAGGCCTCGAGTGCTCAACTTTCAATTATTGGCACACAATTCACTTGACCACTAAATTGACCATATCTCTCTTTATGTTATTCCATTAATAAATCTCCTTCAAGTTATGGTACATAATCATCGAGCCGGGATGAAGAGTATACCTCAACTTATGAGCTTCAACCAAGATTCTTTCTTATAACCCATTAATATCAAGAACACACAATCTCCCTTGGTACCTCAAGTTACCATCACCACCAATCTTAAAAGCCAACACCTTTTTGTGACCCACATCATCCTTGATTGAATCAAGATAAGGTCCAAGACCTATTTCTTCTTCACCTTTTGCAACATGGCACCGCAATCCTCAAAGTCCAGGAGACGAACTCTAAGATTAGCCAACCGGTGAATATCTTTCACTAATTCTCGCTTCTCCCCATCCATGTAAGATAAGTTTCCCATAGATAGCCTGCTATGGGTATCATAACTATGTTAACTTTACCTGAGTCATAATAGAGACTCATGTCATAATTCTTATGTAACTAAAGACACCGTCTTTGCCTGAGATTCAACTCCTTTTGGGTGAAAACATATTGCAAACTCTTATGCTATAAGAAGATTTCAACATGAACCCTATACGAGTAGCGACACAAAATATTAAAAGCAAAGACCACAACCAACAACTCCAATTCATGCATTGGATTGTTCCTTTCATGAACCTTTAATTTCCTAGTATAATATGAAACCATCTTTCATGTAGCACTAACACACAACCCAGTCCCACATGGAACACATCACTATAAATAACAAAACCATTGATACCCTCGGTCAGGGTCAAAACTGAAGCCGAACATAACTTATCTTTCAACTTCCCAAAACTACCCTGACAAGCATCTGACCATATAAACTTTACTTTCTATTGAGTTAGCTTTGTCAATGGAGAAATACTAGAAGAGAAACATTCCAGAAACATTCTATAATCACCGGGTAAACACAAGAAGCTAGAAATATTTATTGAAGTTATGGGTCTAGGACACTTCTTAACCACAACAACTTTTTGTGGATCCACCATGATCTCTTCACTGGAAACACCATAACCCCAAAAAGTCATAACATTTAGCAAAAACTCACACTAAGATAATTTAGCATACTGTCGTTATTTCTTAGAGGTCAGCCATACTATATAGAGGTGATCATTATGATCTGCCTCACTCTTTGAATATACCAGAAGATCATCAATAAATATATAGAAAAATTAGTCCAGAAACTAATTGACTAACCAATTTATAAGATCCATAAATGTCGCCTAGGCATTAGTCAAACCAAAGGACATTTCAAAAAACTCAAAAATGTCATTACCAAGTGTGAAAAGCAGTCTTAGGGAAATCCACCTCCCTAATCTTCAACTGGTGATAACCCCATAGAAGATCAACCTTAGAAAAGTACTTTGCTCTTTGAAGTTGGTAAAAGAAACCATTAATCCTGGGAAGAAGGTACTTATTCTTTATATCCACCTTATTCCACAAGCGGTAATCTATACACATTTAAAGGGAACCATCCTTATTACGCATGACAATAATTGTACTATGCTAAGGAGAAAAGTCAGGCTGGAGAAAACCCTTATCTAAAAGTTCTTTCAACTACTCCTTAAGTTCCTTCAACTTTGTCGGAGCTATTCTGTGAGGAAGGATAGAGATAGGATGAGTGTCTTGAAGAAGATCAACCACAAAATAAATTTCCCTATTGGGAGATACATCAGGAATATCATCAGGAAACAGCTCATGATAGCGATTGAAATATATGATCTTCAGATCTTAAATCATTAACAAACACGAAGTCGTAGAGAAACCTCTTGGAAACCAATTTCTAGGCTCTAAGATAAAAAATGAACCTTCCATTAGGCACTAGGGAACTACCTTCCCACTTAATCACCGACTCATTTAGAAATTGTAAACTAACCTAATGGGTCCGATAAATAAAAAAAATTACAGCACGTGAGCAACCAATCCATCCCTAAAATCACATCAAAATCTAATATGTCCAACTCTATCAGATCCACTAACATCTCCCTGCCAAAGATAGATAACAAAAAACCCCTATAAACTCTTCTACCTAAAAAAGAGTCACCCACCGGGGTAGACATAGAAAAGGGATCAAAAATATATTCAGGATCAAAGCCAACATAGATAGACACATAAGGGGACATAAGTGATAGTAAACATGGTATCAAGTAGATAATATGAATCATGAGAGAAGAGTTTAAGTGTAATAGTAACAACATTGGGGGATGCCTCAAAATCATGGTGAGTAGAATAAGTATAAAGGTGATTCCGATTGGTGCTAGAAAAAAATGTGGTACCCTTTGGTGGAAAAGCTGAAGAAGTAGTAACAAGAACCTTATTCACTCTAGAACCAACCCAAAAAGGGCAATCCCATTGTATATAACCTATATGACAAAAATTAAAATGATAATTTCTCCTAAGGTCACAAACCCCATGATACACATGACCAAAAAAATTACAAGGGGGATTGGATTGAGCTTACTAGGCCTCACTGGCCTGCGATTGGGCACTTTATTCCTTAAACACAATATTATTTTGAAAGACACAATCACTAGATGGTATAGGGTATGGGGCACTAGTTGTATAATAGGACCCGAATTGCCCCACTTCATCTTGGACCATTTCCCTCCATCTATACCACTCTACTGCTGACCTCCACCCTGGTCCAAAAACTAAAACTTCTTGTTCTGTCTTTAACTCATCTCTGCTTGCTTCTTTTTTTTCTCTTCTACCAATTACATATACACCACAAGTCTAGAGAAGTCCACATCCTTATTTAACAAGGCGGCTTTTCTCTCAAAAATCAAATCACAGGATAATTTAGAAGAAAACTTCCTCATTCTAGCCCTCATTATAGATACTAACTCAGGATAATAAAGCGATAACTAATAAATCTTGAAGGCAAACTCCTTTACTATAATCCTGCCTGAAATTAAATTCATGAATTCCTTAGCCTTCGCCTCCCCCAACACAGAAGGAAAAAAACGATCAAGAAAAGCACTAAAGAAGTTATCCTACAAAGCAAACTCAACATCATCACCCCTACAATAGTCCCACTACTCATAGCACTAATAGCCCACATCCTTAAACTAATAAGAATTTAACTCCACACCCTCCACATCAGTAGCATGCATCACATGGAAAATTATCTCCAAGTCATTAATAAAACTTTGAGGATCCTCTTAAATCCTTAAACTAGTGAAATTCAAAGGACTCAACCTCATAAATTAGCCAACTTTAGCGAACTCAAAAGATGGATCAATAGAAGCAACACACTCTGTATAAGAGGCCACTAACTGGGTAAGCTAATAGATCGACTAGCAAAACTCAGCATTAGACACATCAGCTTGAGGTATCCAAGAAGGTTTAGGGAGAACTATCAGAACTCCACATGGGGTAGTATAATAAGGATCTGTAGCTCTAGACTGGGTCTAAACTTTATAAGTGGAACAAGCTTCAATGATATTGTCCTCAAAAGGGATAAAAGAGTTTCTACCAGCATCAGATCATCTGGTAGGTATTATCTGAAAAGCAAACATATGGGAATTAGAGGAGATTTTACGATCTTAGACTCTATATCTCGAAATATAACAACAAAAAAGGGAAACATTCCTAAATACCTTGTAGCCTCTCTCTTGAAAGTATGGTGTGCTACACCTCCATAAAAGAAACTCTGCTCGAAATAACTTTGTGGATATCATACTCTCTACTATTGTATTTCCCAAATCATGAACTTAATCCAACCTACCAATTTACCTCCATAACTCTCGCATCGCTAAATCTAAGATTATCATTCTCTCTTTTATCAAAATCAAGCATCTCAATTCAATCCTAAGATCTACTAACTACCATGTACTACTAGCAAAGTACCCTTATTGAATATACATAAGAATGGTCTACCCCACATGGGGGACACTCAAAATTCCTTAGTCACCGACCAACAACCTATTCATTTCTTAGGATAACCATTCCCCGTTGCATGCAAGAACAAAAAAATCTACAGGCTGATGAGACCTTCATATAAAAGATCCCTTAATTTCTCCTTAAGATCCTTTTACTCCATTGAAACCACTCAATAAAGAGGGAATAATAATTTGCACAAATGTTCGAAACAAGACCAACCTCCCCATTAGAAAGACACCATGAGGGTCACCAAAAAGGACCCCAAGAAATTTATGCACCACTAAAATTAAATGCAAGGAAAGACCTTCTAGGTTAGTGTTTAAAATAGACCAAATAATAAAGACACCCGCTGGAGATCAACCTCTGAGTTCTAAGGTATAATGTAATATTTCCCTCATTAGCTAGGGAAAAAAACCATACCCTTAGTCCTTCAGGATAGTACATCAGTGGATCCACATAGCCGGTGTTAGTACCCATAGAATGATACTGACATCGTTCCAACTTGGGTAATAGGTTGGACCCTAAATTGCTCATTGGGGCATGTCATTTAGATCATAGCTCCCACAATCTCAGTTCAATATTCAGTATACTAAAGTTCAGGCTTACATTGGCAATACTATACAAATATCAGTTATTAAGTTATCTGATTTCTATATTTCAGTATACAGAATATTTTAGAATTATGTTATATGCTTTGTCATGCATTCTCAGATTTTATAGAATTCATGCATGCATATCAGTTATTAAGTTACTTCATGCTATTAATTCAGTCAGTTATTACTCCAGTAAAAGAAACCATGCATATCAGCGTAAGTCATTTAGCATACCAGTACATTCAAAGTATTGATTGGATACTCTTTTCTTGCACTATGATGTATCATATCATAAGTTCAGATGCTATAATTCCCTGAGAGTATAGCCTAGGCATCACACAGTGCTTATAGTCTTGAGGGACCATAAGCTCACCCATGAGCTGGTACCTACTGTAAGCACTGAATAACATAATCATAAATATGGAAAATTAATGATATGCCATAAGGTTTGAATAACTGAAACAAATACTGAATTAGGAATTAGAAGAAATTACTATTTGAGTCTAAATAAATACTAAAATCTAAGATTAACTGAATAAATAATTGTCATGTCAATTAAAGTCTGAAGAAAAAATAATAGATTATAGTGTCTGGAAGTCTCTAAAATGAATAACTATGAGTTGATAGGACAGGCCCCAACTAACTACTAGATTGTAAGAATGAAATAAAATAATCTATCCTTAAAATATAAGGACTTACCATGGCTACTGCTGAGAGTCTTAGAAGTCTAAGTACGATCCAAAAACTGCGTATCAGCACCAATGATATAATTTATCATAACATAAAATAAAGGTATGTGATCAGTACTTTGAATGTACTAGTATACTAAATGAGGTAGGCTAATATGCATGGTCTGATGAGAAAAAATAATAACTATCTGAATATACATATAAAACATGAGTACTTAATAGAATGTATGAAAGTTTGTATAATGAAGGTACGTGAAAACTATAGATACGGGGAATGCTGGACCAAGCATATAACATGAACTAAATAAAATCTATAAACTGAAATACTAAAAAAACTGATATTTGTATGCTTTGGTCAAACATTACTGGGACTAAATGTCTGAACTAATTACTGAACTAAAATTATAACTAAGATGGTGACTGAGACTGTAAGAGGTATCATCTAACCGACATCACCCAATATGATCTAATTGGGGTCCAACCTGTAACCCCAGTTAGAAGAGTGTTAGTACCGTGCCACAGGTATTAGCACTGGATATGTGGATCCACTATACTAATATATTATCTGAAGGACTTAGGGTGTCAAGCCTAAACTGATGGGTGACCCCTAGGAGATAGTCAAGCCTAAAATGAATGCTAAATTCTTATATCCTACGCTAGCTATATAGTTCTAGAATTTAGAAAATGCTACTAATGACTCTGCCGATCTGATGGGGAAGCCACCATCCCTATACTGGCTCGGTGATAAATTCAACTCTAAAATGAAAGACACTGAAATACTAGATTGTTCTGAGTTTAACTAATAAATATCTGACTATCCTGATAAAGCTCATAGTATGTTCTGAAGATATTCTGTAGTGTACTAAGACTAGACTAAGTAAAAAGGTGTGGCTTTCAGGTATTCAATTCCCCCAAGACTCAAAAACAGTAATAATAAAATGACACTAAAGCTTGGAGGACAAAGAATGAAGGCTTTTATTAAGTCAATCACTCTTGTAGGCATTTTATCAAACACTTGGAGTTCCTGGTTTGATCAAATCATAGGAATGTCATAGAACATGTAGTAAAAGCATGAATTCAACATGAATAATACTAAATCATGAGTTAATTCAAAGAATGATAACATTAAAATATGGAAAATTGAATAACAACAAAAATTTCACTGGAACATGGTATAAAATCATAGTTCACAGAGATTCATAGGTGAAATCACAATTTAAAATCAAATAAATTGAAAAGATCACAATATAGTAATTTAAATAGGATACTTAGACTCCATGGGTGAAAGGAACACACGGATGAACATCTAACATACCTGAGTTAATGAATTTGGCAGGATTGATGGTGAGTTCTTGAGATTCGGCCTTGAATTTGAGAGCTATGGTTTCTTGTTCTTGAAAAAGGATCTTTAATTTTCAAGGAATTGAATAATGATGACTATTTAGTCAATTAGGGGTTAAATTTTGTTTTAATGATGAGTTTAGGGCTTAGGAAAAAGACCCAAATACCCCTAAATGAATTTTAAAATGCAAGCTAAAAACTGAAGATCCCGATTTTTGTCCTTAGCGTGATGCGCCACTATAGTGCCAAGCCACAAAAAAAGAGACAATTGGGAAATTAGATGATGGCACAATGTGGTAAGATCATGTTCCTTCACTGAAATTGAATTTTGGCCACCTCCGTAATGCTCCATAATCACGGAGGCTCACTGAAAATCGCAAAATATGAACTAGGTCCTTGCCTTGATGTGCCAACATCGTGGTACCATACTAGAAACTGACAATTGTTATTAAGAATGGATTTGTGACATGCTAAGGGCCAAAATGACAGTGTTTAATGACTGAAACTTAAAATTGCCATAACTTCTTACCTAATTTTTGGATTTGGGAAAATTTTATATTATTTGAAAGCTAACTGAATTTCCTACGCAATGGTAGGCTCTAAATTAAAAATTAATAAGTATTTCAAAAAAAATTATATATGAATACTCATGTATTGGGACTTAGATTATGCTAGGGAAATACGGGGTTTTACAATATCTCCCCCTTGGGAACATTCGTCCTCAAATGAGACTTGTTAAACTGAGAAAAACTGATGGACTGAGCTTACACACAGAACATACATATCTAATGCATGGAATGCATGACTGGACTGATTCATGAATGCACGAATAACATGAACATTATGTGCAACTGAAACTGGGAATGATAGAGAGAATCTTAAGAAGATTAATACCTTAAACTGAATCTAAATTTGTGGAGAAAAGATGAGGGTACTTGGTCCGCATATCTACTTCTTCTTCCCAAGTGGTTCCCTCTACGGACTGATTCCACCAAAGAACTTTGACCAATGGAATTCTTTGTTCCTTAGTCTACGAACTTGATGATCATGACTTTCGACTGGAACTTCCTCATAGGAAAGACTGTTTTGAATATCTAAACTTTCTAAGGGAACAACTAAAGCTGGATTACCAATACAATTCTTTAATAACGAGACATGGAACACTGGGTGTACTAAAGCAAGATCTGTAGGCAAATCAAGCTTGTAAGTAACCTTTCCAAAATAACTGACAATTTTGAAGGGACCTACATATGGGCAACTGAGTTTCCCTTTCTAGCCAAATCTTTTCACTACCTTCATGGGAGAGATTTTCAAGTACCCCAAATCACCGAACTCAAATTTGAGATCCTTTCTCCTCACATCTACATAAGAATTTTTTCAGCTCTTGGCTGTTCTAAGTTTCTCTCTAATTAACTAAACCTTTTCTAAGTCATCAAACACTAAGTTAGGCCCTACTACTATGACCTCACCCACTTTAAACTAAACAATTAGAGATATACATCTCCTACCATAGAGATCTTCAAATAAGGTCATCCAGATACCGGAATGATAGTTGTTATTATATGTGAATTTAATCAAAGGCAACATCCCAACTACCCTTGAAATCAACTACGCATACTCTCAGTATATCATCAAAAGTCTAAATGGTTCTTTTTGCTTGGCCATCTGTCTAAGGGTGGAAGGCTGTACTAAGATGGACTTAGATACCAAGACCCTTTTGGAATGCTTTCCAAAAGTGAAAGGTCAACTGGATACCTCCATCTGAGATGATAGATAAGAAAACATCGTGCAACCTAACCAACTCTTTTAGATAGATTTTGGTGTAGTCCTTGATTAAGTAAGAGGTATAGACTGGGAAGAATTGAGCTAATTTGGTCATCCTGTCTATGATAACCAAAATAAAATCTTGCTGATGACTGGTATGAGGCAAAGCTGTCACAAAGTCTATGTTCACTTCTTCCCATTTCCATGTAGGAATATTGAACTCCTTCATGGACACACAAGGCTTTTGGTGCTCAATATTAACTTGCTGACATATAGAGCATCTAACTTTAAACTTTATAATATCCCTCTTCATCCCACTCCACTAATAAATCTCCTAAAAATTACGATACATTTTAGTAGCCCCTAGATGAAAAAAGTAACGCACACCATGCTCTTTTGGAAGAATTCGTTACCTCAAATCTTCTACATCAGGTACACATAGTCTACCCTGGAAATGCAAAACGCCATTCCCCCTTGGGAGAAAACCTTAATTTTCTGATCTCTGAGTAATTCTGTCAACTTAACTAGACTAGGATCTCTATACTGCTTTTCTTTCACCTTTAAAAGTAGAGATGATTCAATGCTACTCTGCACCCACACACTACCCTCTATTGAGTTGACTAAGAGGACACCTAGTCGGGCAAGCTGATGAACTTCCTGAGCTAACTTCTTCTTACTAGCCTCAACATGAGAAACAATACCCATAGATAGTCTACTGAGATTATCTGCCACTATGTTGGCCTTGCTCGGATGATACAGAACACCCATGTCATAATCTTTCAATAAGAAGCCTTTAGCAGTTAAGACTGGTCACTTAAGCAATTGGCTTGCCGCTTTAGTTTTCCATCACTTAAGTGACCTAAAGGGCGCTTAAGCGAGTGCACCAGGTAAAGAAATGGAATTATTTTAAGTCTCCACCGACCCTCAAGATTTATTTAGAATCTCATATATGCAAATGAACTATGTTATACTATCAAATTTGACATTACAAACTCAATGGTGCAATTGCAATTTCCATTCAAGGTTGTTTCAATAAAAGTTACGTCCTACACCTAAGTGTCATTTTCTTAAATTCTAACCAATACCTTAGAATGAGTCTGAAAGCTTTGGGATCCAAATCAAAGTTACATCTATCCTAAAATCAATGTTTTTGAGTTTTTTGAACTATTAGATTTTTCATACGAGAACGTTTGACCAAAGGTTTTGCTATCCAATTCTAACCAGCAAATATTAATAATAGAAAATTAGCTGTAAAAAGCAAACAAATTGTATAGTAACCTAACTTGCAGCTCGATCAATTCATAAATGACTTTGAAAGCTATAGGAAATCTCTAAACAATAAAAATGAGTGGAAATACAGAAAATGACATTGAGGGGCATAAAAATATCTCCTACTAAAATAACTTTCAACTGCAAAAGTAAAGGGTTAGGATGTACCTGAAGCCTCAAATAAGCGATGATATTGGGTTTGTATCTCGATATAGATCTATGATATATATAGTTTTGATGCTGAGAAGCTAAAATATGAGGGACTAGGTCCTTGTATGTGCAAGGTATAGTACAGCTGGCATGCGTCTACTGTACAATTTTTTCATATTTCATAACAAACTTGTAGGTGTTATTTTTTCTGTTTTGGATAGCTAATCCATTGATCATTCAAGTCCTAATCAATACCCATCTATAAAAAAATGCCCCTTCAATAATTGGTTTTTGCAAAAAATACAAAGAATGAAGAGAGGCGGCAAAAACATATTTTAATACTGCTCAAGTTCTTAGCGTTATGTGTACTTAAACTAAAATAGTTCTTGAGTGATTAATGATTTGTAATCAAACTACTCATCTTATAATAGTAGTGTTTTTTTTGAGAGAGTTACTTAGGTAGAGTTACCTGAGCTTACAGCTGGTTAGAGTTAACTAGTTTTGAAGGGAAACTTTGTGAGGTGTCAAGGTATGCTTCTAATAGAGGTGTTGTAAGTAGGAGGAATCTAGAGTTAGGTGCACAGTCAAGTCTATAATCAAGAGGTTGGTTATAGTGGACTATTTTGGTGCTTGTGAGGGCAAGCCGTGGTTTATCCCATATTGGGTTTCCACATAAAAATCCTATGTTGTTCTTTCCTGCATTGCCTTTATTTTTCCAGCACCTTGTAGTTTCCATACCTTTCTAATGCTTGATAATAACTCTTAGGTACTTGTCACTCACTATCTGGTGCAACCCCCAAGGGTTTATCAATTAGTACCAGAGAGGGTTCACTCTAAAAGGTTTACACCTAGAGTGTTCTGATCATAAGGGTCACTTTAACTGAACAAGGGGTGGAAATAAAAGAAGCAATAAGAGATAGATACCTTACCATTAATGCTTTCTAAACTGATCTAGGTGAGGAACACCCGATTTTTCATTTTTTTGCCAAGAAGAAATGTTAAAGCTATAAGAAAGAAGGGTTAGTGGTAAGATTGAAGGATGTCATAAAAATGGTTTGAAGTATTTCTGATAACTGCTCATTATGTTAGAAACAAAGAGTATAAACTCATAATTATTCACTATAGAGGAAATGGACTTATTAAAAAGGGATTGCAGTCAGGAATGGCTCGGTGACTAAAAGGATTCAAAGTTCGCTGATGAAAGGTCTGACTATGTTCTCTCCCTTAAAGACACTTCAGTCGAAAGTTTCTTATTGTGAAAATTTGAACTCAAGGACCTAGTCCTTGATGTATGAGAATCTTTCAATCAAAATAAAGACCTAAAATGACCTCCATATTTGATAATTGAAAATGCTCTTGGGAATAAACTGAAAATGAATTCTATGAGTTCATGAAAGGAGTAGATATAGTTCCTGATTAGTCAAGAAAATTATTAATCTTTGGTGATGCTAAAAGTATGATGAAGAAGATGAAAGTTGTAAATAAGTGTTAATTCTCAAAGACCTGGTCCCTAGGAAATTTATCTCAAAGAAGATTCACCAGAATGAACAACATGTGAATCAATGTCTCCTCTAAAATTAGGTATAATCAGAAAATAGGTATCCATAGTAATGTATATGTATAATTAGTCTAACTCATCTCCACACCGTTGCAGGTATACACCTATAGGGATAGCTTAAAAGAAGAAGAACTGAAGATGCACAAATAAAAAATTCATTCAAACTAAGAGGGACCTGGTCCTATCTTTCATATTATTACATTCAAGATGCCTAAGTAATCTTAAAAATCCTATCTGAAAAAATCCATATGTCCTTATTTTCTCTAAAATATCAAATCCCTTATAAAACAAAGAGTCACACTTATTAAATTGAGACATATCAGTTCCAAAAGAACTATCTTTAATGACATTGGTTATTTTTAAAAGTACAAAATTAGTCTTTCTCATCAATTGTACCTTTATTATTCCTATTTATCTTTTTAAATCAGAAATCACTCCTAAGCAAAATTGGATCATCACTCCCTCTCAAATCAAATTGATGATGTTACTACTTCCCCATACTCTATAAAAATTCCAAAATCTATACTTCACTAAGCCATACTAAACCACTGAAGTTAATTCTCCGCAAATCATAACAGACTTCTCAAACCAAAGGTCTAGGACATCAATAGAACAAGAAATTTTTCACCAAAAAACCCATCATTTCCCGTGTCATCTTCAAAATCTAAAAAAGTGAAATTCTCTAAAACACAACAAACACTGGATTATCCTACACAGTCAGACTCAAACAATATTTTTGATCAGTTGTTTGGAAAAGAAATTATAGTTAAAAGAGTTGATCTCTCCTCCAGTAAGAACTAGGTAACTGAGAACCTGCAACTACTTATTTGTTACAACATAGAAAACTCGGTTGATGGAGTAAAATAGGAATCTTGTGATATTAATGAAGTTAGTGGGAGAAAAGATAGGTTGTTACCTCTAAATAAGGAGAATAAAGGGATTTAGGACAAAGTATCTTTGAGATGGTCTGTGAAGAAACTCGGGAGAAATAAAAAAAATAAAGAATGAAGACACTGAATGTAGGGAGATTGATATAGGAGAGAAATTAAATATAGGGGGTATTGTTTCCTTTAAAAAGGGAACAAATAATGATCTTACAATTGAGGGACCAGGTCCTCCATATCAAAGTCTCGTAGCTCCACTGGAATGAGGCATAAACTTGTAGCTATCAAGAAAAGGGAGAACTCTCAGGGACCAGGTCCCATGAAAAAAACAACTCATGATAAATAAGAAATAAGTATTAAGCCCAAAAAAATAAATAAAAGGATGACATATCCAATGAAAGAAGGATTGGGAGCCTGAGAACACAAAAGTGTTGTTAGGAAGAACGTTTGATCCCAAAATTTTTTAAAACCCGGAATGTTTGAATTGGTTAAATATGTCAGGTATCAAGGATGGTTACACTTGTTTGAAGAATCAAACCCCATGGTTTGTAAGAATGAGGTTAGAAAAGTTTATTATACCATGGAATTCTCAAAAGATGAGCTAAGCTTATCTGCACAAGTCCAAGGAAAGTCTATCTATTTGGATGAAGAAGTACTAGAAAAAATATTGGATGTACAAGCTATTGGAGTTGGTTCTGCTATAAAACAACAACCCACAGCTGAGTTTATGATCAATACCTCAAAAATGGGAGGAATATCTAGAGAAGCTATGTAAAAAAAGTTCCTAAAATGTGAGTTTCAGCTTGTATTTGAATTCATCAACAATGTCCTATTGCAAAGATTAGGAAAAACTACAATTACATCTGGTTTTGATCTATTTTATATAGAATGCCTAAGCATTCTTAAATTGATCAGTCTACTTGTTCTTATGATTGACTACATCAAAAAAGTACTTCTTAAGAAAAATGGGAGAGATAGAATGCCCTATGGGAACTTGCTGAGGGAGGTCTTCGAACATTTTAATGTGAGTGGAACTAAAGGATCACCTGGAATAGCAAAACAAATTATTAGCCTAACAACTCGTGAATAGAATGAATGTATTAAAAACAAAGTTGTTTCTATGTCTCATAAGGATGGGCATAAATACCAAAAACTGAAAAAATGAACCGAACTGAATTAATTTGGTTTTTCGGTTTCATTTTTTTCGTATTTTGGTTTGGTGTTGGGTTTATTTTTTGATAAATTCGGTATTCAATTTGGGTTTTGATTATTGAGTGTATATAATTCGGTATTCAATTCAAACAGAATTATTATACAATAAACAATCTTTACTACACAGCCCAATTATTATTTTATAATATACACCAGCCTAATTATTTTTGGCCCAATCGGCCACCCTAATATACACCAGCCCAATGTATGTAGTTTAGGTCACAAGACTCACTTCACTTAGCAGTTAGCAGTTAGCAGCATTAGCACTTATCATTTTAGTTTCATTACCAATTAGCGATGACAGCAGACATCGGACAGTGACCAATGAATGGCAAACACATCGGAGTGAAAAACGGCAGACACCGAACAATGAGGGATGAACAGTGAACCCACTGGAGTGGCGAATGGCGGATAGTCAGCAACTCAGTGGTGAATTAGGTATCATTTTGACATTTTCTTTTCACTTTTTTTGTTTTTCTTGTTCTTCTTCTTTTTGAGAATTTTTGTTAATTTTTTGATTGCCTAATTCAGTAATTTGATATTTTTAATTTTGTGAAAAATGTTTGATTGTTAAATATTTACTCTTTTAATTTTGTTTTTTCTTTCAAATTTTACATAGATGGCTAGTGAAAGTTGATTTGGTGCGGATGGTTCAACTGGTAGTGTACCTTATAATAGTAATGACAACTCAGTTGACACTACAGATGTGAAGAAAAGGAAAGAAATGGAAAATAGATCTACTGTTTGGGAATATTTTGAAAAGATATTTGAAAATAGTAAATTAGTTAAAGAAAAATGTTTGCATTGCCATCAAAATTATGCTGCTAATACCACTAAAAATGGAACAGATAGATTGAGACAACATTTGATTAGATGCAAAATGTATAAGTCCTCGCCCACCCCATCTAGTGGTCAAATATTGTTAAACTTTCAAACAAGGAATTCATCGAGAGAATATTAGAAATTTAAGAAATAAGTAGTTAGGAGAGATTTAGTGAGATGATAATTATAGATGAACTACCATTTAGCTTCGTAGAAAATAAAGGCTATAAGAAGTTTATGAGTAAATCCCAACCTTTTTTTTGAATTCCTTCTCATAGAATAATAACAAGAGATTGCTATGATGTTTATGGTGAATTGAGACTAAGCTTGAAGAAGTATTTTAGAGAAATGCAACCAAGAATTTGTCTTATAATAAACACATGGACATTGGTGAAAAGGATTAACTATATGCATTTTACTGCTCACTTTATTGATAGAGATTAGATACTTCATAAAAGAATTTTGAACTTTTTCCCTATCACTAGTCATAAAGGTAAGCATTTGGCCAAGTGTATTATTAGTTGCTTGCTTGATTGGAAATCGAACAATGTGTTTATTGTTACTATTGACAATGATTCTTCAAATAATGTTATAGTTTCCATATTATCTAATAAGTTAGATATATAGGGAACCAATTTGATGGATGGTAAACATCTAGATGTAAGATCTATGGCTCATATACTTAATCTAATTGTTCAAGATGGTTTGAAAGAAATTGGTCCTTCTATTAAAAGGGTAAGGAAAATTGGTAAGTATGTCAGTTCCTCTCCTGTAAGAACTAGAAACTTCACAAAATATCATGAAATGCAAAAGACTGAATGTGCTAAAATATTGTCATTAGACGTTCCTATTAGGTGTAATTCCACCTATTTGATGTTGGAGAGGGCAGAAAAATTTGAGAAAGCTTTTGACAAGTTTGATCTTTATGATGACAACTTTAATTCTTATCTTTCTACTGATGTTTGTGAAAATGGTAGTATTGCAGGTTCAATTCAAAGTGATGATTTGCTCAATGTGAGAAATGTGATAAATTTTTTGGAAAGATTTTATGTGCTCACTTTAAAGGTTTCAGGTTCACGATATGTCACTTGTAATGTTCATTTTGAGAATATATGTGAACTTGACTCTTATTTGAAAGAGTGTATGACAAGTGATGATGTTGAGTTGTGTAAAATGGTTATGGGGATAAAAAAAGTTCAAGAATTATTGGGGGACTCCTGAAAAGATGAAAAAAATAATTTTTATTGCTTCTGTATTGGATCCTCGCAAGAAGTTTGAGTATGTTATTTTGCTCTTGAAGAGCTATTAGGGAAAAAATGGGAAAGAAAGTAATTGATGATGTATAAACTTATTTGAAGAATTTATTTTCTTTCTATTTTAGGAAGTATTCAAAAGATTCTAAAAAAATTCATCTTCATCTGGCTTGTCTGGATCTGATTCATCTAATTCTAATGTTCCTCAAAGTTTGAAAACAAACACTTTGAGAAATATGATTCATATAAAGAAAAAGTCAAGTTATTATGGTAGTATTAGAGGTACTAAATCGGAGTTGGATAAATACCTTGGTGAAGACCAAGAGCCTATGCTTGAGCCTGGATGTGAATCTAAATTTGAGGATTTTGATATCTTAAATTGGCGGAAAGTTATTCACCTAGATTTCCTATCCTTTTACTATTGGCTCATGATGTATTGGCTATTTCGATGTCAAGTATGGCATCAGAATATGCATTTAGTACCAATGGTCATATTTTTGATCCATTTAGAAGTTCGTTGACTTCTAAATGTTTGCAATGCCTCATTTGTGTTCAAGATTAGCTTAGATAAGAGACTAGTCCTATTTGTGTTAAAGAAAATTTGGAGTTTCTTGAGAAACTTGTACTTGGTAAGACTTTTGTATTTTGTGTGTTTTTGAAAAAAAAAATACTTATTTGTGCTGTAGTATAACATATTTGTTAAATTTTTCTAGAGATGATAAATAGTGGACGAGAATCTTACATTATTAACATATGATTATGGTTTGGCAGTACTAAGTTGTGGTGATGATTGGTAAGCTCAATACTTTTCTTGTTTGATTATATCATTTTATAAATCTTAAGTTATATTCTAAATTTTGATTTTATTTTGAAGGGTCAAGTGATGACTTCTAAATCCAAAGTTCACTCAGCTATTAGGGAGCATCATGAGGTAATTCAATACAATGAAGAAGTGTGAAAGGAAAGAAGCTTGAAATGTGGCTTAATCCTCAATTGTCATCCGAAAACATGTGGCACATTTTATTTGTGCAAGCATTTGGAGAAGTGTTCTATGAAAAACGAGAAGAATTAACTCACTCTTTAAACACTTGAAAGTTGAGATGATTCAACCTAGTTGAATTTTAACATTTAAGACTTGTTGTTTCTACTATTTTGTTTATTTGTGGGATGATACTATTTTAGACTTTTAGGCTGCTACTATTTTTGCATTTTATGCTATTACTTGCTACTATTTCAGCCTTTTAGGTTGTTATTTTGCTATAGAATGGACTAATGGTTGTTACTGCCTATTGGATGAGTGTATTTGGCCTATTGAGTATTGCCTATGAGATATCGATCTCACTGGTAAGTGGTAAGGTAAATGTTGAGAAGTTACGTATTGTTGTAATGTTGTTAACTGTTAAGTGTTGAGTATGTTGAGTATGTCAGTGCTCACTGGTAACTTGGTAAGACAGTATTGAATATTAATATTGATGTCCTAATAAAGAAATGCTGAATATTTATTTATTCATTGTTAAACTACTATTATAGTATTAACTAGTAAGTGGTAAGCTGATGAATATTAGGGACTTTTTGCAAGCTTTGAAGCTATTGGTAAGGAAATTAGAGAAGAATTTATGCAGAGACTAATCAAAGAATACTGTTAAGATTCCATCCAAGTTTTACTTTTTAATTTATCTGATCCTACTCCTTCCATCAAATATTTCATACTTTGGATCTTGATTGTGGTAGAAACTTCTATTCCAGATAAACTACGAACAAGGCTGAGGCCTGAAGGTGGAATCATGGCACTGTTAGGGATGGGGAGATATAGACATCCAGATGTTCTGTCTCTAGTTGCTAGGAGAATTGAAAATTTTTTGAAGTGCAAGTCCAGAGCTTCAACTCTAGGTAAATATCGTACATGAATACAATTTTATTATCAAATCACCAACATCAAGCAAACTAGTTATTTTGTGAAGCTATCAATCATTCTGATGTTCCAATGGCTCATCTATTTGCTAACTTAAATTTTGTGTCAAGCAGTAAAATCCTTTGCAGCATTGATGCTATCGCATCAAGAAAGGAGTGCGAGAATTACTTGAATGATAATGTCCAAAGTATGCACAACATAATCTTCAACACTAAATGCAATAAAGAAACTGGAAGTAAATTCAATGGTGACAGAGATATAGATGACAAAGCAATGCACCAAAGAAATGAGGATTCTAAAATATTGAACTCTATTGATCTAGCTAGTAAAGGGTAGGTTCCTAACTTCTAAAAGTCCACTCTACCTTTTTTAAGGATGAGACGATTAACCCGAAAACTTCTCAATTGTATTTGGATGGAAGGAAACCCTTTGGATTAAATCTGGTTCCTTGTTAGTCTTGTTGTTTTTCTAAATCTATGCTCTAACACTCCACCCAAGAGTTGCATCATGACAGTTGATTAATTTTAGTTCCTGTAGTTTAATAGTTATGAAATTAGTAGTGTGTTATCTTGTTGTTTATACCATCTTATGATCTATGCTTCACCTAATTGGTAGATTTCTGCACAGCTATCTGAAGATCCATTTATTTTATGATTTATGACTGTAGGATGTCCAGTGATGCTAAACTATCACATGGCCCCTCTATTTTGGCTGATGCAAGGAGTAGAGAATTTTTCTACTTTGATCAACTTGGATATGTCTTGCAATGAAACTATTGTATTGGAAAATGAAGCTAGTAATATGATTTTGGTTGATTTCTTGTGAAAAGATTCTATCAAATGTACAACAATCCAATGTCTTTACAGTTGAAAAGTGTAATTTTCTTTCATTAGATTTCTTGGTAATATACTGATTTTGATTGCTCCCATGTTGGCCTTGCCAAATGATATTGTCCTATTATGGACGCGAATTATTAGTTTCATAATAGACTAGTAATATATTACGAAATTGGATATTTTATTTTGAAAAACTTGACCAAATGAAGGACCACATGGGATCTAAGATTCCTTTTTGTTCTTACAGAAATTTGACAAAACATATAAGATATTTAGATTGGAAATACAAATTGACTCATTTTGAGATTTGTCATTTCCCATCTGTTTTCCATAACATGATAATAATGATGACTCAGATACTGAATCTCAGAGTTAGTAGGCCCAATATGTAGCTCTACAGTGGTAGAAAATAGTCTAATTTACAAACATAATTTAGCCCATTGAAGAGGCCCCAAAAGTGAAATTATTAAATCGAACCAAACTAAACCAAACTTACATAAATCGAACCAAACTAAAAAAAGTTGGTTTAGTTTTTGATACATCCAAATTGAGAACCAAAAACAAAAAAAAACTAAAATCAAACCGAATTCACGAATGCCAACCCCTAATGTATCAAGAATCTAAATTATTAGATATTCAATATTTGGCTTAATCCTTTATTTGGCTTTTGATGACAATTATTTTATATTTTTATAGCATGAATGTACTAGTAATAATCACTGGTTATGAGAGAACGAATTATGGTTGTGTTCTTCACTTGTTCCTCTTACTTTAAAAGTTATCTTCATGTTAGTGTTACCACAGTGTCCATGAGTTAACTAATTGGTATTTATCTTTACTTGTGGTGTACTATCAATCCTTTTTAATGATACAAAAAGAGGAATACTGACTTTGTATGTAAGGACAATATATGTGTGTTCTAAATTGCAAAAATATGAAATTTTGTTGATAGAGGGAAAAATGCAAAGGCACCAACTGATATGAATAGGGCATAACAACAGGGGAAGAAATTTTGAAGAAATGCAAAAGCAACTCTTGAGGGTGCATGATGACCCGGCAAAAAATGATAAAGAAATGTAAATGCATAAATTGAAGGTGCATGATGATAGGAGGATGTTTTTTTTGAAAGATGACAACAAGGGACTAGGTCCCTGCATTGCATGATAGAGGAAGCATTATGTTTGGGGGAACATTCATCCTCAGGTGGTAATCACTCTGATTAAATTTGATGAATGTGCACTGATGCTCAAAATGTATGGTTTGGTTTGTCTTCATCAAAAAGGTGGAAATTGATATATGTAGTTTTAATGATGATTAGAAAAAATACGAGGGACCAGGTCACTAAATGTGCAAGGTACAGTCAGTTGGAACGTGCCTTCTGCATAGTTTTGCCATTTTGTGTAACAAACTTGCACGTGCAATTTTTTCCTGTTTTGTATTGACTTAGACAGCTGGTCCAATGATCTTTCAAGACCTAATCATCACCCAGTTATAAAACAAAAGAGATGCCTCTTCAATAATTGGTGTTTACAAAAATGACAAAGAATGAAGAGAGACAGTAAAACCCCATTTCAATACTGCTTAAGTTCTCAGTTTTATGTGTGCTCAAACTAAAATAGTTCTTGAATAATTAATGATTTGTAATTGAACTAATCATCTTATAAAAGTAGTGTTTTTTTAGAGAGTTTCTTAGGTTGAGTTACCTGAGCTTATAGTTGGTTAGAGTTAACTAGTTTTGAAGGGAAACTTGGAAGAGGTGTCAAGGTGTGCTTGCAATAGAGGTGTAGCAAGTAGGACGAACCTAGAGTTAGGTTAATAGTTGAGTATATAATCAAAATGTTGGTTATAGTGGATTGTTTTGGTGCTTGTGAGGGCAAGACATGGTTTTTCCTATGTTGGATTTCCACATAAAAATCCTATGTTGTTCTTTCCTACGTTGCCTATTTTTTCCAGCACCTCATAATTTCTCTACCTTTCTAATGCTTGAGAATGACTATGAGGGACCTGGTCCCTCACTATATGGTGCAACCCCAAGGGGTTCGTCAATCTCCTAAGTAGCCTTATATATTGGGTGGTGTCTTAATTAAACCTTAACTATTGAAATATCTTTATTCATAATCATCAGACATCCCTAGCCAATATGAGCACCGGTTCCTCCATAAAGATCAATTGCTTGTCAAACTGAATTGAGTCCTATCTGAGCACATGAGATGTATCAACAATGTATTATTGCAACATAGAAAGATAGAAAACTATATGGACAACATCAAAATATAGGGGTAAGGCTAACTCATATACCACCTCTCCAACTGTACGAAAGATCTCAAAGGATCACATATATTTGGGGCTTAGCTTGCCTTTCCTCTCAAACCTCATCACATACTTTATGGGCGATACTCTAAGAAATACCCCATCACAAACTCCAAACCTTAAGGCACGAAGTCTATGATCTACATAAGCCTTCTTCCTACTTTGAGCTACCCTTAACCTATCATGGATCACCCTAACTCTATGCTATAATTCCTGAAGCAAGTCAGTACCACGAGGACTAATCTCAGAGGTCTCGAACCACCCAACTAGAGAACAAAATTTCCTACCATACAAAGCCTTAAAGGGAACCATCTCAATACTTAAATAGTTGTTATTATCATACATGAACTCTTCCAAAGCTAAGTAATGCTACCATTAACTTCCAAAATTCATAACATAGGCTTGGAGCATATCCTTGAGAACCTAAATAGTCTGCTCCAACAGTCCATTGGTTTGAGGATGTAAGGTTGTACTAAGTTCTACCTGAGTACGCAACTCTTATTGAAAAGCTCTCCAAAAAATAAAAGTGAATATCAAACCAAGTATGAAATGATAGATATATGCACTCCATGCAAATAGACTATCTTAGGAACATAGATACAGTCTAACCTTTAGGCATTGGAAAACATCTGAATAAGAATAAAATATGATTATTTGGTCAACTGGTCCACAATAACTCAAATACCATTAGAACAATGGGAGATGCAAGGCAATCCACTAACAAAGTTTATGGTAATCAGCTCCTATTTATTCTAGAGAATGGGCATCCTATGAATCGAGCCACCAGGTCTCTAATGTTCGATCTTCCCCCGCTGACAACATAGGCAATGAACTACAAAGTCTGCCATATCTATATTCATAACACTCCACAAATAATGTTGCATCAAATCTCTATAAATCTTAGTTGTACCTGGATGAATGGAATATCTAGAGCTATGAGCCTCACACAAAATCAATTGAATCAAGTCTCTAACTCTTGAAACACAAATGTGACCATGAAATCTCAAAGACTCTCAAAATCAACGGTAGAGATCTTGGACTCAACACCTGGTCATGGATGATGCAATGTCTCAAATCCTCAAAAAAATGACTTCGGATCTATTTAAATAAAGTAGAACTCACCTTAACACTAGAAAGAATCCTCCTAGGGTCTGAAACATCAAGTCGCAATATCAAGTTGGCTAAGTACTAGATATCCCATGCCAATGGCCTATGAGAAATAGAGATAGAAGCCAAGCTACCCATACTTATCACCTTCTAGTCAAGGTAAAATAGAGATGTCTTAATCCTTAAGCAATTCCATCCATTTATGCATTTTAGAATTAAGCTCTCTTTGGTTCATAAGATGTTGAATGCTAGGATGGTCCGTGAATATCTCACAATGCATGCCATATAGATAATGCCTCCAAATCTTGAGCACAAAACTACTGTCGCCAATTCTATATCATGAGTGACATAGTTATGCTCATGCACCTTCATCTTCCTCTATGCATAAGCAATAACTCGACCCTGCTACATTAGAACACAACCTAAACTAACATCAAAAGCATCACAATATGTAGTGAATACCTCACCCACAACAGAATGAGCCAAATAGGATGAGCCAATATAGGGGATGAAGTGAGATATCCTTTGAGTCTTACAAGGCTCACCTCACAATCCTTAGATCACCGAAAACGAACCTCCTTTTAAGTCAATCTGGTCATCATCACTATAATGGTAGGAAAACCTTGAATGAATCTCCTACAGTACTCGCCAACTAATAAAGCTACCAAACCTGGATAGAGATGTAGGTCTGGACCAATCACGAATAGCCTTAATCTTCATTAGATCCGCCATAATCCCATCCTTAAACTCCACATGTCCAGGGAACATCACCCACTCAAGCCAAAACTAATACTTAGAGAATTTGTCTAAAAGCCTATGATCTCTCAAAGTTTGAAGCATCTCCTCCTTACTCCTCGAATACACAAGGATGTCACCGATGAACACAATTACAAAGAATCCAAGTTACGCTTAAACTCGCAGTTAATCAAGTCATAAATATTTTTGGAAAACTTGTCTCACCAAAAAACATAACTAGGAACTCATAATGGCCATAACTGGTCCTAAAGTCTATCTTTGGATATCCTCAGCCTGAATCCTCAACTGATGGTTTCCGGACCTTAAGTCAATAATAGAGAACATGGTTGATCCCTAACATTTGCCAAATAGATCATCAATGTGAGTTATAGGATACCGATTCTTCACCATCACGATATTAAGATACTTATAGTCGATACACATATACAAGGAACCATCATTCTTCTTAATAAACAAGAAAAGATCACTCTAAGGCGACACATTCAATCTAATAAAACCCTTACCCAAATGATCATAAAGTTAAGAATTCAACTCCATAAGCTTGTTAGGAGCCATAAAGAGACTCCATAGAAATAAGTCGGATGTTTGGCTCAATATCAATACCAAACTCTATATCACACTCAGGAGGAAGATCTGGTAGATCGCTATGAAAAACATCAGGAAACTCATGAACTATAGGAACATAGTCAAGCAATGAACTCTTCATGCTAACATCAAAAATATAAGTAAAATAAGACTTGCAAACCCTCACAATAAGTCTCCTATACAAAATATAAGAAATAATCCCTATTGGCTCACAACTAATAGCTTTTTTCCACACGATAATTTAAGATTGCATGATAGAAGGATAACCAGTTCATGCCCAGAATCATATCAAAATCTACCATATCTAACACAATAAGATAAGCTGACATGACCCACCCGGGGGCCTTATCATAATAGCTGCCCCAAGTCCAACCAAGACTGAAGACCATCCCCCGTTACCCAACCCAACCTTCATCTGCCTTCCCTGAGTTGGCTGAAGTTCAAGCATATTTCAAGATAGTGTAACAAGATCACATGAATACTCTTGGATAGGATTACCATAACCGAGTCCAACCATACCACACCAACCACCCAATCGTACCAAACTATACCAAAGACCATAAACCAGTCCTTAACCAAATAAGTTTTAGAACATAATATAATTAATCCCAAAATAAAATACGATGGAACAGTGAGAAATTATGTCCAATTATGCCATCCCACTAGCCTATTCTAATGCTAAGACCGACACCAATACTGATCCGGCCATTCAAAGCCATAGCAGTACCATGGCCAAAACCAATATCCAAAATAAAATCAAAGTGCCTAAAAATATCCATAACATGAAATGGATCCTTCTAAAAAGATAGAAGCTCATAAATTTAGTCCAAATATTGATCCCCTAGTCAATCACTGTATAAGAGGAATATAATAGCCAGTTCCTGTATAGCGTGGGTATACAACTGCCAATAGACGGGTTAGTGAGTAAACTCCTGCATGATCTCAAGATAAGGATAAAATAATGCCATTTATAAAGCCAAGTAAAACCATCCATATGAACACAACTATACATATATATATAACTATGACGAGAAAGGGTTTAGCATGCCATTAAAATCCTTACCTGGGTTATAAAGCCATGCCGACCTAAACCACCCACGAGCTATATAGGTTCAGCTTACTAAAAGGGCCTTAGTGCCTAAAGCCACATGACCAGGGAAGAAAAACCTGGGATGACTAGTACATCCCTCAAAATATAGTGTCACATCATGCACACGATTACTAAGACCAACCTCACATCGGTAAATATGAGTTTCCAATTTTGGTCCCCTCGGGACCTCCACCTTCCATTGCTTTGCTACACATCCCGCCATTATTACCAAATTAAAACCATTACCAAGCAACCAATCAATCCATTTACCATTTATTAACCAAGTCCACTTAGTGGTGGTATCGTCATACCGACCATACTTGCAAGTATTATCAATAACCAACCACATATAGGTTTAAGGGGACTTTCAAGTGCCCTTCCATTAACCATATTAAACTACTCGGGGAATTTAATATACCCCACAAACATAACCATTTATCCATTTACCTTTCCAAGATATTTAAAAAATGTATAATTCCTTTACCAAGTTTTAAACCAAGCAAGAGTTCCATTAAAAGTACTAAATGCAATGAAAACATTATTATTGGCAATTTGTCAAACACATTGGGGAAATAATATAACCAACACCAATTCCAATTTCCATTAAACCATTACCATGAAATTTAATCATCAAAAACAACTATTAATGCATATAAATCATAATTAAAACCATGGAAAACCATAACCAATCATTTAATATCGAAAACCAAAATCATACAATCAATGAAGTCATAAAAACATTCATATAATCCATAATCCTAGTTAAAATTAACAATGAGGGAAGAGAACGTTCCTTAAACAAAGATAATAATTAAAACAAATCACTAAGACAAGCCCCAAATTAATCCTCTAGTGGACACTCTAGCTTTTCATGCCCAAAAGCTTTTGAGGGAATTATAGAGTGTTTAGAAGAGTTTCTAACTATTAATGTATGGAATAATAGGGTAAATAATCTCCCAAGTAGGTTAGAAGTCATGGGACCTTACAAGGATAAAGGGGAAATATCCATAATACCCATGTTTAAGTTGCGCAAAATCACATCCTATGGGTACGACTGACCCTCGTGAGTCATACCCTTTAATACGATTGGTACCCTTCACTTGTATCCTAGCCTCAACTATTTGGATCCAATAATGTCCAGCATATAACTTATCCAACCAAGTCATATCTGAAGTATATGATCCCTACCCTTCATCCGCACCCCTAGCAGATTAAACCCAAGGAAGATTTAGATAATGTCTTCCATATGAATCCTGGGTATGACTGGACCCTAGATTATAGCTCATGGTGAGCCACTTGTACTCAGATCCAACTTAAGTAACCAAGTATAAGATTAAGTTAAGGAACCAAATGATCCGTACCTACCAATACGACTCGTACCCTAAGTTGTATCCATTCCAGTAACTAAAATCCATCCCACCAACCAACACTGGTCTGTATATGACTGGACCATACCATTCGTATCCCAATATACAGCTCATACCCATCGATCATATTGAATTTAGAGAGCAAATTTTCAAGAAATTTTCTAAGGGTCAAAACCCAAGGTGTTATATCAGCTTGAGTATCAAACTCTCAAATAGTCATAATATGTGATCTATAAACCCGGTCCACTACTAAAGAATCACCTATAGGAGTAGATACATATAATGGCACAAATAAAGAATCCCTAGACACCTCTAACAATGGGGAATAATTAGAAGACACATAATAATAAGTGGACCTTGGATCAAATAAAGAAAAAGTCACACCTAAATCAAACCTGTGATGACAACATCTAAAGACTCAACCTTAGGTCTAGTGGGTATGACAAATGACCACGCCTACCACTTGGCAGGGCTCTATTGACCTTTTATCCTAACTACCTAAGGACCTCCATAAGAACCTTGCAGACTACCCTAACAACCATGCATACCACCTCTAACTGGGGGAAGAAATGCTAAGTTGGTGGAATACAATGAGCTGAAAAAACCATCGCTTCATGATTGGGGCACTCTTCCAAGAAATGGCCAAAAGCCCCAAAACCTTAACTTGCCCTAGGTGTTTTACTAAAACCAAATGGCCTGATTGAACTAAACTAACCACCATAGCTAGAATAACTAAAAGACAATACCCTTGGAGGCTGACCACGACTCTAACTAGGATGATTACTGTAACTAGCTGGTCCTGCACCAGTAATCTAAAGTGTGGGATGAATGGGTCTACGAGACTGGTCATAATACTGATACAACTAATGTGGAGGGTACTAACCTTGACAACCACTTCCTATGAACCATGAGCCATGACGGCTCCCACTGAAACTACCCTAATATAGTGGCCTATTATCGCTCCCTCTTGGGCCTCATAATGTATCTTCTCCATAACTTGAGCATGATTAGAAACCTCAAAAAAAGACCTACCCACAGCAACCAAACACAGTGTAGACATGCAAAAAGGGAGTCTCAATTCCTGGAAAAAACATTGAAACCTCTCATACTCAATAGTCAAATAGAAGTAGCATGCTTATTCAACTCATGAAACCAAGACTCATACTCTACAAAGATCATGGAGCCTTGCTCCAAATTGAGAATTGATCCCTTAAATAATCCCTAAAACTGTGAAGTATATACTTCTCTAAGAAGATCTCAGAGAACTAAGTACATATCAATGAGGGAGATCTGGCTGGCCTAGAATCAAGATGACCTCTCCACCTGTGTTGAGATGCCAATTCTAATTGACAAGTAGTGTAATCCACACTATGAGTCTCAACTAGGCCTAAATTAAAGAGCTTATCCTCACAAGCAATCAAGAACTCATAAGCATCCTCATCTGGTGCACCAAAAAACCCAGGCAGGGCAAATCTCAAGAATCTACTCAGAATTTTCTACTCCTCAACAAACATAGAAGGCCAAGAAACCACTGGATAAGTAACTACCAATTGAGTAACCATCAGTGCAGTAGAGACCTTAACTCTAGGAACTACAGCTATAAGTTGCATCTCTGCCTCAATACCACTCTGATCCATAAACCATGTACTATCATATGGTGTACCACCAAAAAATCCAAAGAGTTGAACTAATACAACCCTAAGAACTGAAGAAAAAATAAACCCCAATAGATCCTGGGTTGATCCTTGGCCAACTACTGGTTAGGACAGAAGAATCTCTGGATCTGGAGGTGGAACAGGGTCTGCTAAAGGTCTCTTGTCCTTGTCCATTAGTGGGGATGCATCTCTAGGTTGTCCTCGACCTCCAGGTCATCCTCAAACTATGATCGGATCCCTAGTTATGGACTTAGGGTCCTCATCTCTTATAGTAGTAGCACGTGTCTTAGCCATCTATGAAAAAGTAAAATCAAAGGAATCTTTAGAAACCAACTTAGACTATTAGCATGAAATGAGGGAAAGAAGTGAAGAACTCCTGAGAATGTCCTATAGTTTCCAAAGATAAGATATAAACTTCCCCATTTTGATCAGCGGAATCTACTTTATACTTGATCTTGTAAAACAATACTAGTGAACATAACACTCTGATACTAATTTATCATGACTTTTTTTAGTCATAATGGTACCGACTTTATTCCACTAGCAGCTATGCTAAAGCGAATCTTAGAGCTAGAAGGAATGGGCTAATTTGGTGGAAAATCGCTCCAAAGTTGGACATTTACAATTAAAGACTTACAATAATATTTAAAGTAATAACAATAGTCTAAAAGATAGATAAAGTAAAAATAACATCCCACAACCTAGTAGTGTCTGTGCAATAGCCACTACCAAATGGAATATAAGAACTATACTAGTCAATATACAGTAGTCTCAAATAATGAAAGACTAAATAAAAGTAGATGATGAAGAAATGGGCAACTCCAGCTCAAAGAGCTCACCCTACCTCCAAAACTCTAAATAGCATGATCGTAACATCAACATCGGCCACTAGTACTCGGATCTATACTAAGAAGGTACAGAAGTATAGTATGAATACTATTTCTATGTGTACCAGTAAGAATCATCGATCGATTAAGATATAACATAACATGAGTATGATAAAGGTGCAAAATTATTAAGCTAAGTCAAGGTAAAAGGGCAAACCTCGAATAATGCTCCAACACTGTAAATAAATAACCAAAGTAGATATAATATGAAAGAAAGCATAATTAATACTACAAAACTATCTCCCATAAGACAATAAGTGTAGCAAATTAAATAACCCAATACGGACCTACATAAGCCCAGAAAGTGCAATCAAGAAAGTAAATGACTAGAATTTTATTAATCCACCATATCTTAAGCCGTAACTATCCATACCGTAACGTACCATAAATAAACTCTAAATGATGAACTCAAATCGAAACTCAATATCATCATTATTTATCGGACTTGAACAAAAAATCAATATCATCATTATTTATCATACTTGAACGAAACCTCATATCATAAATTGTCAAACCTGAACAAAATCTCAATATCAATATACCACCAAACTTAGTCCAGAATTAGTACTAACTACCAAGTACCAAAATAACATAAACATTAAGAATCTAATCTCTTCAACTCTAAAATTTGCAATTTAAAGATATAATATGCCCAATAATTCTACAAGGAGCTAAGAAGAGTCTTGGTTTAAGGTGGGCTGGAGGGCCCACTTCTAATCCTAAAAATTTATTCTAAGTCAAATTCTACCTTAGACTAGGCTAAGGTATCTAAATTTAATACTAGATATTCAATAAGCAACAATTAGCTCTAATATAGCATTTCTACCTAAAATATGGATAACTAAGTTAGTTATGCTTAATTTATAGATCCATAATAGGATAAACAATTCATATAATACTAATTATACCTTCGAGATCTAATTTCTATCCCATAGCTAGCATAATATCATAAAATATACCACAAATTATCCCAATCTATTAGGTAGATACACCAAGCCTATGTAACGACCCGAGAATACCCACTAGTCGTTACATGGTGCTTAAGATCCCAAGGGAACACAAGCTAACCCATGAGTTGGTACCTCCTATGAGCACTGGATAATGACACTAAAATAATTGTGGAATAATAGGCTGAAATACCATAAGGTTCAAACATCTAAAATACTGAAAAGTAATAATGACATTTGAATCTAAAATACTATATGAATCTAATCTGAAAGACTCTAACTAAAGCTATCTGAAAGTGGAGTTGATGGGACAATCCTCCAATTAACTCCCGACAACAACAACATACTCAGTGTATTCCCAACTAGTGGGATCTAGGGAGGGTAGAGTATACGCAGAACATACCACTACCTCCAGAGAAGTAGAGAGATTATTTCCGATAGACCCCCGGCTTAGGACCAATACCTATATACCAACCCAAATATAAGTGTATATAACTAGTATGGTACACATGACAAACTAACAGAATACCAAACACAAAAGATAAGTACATATATAAACTAGTAAGATAAGCAAAATAAACTAACACCACTAGTGTAACGCCCCAAGAACCTATCCCAAGACATCACATAGTACTCAAGGCCACATGTGGCCTTAAGCTAACCCTCTAAGCCTGTCATCACCTTCAGAACTCTCTACGACGTGAATTATCATAAAGTAGGGAAGAATAATCATGGCATGAATATACTAAGATACAATGTAATACGGTTCTTTACAAACAAAATACTGAAATCTCTGTACATATTGGCACACTAGTCTGACAAAGACTTTACTTCATAGGACTGAGGAGCCATTGGGATAGATCCCCAGCTGACTAGTACTTAACTGAAAGTAAACAACCATCTATTTACAAGACAAAATTAGAGACACAGGTCCTCGAACAATGAGGACTCAGCAACCGCAGAAATATAGATGCAGGTACTCAAAGATCACTGTCGCCGCTGAGACTGAGCACCTGAACCTATATCATGAGGAAATATAAAATACAAAAGAGTATGGGAGTCAGTACTTAGGAATGTACTAAGTATGTGGGGGTGGATACAACATTTTAAATAATATCATAAATGTATAAGAAAATTATGCATGCTGACAATAATAAATCTCTTTCGTTAAATTATCTAAAACATCATTTTCGTAAGTCATCAGTAATAACATATGCTTCATAAATCTCATAAATTATTTAACTCAACTCAAACACTTTGAATCATGACTTAGAGTGCCTCGATATCTCGTGGAACTTAGATCATTATGGACGTGGGAGTTTCTTATAACTAACATAACTACACCATATGAGCCGCATGAAGCCCAACGTTTTGCCCTCCTAAGGAGAGAACCCCATATTGGCGGGGGTGTTGTAACCTTTCCAGGGAGTACAACCTTAATCTCATTATCAAAATCCGATACTCGGCCTCTGGCCCACAATTATCAACATCAATCCTACGGTGACACGTAGTTTTGGGGAAATAGCATATTTCCTGCTCGGTGCTAAATACTTCTCCCAGACTCAGCTCAAAATGCATTAGGAAATCCACCTTAATCAATATCAACTCATCGGTTTATTTTAAATACCAAAACATAAATATATATCTCATCTGTAAATCATAAACATCTTATGGATTCCTAACCCGACTCAACTCAACACAATCTTTCTCACCATCAAGTACATTTGCTTTTTGAATTATTTCCAAATATCAAAAGCCTCAAGGAAAAATCATAGGACTCATTCTTTACTTTTAATGTCAACTATCGATATGTATTCAATAGTCAAATTTCTCATGGAAAGGCATAACTCATGACACTTGTCTTAAATTGCTTAGAAATCATCAATACAAAATGACAACATACAACTCATAGAATAAATTCTCCATTTAAGAAACATGATGGTTAAATAATCATAAATATCAAACTTATTCAACTCAAATCTCAAAAATCATAAATAAAGAAATTTGGGTGTAAACCCACTTGCAAAATCATGTAAATCAATAATAGAAAGCAAATCTTTAGGCACAAGAACGAAAGGAGTGTTCTTGTTCAAACCCCACATACCTTGGATTATAATTTTGGAGATGTAGAAACTTGTTTGGAACTTCTTTCTCACACTTTTAGACCAACATTCTTGATGCCCTTGACTTGGGGAACTTAATTCTCGAACAACTTGGAGAAATTTATGGAAGATCCTTGAATTTCTTGGAAGAAGATTGAATTTTTGGGTTTTGGAAGAAACCCTAATTTCTAGATATTTCTTAGAAGAGGAAAGGAGGAAAAATAAATGGCTATTCTCTACTAGGATATATATATATATAAGACCATATGGGGAGGAAATGACCAAAATTCCCTTTTGAAAAAGCTAAAATTCGTTGATCAGGGCTTGTGACAGTCGATCTAATAGTCCATCAAGTCTCCTAATGGTCCACCAGATCGTCCGTCACTCAAGTGCCAAAACAGGAATGTTCTATCTCAACGTGACGGTCAAAGAGATGGTCCATTCGGAAACTGACAGACCACAAAGTCATCCATTACTTGAGGGCCAGAAATGAGATATTCTATCTTGACCTGATGGACACCTTGAAGATCCATCAACTTTTTTATGGTCCACCAACTTGGCCGTCGCACGATGGCCTAAAAAGGAGTCACTTCCTTGGCTTGACGCGGCACTTGATGGTCCACTAGGGACCTGACGGTCCGCCAGGTCGATCATCAAACCTTGGCGATTTGATACCGTTTAGTAAAATGACCATAACTCCTTCGTCCGATGTTGGATTTCAATGAAATTTTTATCGATGGAAAGCTTATTCAATGATCTACATGACATGAAGTATAAATTAGTGAACTAAAACATGGTTTAAACATCAATAACTTTGGAAGTCATACATATCCACTTAAAAATAGATTTAGGCATAGGAAATGATCGGGGTATTACAGCTAGCCACGAATAAAAAACTCTAACCCCCGAGGAGCGCACCCCTACTATTAATGATGATCTTCTACACCTAACCCTCTACCCTAATTTTCTTCCTCCACACCTTCTATCAGGGGCCATGTTCTCTGTTAGCTTTAACTGCTCCATATCATGCCTAATCACCTCCCTGTAATATTTCTTTAGTCTACCTCTACCCCACCAAAAACCATCCATAGCCAGTATCTCACACCTCTACACTGGAGCATCTAAGACCCTTTTTATCATGTGCCTGACCTAACATAACCTTACTTCTCGTATATTTTCCTCCATCAAGGAAACTCCCACCTTGTCTCAAATAATCTCATTCCTTACCCTATTTTTTTTTGTATGCCCACACATCCATTGCAACATTCTCATCTCTACCAGCTTCAGCTTTTTTATGGGGGAGTTCTTAACTAGGAAACTCTGTGGTTCATACACCATAGCCTATCGGACTACCACTCTATAGAACTTACTTTTAAGCTTCAGAGGCACCTTATTATCACATAGAACAACTGAAGTGAGCCTCCTTTTCTACTATCCTGCCCTAATATGATGCGTGACGTCCTTATTAATCTTACCATTTCCCTGAATCATAGACCCCAGATACTTAAAACTCTTCCTCTTCTGAATGGCCTAAAAATCAAGCTTCACAACCACTCCATCCTCCTGCGACACATCACTAAACTTATACTCCAAGTACTCTATCTTATTTCTACTTAACCATAATCCTTTAGACTCAAGCGTCTTCCTCTATATTTCAAACTTATCATTAACTCCACCCCAATTCTCATCAATCAGAACCACATCATCTACGGATAACATACACTAAAGAACCTTTCCTTGAATATTTCATGTCAAAACATCCATCACCAAGGCAAATAAAAATAGGTTAAGAGTCGATCCCTGATGGAACCCTATCACGATTAGAAAGTGATTTGAATCTCCACCTACCATCTTTACCCAAGTCTTTGCCCCATCATACATATCCTAAATTGCCCTAGTGTACACGACGGGCACCCCTCTAGCCTCCAAGCACCTCCACAGAATCTCCCTGGGAACTCTATCATATGTCTTCTCAAGATCAATAAATACCATGTGCAAGTCCTTTTTTCTCTCTCAAAACTACTCCACTAATCTCCTTACAAGGTGAATGGCCTCAATGGTCAAGTGACCTAGCATGAAACCGAACAGATTCTCAAAAATTGTCATAATTCTTCTTATCCTCACCTCTACCACCCTTTCCCTAACCTTCATAGTATGACTTAATAACTTAATACCTCTATAGTTATTGCAAATCTGGATGTCTCCCTTGTTCTTATATACTGTAATTATCATACTCCATCTCCATGATCCTAAAACTATTGTTAAACAACCTTATCAACCACTCTAAACCTGCCCCGCTAGTGTTTTTCCAAAAATCCCCTAGAATCTCATCTGGCCCTATCGCCCTACCCCACCCCACCTGCAAATAGCTCCCTTAACCTCCACAACCTTGATACGCCTACAATACCTGTAATATCGACACTCATCAGTATTCTCCAAGTCCCCCAACACAAAACCATTATCCCCCTTGTTCAAAAGTTTATGGAAGTTGGACTGTCACCTCTCCCTAATGAGAGCATCCTCTATCGACACCGTACCATCCTCTCATTTGATGTAATTCACCTGGTCAAGGTCACGAGCCCTCTACTCCCTAGCCTTAGCCAGCCTATACAACTTTTTATCTCTACCTTTTTCTTCTAAAATTGTAAATAGGTGCTCAAAAGCTATAGTCTTAGACGTTGTAACTACTAACTTAGCCTCTCTCTTAGATACCTTATACTTCTCATTATTCATCTATCTTTTCTCCCTATCCTTGCTCGCAACCAACTTAGCCATCCCCCAACTAACTCCATGTACTAAAATACTGCTAAGCTAAAGTACTGAAATAAAAGCATATCCTCGATAGATGAGCACTCACTGCTAAATCTACTACTGTTGGGTGAATCTGGTTAAGCGCAGTCAGAAACCTAAGCATTCGAAACTATGATATGAAACATCATAGCATAGGAAAGTATGCGTCAGTACGTGGGAATATACTGGTATGCTAAATGAGGTAAGGTTGAATGCAAGGGTTCATATACATGAACAATAACTCATTTAGCATACCAGTATATTGTAAGGTTGAATGCAAGGGTTCATATACATGAACAATAACTGATTAAATAATATGCATGAGCTGTATTAGCATATATGGAGGATCGGTAACTACTGAACATACTTCGCACATTGTAACTGAGTATACTAGAACTAAGTCTAATAACTGATAACTAAATATAATGATAAATATAAATCATTGATAATCTAAATTACTGATAACTGAGTGACTGTATATGACAGTCCTGATTCTGTAAAACTGAATTGAGTTCTATTTTGAAGACTTAGACTGAAATTAAAACGGTGGGAGGTAATCATCTAAGCGACATACCCTAATCTAAACTAATAAGGGTCCAATTTTTAACCCCAATTAGAAGGGTGTCAGTTCCATGTCACAGGTAAAGAAAAGCTGAAAAGTAACC
>JAPEIP010000012.1:107554885-107565447 GCA_026120095.1 Capsicum chinense | reverse complement strand
ACCATATAGGGAGAAAATGACAAAAATGCCCTTTTAAAAAAGCTGAAATTCACTGATCGGGGCCTGTGACGGTCGATCTAACGGTCTGTCAAGTCTCCTGATGGTCCACCAGATCATCTGTCACTCGAGTGCCAAAACTGGAACATTCTGCCTCGACGTGACGGTCAAAGTGACGGTTCGTTAGGAAACTGATGGACCACCAAGTAGTCCATCGCTCGAGGGCCAGAAATGAGACATTCTATCTTAACCTGACGGACCCCTTAACGGTCCGTCAACTTTTTGATGGTCCACCAACTTGGCCATCGCATAATGGCCTGAAAAAAAGTCACTGCCTTGGCTTGACGGGGTACTTGACGGTCCACCAGGGACCTGACAGTCCGCCAGGTCGACCAAAAACTTGGGCAATCCAATATCGTTTAGTAAAATGGCCATAACTCCCTCATCTGTTGTCGGATTTCATTGAAATTGGTATCGATAAAAACTTATTCAATTTTATATATGACAAAAAGTAGAAATTAGAGAAATACAGCATGGTTTAAATATCAATGACTTTGGAAGTCATACATAGCCACTCAAAAGATCGATTTAGGCTTAAGAGTAATCGGGGTATTACAATATCTCCCCCTTGGACACATTCGTCCTTGAATGTTGCCAAATAGGCCAAGAATAAGAGAAAATGAGGACGCCCAGCTGGAAAGACTCACATTAAAGGGCTCACTATACTCTAAACTTTTATGTACTTCACCAAATGCACGAATCATAGAGGGAATAACCATATAGCTAAATACATTAAATTAGGAGGAAACTGAATTAACGAAATAGTACCTTCAGCTTGATTGGAACTCGTGGAGAAAAGATAAGGGTAATTGGCTCGCATATCTGCTTCTACTTCCCAAGTGGAACCCTCTACTGATTGAGTTCACTACAGAACTTTAACCAAGGGAACTTCCTTGTTCCTTAGTCTACTGACTTGATAATCTAGGATTTCAACCAGGATTTAATCATACGAAAGGCTATCCTAAACATCAGAACCTTCCGACGAATCAATAACAACAAAGTCTCCAAGTTCTTCTTAAGCATAGAAACATGAAACACAAGATGGATAGCTAACAATTCTGCAAGCAACTCAACCTCATAAGTTGCTTTCCCAACACGATTCAAAACTCTATAACGGCCAACATATCTGGGACTCAGCTTCCCTTTATTTCCAAATCTTTTCACCCCTTTCATGGGTGAAATTTTCAAATTCACCAAATTATCGACTTCAAACTGAAGAGCTCTTCTTCTCACATCTGCATAGGACTTCTAATGACTCTGGGCTATCTTTAACCTCTCCCGAATTAACTTAACTTTCTCCATACCCACTTCGAACAAACCTATGGGCGATCTACATCTTCTCCCATACAAAGTTTCAAATGGAGCCATTCTAATGCTGGCATGAAAACTATTGTTGTAAGCAAATTCAATCAACGACAAATGTTCATCCTAACTTCCTTTGAAATCAAGAACACAAGGCCTCAGCATATCCTCCAAAGTTGGATAGTTCTCTCAGCCTGACCATCTGTCTACGAATGAAAAGTGAAGCTAAGATGAACTTGGGTGCCAAGACTATTCTGAAAGGCTCTCCAAAACTGAGAAGTAAACTGAATACCTCCATCTGTGATTATGACAATGAAACTCCATGCAACCTGACTAACTGTTGAATATACAGCTTAGCATAGTCCTCCGCGGTGAAAGATGTATGTACTAGCAGAAAATATGCTGACTTAGTCAACCTTTCTACAACGACCCAAATAGAATCATGATGGCGATGAGAGAGAGGTAAACCGGTCATGAAATCTATGTTCACCACTTCCCACTTCCAAGTAGGAATGTTAAATTCTTACATCACACTGCCAGATCTCTGGTGCTCTATCTTTACCTACTGGCAAGTTGTACACTTTTATACGAACTTCGCTATATCCTTTTTCATACCTTCCACTAATAAATTTCCCATATATTATGGTACATCTTGGTAACACTGAGATGAATAGAATATCGTGCGCCATGCGCCTCAACAAGGGAAGATCATCAATATTAGGTACACAGAATCTATTTTGAAATCTCAATACACCATCTCCCCCTTGGGAGAAAACCTCTACATTTTGGTCTTTAACTGATTCTTTCAGTTCAACCAAACGAGAATTTGTATCCTGCTTCTCCTTTACTTCAGAAACTAGGGAAGATTCAGAACTACTTTGGACACAAACATTACCCTCAGCTGAGTCAAGCAATATATCACCTAACCTAGCCAAATAATGTACTTCAGGGGCTAAGTCCCTCTTATCTTCCTCAACATGTGCTACACTACCCATGCACGATCTGCTAAGGGAATTTACCACTATATTGGCCTTGCCCGGTGGTACAACATACTTATATCATAGTTCTTTAGTAATTATAACCATCACCTCTGTCGAAGATTCAACTCTCTCTAAGTGAACACATACTATAAACTCTTATGATCCATAAAGATATCAACATGAACACCATACAAATAGTGTCTCTATATTTTTAAAGCAAAAACCACTATAGCTAACTCGAGGTCATGGGTCGGACAATTCTTCTCATGAGGTTTCAACTGTCAGGAGGCATAGGCTATAACCTTACCCTTCTGCATCAACACATAACCCAAACCAATTCTGGAAGTATCACAATATACCAAAAAAATCATCTACACCATTAGGCAGGGCCTTTATAGGGGCTGAAGTGAGTCGAGTCTTCAACTCCTGAAAACTCTTCTCGCAAGAATCTGACCGCTGGAATTTAACCTTCTTTTGGGTCAACTGGGTCAAAGGAACAACAATGGAAGAGAAACCTTCGACAAAATAATGGTAGTAGCCAGCTAGACCCAAGAAACTCTTAATATCAGACGGGGAAATAGGTCTAGGCCAATTCTTCACAGCTTCTACCTTTTGAGGATCAACTCGAATACCATCAGAAGAAATAATATGACCCAGAAAGGAAACTGACCAAATCCACAATTCACACTTGCTAAATTTGGCAAACAACTTTTGATCCCTAAGGGTCTGTAAGACAATTTAAAGATGATTTACATGGTCATGTTCACTCTGAAAATATGCAAGTATATTATTTATAAACACAATAACGAACATATCTAGGTACGATCTAAATACCTAATTCATGAGGTCCACAAAAGCTGTTGGGGCATTCGTTAGCCCGAAGGACATGATCAAGAATTCAAAATAACCATAATAAATGCGGAAAGCCATCTTTGGAATATCACACTCTCTGACTTTAAGTTGGTGATAACCGTATCTCAAATCTATCTCTGAGAAGTAGTTAGCACCTTGCAGCTGATCAAATAGATCATCAATTCTAGGAAGAGGGTACTTGTTCTGGACTGTGACCTTGTTAAGCTGACGATAATCAATGCACATGCATAATGAACCATATTTCTTTCGAACGAATTGAATGGGTGCACCCCAGGTAGACATACTGGGCCTTATAAAACCCTTATCAAGAAGATCTTTGAGTTGCTCTTTCAAATCCTTAAGTTCTGCAGGGGCCATACGATACAGATGAATAGAAATAGGCTAAGTTTAAGGGAGAAGATCAATTTCGAATTCTATCTCTCTATTGGGAGGTACCCCTAGGAGATCTTCCGAGAAAACATCAGGAAACTCATTGACAACACTAAGAGATTGAATAGTTGCAGTCTCAAACTTAGTGTCCTTAACTTGGACTAAATGATAGATATAACCCTTGGATATCTCTTTCCTAGCTTTAAAATATGATATGAAATTACTTTTAGGAGAACAGAATTTCCGAACAACTCAAAGACTAGCTCATTAGGAAACTGAAACTTGACTACACGGGTACGACAGTCTAGAGATATATAACAAGAGTGAAGCTAATCCATACCTAGAATAATGTCAAAATCAACCATGTCTAGCTCAATCAAATCTACAAACATGTCTCTATTAAGCATAGTGATAGGACACTTCTTATATACTTTCTTAACGACAACAGATTCACCCACTGGTGTAGAGACTAGAAAAGGCTCAAAAATCTTTTCAACACTTATTTCAAAATTCATAGCCACCAATGTAGTCATACAAGAAAGACTTGACCCAGGGTCCATCAACACATACACATCAAAATGAAATACACAGAGTGTACTAGTAACAATATCTGGTGAATCCTCCTACTCCTGGTGGGGTGGTATAGCATAAAAGTAATTCTGGCGCTGACCACCTACAGTACTAGATGAGGCATCCTGAGGAGGAGTAGGACTAACTACAGGGGCTGGAGAACTAACATTCTAACTTTGAGGACGAACATCGCGACTCCCCTATCTAGCATAAAGGAAATCCCTAAACTTATGGCCCAACTTACCGCAAACAAAACAACCCTTCTGACCGACTAAGCACTGACCGAGATGGTCTCTACTATACTTCAAACATGGGGGATGATGAGGTTTGTTACTTACACTGTCCTGGGACCTAGACATAGTAGGTTTATTACCTTGCTCCAGCCTAATATTGAATGTAGAAGTACTGGATGATGAAGGCGCTGGCATAATTTAGCGGCTCTAGAACTGAGGGTGGATCCCTTCAGAAAATCTAGTCTGACTATACCCCTATTTCTCTAACCTCATTCTCTTATTCCCTCTCACTCTCTCTCTCTCCTTCACTTTGTCTTCTTTAATTTATTGAGTATGAATTATTATTCTTGAAAGGTCCATGTCCCTATTAAGAATAGTGGATCTACACTCTTTCACAATAAAACCAGATACACCGGCCAAGAACTTACTCATACTAATTCTAGAATCAGCCATCATATCGGGAGCATGGTTAAACTTAAGAAAATACTCCTTAACTGTCATAGGGCCCTGTCTCAAGTTCATAAATTCATGTAATTTTTCTTCCCTCAGCTCCGAGGGGAAACAATCTATCTAAGAAGGCATCTTGGAATAATTACCAAGTCACAGGAGTATTATTCTCTCCTCTACTCTTTCTCCATATCTCCACCCAATCATAAGCAACATCTTTCATTTGATAGGTATCCAATTCAACACTCTCCTCCTCAATCATGTGCATAATCTGAGTGACCTTTCTCACTTCTTCTAAATACATTTATGGGTCCTCACCTACTTTCGAACTAAAAAACTCAGGTGGATTCATTTACATAAAGTCACGAACCTAGGCTGTAGCAGAATTATTCCCTTGCAGGGGTGGAATAGTAGCCTGGGTATTAGCTTGGGCATTGGCGGTGACCGCCTGGGCTAGTGCTTGGAAAACTGCCCAGAATTTGGCATGGGACACCGCCTTACCTAAGGGATCAATAGGTTAAGCTCGTTCATTGTTTCTGCGAGCTCTACGAGGAGGTATTTTTTATTATAATAGAGCATGAATTAACAATAGAGAGAAACAATCATAGGCACGATAGACTCTTGAAAGAAAGAAACAACTTTTCCTAATACATCTCGTAGCCTCTTGCTCATAGATGTGGCACGCTATACACCGATGATCAAGACTCTACATAACGCGGCTTGTTAGACTCCTTAGGACTCCTTGAACCTTAGGCGCTCTGATACTAAGCTTGTAATGCCTCGAGAACCTATCCCGAGATATCACATGGTGCTTAAGGCCACACATGGCCTCGAGCTAACCCTCTAATCCTGTCATCACCTTCAGAACTCTCTACGACATAAATCATCATAAAGTAGGGAAGATTAATCATGATATGAACATACTGAGATATGAAGTAATACAGTTTTGTACAAAAAAATACTGAAATCTCTGTACATATTGGCACACTGGTCTGAGAAAACCTCTACTTCATAAGACTGAGGAGCCATTGGGATAGATCCCCAACTGACTCATATTGAACTAAAAGTAAACAACCATCTATTAACAAGACAAAATCGAAGACACAAGTTCTCGAACAATAAGGACTTGCGAACCACAGAAATGTAGATGAAGGACTCAAAAATCACTATCGCTACTGAGACTGAGCACCTGAACCTATATCATGAGGAAATATAGAATACAAAAGAGTATGGGAGTCAAAACTTGGGAATGGACTGAGTATATGGGAGTGGATGAAGTATTTTAAATTTTGTCATAAATGTATAAGAAAATCATGCATGCTGACAATAATAACTCTCTTCACTTGAATTATCTAAAATATCATTTTTGTAAGTTATCAGTAATAACATATGCTTCATAAATCTCATAAATCATTTTACTCAACTCAAAATCTTTGAATCCTGACTTAGAGTGACTCAGTATCTCATGGTACTTAAATCATTATAGACGTGAGAGTTTCTTATAACCGACATAACTACACCATCTGAGCGGCATAGAGTCCAATATTTTGCCCTCCTAAGGAGAGAACCCCACATTGGCGGGGGTATTTTACTCTTGCCAAGGAGTACAACCTCAATCTCATTATCACAATAACAAACTTGGCCTCTAGCCCACAATTATCAAAATCAATCCTACGGTGGCAGGTAGTTTCGGGGAAATAGCATATTTCCTGCTCAGTGCTAAATACTCCTCCCAGACTCAGCTCAAAATGCTTTAGGAAATCCACCATAATCAATATCAACTCATGGGTCTTTTATAAAGACCAAACCATAAATATATATCTCATCTTTAAATCATAAATATCTTGTGGATTCCTAAACCGACTCTACTCAACACAATCTTTTTCAACATCAAGTACATTTGCTTTTCGAATCATTTTAAAATATCAAAAACCTCATGGAAACATCATATAACTCATTCTTCACTTTCAATCTCAAATATCGATATATATTCAATAGTCAAATTTCTCATGGAAAGGCATAACTCATGACACTTCTCTTAAATTGCTTAGAAATCATCAACATATAATTACAATATACAACTTATGGAATAAATTCTCCATTTAAGAAACATGATGGTGAAATAATCATAAATATCAAACTTATTCAACTCAAATCTCATAAATCATAAATAAAGAAATGTTAGTGTAAACCCACATGCAAAATCATGTAAATCAATAATATAAAGTAAATATTTACGCACAAAAACGAAGGAGTGTTCTTGTTCAAACCCCACATACCTTGGATTATAATTTTGGAGATATAGAAACTTGTTTGGAACTTCTTTATCATACATTTAGACCAAGATTCTTGATGCCCTTGCTTGGGGAACTTAATTCTCGAACAACTTGGAGAAATGTATGGAAGATCCTTGAATTTCTTGGAAGAAGATTGAATTTTTGGGTTTTGGAAGAAACCCTAATTTCTAGATATTTCTTGGAAGAGGAAAGGAGGAAAAATAAATGGCTATTCTCTACTAGGATATATATATATATAAGACCATATGGGGAGGAAATGACCAAAATTCCCTTTTGAAAAAGCTAAAATTCGTTGATCAGGGCTTGTGACAGTCGATCTAATAGTCCATCAAGTCTCCTAATGGTCCACCAGATCGTCCGTCACTCAAGTGCCAAAACAGGAATGTTCTATCTCAACGTGACGGTCAAAGAGATGGTCCATTCGGAAACTGACAGACCACAAAGTCATCCATTACTTGAGGGCCAGAAATGAGATATTCTATCTTGACCTGATGGACACCTTGAAGATCCATCAACTTTTTTATGGTCCACCAACTTGGCCGTCGCACGATGGCCTAAAAAGGAGTCACTTCCTTGGCTTGACGCGGCACTTGATGGTCCACTAGGGACCTGACGGTCCGCCAGGTCGATCATCAAACCTTGGCGATTTGATACCGTTTAGTAAAATGACCATAACTCCTTCGTCCGATGTTGGATTTCAATGAAATTTTTATCGATGGAAAGCTTATTCAATGATCTACATGACATGAAGTATAAATTAGTGAACTAAAACATGGTTTAAACATCAATAACTTTGGAAGTCATACATATCCACTTAAAAATAGATTTAGGCATAGGAAATGATCGGGGTATTACAGCTAGCCACGAATAAAAAACTCTAACCCCCGAGGAGCGCACCCCTACTATTAATGATGATCTTCTACACCTAACCCTCTACCCTAATTTTCTTCCTCCACACCTTCTATCAGGGGCCATGTTCTCTGTTAGCTTTAACTGCTCCATATCATGCCTAATCACCTCCCTGTAATATTTCTTTAGTCTACCTCTACCCCACCAAAAACCATCCATAGCCAGTATCTCACACCTCTACACTGGAGCATCTAAGACCCTTTTTATCATGTGCCTGACCTAACATAACCTTACTTCTCGTATATTTTCCTCCATCAAGGAAACTCCCACCTTGTCTCAAATAATCTCATTCCTTACCCTATTTTTTTTTGTATGCCCACACATCCATTGCAACATTCTCATCTCTACCAGCTTCAGCTTTTTTATGGGGGAGTTCTTAACTAGGAAACTCTGTGGTTCATACACCATAGCCTATCGGACTACCACTCTATAGAACTTACTTTTAAGCTTCAGAGGCACCTTATTATCACATAGAACAACTGAAGTGAGCCTCCTTTTCTACTATCCTGCCCTAATATGATGCGTGACGTCCTTATTAATCTTACCATTTCCCTGAATCATAGACCCCAGATACTTAAAACTCTTCCTCTTCTGAATGGCCTAAAAATCAAGCTTCACAACCACTCCATCCTCCTGCGACACATCACTAAACTTATACTCCAAGTACTCTATCTTATTTCTACTTAACCATAATCCTTTAGACTCAAGCGTCTTCCTCTATATTTCAAACTTATCATTAACTCCACCCCAATTCTCATCAATCAGAACCACATCATCTACGGATAACATACACTAAAGAACCTTTCCTTGAATATTTCATGTCAAAACATCCATCACCAAGGCAAATAAAAATAGGTTAAGAGTCGATCCCTGATGGAACCCTATCACGATTAGAAAGTGATTTGAATCTCCACCTACCATCTTTACCCAAGTCTTTGCCCCATCATACATATCCTAAATTGCCCTAGTGTACACGACGGGCACCCCTCTAGCCTCCAAGCACCTCCACAGAATCTCCCTGGGAACTCTATCATATGTCTTCTCAAGATCAATAAATACCATGTGCAAGTCCTTTTTTCTCTCTCAAAACTACTCCACTAATCTCCTTACAAGGTGAATGGCCTCAATGGTCAAGTGACCTAGCATGAAACCGAACAGATTCTCAAAAATTGTCATAATTCTTCTTATCCTCACCTCTACCACCCTTTCCCTAACCTTCATAGTATGACTTAATAACTTAATACCTCTATAGTTATTGCAAATCTGGATGTCTCCCTTGTTCTTATATACTGTAATTATCATACTCCATCTCCATGATCCTAAAACTATTGTTAAACAACCTTATCAACCACTCTAAACCTGCCCCGCTAGTGTTTTTCCAAAAATCCCCTAGAATCTCATCTGGCCCTATCGCCCTACCCCACCCCACCTGCAAATAGCTCCCTTAACCTCCACAACCTTGATACGCCTACAATACCTGTAATATCGACACTCATCAGTATTCTCCAAGTCCCCCAACACAAAACCATTATCCCCCTTGTTCAAAAGTTTATGGAAGTTGGACTGTCACCTCTCCCTAATGAGAGCATCCTCTATCGACACCGTACCATCCTCTCATTTGATGTAATTCACCTGGTCAAGGTCACGAGCCCTCTACTCCCTAGCCTTAGCCAGCCTATACAACTTTTTATCTCTACCTTTTTCTTCTAAAATTGTAAATAGGTGCTCAAAAGCTATAGTCTTAGACGTTGTAACTACTAACTTAGCCTCTCTCTTAGATACCTTATACTTCTCATTATTCATCTATCTTTTCTCCCTATCCTTGCTCGCAACCAACTTAGCCATCCCCCAACTAACTCCATGTACTAAAATACTGCTAAGCTAAAGTACTGAAATAAAAGCATATCCTCGATAGATGAGCACTCACTGCTAAATCTACTACTGTTGGGTGAATCTGGTTAAGCGCAGTCAGAAACCTAAGCATTCGAAACTATGATATGAAACATCATAGCATAGGAAAGTATGCGTCAGTACGTGGGAATATACTGGTATGCTAAATGAGGTAAGGTTGAATGCAAGGGTTCATATACATGAACAATAACTCATTTAGCATACCAGTATATTGTAAGGTTGAATGCAAGGGTTCATATACATGAACAATAACTGATTAAATAATATGCATGAGCTGTATTAGCATATATGGAGGATCGGTAACTACTGAACATACTTCGCACATTGTAACTGAGTATACTAGAACTAAGTCTAATAACTGATAACTAAATATAATGATAAATATAAATCATTGATAATCTAAATTACTGATAACTGAGTGACTGTATATGACAGTCCTGATTCTGTAAAACTGAATTGAGTTCTATTTTGAAGACTTAGACTGAAATTAAAACGGTGGGAGGTAATCATCTAAGCGACATACCCTAATCTAAACTAATAAGGGTCCAATTTTTAACCCCAATTAGAAGGGTGTCAGTTCCATGTCACAGGTAAAGAAAAGCTGAAAAGTAACC
>JAPEIP010000012.1:107522959-107554785 GCA_026120095.1 Capsicum chinense | reverse complement strand
TATGGAAGATCCTTGAATTTCTTGGAAGAAGATTGAATTTTTGGGTTTTGGAAGAAACCCTAATTTCTAGATATTTCTTGGAAGAGGAAAGGAGGAAAAATAAATGGCTATTCTCTACTAGGATATATATATATATAAGACCATATGGGGAGGAAATGACCAAAATTCCCTTTTGAAAAAGCTAAAATTCGTTGATCAGGGCTTGTGACAGTCGATCTAATAGTCCATCAAGTCTCCTAATGGTCCACCAGATCGTCCGTCACTCAAGTGCCAAAACAGGAATGTTCTATCTCAACGTGACGGTCAAAGAGATGGTCCATTCGGAAACTGACAGACCACAAAGTCATCCATTACTTGAGGGCCAGAAATGAGATATTCTATCTTGACCTGATGGACACCTTGAAGATCCATCAACTTTTTTATGGTCCACCAACTTGGCCGTCGCACGATGGCCTAAAAAGGAGTCACTTCCTTGGCTTGACGCGGCACTTGATGGTCCACTAGGGACCTGACGGTCCGCCAGGTCGATCATCAAACCTTGGCGATTTGATACCGTTTAGTAAAATGACCATAACTCCTTCGTCCGATGTTGGATTTCAATGAAATTTTTATCGATGGAAAGCTTATTCAATGATCTACATGACATGAAGTATAAATTAGTGAACTAAAACATGGTTTAAACATCAATAACTTTGGAAGTCATACATATCCACTTAAAAATAGATTTAGGCATAGGAAATGATCGGGGTATTACAGCTAGCCACGAATAAAAAACTCTAACCCCCGAGGAGCGCACCCCTACTATTAATGATGATCTTCTACACCTAACCCTCTACCCTAATTTTCTTCCTCCACACCTTCTATCAGGGGCCATGTTCTCTGTTAGCTTTAACTGCTCCATATCATGCCTAATCACCTCCCTGTAATATTTCTTTAGTCTACCTCTACCCCACCAAAAACCATCCATAGCCAGTATCTCACACCTCTACACTGGAGCATCTAAGACCCTTTTTATCATGTGCCTGACCTAACATAACCTTACTTCTCGTATATTTTCCTCCATCAAGGAAACTCCCACCTTGTCTCAAATAATCTCATTCCTTACCCTATTTTTTTTTGTATGCCCACACATCCATTGCAACATTCTCATCTCTACCAGCTTCAGCTTTTTTATGGGGGAGTTCTTAACTAGGAAACTCTGTGGTTCATACACCATAGCCTATCGGACTACCACTCTATAGAACTTACTTTTAAGCTTCAGAGGCACCTTATTATCACATAGAACAACTGAAGTGAGCCTCCTTTTCTACTATCCTGCCCTAATATGATGCGTGACGTCCTTATTAATCTTACCATTTCCCTGAATCATAGACCCCAGATACTTAAAACTCTTCCTCTTCTGAATGGCCTAAAAATCAAGCTTCACAACCACTCCATCCTCCTGCGACACATCACTAAACTTATACTCCAAGTACTCTATCTTATTTCTACTTAACCATAATCCTTTAGACTCAAGCGTCTTCCTCTATATTTCAAACTTATCATTAACTCCACCCCAATTCTCATCAATCAGAACCACATCATCTACGGATAACATACACTAAAGAACCTTTCCTTGAATATTTCATGTCAAAACATCCATCACCAAGGCAAATAAAAATAGGTTAAGAGTCGATCCCTGATGGAACCCTATCACGATTAGAAAGTGATTTGAATCTCCACCTACCATCTTTACCCAAGTCTTTGCCCCATCATACATATCCTAAATTGCCCTAGTGTACACGACGGGCACCCCTCTAGCCTCCAAGCACCTCCACAGAATCTCCCTGGGAACTCTATCATATGTCTTCTCAAGATCAATAAATACCATGTGCAAGTCCTTTTTTCTCTCTCAAAACTACTCCACTAATCTCCTTACAAGGTGAATGGCCTCAATGGTCAAGTGACCTAGCATGAAACCGAACAGATTCTCAAAAATTGTCATAATTCTTCTTATCCTCACCTCTACCACCCTTTCCCTAACCTTCATAGTATGACTTAATAACTTAATACCTCTATAGTTATTGCAAATCTGGATGTCTCCCTTGTTCTTATATACTGTAATTATCATACTCCATCTCCATGATCCTAAAACTATTGTTAAACAACCTTATCAACCACTCTAAACCTGCCCCGCTAGTGTTTTTCCAAAAATCCCCTAGAATCTCATCTGGCCCTATCGCCCTACCCCACCCCACCTGCAAATAGCTCCCTTAACCTCCACAACCTTGATACGCCTACAATACCTGTAATATCGACACTCATCAGTATTCTCCAAGTCCCCCAACACAAAACCATTATCCCCCTTGTTCAAAAGTTTATGGAAGTTGGACTGTCACCTCTCCCTAATGAGAGCATCCTCTATCGACACCGTACCATCCTCTCATTTGATGTAATTCACCTGGTCAAGGTCACGAGCCCTCTACTCCCTAGCCTTAGCCAGCCTATACAACTTTTTATCTCTACCTTTTTCTTCTAAAATTGTAAATAGGTGCTCAAAAGCTATAGTCTTAGACGTTGTAACTACTAACTTAGCCTCTCTCTTAGATACCTTATACTTCTCATTATTCATCTATCTTTTCTCCCTATCCTTGCTCGCAACCAACTTAGCCATCCCCCAACTAACTCCATGTACTAAAATACTGCTAAGCTAAAGTACTGAAATAAAAGCATATCCTCGATAGATGAGCACTCACTGCTAAATCTACTACTGTTGGGTGAATCTGGTTAAGCGCAGTCAGAAACCTAAGCATTCGAAACTATGATATGAAACATCATAGCATAGGAAAGTATGCGTCAGTACGTGGGAATATACTGGTATGCTAAATGAGGTAAGGTTGAATGCAAGGGTTCATATACATGAACAATAACTCATTTAGCATACCAGTATATTGTAAGGTTGAATGCAAGGGTTCATATACATGAACAATAACTGATTAAATAATATGCATGAGCTGTATTAGCATATATGGAGGATCGGTAACTACTGAACATACTTCGCACATTGTAACTGAGTATACTAGAACTAAGTCTAATAACTGATAACTAAATATAATGATAAATATAAATCATTGATAATCTAAATTACTGATAACTGAGTGACTGTATATGACAGTCCTGATTCTGTAAAACTGAATTGAGTTCTATTTTGAAGACTTAGACTGAAATTAAAACGGTGGGAGGTAATCATCTAAGCGACATACCCTAATCTAAACTAATAAGGGTCCAATTTTTAACCCCAATTAGAAGGGTGTCAGTTCCATGTCACAGGTAAAGAAAAGCTGAAAAGTAACCCTTTACTTGTAGGTTCCCTAAACGAGAATGGTGGTACCCTCGACTGGCAGGTAGAGCACCTCATCAACACTCAACTAGCAGGTTTAATGTCTCAACCTATGCTGGCTACGTAGTTCTGGAATGAAAAAATTTATTCTAAGTATCACACCCTCTGCAGGTAGGTGAGCCCCCATCTTTGGGCTCACTCGGTGCAGAATACTACTCCTAACTAAAAGACACTAAACTAAATATACTGAACTGGACTAGACTGATACAGAGATTATTGAGTTTTCCTAAGTTCTGTAATTGAATGAGTTCATCTAAATTCTTTAAGGGGCTGAGAGTACTACTGATGTGACATGACTGATACTATTCTATAACTGACACTAACTCTAACTAACAACTAAATTATCGGGTATTGAATACCCCCAGGACTCCATAGCATCAAAAAGTAAAGAAAAGCATAATCTTGAATAGCATAACAATGTTTACTTTGTCATAACTCATTTATAGAGACATTTCATCAAACACTTGTAATGCATTAACTTGTACATGAATGGGGAATACATGTTAGCATACTATAATGGCATTATTTTATTCTTATAGATGATTTATCAAACACATGGAAGCATACTTGGTTCATTAAATCATAAACACTTATGGGTTAACATGGAAAACAACAATCAATTTGCAAATTCAGGGATTATAACTTGGGGGATTACTCAATTAAATATACATGCTATACCACATCATGGAATCTAACATTAATCATGGATTGAAACTCAATAAGTATCAAGACATGAACACAATCCAATTTTATATATGTAAATCATGAATTATAATTCTTGAAGCTTTAAAAATGGATTATTTGACTCCATGGATGAAAGGGGCCCATAGATTAAAATCTAACATACCTTAATTCAATGAGTTCTTGGAGAGATTCTTGGAATTGACCTTGATTCTTAAGAGCTAGGGTTTGCTTTCCTGAGAGAGAACTACCTTTGAATTTAGCTAAAGTGAATAATAAAGGGTTTTACACGTTTTTAGGGCTTAAATCCCTCACCTGGGCAGAATAAAATCATGGGAAAAAACGGTTTTAACCCTGGGTGCAACTTTAATTTTTTGTGAAATTTTCCCGATCTAGACCCCTGTACGATGGACCACTATCGCGCTAGGAAACTAGAAAATGACAATTGGAAAATTATATGGTGGCACGATGCGGTTTTATCATATTGCCACTATGTTTGTGAATTGAAAGTGCACCACAACGTGGTGGAATCGCGTTGGTACACTGGAAATTGACAATTATGAACTGGGTCTATGACGCGATGAACCAATATCATGGAGCAATACTAGAAATTGATAATTTCTATTCTAACACCCTCCGCGATGCACTACTAGCCTAAATGATGATGTTTGACGATTGAAAATTAAAATTGCCATAACTTCTTACTCGGTAGTCAAATTTATACAAATTTTATATCGTTGGAAGCTAATTGAATTTCCTATGTAATTACAGGCTCAAATATAAAAATTATAGAGTATTTCAAAAATTTTATATAGGATAACCCATGTACTAAGGGTTAGTCCAGGATATAAAAATATAGGGTATTATAATATCTCTCCCTTGGAAATATTTGTCCTCGAAGTGGCTAGTTAAGCTGAGAGAGTATGGACAGACTGAGTTTACATTCTGAACTAGATATGCATAACTGAAGCATAATTACATGACTAGTCTGATAGACTAAACTTACATACTGAACATGCATATCTGATGCATGATTTCATGGCTAAAACTAATCCATGAACTGCCTGACTGATATAAGAATAATATGAGATGGTTACTGATATGGGACTGAGTAGGTTTAAGGAAGACTGTGATGATGTATGAGACACCATCTAACTAAACGACGACTGAATGACTTTGACACACTACTAAGGCCTGAGGAACACATGACATAAACTAAACTTCATGGACCATTAAGAGTGTTCCATGAGTCATGAGAACTGAGCATACTGGGAAACGTGAATACGTATGTCATAAACTACATGACCTGAGTTTTGAATTTTTTAACTTATTAAACCTGATTCGTACTACAAAGTGAACTGAACTCCTTATACTAGTAACTGTAAGTACGCTGGTCTTCTACCCTATACTGTATAACCATCTCCTTCATAGCTTAAAATCATTACTCTATATCTTCAGATCACTTAATAAACTCTAAACTAAATTATTACTATTTTACTTCTAGAGTCTGAGATACAATAATACTTATAAACACTGAACTTATCCAGAAGGACTACTCCTAATAACGTAAGGTCCACTGCTAGTACTTTCTTTTGATACATAATTTTTTGCTTTCTATAGCCCAATAATCATTATATGGTAACATCAACACCAAAAAGTCTTAGAATCCTCACTCTTCTTTCTACTAGCTCAATCTTCAATGATTCAAACTTAGATTCTAACACATATCATGGATACCCGCAAATCTTTAATAACCATACTACTTTCATCATAGCCTTCAAGGATCACATCCAGAACATATATTTCAAATCAACAAACTTAAATTTTTACATACACTGCTTCAAGCCTACTAATTTTTATTTTATGCAACTAGCATCATGAAATATAATCTGCTTAAATTTAGATAATACTATCCCCATTTTACTGCTTTTAAACCTTTAGGTCATTTCTTTTAACTCTAGGTCATATGCTATCATAGAATTCTAGGGAGGGATCTAAAAGAACACCTGAGTTTGGTTAAATGCACGATTTTTCAAGAACCATGAATGAAATATTTCTAACTCATAAGGGCACTGATGGGATAGTTTCAAGCCTGCATAAAATCCAATAATTTTCTTAAGGAACTGCCTGATTAATCACTATCTGTAAGTATTGATCAATTTTGAATGTTTCTATTGCCTTAAAAATAAGGCAAGGCTGGCAAGAATTGACCAAGTAGAGAATCTGCATAACTTTCTTTTAGGACCTTTCTATAGCATGATCTAAGAAATGAAAGAAGGGAAATTTTTCCTAAAACATCTCATAGTCGCGTGTCCATAAGTGTGGCTTACTACATACCCATGCACAAGACTCTACACGATGTGGTTTTTCAGACTTCCCAGGACTCTATTGAACCTATCATTGATACCAAGTTTGTAACAACCTGAGACTACGCCCTAGTCGTTACATGGTGCTTATGATCCCGAGGGATCATAAGCTAACCCATGAGTTGGTACCTGCCGTGAGCACTGAATAATAACACTAAAATAATTATGGAATAATAGGTTGGAATGCCATAAGGTTCAAACATCTAAAATACTAATAATGAATAATAACATCTGTAATTAAAATATAGTCCAAATCTAGTCTGAAAGCCTCTAACTAAAACTGTATGAAAGTGAAGTTGATGGGACAATCCCCCAACTAACTCCATCTACTAAAATACTGCTATGCTGAAGTACTGAAATAAAAGCATATATTAGATAGATGAGGACTCACTACTAAATCTGCTACTACTTGCTGAATCTAGCTAAGTGCGGTCAGGAACCTAAGCATCCAAACCTATGATATGAAACATCATAGCACAGGAAAGTATGCGTCAGTACGTGGGAATGTACTGGTATTCTAGATAAGTTAAGGTTGAATGTAAGGGTTCATATACATGAAAAATGACTTACTAAATAATATGCAAGAGATGGATTAGTATATATGAAGGATCTGTAACTACTGAACATACTGTGCGTACTATAACTAAGTATACTGGAACTAAGTCTAATAACTAATAATTAAATATACAGATAATTTGATACCACTGATAATCTGAATTACTGATAATTAAGTTATTGTATTTGACAGTCCTGATTCTATAGAATTGAGCTTAGTTCTATTTTAAAGACTGAGACTGAATTTGAAACTGTGGGTGGTAATCTTTTAAGTGACATGCCCTAATCTTAACTAATAGGGGTCCAATCTATAACCATGGCATGAGTAAAGATAAGCTGAAGAGTAATCCTTTACTAGTAGGTTCCCTAAATGAGAATGGTGGTACCCTCTACTGGTAGGTATAGCATCTCATCAACCCTCAACTAGTAGGTTTGATGTCTCAACCTACACTTGCTAAGTAGTTTTGGAATGTAAGGATTGCTTCTTAGGATCAGACCCTCTGCTGGCAGGTGAGCCCCCATCCTTGGGATCACTCAGTGCTGAATCCTACTCCTAACTGCTAAACATTAAACTGAGTATATTAAACTGGACTAGACTGATAGTAAGATTACTAAGTTTTCCTAAGTTTTGTAACTGACTGAATTCTTCTGAATTCTGTAAGGGACTGAGAGTGCAACTGATCATGACATGACTAATACTATTCTGTAACTGACACTAGCTCTAAGATATAGCTAAATTGCCGGGTATTAAATACCCCCAAGACTCGATAGCATGAAAAAGTAACAAAAAGCATAATCTTGATTAACATAACAATGTTCACTTGGTCACAATTCATTCATAGAGACATTTTATGAAACATTTGTAATACATTAACTTGTACATGAATGGGGAATACATGTTAGCATGCTATAATGGCATTATTTCATTCTCATAGATGACTTATCAAACACATGGGAAGCATACTTGGTTCATTAAATCATAAACACTTAGGGTTAGCTTGGATACAACAATCAACTTACAAATTAATGGATTATAACATGAGGATTACTCAATTCAACATACATGCTATGCCACTTCATGGAATCTACCATTAACCATGGATTGAAACTCGGTAAATGTCGAAACATGAACACAATCCAATTTCATATATTTAAATCATGAATCTTAATTCTTGAAGCTTTAAAAATGGATTTTTTGACTCCATGGATGGAAAGCATCCATATATGAATATCTAACATACCTTAATTCAATGAATTCTTGAAGTTCTTGCAGATATTCTTAGTATTGACCTTGATTCTTGAGAGATATGGTTTGCTTTCTTGAGAGAAAACTATCCTTGGATTTGGGAAAAGTGAATAATCAAGGTTTTTACACGTTTTTACGGCTTAAATCCCTCATCTGGGAAGAATAAAATCATGGGAAAATATTGTTTTAACCCTAGGTACAACCTTAATTTTTTGTGAAAATTTTCCAATCTAGACCCCTGGCGCGACTAGCCACTATCGCGCTAGGCCACTGGAAAATGATAATTGGGAAATTACATGGTGGCACGACATGATGGTATCGCGTTGCCACTTTGTTTGTGAATTAGAAGTGCACGGTGGAGCGGTGGAATCATGTTGGTACACTAGAAATTGATAATTGAGAACTAGGTCTATGGCGCGATATGCCAATATTGTGGAGAAACACTGGAAATTGACAATTTCTATTCTAACACACTCTGTAATGCACTACTAGCCTGAATGATGATGTTTAATCACTGAAACTTAAAATTGGCATAACTCCTTACCCTCCACCAAACCACTGGGATCGAGGGACTTTTCTTGTCACCTCAAGGTATCAACCTTCTTCTTTGTAAAAGGTTTTGGTGTCGTGTGTACCTGAAAAACTAGTCGTTAGTTTCCAAAAAAAATAAGGGATTGCAAAGGTTGAAGAAAAATTCAAAATTTGAAAAGTTCAATATTTTCCGCAACTTTCACAACACTATAGCTTATTTGTAGTCCCAACAAGGCCAATGTGCACTCATATATCATGAACCATGATTTTCAATGCGAACTGCATGCCTAATCTTTTTTATTACTCTACTTGTTCAAGTTCTACTTCTGTTTATGGCCTAACATTAGAATTTAATTCAAAACAATTCCCCATATTAAGATTTCAGGCTACTTCAAGGCTCCAATGTAAAAGAATGATAGATTTTATATATTTTGTATGGAAATACACATATTAACTTGTTTATAAAATAATCACATCAATACATAACCATTAGGAGCTGAGAAAGTTACTTATTTTATGATAATCCGAAAGTGAACAATGAACAAATCATGCAAAACCCATGTTGGGACTTTTTTTAAGTGTGTTGGGACGAGTTGGTACCTCAAATAAGATTTAGTTTAGCCTTTCTTTATGTGCGGGATTAGTTTATAATTTGAGAAGAAAGTTTAGATTTAAAGATAAAAGTGAGATTTATAGAATTCTAATGACTTAGAATGAGGATAAATTTGTTTAAATATTTAGGGGAGCCAATTTAAGTCATAAATATTCATTGGTTCCCCAAAATTTGAATTAAAATTTGGGCCCACATGTTAGGAACTTGCATAACACACATGCGGCTGCCACATGAGGCCTACCATGTATCGTATGTAAAAGTGTATTTGTACCTATAGTATGAGAAAGGGTATATCTGTACTATTTATCAAAGTTCAGGGGTATATATATAACTTTTAATAAACGACAATGGTATATTTGTACCTAAAGTATGACTGAAGGTATATCTTTACCATTTATAAAAGTTCAAGGGTATATATGTACCTTTTGATTAATAACAAAGGTATATTTATACCTAAAGTATAACAGAGGGTATATTTGTACCATTTATTTGTGTTTAGGAGTATATATGTACCTTTTCATTAATGAAAAAGGTATATTTATTCCAAATTATAACGAAGGATACATCTGTATCATTTATTAATGTTCAGGGGTATATTCATTCCTTTAATCTTGTTATTATTTTCATTGTTTGACATTGATCGATCCTTACTTGATAGATGAATAGACTAGCATTATTTAGTTAAAATTCCCTTTATCATGATTCTTATTCGTTCGCTTAGGTAGCTAGATCGATTGGATGGTTTTATCTCATTTAGCAAGGTGAGGTTGGTCTTTTTCCTCTTTTTTGGAGAGGTTAGGTCGGTTCTTGATTGGGCTATGAATAAAAATAGGTTGGTCTTGCCTTCCATAGTTTTTATATGGTGCTAGAATGGGCAATTTGGTTTTCTTGCCTATTTTTTTAGATGGTTTTATATGTGGTGTCTAAAGAAGGGATTATGGTACACCCAATGAATATTGAGGTGATTCATAATTTGCCAAGGCCTAAATCTTCGTTTCTTGTTTGTAGCTTCACTGGTTAGGTTGGTTTCTATAGATAGTTCATTGAGAGTTTTCTACTACTGTAGTGTTGATGCTCAGATTGTTTCGAAAGGAGGTTGATAATGCCCAAACAATCCCTCCTTAGAAGGATAAAGCAGTCACTCTAAAAATATAGTAACCCAACTAGGTTGGGCTAGATCCCACACAGAATAGGCTGAAAATCTGTCTCAAACTTATTGAAATTACTAAGCAGTGTGAAAAAGTAAAAAGAGGGGATTCGTAGTAACTAGATAAAAGTAACAAGGCTTAGTTGCTTTTGGTTGTAAACAATCTAAGATGAAAACTAGTATTGTGTTCATCTTAGCTTTTCAATGCAAAAGACTTATCATGCACTGTCGAACTATTCCAATATCTTTCACGCAGAATAGATAAGTCATGTACCATCAATAGTCTTTTGGATGAGCTGAAAGATTTCACCATTTACCTTTTGAGTCTCAGTATATCACCTTACTAACCCTTTTATTGATCCCAATTAACTACTACTTTTAGAGTCTTTAGTTATTAGATGACATCTAACTATCTTACTTAGTAATCCTTGTAGCGTGGATCGATAGTTAAACTTCAAATTACTATTGTGATTCTATTTTCCTAGTCACTACTTCTATTTTGGAGTATGTATCAATAATCTAGGTGGTATTCTAACATGTGCACCTATTAATAATGCAATCAAAGTGAACAAAACCCAATACATGTAAGAATCTTTATGTAGAATGACTTGGCACTTTCTCTACTTCATTATAATCCACTAGGGTTCCCACAGCCCAAGCTAAAGGAATTAGTCACTCATAGTTATTAGATGAATCATGGAATCCACATACTAAATTACAAAATCAACCTTACAATAATGAAAGAAGAAATCCCAAATTCTTAAATTGAATAACAAACCACGAACAATGAGAGTATAGGATAGCCCCTAAGGGCCTATCCCTGAATATTTGGATGAGTCAATGAATAAACTAAACAAAACCTAAAGGATATTTATAGATTAAAAGAAACTCTAGAAATAAAATCTTAATTAAACTAATTAACGACACATAATACGACTTAAAAACATCATAGGAGTATAATTGGGATACATGGAAACCCTAGGAAATGATTTCAGAACGATCCAAAAATGTTGAGGTTGGTGGCCACATGTGGTGTCTACATGTGGCCTAGCCTTGGCCGCATGTGGAAAATGCGGCTTGATGTTTGGCACATGCAGCCACCACATGTGAAGGAAAATTTCCTACAACTTTTGCTCTTAGGATTTTAGACTTTTGACACATGTTTTGCCCACAGTCCTACATGTGGTCCACAATTTGGCGTAGGTAAGTTTTAGAAGTTATTTTTCAGCTCTTTTACTCTCAGAATCTTCAAGTCCGGCACTTACCTTAGTCCTATATAGACCATATGTGCTACATATGGTCCATATGTGTTACATATGGTCCATGTGTAGACATAGGTAAGTGTCGAGCCTTCTAATACTTGCAACTAAGCATCAAATATTCAACTTTCATCACATGCTTTGGTCATGAACATCCGGAAAGAGTCATAAATACCCAAAAAAGATGAAATAATTAGCCAAAAATATCACGTTTCATCTTTTTCTTGAATTTTGCATTCGAAACCAAATTTCCTACATAACACTCCAAAAACACATCAAATCTAACAAAATAGCCGTAAGCACATGCATATTCTCATAGCTGTAAGAATATATAGAAAATCAAGATCCTCAACTTAGAACATTGGATGTCCTCTAACAACAAAGCATAACAAAACAATACGACGATTCTTAACCAAGAGATATCTAAGTTACCTATGGAAGTCAATCATCAAATTTAAGCTCAAAATCACTACCCTCTCAAATTTTAATACTTTAAAACCCATCTATGTGTACTAATGAAGCACAACCATGAGACACAAAGGAATAAAGATATGGCATTACATTAGCTATAAAAAACAATGAATATATCCAAGTTACACTACACAAACAAGTAAGCAACTAGCAATACAACCTCTATGCTCTCACAAAAAAGAAGTCCCACTCACTCATATGAAATAATGCATGTCAATGTAGGGATGGTCAAGAGACACTCACGCTAAAAAGTAAGTTCCAATAAATTCATGTCAAATACCATAGGATTTTCCTTATTTTCTTTACCTAAGCTTTCAGAAAATCAAATCAGGTTTAGCACAGGACTTTTCTCCGCTTGTAATGTAGGCTTAAGGGGCTAGTATGATATGTATGGTAATATAAAGTGACTAATCCTCCTTGGCACTACACTAACTTTGGGATCCACTCATTAACCAACTTTTTTTTTCTTACACCATTATTTCTCCCTTTTTATTCTTTTATTCACATTCAGGTTGAGTGTGGTTTCTGTATTCCTTCTTTCTCAAAATTTTCCAATTTTTTCCTTACTTTTTCTCTTTCTTTTCTTTTTCTACAACATCCAGCCCTACTATCTTTTCTATTATTTTACCCTTCTTTATGCCTATTTTACACTATGCACCAATATGATAGCCACCCTTAACATAGGCGTTTTGCTTAAGTTGAGGTGCATAATGTCCAAGGAGGAATAGTTAATTGTAATACAGATGGGAATGTGAAAGGTGTAACAAGAAAAATAGGCTATAAGGCTCAAAACACAGATTAAAGGATATATTTCACACATGGAAGGTTATTTAGGATAAAAGTGGACTCATATAAAAATGACCCATGATCCTTTCCTAACAAACTATCCTACAACCTAGGCATGACTAACCATGAAAGTTCTTGATTTATCATACAAAGAAAAATAAGTAGCATCTCACACACACATGGAACAGAGTCAATATCAAAAGCTACTGCCTATCCGATTCATGCATAAGTTTTCTATTATTATTATGTCCCTAATCCTAATGCTATAACAAAATGCACAATCTTCACATAATTATAAATACCATAGTGCTCACACAAAGATAATTGGAAAGGTTTTATCATTTATCTCAAAAATAACAAAAATATGCCAACTGTCCTAGATACTTATTTTTCTCTAAATTAATCGTAAAACATCACAAAACAAGACATAATAGCCCAAAAATGTCAGCTCTACTAAGTACATGACTTTAGGGAAAAGAAGCACTACAACAAAAACAGCAAGAGGACATCAAAAACCATAATAGACCCACCCCCAACTTAAAATCATGTATTTTCCCTAGTGCATTAAAGCTCTACAAAATAAGAGAGTTAGGAACATATCTCTAGCACCATAGATGTGGAGATACGATGTCAATCATGTAAATACAAATACAAATAACAAAATACCTTGGGTTGCCGCCCAAGAAGTGCTTGATTTCATATTATGGCATGACGGGGCTTGGTTGTATACTCAGACTCCCCCAACAAGACCATGGGTACCTTGATTACTCAGACTTTATCAAGGTATCCCAATAGTTGGCCTTCAAAATTTTCTTTCCACTTTGAGCTTATGAACTGTACCCCTAGTTATTTTTTTAGTTCAAAATGATGTAACTCTTATCCCTTTCATGAGAAATGTAATTTTCCAATGCTATCTTTACCAATTCAAAGATATAGACATATTCTTTTTCCTATATGAACTCTTCTACAATTTTGAATTGCTCGATCAAGATCTGACTATCAAAACTCAATATGGAAAATTCTTTGAATAAGGTCCAACATGCCCCAACTCAAGATTTGTAGTCTTCTTTACATCCCTACATAATACTAGTATGATCTCTTTAAGAGTGACACTATCCATAAGAGCATGAGCAATTTTAGACTCCTCCAATTTTATCTACTCAAGTTAGTTTTTCAAAATTCTTTTAATGTTATTCCACCCATAACTAGGTTGCTGGGTAAAACACATAATAGATTTTGTATCAAATTCTACTTGTTAGTGGTGAATATCCAAGTCAAACCTATCAACCTTTTGAATAAGCTCTTGTCTTCCTTTTTTCAGGAGTGCTAATGTGCCGAGCTTGCTCTCATTATGTTCCAACAATACATATGTTACACTCCTGTAGTAATGCACCATATCAAAAGTATAAGGATAAATAAATAATGAGTCATCATCACTCTATATTTCCTCTGGCTAGGTTATTATCTCCAGAAGATTAGGAAAAAAATGAGAAAAGAAAATAAAATCTAATAACTCCAACAACTTTAATCAAAAACTTTAAAATCGTATTCCCCAACAATAGCACCAATTTTTGATAATGCCCAAGCTACCAATCTTTAGAAGGTTAAAGCAGTCACTATAAAAATATAGTAACCAAACTAGGTAGGGGTCGATCCCACAGGAAATAGGCTAGAAATCTATCTAAAGCTTATTAAATTAATAGGAAGTGCAGAAAAGTGAAAAGAGGGATTTGTAGTAACTAGCTAAAATTAACAAGGTTTGGTTTCTTTTGGTTGTAAACAATCTAGGATGAACACTAGGATAGTGTTCCCCCTAGATTCTCAACTTAGTAGACTTATTATGCATTATTAAACAATTCTAATATCTTGCATGCAAAATCAATAAGTTGTGTACCATCAACAGTCTATTGAATGAGCTGACAAATTTTGTCATTTACCTTTTGAGTATCAATATGTTGCCTTACTAAACTTTATCTTGATCCCAGTTAACTATTACCTTTTGAGTCTCTAGTTATTTGATGACATCTAGCCATCTTATGTAGATAATACCTAGTAGCATGGATTTACAGTTAAACTTCAAATTACTATTGTGATTCTCTTTTCCTACTCACCACTCCTCTTTTAGAGTGAGTAGCAATAATGTAGGTGGGATCCTAACTTGTGCACCCATTAAGAAAGTAATTAAAGTGAAGAAAACCCAATTCATGCAAAATTTTATGTAGAATGACTTGGCACTACCCCTACTTCCTTAATCTGCTAGGGTTCCCACAACCTTAATAAGAGAATTATCCACTCATAGTTATGAGATCAATCATGGAATCCATAGACAAAATGACAAAATTAATATCATGATAATGAAAGAAGAAATCCTAGAGTCCTAAATTAAATAACAAACCAAAAACAACCCATGAACTATGAGAATATAGGATATCCCTTAAGGGCCTATCCTTAAATATATGAATGAGTCAATGAATAAATTAAATAAAGCCTAAAGAATATATCAGATTATAAGAAACCCTAGAAAACAAATCATAATTAAATTAATTAACCATACATAATATGACTTAAAAATATCATAGGAGTGTAACTGGGATATATGGAAACCCTAAGAAATGATTTCGGAATGATTAGAAAAGGTTGAGGATAGTGGCCACATATGGTATCTATATGCGGCCTTGCCTAGTGAGCAGATGTATCCGCCACATGTGCAGGAAAAATTTTCTATAGCTTCTGCTATCAGGATTTCGGACTTCCGACATATGTTTTGCCACATGTGCTAAATGTGGTCCACAAGTTGACATAGGTAAGTGCAAGAAATTATTTTTCAGCTCTTTTACTCATAAAATCTTCTATTCTAATTCTTAACTTAGTCTTATACAGACCATATGTGCTATAAATGGTCCACATATAGACATAGGTATGTTTTGGGCCTTCCAATACATACAACCAATCTTCAAATCTTCAACTTTCATCACATACTTTGGTCACGAACATCTGGAAAGAGTTACGAATACCCAAAATTGATCAAATAATTATCCAAAAACATCAATTTTTATATTTTTCTTGAATTTAGCATCCGAAACCTAATTTATTACAAAACACTCTAAAATCACATTAAATCTAACAAAATAGCCTTAAGTACATGTATATTCTCATAATTTTCAGCATCATAAGTTCTATATTTCTATGGCACATTAGAGATTCATTTTTGATAGTCGAATGAGTGTGAGTCGAGCTTTGGAAAACTCAAGAGACTTCTCATTTCAACTACTATTTTATCTCTTTTTATTGAGATTAAGGGATTCACCGTATACTATGATTCTTCTAGAGTTAGCTTAGGTTGTATATTGATGTAGCTAGGTTAAATTATTGCTTCTGCATCGAGGCAACTAAAGGTGTATGAATGCAACTATCCTACTCATGAAGTAGAGTTGATAGTGGTAGTTTTCGCGCTTAACATTTGTTGACATTATATTTATCGTATGAATTGTGATATCTTTACGGATCATCATACTCTTCAGCATCTTATGAACTATAGAGAAATTAATTCTAAGTAGTGCAAATTGATAGAGGTGCTTAAGGATTATGATATTTGTATGTTGTATCATTTGGCCAAGGAGAATGTGGGGGCGGATTCCTTGATCTAGAAGGCAATGAGTATGGATATTTTAGCTTCTATCATAGTTTTTCAGAGGCCGTTGGCATAGAACATGCATTCCTTAGCAAACTTGATGGTGCAACTTGATATTTATAATCCTATAAGGATTCTTGCTAGTGTGTAGGTGAGGTCTTTGCAATTTGAGTATATTTGGAGTCATCAAGTTAAGGATATGAGAAATTGCATTATTCGTGATCAAGTGTTGGGTCGTGACTCCAAAAGCGTTTCCATAGATTCTAAGGGTGTTTTGAGTTTTGAAAGAAATATTTGTGTTTCGAGGGTCGATGATTTGATTTATTCAATTTTGCATGAGGTTCATAGCTCTAGATATTCTATTCACCCAATTGAGATTTGAGGTAACATTAATGGTGGAGTGGTATTAAGAGAGATATGGTAGAGTTTGTATCTCCTTGACTATGTTTTCATTTGGTAAAGGTCGAGCATTAGGGACCTAGTGGCTTGATTTAAGGTTTTCTACTACCGAGTGGAAATAAGAGTAGATTACCATGGACTTCGTTAGAGGTTTATCTCGCACCTCTTTTAGCTCCGATGGTATTTGGGTTATTTTGGACTTCTTGACAAAGTAAGCACATTTAGTTCCAATTTTGAAGTACTTCAATGCTAAGAGGTTAGCCCGTATTTATGATCATAAGATAGTCTATTTGCATGGTGTGCCCATATCTATTATTTTTTACTAGGTGTTAGTATTTAATTCTGGATTTTGGAGAGCTTTTAAATTGGAGTTGGGAACTCATATGGATCATAATATAACTTCCATCCTCAAACTGTTGGAAAGTCAGAGTAGACTACTCAGGTTCTTGAGAATATTCTATGAGATATTTTAGATTTTTGATATTATTGGAAGCAACACTTTTCTTTGTCAAAGTTTGTATCTAATAATAGCTATCATTTATGTATTGAGATGATGCCTTTTGAGTCTTTGCATTATTGGCGATGTCATTGTCCTATTTGGTAGTTTGAGAACTCTGAGATTAAACTCTATGGTACTGACTTTCTTTAGGAATCATTGGAGAGGTTTAGGGTTATTTAGGATAGGTTGAGGGCAACTCAAAGTAGGTAGAAGTCTTATGCAGATCATAGACTTCATGCCTTAAGATTTTGAGTTGCTGATTAGGTATTCTTTTAAGTATCGTCCATGAAAAATGTGATGAGGATTATGAGGAAAGGCAAACTTAGCCTCAGATATGTTGGGCCCTTTGAGATTCAATGCATAGTTGGTAAGGTGGCTTATGAGTTATCCTTACCTAATATTTTGCTATTGTCGATCAGGTTTTCCATATTTCTATGTTATGGGGAGATACATTCTAGATGTGTTCTAAATGATTAGGTGGAATTTAGTACAAGTGGATGAGTGATTGGCCTTCGTAGAGAAACCTGTGTTCATATTAGCCAAGGATGTCAAGCGGTTGCGCACTTAAGAGATTCTATTAGTTAAGGTTTAGTGGAGGTATCACCCTGTCGATGAGGCTACTTGGGAGATCGAGAGCGATATGCAGACCCAGTATCCTTACCTATTAGAGGCATCAGGTACTATAATACCCCATATTTGTCTTAGCTTAATTCATCCCATAGTGCATGTACAAGGGGATTAGAAACTGGAAATTTAGCTAAGTGTAGGAGACTTAGTTTTATTTTTTGGCCTCTTAACTTTGATGATTTTTAAAGTGATCTTTTTGACCCCAAGACATAAGTTTTTGAGTTGATTCGTGTTTAGGAGTGTAAGTAGAATGCCTTGGGTATGTTTTGGATTTTTCGGACTAGGTTTGGACCACATTTGGATTTTTAAAATAGCAAGTCACCGCGATTGTGGCGCGTCTTGGTAAAATTGAGATGGAGGCCTTGGTGCGTCTCAGCAAGGGCTCAATCGGCATTTGAGTTATGAATTTTAATTTCAGAGGGACAGTCTAGTCTTTTCCCATGATCCCAATCCATAAAAACATGGGATTTATCATCATATAAGGCATTATAGGTCCTATTTCCACAATTTTTCTTTAAAATAAATGCTAGCCATCACCCAAATTCATTAAGTTCAACCATTATTTCTTCAATAATACTGAAGATTTCAAGCTTCAACACCCAAGAATGATCAAGAACGCCAATTCTCTTGCAAGATTAAAGCCTTAAGGTATGTTAAATGTTCATCCATGGGCCCTTTTCACCTATGGAGTCCAAGTACCTATTTTTGTGTTCTAAACTATGAATTCATAAGTTAACAATGAGTTAATTTCATGAAGCGTTTGGGAATTTCGATTATGCATGATGTTTATAAGTATTTTTATTTTGAAAGTTGCCTTTAAACGTTTAAAGCATGAAATTCCATGTTAAATTGTCCAATGTATGGTTTTAGTGTTATTATTATGTTATTCCTACATGTTTCAATCATTCTCATGCCTAAGTTCATGAATTTCAAGTGTTTGATGAAATGACTGAGAGATAAATTTTGAGCAATGACTACTTATTAAGCTTTTGAAACCTTGGTATGCTCTTACTGTTAATGTTATCGAGTCCTAAGGGTTATGAATACCCATAATTTTGTTGTTTACTTACTCTTAGTACTTTAAAAATGGTTTCTAGACATATATAAGTATAATTAGTTCAGTTAGTTATCCTATCAGTCAAGTTTAGATCAGTTCAATATTTTGAGTTAGCTCAGTTGTAAGTAGGATTTAGCACCAAGCGAACACAGAGATGGGGGTTCACCTTCTAGTTGAGTGTGTGACCTTTAATAATAGTCCCTGCATTCCAAAACTACATAGCCAGCATAGGTTAGAGAGGTTAACCTATCTGTTAAGGATTGACATATATCTCATTAAAGCGTCTGCCAATTGAGGGTGACTATTTAGTCATTCGAGACTTCATTTCAGTGGATCCACGCAGCCAGTGTTAGTATCCATGGCATGATATTGACACCCTTCCAACTAGGGTCATATGTTTGACCCCAATTAGCTCTTATTAGGGCATGTTAGTTACATGATAACTCTCATAGTCTCAGTCTAGAATTCAGTTTAGAGTTCAGTTTCACGCTTGCTTGACCATGGTATACAGTTATTAGTTGCTTAGTATAAGTATTCCAGTGTTTCAATTTACTTACTATCAAGTATCATGTCATATGCTTGGTCATGCATTCTTATATTATACATCTTTTCGTATACTATACATCAGTTATCTCATGCTATTTTTTAGTCAGTTATTATTCATGCATATTATCCATCCATATCAGCCTAACCTCATTTAGCATACCAGTACATTGAAAGTATTTACTGCATACTCATTTCTTGTGCTATGATGTCTCATATCACAAGTTTGTACGCTCATATTCCAGATCGCATTTATACATTCCCGCACATCAACAACAGTAGCAGTGGTAAGTCCTCATACTTTGAAGACCAATTATGTTTATTTCAGTATTTTATTTTAGCTAGATATTTGGAGTTAGTTGGGGCCTGTCCCATCAACTCGTACTCAGTCATTTTAGAGGCTTTTGGACATTTCAGACAATCAGTAGTTGCCAATTTTTATTAGTTAGTTTATAGCTTTTTCTCTTATGTTTCAGACTTGTTGATTTCAATTGCATTGTTTTAGTATTTATATGTTATGTCACATTTAGTATTTTTGACACACATTCATTTATAGTATCCAGTACTCATCAGTAGGTAGCAACTCATGGGTTAGCTTATGGTCACCCGTAAGCACTGTGTGGCGTTCGGGGTGCACTCCTGGGATGTTACAAACTTAATATTAGAGCCTAAGGTTTTAAAGTGTCCTAGGGAGTCTAAAACCCGCATTGAATATATTTTTATGCATGGGTGTAAAGCGCACCACACTTATGGACAGGAGGCTACAAGGTGTTTTAGGAAACGTTTCCCTTCTTTCAGTATTCTTATTGTGTGAATAAACATCAGATAAATTTAAAGCCTGTTTATAATTCAATCTTCTTTTTGTTTACAGAACATGCCACTCAGAAATAATAATGAAAGGAGAAATGGGAATCATCCCGCACCTCTGCTTGTTCAGGATGATCCCCTGAATGAGCATACCTCCTATGCCGAATTAAGAGTTGGATTCACTACTTTAGCTCACTTAGTAGCAACCCAAAATAATTAGCCTACTATTGTTCTAGCTATTCTGGTGGCTAATACTGCCACAGCTAGGATTCAAGACTTCACCCAAATAAACCCTTCTTTATTTTTGGGATCCAAGTATGATGAGAATTAGCAGGAGTTCCTCAACAAGGTTCTAAAGGTAATTGACATTATGGGTTTGACTTCTAGTGAGAGTGTAAAGTTAGGTTCTTACCAATTATAGAATATAGCTCACACCTGGTATAAGTAGTGGAAGGGGGATAGCGGTACAGATATAGGGCCTGTTGAATAGGACAAGTTTTCTATAACCTTTTTAAATAGGTTATTTCCTTTAGAGTTAAGGGAATCTAAGGTTCAAGAGTTTATTAATTTGAGGCAGTGAAACATGAGTGTGAAGGAGTATTCTCTTATGTTTACTTGGCTAGCCAGGTATGCTCCTAATGTGGTGTCTAATGATAGGTCTAGGATAAGTAAGTTTGTCTCTAGTGTAGCTGATAGTGTAATAAAGGAGTATGGAACTGTGATGTTGATTAAGGAGATAGACTTGTCTAGGTTTATGGTCCATGCTCAATAGATTTAGGAGCAAAAGTTTAAGGAAAAAGAAAGGGAGAACAAGAGGGCTAGAACAAGTCGCATTAATTTTCCTCAACCAAGGTTGGAGGGTGGTCATCGTTAATTTCATCAAAAAACTTCAGTCCCAGATGAATGATTAGCTAGTGCACCAGTGCCAAAGTTCAAAAATGATAATAGAGATATAAAGCGAGGCCCTAAGCCCCAGGAAAGTATGAACAGTGGTCACACAAATCCTCTTTTCCAGAAATACGATAGAAACCATAAGGGTGTGTGTAGAGCTAGCAGTAAGGTATGCTTTAAGTGTGGAGAGCAATGCCATAGGCTTAAATAATGCCCACAAAATGGTTAGTAGGGTCATTCCAATCATCCCCCAGTTTCATCCGATCGCCTGACTCAGTAGGGTATTGTTTCTAGTACTATCAGTGGTCAGTGCCCAAATAGACTATATGCACCCGTCCTAATCAGAAAAGTTCTCCTAATGTTTTTATGGGTATGTTACAAGTATTTCATTTAAATGTTTGTGCTTTGTTAGATCCTGAAGTTTCTTTTTCTTTTGTAACCCCCTATATAGCTATTAATTTTTGTGTCAGTCCTAAGACTTTAGCAGAAACCTTTATAGTTTACACTCTAGTAGATGAATCTATTAGAACTAGGTAGGTATAACGGAACATTCCGGTTATAATATCCCAAAAAGTCACTTCAGTTGATCTTGTGGAGTTAAAGATGACTGGCTTTGATGTTATTCTCAGAATAGATTGGCTCTGCTCATGCTATGCTTCAGTTGATTATAGGAGCAGAGTTGTTTCTTACCTTAGCGCGAGAAAAATTATATCCAAGGGGTGTGTCTACCATCTTTTTTTATGCAAAGACTCTAGTTCAGAGACTATCTATCTCGGGCTAGTTTCAGTAGTGAGGGAATTTCCAGATGTTTTTCTCGAAGATCTTCCCAGAGTTTCTCCCGAAAGGGAAATTAACTTTAGAATAAATCTTCTTCTAGATACTCTACCTATCTCTATTTTTCCATGCACATTAGCTTTAACAGAGTTTAGGGAGTTAAAAAATAGTTGAAAGATCTCTTAGATAAGGGATTCATTAGGACCAGTGTTTCCCCATAGGGAGCTTTAGTCTATTTCATGAGAAAGAAAGATGGTTCTCTTCATATGTACATCTATTACCGTCAGCTGAACAAAGTCACAATCAAGAATAAGTACCCGCTCCCTAGAATCAATGATACGTTCGACCAACTTTAGGGTGCCAGTTACTTCTCTAAGATAGACCTTAGATCTGGATATCATCAGCTCAGAGTCAGAGAATGTGACATTCCAAAAATATCTTTTAGAACTTGATATGGTCACTTTAAATTCCTAGTCATGTCTTTTGGTCTTACAAATTCCCTAGGAATTTTCATGGACTTGATGAACAAAGTGTTTAAGAAGTATTTGGACATGTTAATCATAGTCTTTATAGATGAAATTCTTGTCTACTCTCATAATGAAAATGATCATGTAGTCCATCTCAAAATTGTATTACAAACTCTTAGAGCCCATCAGTTGTTCACCAAATTTAGTAAGTGTGAGTTTTGGCTAAGATCATTAGCTTTCCTTGGCCATATTATTTCTGATAATGTCATTAGAGTTGACCCTCTAAAGAAAAAAGTAGTAAGAAACTAGCCCAGACCCATTACTCCATCAGATATCAAGAGTTTCTTGGGTTTGGCCAGCTATTATAGACCATTCATGAGAAGGCTTTCATCTATTGTGTCCCCTGTGTCTAGATTGACTTATAAAAAAGTCAAGTTTTAGTGGTCAGATTCCTGTGAGAAGAGTTTCCAGAAGTTGATGACTCAACTCACCTCAACACCAGTTTTAAGCCTGCTAGATGGTTTGGATGCGTTGGTTGTTTACTATAACACTTTCGAAGATGGTTTGGGTTGTGTTCTGATGTAGAGAGGTAATTTTTTAGCCTATGCCTCTAGACAGCTTAAGACCCATGAGAAGAATTATCCTACCCATGATCTTGAGTTAGCAGCTATTATGTTTGCCTTGGAAACTTGGAGGCATTATCTTTATGGGGTGCATGTTTATGTGTTCATAGATCACAAAAGTTTGTAGTATGTATTTTTACAGAGAGAGTTAATTCTTCTTAAGAGGAGGTAGTTAAAAATGTTGAAAGATTATGATATGATTGTTTTGTATCATCCAGGCAAGGCCAATATAGTGGCAGATGCCCTTAGTATATTATGTATGGGTAGTGTGTCTTATGTTGAGAATAATAAGAAGAAGTTGGTCCAGGAGGTTCATCAGTTAGCTAAATTAGGAGTTTGTTTGGTTGACTTAGCTAAGGGTAGTGTATAGGTTCAGAATAGATTGGAGTCTTCTTTGTTTGCTGAATTGAAAGAAAAGAAAGATAGGGACCCTAGTCTAGTTAAGTTAAAGGAGTCAGTCATAGATCAGAAAGTAGAGCTTTTCTCCCAAAGGGGAGATAAATTGTTGCGTCTCTAGGGTAGACTCTGTGTGCCATGTGTAGATAGTTTGAGACACCGAATTCGTAAAGAAATGCATGGTGCACATTACTCTATTCACTTAGGAGCTACTAAGATGTACCATGATTTGTAGAAAATTTATTGGTGGAGTGGTATGAAGAGGGATATTGCAGATTTTATAGACAAGTATGCTTATTTTCAGTAGGTTAAAGTTGAACATCAAAGTACTAGTGCTTTTATACAGGAGTTCAGCATACCCACTTGGAAGTGGGAAGAGGTGAACATGAGTTTTGTGACAGGGTTGCCTCATTCACGTCACCAGCATGATTTAATTTGGGTTATTATAGACAGAATGACCAAATCAGCCCATTTCTTGCCCGTCCATACCTCTTATTCAGGTAAGTACTATTCCAAGCTCTATATTAGAGAGTTTTTTAGGTTCCATGAAGTCCTATTTTCCATTATTTTAGATAGAGGTTTTCAGTTTACCTCTCATTTTTGGAAGGCTTTTCAAAAAGGCCTTGGTACTCAAGTTTGTCTCAATTCAACCTTTCACCCTCAGACAGATGGACAAGCAGAGAGGACCATTCAAACATTAGAGGAAATATTATGAGCTTGTGTTATTGACTTTAAGGGTAGTTAGGATGATCACTTGCCATTGATTGAGTTTGCTTACAATAATAGTTATCATTCCAGTATTCAGATGGCTCCATTTGAGGCTCTCTATGGGAGGAAATGTAAACCTTCTATTGGTTGGCTTGAGGTAGGTGAGATTGCGTTGATAGGGATAGATTTAGTGTTTGATTCTTTTGATAAAGTTCAGTTGATTAAGGAGAGGCTTAAGACAACCCAAACTCATCAGAAATCTAATGCAGATATGAGGAGAAGAGATCTTGAGTTTGTTGTTGGAGATTTGATATATCTGAAGATATCTCCCATGAAGGGAGTAAATAGACTTGGAAAAAAGGGGAAACTCAGTCCCAATATGTAGGCCCTTACAGGATCCTGATTCAATTTGGAAAGGTAGCTTACAAGCTTGAGCTGGCTGCAGATTTGGCATTAGTGCATCAAGCGTTCCATGTGTCCTTGTTAAAAAATTGTATTTATGACCCAACTGTGGTTGTTCTTTTAGAAAGTACAGATGTTCAAGATAGCTTTTCTTATGAAGATTTGCCAATCAAAATCTTAGATCGCTATATTCACAGACTAAGGAACAAATAAGTTCCCTTGGTCAAAGTTCTTTGGCAAAATCAATCCGTTGAGGGAGCTACTTGGGAAGTAGAAATAGACATGCGTACCAAGTACCCTAACCTTTTCTCCAAAAACTCAGACTCAGCTCAAGGTAATATTTTTCCTTAGATTATCTCTTTTCCATTCTTATATCGAGTCATGAGGCAATCTTCATGTCATTACATGCATTCATGAATCAGTTCAATCAGTCACCAAGTTTCAGACTTATACATGTAATCATGTTTTAGTTATGCATATTTAGCATGAAATCTCAGTACGTCTATATTTTCTTAGCTTAATTAGTCTCATTTTAGGAAGAATGTTCCCAAGGTGGAGATATTTTAATACCTTGTATCTGTCTTATCTCAATTCAGCCTATAGTGCATGGACAAGGGGCTTAGAACCTAAAAATTAAGCTAAGTGTTGGAGACTTAGTTTTATTTTTTGGCCTCTTAAATTCGATGATTTTTAAATAGACCTTCTTGATCACGAGATGTATGTTTTTGAGTTGACTCATGTTCATGGGACTAAGTAGCATGCCTCGGGTATGTTTCAGAATTTTTGGATGAGGTTTGGACCACGTTTCGATTTCCAAAATAGCAAGTCACCGTGATTGTGGCGTATCACAGTGGAATCATAATAGAGGCCTTGGCACGTCTGTTGAGGGCTTAAATCAGCATTCCAATTATGAATTTTAATTTTAGAGGGCCAGTCTGGCCTTTCCCATGGCCCCAGTCTGTAAAAACACGAGATTTATCATCAGATAAGGAATAATATGCCCTATTTCCACAATTCCTCTTTATAACAAACCCTATCCATCACCCAAATTCATCAAGTGCAACTATTATTTTATCAATAAAAATCAAGAATTCAAGGTTCACCACCTAAGAACGATCAAGAACATCTTTTGTCTTCGATGATTAAAGCCTTAAGGTATGTTAAATATTCATCCATCAGCACTTTTCATCCATGGAGTTCAAGTACCTATTTTTTTATTCTAACTTATGAATTCACATGTTTACAATGAGTTAATTTCATGAACCGTTTGGGAATTTTGATTATGCACGACGTTTATAAGTGTTTTTAGTTTGAAAGTAGCCTTTACACGTTTAAAGCATAAAATTCCATGTCTAATCCCCCATTGTATGGTTTTAGTGTTATGATTATGTCATTCCCACATGTTTCAATCATTCCCATGCCTAAGTTCATGAATGTCAAGTGTTTGATGAAATGCCTAACAAATGAATTTTGAGCAATGACTACTTATTATGCTTTTGAAACTTTGGTATGCTTTTACTATTAATGTTATCGAGTATTGGGGGTTATGAATACCCGAAATTTAGCTATTTACTTAGTGTTAGTACTTTCAAAATGGTTTTCAAAACATATATGAGTATTATTAGTTCAGTTAGTTATCTTATTAATAAAGTTTAGATCAGTTCAGTATTCCGAGTTAGTTTAGTTGGGAGTAGAATTTAGCATCGAGCAAACCCAAGGATGGGGCCTCACCTTCCAGTTGAGGGTGTGACCTTTAATAGTAGTACCTACATTCCAGAACTCTGTAGCCAGCATAGGTTAGTGAGGTTAACCTGTCGGTTTAGAGTAAACATATAACTAATAAGAGCATTTGTCAGTAGAGGGTGACTCTTTAGTCCTTGGGTACTGCATTTCAGTGGATCCACGTAGACAGTGTTAGTACCCATGGCACAGTACTGAAACCCTTCTAACTGGGGTCACAGTTTGGACCCTAATTAACTCTTATTAGGGCATGTCAGTTAGATGATAGCTTCTACAGTCCCAGTCCAATATTCAGTTTAGAATTCAGTTTCACCCTTGATTGACCATTACATACAGTTATTAGTTTTTCAGTATAAGTATTTCACTGTTTCAGTACACAGACTATCCTAGCATCATGTCATATGCTTGGTCATCCATTCTCAGATTTTACAGCTTCCTCGCATACTATACATTAGTTATCTAATGCTATTTATTCAGACAGTTATTATTCATACATATAATCCATGAATATCAACCTAACCTTATTTAGCATACCAGTAAATTCAAATTATTTACTGCATGTTCGTTTCTTGTTCTATTATGTCAAATATCAAAGTTTTGGACGCTTAGGTTCTCGACCGTATTTAGACATTCTCGCGCATCAGCAATAATAGTTGTGGTTAGTTCTCATACTTCGAGGACCGATCATGTTTATTTTTGTATTTTATTTCAGTTAGATATTTCAATTTAGTTGGGGCCTATCCCATCAACTCGTATTTAGTCATTTTAGAGGCTTTCAAATATTTCAGATAGTCAATAGTTGTCAGTTCTTATCAGTCAGTTTTAAGCATTTATGCTTATGTTTCATACTTGTGGATTTCAGTTGCATTGTTTTAGTATTTAAACCGTATGGTACATTCAGTAGCTTCTGCACATATTCATTATTAGTATATTATCTAGTGCCCATCAGCAAGTAATAGCTCATGGGTTAGCTTGGGGTAACTTGTGACCGTAAGCACTGTGTGGCATTCGGGGTGTACTCTCGAGGCGTTATAGGTACATCCAAACTCTATACTTTTGCCAATGAAAGTTCTTTTAGCAGTAGATATTGTATTGAACCTTATAATCCTATTATGTATTTGAAATTTTAGACTAAAAGAGATGATTTCAAGGATAGGGAAAAATAAGAATTGGGTTCCATCATATTTATCAGTTTGAGATGATATATTTATTTTATTTAAAAAAATAAATAAAGAAGACCAAGATGGAACAGACTTAATGGGTCAGAGTTATGCTTAGAGATATTTTTAAGTAGTTGAAAATGAGGGAAGACATTGTAAAAGTTAAGTAGGAACTATTTGACAAAAACTCTACTGTGATTAACAAAATGATCTTCCAAAAAGAACATTCTAAGTTGAGGCAAGATTTAAATTATGAGAAAGAATACTGCAGATAAAAAACTTAAATACATTGGTTTTCTAAAGGGGATAGGAATACTAGATTATTCCACAGATTAGTTAAAGGTAGAAGGAAGAGATTAGAGATTAATAGAATTGAAAGGGCATATAGATATTGGTCTTAAGGTATTTCTCAAGTTTTTGAAGTAGAAATTAACTTTTACCAACATCAATTCTCATGTGCTAGTGAATTTGAGGATTTCACTTGGATTGATGTAAGTACTAAATTTATCACATAGGAAATAATGAGAATTTGAAGAAGAATCAAAACTTTGAAGAAGTTAAGAGGGTTGTCTTTGAGTTAAATAGGGGCAGTGCCTATGGTCCAAATGGATTCACTAGAGACTTTTCCAAGTTTTGTCGGGATTTTGTTGGAGATGATATTGTCAAGATAATTCAAGCCTTTTTGATGGAAAGACATAACCTAAATTTGTTACTCAGACCAACCTTATCTTATTGCCAAAGAAAGAGAAGGTTTTGACTTTCTCTGATTTAAGACCTATAAATTTGAGTAACCTTCATAATAAGATCATTCATGATGGGATTAAAGGAGATCTACCTAAGCCCCTTTCGCAAAATTAGTTTTGTTTTGTTATAGGAAGATGCATCACTAAAAATATGTTTCTAGCCCACGAAGTCATTATTTGATAAAATTTTATCCGACCTCAAAGATTTTGATCATATCATTTGAGGCCAACACAAGCAGTTCCAAGGCATTATCAACCAAAGAGTTCAAGAATGCCCTTGTAGGACCCTCTTTAAGCTCCTAAACAAACAATTTCATGTGTGGATGATTTCTTGGAGCTTGGAATACATTTTGGAGAGCCAAAGGATCCTACTAACTAAAGGAGAAGGTCATGGTATGACATGCAAAGTACCTAACCAGCCGTTCCATGGACCACTAAGGAAGCGAGTGAAGAAAAACTTCACTACCTAACAGAGATGTCTAGGGTAATGACCAGTCAAGGAGGTTAAGGTCAGTCAGTTCAGCCATCATCCTTAGGCAGTAACACCACATACGCCTCTCTCTTTTGTTGGGTCATGGGCCACTAAGGGCCTTAATGTAATAATTAGTATTGGATTGTAAATAGTTATCTTAGGATTTTGTTTTATTCATTATGTTTTTTTCAATATTACTTGATGTATTCATGAAAACTCTATTGGAGTGTTTTGACATCTTCGACAAGCCGATGTTGAACTTGACTAGAAACTTTTGTTGTAAGATGATCTAATCCCCTTTGTGGTCACGTAATCTATCTATTTATAGTCCAAGACTAATTATTACATTAAGACCCCTGGTGGCTTATGACCCAATAAATGAGAGAGGAATTTGTGGAGTTATGCCTAAGGGTGATTGATGTAGTGACTGACTGGCACCCCCTTGATTAGTCATCACCCTGGCCATTGTTGTGAGGCAGTAAAGTGTTTATTCACGCATTTCCTTTGCAGTTCATAATACGGATGGTTGGGATTTTGGAGGTTATTCTCATGACCTTATCCTTTAGTTAATAAGGTCCTCTGGAACCCCAAAATGTATTCCAAGCTCTAATCAATCATACGCACATGAAATTATGATTTTAGGAGCTTAAAGAGGGTCCTCTAAGTGCATTCTTGAACTCTTTGGTTGATCATGGATTGTACCTCCTTATGTTAGCCTCGAATAATGTGATCAAAAGCTTTGAGCCAAGTCAGAATCGTATCATCCTCCCCTTCTTTAAAAGGATTCGACCTCAAATTCATTAAATATTGCAAAACCAAAGGAAGGACAAATGAACACAAATTCTTAGCATAAGCGTCCTTTTATCATGCCAAGGTTGAACATACTTATGATTTTACCATGGATACTTTTTCTTAGTCATGAAAATCTTAATGGAAAGGTTACAAAGGAAGTGTCTATGACAATTATCAAGAGATAAAGAAACTACAAAGGTCATAATGGCAATACTAAATACAAAAGATAAGATTACCTTCACCTTAGGAGCCGTAAGACACTATTTTTTCCTTACCTCTTCAAGAGACCACACCGAGAATTGTGCCTTAACTGGCCTTAAATTCCACAAGATCCTTATAGCATTGTTAGTCAAATAAGTTGACCAACCAATAAGTTTCCTTCCTCTATATTAAACAAATACAAGGCTAGCATGGATATCATCCAAGGCAAAGAGGTAGTATAGAAAGTAATCAAGTGTAAAGGCATCATCCAAGGTGCTATTATCTTTAAGAATTCCATTTGGCTCAAAAGATTTAGCACATAATGCACAGAAGGATGAAGTCAAGTTACTTAAGCCCATAGGACTTCTTCCCTTCAAACAACTTCACAAAGGAGGGAAATTTATTAATGAAGTTATGCCCTTAGTAGTTTGTTTATCTCTATTAAAAAATGTAAGCATGCTTCTAAGAGCCCCACAAGATACTTCAAATTGTCCAACCCTATAAACGTGACAAGAAGTCCTTATCTTCCACAGGTTCTTCCACGGACAAATTATCAACTTGGCATCGACAAGTTGGTATTCATACAACATAAGTACAAGTGTGTCAAACATGGATGCAAGTTTATAATCAACACCCAAGGGATACAATGACACATTTGCCCTTGGGTTCTCAAGAATGATATCACCTTTAGGAAGAAGGACACCATCTTTACACACATATTGAAGAAGGGTATCATATAAATGGTTTTTATCTAAAGTTGTTTCAAGAGAAGGCTCTCTGCTTGACCTACAAGTGGTGAAACCATGGTCAAACATGGAACACGTAATGGTGAACTCTCTTGTATCCTTTTATTACTCCTCTTATTTAAATAGCTCTCCTCTTTATTGGAGATCTTTCCCTTGCATAATATAGGTCCCTCAAGTGGATTATGATCCCCAAGAAAGATTTTCCATCATAGGGAAGGATTCCAACAACCTCAATCAAACTTTGTTCGTTATGTAGACCAAGCAACAAGTTTTCTATACCAAAAATCACCATATCCAAATTTTGCATAGGGGTCAAACGGATAGTGTGGACATAGATATAGGTCTAGACAATACTTTTTTTCCCCAAAGGCTTCACCCAAACTAAAGGATATACTCTTTATGCTAACATAAGCATCATCAAAGGAAAATAGAGAGTAGAGAAAGGAATCACTCAAGTTAACTTCAACTAAGGTTTCCTCATGTAGGTACTTCATATTAGATTCAAGATCATTACCAGGAGTATTCTCCAAAATAGGAGCACAAAAAGTAGAAGAAGAAGCAATTTCCTAATATTCGTACTTTCTCTTTAAAGGGAAGGTTCCTCAAGTAGACGTATACCACCTTACATATCAAAGGGATTATTTCTTAAGTCTTCATAAGAAGCAAGCAATTCATCCTTATATTCATCAAACAATGGTGGGGTGTCGTAAAAAAGATCATAACCACAAGCATTTTTATTGGAATAATCACTAATTAGATTTCTCAAATATTAAAGTAAATAAAAGTTATCATCATCTAATTGATTATTCCTTTCCTAGACTTCACATTCCTTTACATTAAAAGTGCTCTCATCTTCCATAAAGAGATTTCCATCTTTAGTAGGAACTCCATCACACCATAGTGGGTTGGCATAAAGGCTATAGCATTCAAGATAAGATATACCTTCAACATCATTCTCACCACTAAGTTCACTAGGAGTGATTCTACCATCTTCGAACATGATATTGTACTTAAAGAGAGAAGGATCTATCTTAGAGGAAGAGTTAAAACATGTAAGTTAACTCTCTAATAGGAAACTATCAAGTTCCAAAGAAGTTTTAAACACGTAATCATC
>JAPEIP010000012.1:107502541-107522859 GCA_026120095.1 Capsicum chinense | reverse complement strand
TTGGCATAAAGGCTATAGCATTCAAGATAAGATATACCTTCAACATCATTCTCACCACTAAGTTCACTAGGAGTGATTCTACCATCTTCGAACATGATATTGTACTTAAAGAGAGAAGGATCTATCTTAGAGGAAGAGTTAAAACATGTAAGTTAACTCTCTAATAGGAAACTATCAAGTTCCAAAGAAGTTTTAAACACGTAATCATCCCTATAAGTAAGACCAAATATAGGATATTCATTAAAGTACATGCTCAAAGGGGCAATCCTTTTTTCTTAACCAATATTTTCAATTTCATCACTCAGTTAATGTTCTGTAAACACATCACAAAAATCCTCAAGTGGTAGAGAAGTTTCACACCCAAATTGTTTGATATAATTTCCACAAGATGATATACCTCCATTCATTACATTGTCTTCAGCACTAGGTGGACTCTAATTGATTTTATGAGAAGAGTCAATGAGGTTATCAATAGGATCAACTAGTGTTTCCACACTCTCAATGAGTACATCATCAATAAAAGACAAAGAATCATGAGACTCACATATAGATAAGCTACTACTCACACTCAATGGGATACTAGCCACACAATCATCATCATATGCATAAAAGTGTAAGTGTTAGATAATTTACCTTGAAGTTCTTGAGAATATTCATCTTTTCCTTGGTGTGAAGGTCCTCCACAAGATTTTAAATCATCTTAGATTGATCTCCCCATATCTTAAAAAGGAATTTTCTATTTGGGTACTTGTTCTCCTCCGCTTGCAATGTTGGTACCTACACACATATCATTTTTAAAAGAAGGAAAAACAATGTTAGCTTCGGTTAGTGGCAACCCCCTTCTTCACTTCTCTCAGTATCTCCTTTTTCATCTCTTAGGTTGGCAGCTTGCACTCCCTTACTTCTCATAATATTTTGACTCTCATTTTAATTAGACTTAGAGTATATAATTACATTTCTTTGATATTTCGGAAGAATGGTTGGAAAGATATAATTTCCCAATTGCTCCATTACAATCTTAGGCCAATTTTTTACATTTTGAACTCTATGTTGTGCAAACCAATCGGCACACAAACATAAATGTCCTTTTTCCAAAGGGAATATACCACCCCACACCTCTTCATAGTACCCACAATGGGTGAAGGAAACCTTCACTCTTTCGGTAACCTTATACCCATCTATGAAGTATAGAACTAGTAGAGGTTCTAGAGGTATCCTTAGATGGTCAACCATGGGTTGAATGATGCAGTTTCTATAGCACCAACCATAAAGCACAAAGAGGCCTCCCAGAACCCCAAAAATACTTACCTTTTTATAGTGAACATTTCTACTTAGATCACCATTGTGTTGCTTTATATACCTCGTAGGTACATGGGCACACCTTATGAGTTCTTTCAAGGCACTCCATGTTTGGTCGACTTCCTTTTGATATCCCACTATATTGATTTCGAACCTAGAATATGTTTAGTGGCACATGTAGACTTTTCAAATTTGTTCATATCATAATCCATGAATATTCTTTCACACTTCTATTCCCAATCAATATATTATTTGGGATCCGAATTCTTTATAAATATGGAAAGAGTAGGAAGATTATGACCCGTACTATAACCTCTATACGTACCTTATTTCCCATTTCCATATGCTTGGGCACTAGAACAGAAATAATAAGATCTATTACACTTAAAATTTAGAGATACATACTCTCTTCTTCTCATGGTACAACCTTTACTATAGCTAGTATAAGCATTCTCACCACTTCAAATTTGATAAGAAGTACAACAAGGTAAGGAATATGAATCTTTATACTCCATATGTACACTCTCACCATGACTTTTAGATGGTGAATATTAGAGAAGGTTATACTTTACATTGCCTTGATATTAAGAGTGGGAAGTGTAATACTCCTCGCAAGCCCCATCCTCATCATAAGAACCCTGAAAAGGCGCTTCATCATCTCCATACTCACTATATGAATTAGGGTCACTATACATCTCACACTCTCCTTTGGAATAGTAGCCCTCATTTTTAGCCATATCTTGATCGTGGATATATTCACAACCCCCATAATCTCCATCATCTTTGCAGCCATAACAATCTTTACCACAATCATAGTTTACTATGGCGTAGTCACAATTATCTAAAACTATCAAAGGTATACTTCATCATAACTCCTTGTACCTATAAATTGAACAAATAAGATTAGTAGTAAAGCTCCTTATCAACACTCGTAATGATCTTACCTATGTGATCCTCATAATTGAAGTAGTGAATATTGAAAGTGGCTTATACTCTAGTGAACAATAAGGTGTCAATCTCTATTTTACAGCCGGATTGGATTCTTTTTTTATCGACTCAAAGAAAGAAAAAATACTTACGTACTAGAATAAAAGAAGTTACAAGTTAAAACAAGAAAACACACAAAGAAGTAGGACAAAGAAAGAAAACAGATTCAGAAACTAATTCACAACCATCTAGGATGATTAATAGTTTCTAATTAGCGTTTAGACTAAGGAAAATAAGTCTAAAATCAAATAAAAGAAACTAGGAAATCTAAGAATGAGCTCACGATTCAATTCTATAGACGTTAGGAATCTACCCAATGTTGACGGGCAGAGTGACTGACAGTCACAATAGCCATCACTATAAACAAGTAGCTTGCAAGAATTTTTGTATTTGGCAATGGGATTAGTGGCGAGTCATCAATCAAGTGAATGACCTTAGGGGTAGCAGCCAATCTTAGATATATTCAAGTTAAAGCTCTTCTCCGAGTGACTAAGAGGGTGATGGGTCGTCACAATGGTGACTGACCATCACCTTGATCGGCAACCCCCAAACAGTGTGTGTTTAAGCTCTTTAACATTGAAGAAGGGTGTAGAGGGTATACAATGATTTTATCCTTATTTGGATGATCTTATTTGATTCATTAGAGATTATTCAAGACATTGATGCTTCAACAATGGATCAATCAACTCTTGGTAGTTGTGAATTCTTTGTGGTCCACTCTTTGTACTCTTTTTTTTTCTTTCTTGGAAATATTCCTTCTTGAAGTCAATATGATTCTTTCTTTATTTGGATTAATGAAATATTCTTGGGAATAAACAAGTACAAGACCTTTTACTCACTTCATTTTTGGATCGAACATACACTTTTCAATGTTCTTATTCAACAATAATTGAAGAACATCAAGAACACCAAAAACATTCAAAATTGTCCCTTTTGCAAATGACATCGAATTTTGATGAAATTTGAAACCCAAGATTACTTCAACTACCCAACCACAATAACAACATTTTTAAGCTTAAAATTCAATCAAAAAAACCTCTAATTTTAGAACCCACCTCAAGTTTACTTCAAATTAAGCTCCAATAATTGTGGATGGCTCAAATCAACCCGGAACAAGCTTAAATATTGGATTTTGACTCAAATAGTGCTAGGGAACACAAATCTAGCACTAGAAACTCAAAAAACACAAAAAGTAAAAACTAAAATTAAGGAAACACTGAAAACATTTTTGGAACTATTTTTCTAAATCTTTTTCTTCTTTTTTATAGATTTCAAGATAAAAAACCCAAAACTAGAATCGTGGGAATGATTATAAGCTCGACTTTGATACCAAATAATGTGATACAAGCCATGATAACTCAAATATAGAAATAGAAAAGCAAATATAGAAGGATAGGATAATGATTATAGAAAAATAAACACAAAATTGATAACAAAAGGGAAATTAAAGGGTGTTTCAAACCTCAAAACCTCCCTAAATGAATTAACAATTAGCACCTAACTCTTATGTGACCCGAAAGGGGATTAGACCCCCTTTACTAGTAATATTTCTACTCAAAGTTCAGCATTGTCTTTTTCAAGCACTCAAAACAAACCCATGGAGTTTTCATAAATACATTATGTAATATCAAAAATAATATAATGAATAAAAAAAACCCTAGATATCTATTTATAGACTAAGACTAATTAATACATTAAGGCCCTTAGTGGCCCATGACTCAATAAAAGACAGAGTCCGTGGAGTTACTGCCTAAGTGTGACAACTTAAGTGATTGACCGTCACTCCCTTGATTGGTCATCGCCCAGACTATTACTATGAGAAAGTATAATATTTCTTTACTTTCTTCCATGGGGGTTAATGGGATGGCTGGTTAGGATATTTAAGGATCCTCTCATGACCTTATCCTTTAGTTAGTAGGGTTCTTTGGCTCTCCGAAATATATTCCAAACTCTAAGTAATCATCCACACATGAAATTGTGGGTTTAGGAGATTAAAGAGGGTCCTTCAAGTGCATTCTTAAACTCTTTGGTTAATTATGGCTCAGACCTTCTTATGTTGGACTCGAATGATGTGATCAAAAGCTTAGAGACTGATCAGAATTTTATCATTACTATTATTTGTCAAATAAGCAAGACTGCAAAGGTGGAAATTAAACTTGACATGGCCAAAGAAAATAATAGGGTGTAGTGAAGATTTCTAATCAAAGTTTTAGAGCAGATAGGTTATTCTAATTCTTTAATTGATATGTCTTGGATAATGTTGGCTAATAACTAGTACTTTATTCTTATAAATGGGCAACCACATAGATCTTTTAACTCCTACAAAGGAGTGGAAAAGGGGGATCCTTTGTCCCCAATATTGTTTATTATTGTAGCTAAAGTACTAAGAGGGGCTAATAAGAGTTTTTTTTCTTATAGTGGTTTTAGGGGTTTCGCCTTCCTAAATAGAGAGAATAAATTAACCATTTTACTTACATAAATAATACTATCACCTTCACTTTTGCTGACAAATTTTCTTTGCAATTAATTATGTAGATTATTGTGAAGCATGAAAATCAGTCATGGAAGAATATTAATAGGAAAAAATTGCATTTTTCTACACAAAAAGGCTGCAAACTCTTATTCTCAATTGGTGGAAGAATGTACTCGCTTTTCTAAGGGCAATTTTTCTTTAGCCTATCTTGGGTGTAGAATTAGACATGGTTGAAAGAGGACAATTCACTTCACAGAATTATTGAGGAAGGTTCAAAACAAACTTCAGCTATGGAAAGGTAAATTGTTATCTTTTAGAGAAAAGGTTTTATAGATTAATATTATTTTATAAAAAATTACAATTTATCAGTTATATACTCTTTTGCCATCAAAATATGTGATTCATGATCTTTATAAAGTATTTACTAAATTCCTATGGAATTCAAAAGAGTAGGTAGGAATAAACATTGGGTTTTATGGGTTGATATCTGTTTATAAAAAGAGGAAGGTGGTCTTGTGTTTAAGTCTTTATTTTGTATATCTAAAGCTTTATTTGCAAAGTTGTGGTGGAACATTAAAACATATAAGACTATTTGGACTAATTTTATATAGATCAGGTACTGTAAGAGGCATAGTCCTTGAGTTCTTAAATGGAGAGGGGTTTCTCAAACATGGAAGTACATATTACTTGTCGAGACTATTTTTACCAAGAGATTTTATGGGAACCTAAATATGGCCTTACCAGTATCTGTTTCGTTAATTTGGCCCATAAAGGAGCTCTTTAGAACTATTTTCTCATAGACTACATTGCTAATGGAGGGTTTGAGGATGTATATCAATTAATGGATCATAATAGGTTGAAAGTAAATCATCTTAAGGAAATTTTCCAAGACAATTTGTTTGATCATGTCGTGAATAAGATTGGACCAACATGAAGTTTTAAAGATTGGAATAAGCCTTGGTGGATGCCTCAAACTTCTAGAAAATTCACTGTTGGTAGTTCTTGGGACATTATAAGTCAATCTGGTGTTGTTCATAGAGATCTAATGTTTGTAAGGGAAAATGTAATACCTTTTAAAATATCTATTTTTGTTTGTAGATTATGGAACAAAAGACTTACTATTGGGGATATTCTTCTTAATACAGGGTTGGAAGAAGTTTATAATTACTTGTGATGTTAAAAAATAGTGCATGAATTATACTAACATCTATTTGTGCAATGTTCTGTAGCTAATAAATTGCATATTCATTTTATAGCAGCTGCTTGAATTCAGGGTCAATTTATTTATTTAATAGATATAATCTACAAATAGTGGAATGCTAAGTATTTCTCTATGTTCTGACCATTATTTTTTGCTATCCCATCTTTTATATTGTCAAAATTCTAGAAGAGGAGAAACATTATCAAGCACGAAGGTAAGATGCCAATTTATGTCATGAAACTTGATGTGAATAGAAATATATATATATATATATATATATATATCTTTTTGCTAAGATAAGATGTCCCAGGCTGAGAAATTTACCCAATAATTGGCCTATTATGTTTATGATGCTGGAAGATTATAAACCTTATATTCAAGATACTGTCCTGAGTTGTAATCCCCTTATTAATCATTTTCACAAGTGTAACTCAGATGAAGCTTCTAGAGGTAATCCTGGACCTAGTGGAGGACTTTTTGTAATTTAGATACTATTGGTAGTTTATTTATGCTAGTTCTTTTGAGTGTGGTATTATGACCATCCTGGAGGAAGAAGTGTGTGTTTTCCAAAAAGATTTGGAATATTGTGTCAGTAAGAGTTTACAGCCTGTCATCATAGAATCTAATTTATATATATTAAAGAAAATCATTGATGGAATATGGGAAGTTCCTTGAAAATTGTAATTGATATTTAGAATATTAAAGGGTTGATAAATCAAATCTAGGTGGAGGTGGTGCGTACTCTTAGGGAAGGGAACAAGTTTGAAGATTTTTTTGCTATCAAAGTTTTCTTTTTTGCAAGTTATGAAAATCATGAATATACATCTTTCCATGATACTACAAGGGAATAAAAAAACAATCTTTGAATTAGAGAAGTAACAAATGTGCATAATAAAGATTGTCAAAATCCAAAGTAGAGATTGGATGAGTTCCAATGCTTGAATTTATCAGAAAGCAACCAAAGCTAAAGAATCAACAATACATGCCCAACTACCCTTGGAGAATTCCCTTGTACTTCGAACAATATATTGTTAATTTTTTATGGTTTACACAACTCTTGTTGTGGTGCTTAGCTACTGATAATTTCAATACAAAATAAGAATTCAAAGAAGAATCTACAATAATATTAAAAACTCTAAAATCAAAACTTGATGTGAACCCTAGAAATGATGTTTGTAAAATCCAATGAATCTACCTTAGAATCTCATAGTATAATATTGTCAAATATGAAAGAGTGTAAATGCACACAAAAGAGTCCATAGGTGTATTTATAAACAAAATAAAACCTATCCTAATACAGAAATGAAACTTGGGTCAATGGCATCAAACAATAGGAATGTATGATTATATTTACAACTCATAATCATCCTTTAGTGTTTGTGGCTAGCACTGGACTTGTCATCCTTTAGGTATTGGTGATGAAATTTCACAATACGGACTTGTGGTTCCCTGGCACAGTATTTCCAAGTGCTCGTCCAATCTAAACATATTATAATCATCTGCAGACTTCATATTTGGGACATTTTCCTATGACCTCAAGGTTTAGTCATATGATCAACACAGAGTTGTAGAGGGCTCTCATTTGATATATAATGCACTTGACTCCTTGATTACTGATTTTGGGTCTACCTCTTATGATTATTTTTTATAGTCATGGTATCATGGCATGATCATAGGATGATTTCATATTAGTGACTTCTAAGGAACACTTCTCTTATTCATAGGATGATTGTGGTCATATCCTAGGATCGTGGAACTAGTCGTTTGATCCTTAAAAGTTCAATTGTAAGAACTTTTCATCTATGGGCCTATTTATCCTATAAATACTTAAAAACCCACCATATCCACCAATACATACCCTTGTTCCTACAAAATATTCCATATTTTAAGCATCTTAAGTGCTATACATCAATGACATATCAGAGATTTTTTCAGATTTTAGGCTGAGAACATATCCGGGCAACCATTAGATCATTCTGGGTTTTCATAGTCCTTTGTTTCAGACACTTTGCACTTTTTTATAGTTTTGTAGTTTCATCCCATTCTTCATAATCTTAGGTGTTTTGGTACAAATGACTTGTCGGTCTTAGGGATGCTTTTATTGGTGAAGTACAATATTCCTTACATAGTGTACTTTCAGTTTTATTTTATATTGGATATATATCCATGGATTATTTGAAAATATCCCTTTTATGTGTTGATTATGGATTAGTTTTTGGGGTTGTTGGTTTTTCCACCGCGGGAGTAGTATGGGTGCGACTCATGATGGGTTTGGGCCATCACAGTAGATGAGTGATTTGAGTTAGTTTGATATTTTCAGTAGCTTATAAGTAATTAGTTTTACTTTTGTTAAAAAATTTCAATATGAGCATTGTATGGTAATTCTTTTAGTTCCATCAAACTAAAAATGTAAATTGTTTATTAGTCGCATAATTTGTTTTGTTTCCAAACCTTTATATTTAGTTTTTACATCATAGTCGATAAACTACCACAATTTAGCACAAACGGTGTTAGGGGTTATCTTGTGGAAAATAACATTTTTTGATAATTTGATGGTTCCATTGAGTTGGCATAAAAATTGGCCTAGTAGCATTATTTTCTTATTTCTATGTGGTATTGAACGAATCTTAAGGGTCCCTTTAAAATATTTTAGACTATTTCCCTTTTAGCTCTTTTATTGATATCTAGTACAATTTGGATTTTCATCACAAGTCCATGGACAAGTGTCAAGATTTTAGGCCTCGATAATCTTCTTCATCACTATCACATGGTGGGCCACCACAATAGCAAAGATTAATACAAGTTGACCAGGTTCTATTTGACCACTAGGTCACGAGGACCACCTCTTGGAATCTTGATGGATTACCTTATTTTTATGAACATTAACCATCATGATCATGACATGGGGACCATGATTGTAAGTTACAATTTACCTGAATAGCATAAATTTCCTGTTTTCTAGATTCTCATAACTTTTGGACCTTGAGGCCTTAGCGAAAGATGATTTTAAATAGGTATTTTCATCAAAAGTGTTTGAGTAAGCTCATAAACATTATGTAAATTTTTATTCATCGACTTGATCTCTAAACAACTTCAAATCTAGAACTTTTAAACATGGAATTTTGGGCTTTTTACAGATATTAGGAAAGTGGTTTTCCTTCAATTTCAAGTTCTATTTTGACTTATTTTACTATGGAGTTTCATATATAGGAACCTTGAAGTAGAGGAAACTTGATTATTAAATTCCAATTTTACACTTATTCCATTGGCATCAACTTTAAATAAATTTTGGACCTAGAATAAAAGTATCCAATAAGGGTATTGTCACACTTATATATATATATATATAAATATATATATATATTATGTTTTTGATACATTTTGTTTGTTGTAAGATTATATGTAGATGAAAGGTTTTGTGTTGAAGTATGTGGACTTGAGATTCAGCTTTTTGAGGTAGGTTACATCGTAACATTCTTTTGATTGGGTTGGGTAGTAACCATTCATGTAAAGCATGCTACGAGTTGGTAATTTAATATGGGAAAACTATGTTTAGATTATTTTATTATTTTGATGCCAAAGTAGGGGTTTATATGATTATTATTGTTGCATTTGAAAGATGATTATTATCGTAATAACTGTGAAGGGATGATATTAGTCTTGTTTGTCCATAATTTCACATCCATCACTATTTTATTAAGTTGGATATTCAATTAATATTATTGTAATACCCCGTAAGATTTTAAGCTTGATTCAGCCTTTAATTACAAGCTTAAAGGGGGGCAATGCTTGTACTTTTCACTAAATGTTGAGGACTTAGTCATTTCAAGACCCCAAGACTATATGAACTTCATTTATACCTTACCAACCCCAAGAAGATGGTTTTCGAGTTGAAACATTTTTAGGGTTGTTAAAGTTATATCTTTGGAGAGTTTTAGGATTATCGGACGGTATTCGGGGCATTTTTCAATTGAGAAGGAAGAGAACCCTTGAGATAATCCTAGGGCGCTGCTGGTTATTCCACCGGAGCAAGGTCCGTGACATGGGGGTGGCTCCATTAGAGCAAGGTTTACAGCGTAGGGTTCATTCCGCCAGACTAAGGTCCGTAACGAGCTAGTGTTGTGCATTCAACTTCTTTGTTAATGAGATCATGGGGAAATTGGGTCTTTCTCCCTCAACCCAAGTCATCCACAACATGATTTTTAACATATCAAGGGGTATTATTTGCCCATTTCCATCAAACTTACTAATTAGAAACCCTTCCCCTTTCCCAAGAACAAAGTTCATGCTTTTTCTCTCAAGAACACAAGCACTTAAGTTCCAAATACAAGATTTCTTCAAAAATCCATTCAATTAAGATATATGGGGTATTCATCAATGTGTTCCTTTCTCCCATTGAATCAAACAACCCTCTCTTTGATTTAAAGAATAAACTCTTCCTTCATTATGAATTTTTACATGTTCAAGATGAGTTTAATCCATGCTTTTGTTTAGTAATTAGAATTTAAATCATGTCCTCCTATGATTCCATGTAAATTAGGCTATGTAATGCTTCAAATTTTAAGTTCCTATGTATATTTAAATTGATTCCATTAGAACTTATCCAATTTATGCATTAATCCAAGTGTGTATATTACCTTTTTATGTTTAACTTATTCCCATGTTCCAACTCATAAAATTTGTCAATTTAATGGAATTTCTTATGGTTTGAGTTTTTGAACTAAGATGTTATCTCACTATTTTTCATTTTTATCTAAGTTTGTAATCATTCAGTGGTAGCGGATTATGAACACCTGATACCTATGTGCTTATATACATTTCAAACCTTCCAAGTAATGAGTTAGTTAGACCATGAATCTTATTGTTTACTCAGTTGTTATGATCATATTGTGAACTATCAGTTGTTATGTTTAGTTGAACTTTAGTCAGTACCAGTGTCAGTTTAGTTAAGAGTAAGATTTAGCACCGAGTGTACTCTGGGATAGGGGCTCACCTGCCAGTAGAGGGTCTGACCCTAAGTATCAGTCCCTTAGTTCTAAAATTGAGTAGCCAGTATAGGTTTGAGATGTCTTTTTACCAGTTTAGGATTAACGCTTATCTCATAGGAGAACTTTCTAGTAGAGGGTGCTTACCTATTACTTCAGGACAGTAGTTTAGTAGATCCACATAGCCATGTGTTAGTACCCATGGTAAAGTACTAATACCCTACCAACTAGCATTACAGGTTAGACCTCGATTAGCTTAGATTGGGGCATGTCAGTTACATCATACCTCCCACAGTTTAAGTCAGTATTCAGTGTATCTCAGTTTAGGTTTTCTTGACCAAGGAATTAAATTTTCTATTGTTCAAATATTCATATCATTTTAGTACATGCTTTACTTGGTATTACATTCTTAGTTTTACATGTTCATGCATATAAGTTTAATACGTAATGGTATATTAAAGGTAATAATCGCAGACTTTTCTCTTGCGTTATGTGGTCCTATAACATAGGTTCTGATGCAAAGTTTCTTGATCAGCCTTTGTCAGCTTAGAAATTCCTCACAGTAGTATTAGTGAGCCCTCATCCATTAAGGATGTGTCATGTTATTCAAGTTATTTCACTTTTTTCTTATGTTCAATTCAGTTGGAGTTAGTTAGGTGTTTGTTCTATCAATTCCATACTTTAGATATTTTCAGACAGACAATATAGTTTTTTAGTGTTTATCAGATACTTCAAACATGTCTTTTATATAATTCTTTATTCAAATTAATAGTACCTTATGGGTTTATTTTATGGGAAAGTTATATTGTTATAATTTTATTTAGTTCTCACAGCATGTACCTAACCATAGGTTAGCTTGGGGCTAATTATGGCCTTAACCACAGTTGTTTCAACTATGGGTAAGACTCGGGTTGTGAAAAAACATGGTATTAGAGCCTAAGGTTTTATAGTGTCCTTGGGTATCTGAAAGCCACATTGAGTAGAGTCTTATACATAGGTGTGAAGTACGCGTCACTTATGGAAAGGAGGCTATGAGACATTTTTAGGAAAGTTTCCCTTCTTTTAGTATTCATGACATGCTAAAGAGCATGAGCTCTATTTAATTCCTCTTTCTACTCAGCCTTCATTCTATTTACAGACAATTCCTCCTAGAAGAAATAATGTAAGAAGGAACGGGGATTAGCCTGTACCACCACCTATTTAAGAAGACCCATGAACAACCATGTTTCTTACGCTAAGTTCAGGGCCGCTTTCATAACCTTATCCAATTCTATAGCTACTCAGAATAATAAGCAGGTTATTTCCCTACCAATTTAATGGAAAATATAGTTGCAGTTTGGATTCAAGATTTCCCTCGGATGAATCCCTCTTTATTTTTGTGGTCCAAGTCTGAGGAAGATCCTCAGGAGTTTCTGGATAAGGTAAAAAAGGTGACAGACATCATAGGTGTCACTTCAAATGAGAGTGCAGAGTTGGCTGCATGAGTAGAGCCTATAGAGTGGGAGGAGTTTTCCATGTCTTTCCTAGATAGGTTTTTTCCACTTCAATAGAGAGGACTAATATTCAGTAGTTTATAAACTTGAAGCAGGGAAGTATGAGCATAAAGGAGTAATTACTCTAGTTCACTTAGTTGATAAGGTATGCTCCTATGATGGTGGATGCTAATAGGTAAAAATGAGTAAGTTCATATCTAGTGTATCTGATAGTATGGTTAACGAGTGTAGGACTATCATGTTGATTAAGGATATAGACCTATCTTGATTTATGGTTCATGATTAATAGATTAAGGATAAGAAGCTTAAAGAGAAAGAGAGAGAATAAGAAGACCAGAATAGGTATCAACTTATCCCAGCCAAGGTCAAAAGGTATCAACCGTAGTTAATTCTGCCAAAAATTTTTAGGCCCAGCTCCGTATTTAGATAGTGCACCAGTTTCTAAGTTTAGGCAGGACAGTCGAGATAAGGCATAGGGCTCTAGGTCCCAAGGTAGTATAAATAGTTTCCACACCAATCTGCTCAGCATAAAATATGGTAACAATCATTGTGAATGCAGAGCAGGCAGTGATGTATGTTTTAGATATAAAAAATTAGGCCACGAGATCAGGGATTAGCCGAGGGCTGGCCAACAGGGAAATGGCATTCGTCAACAGGGTCAGTCCAATTTTTCTTTGGCTCCAGAAGGTCCCCCAACTCAAAAGAGTGGCACTTCTAATGCAACCATCTGCCAGCACCATAATATATTCTACGCTCTCCAAACTCAACATAATTAGGAAATTTTTCCTGATGTGGTTATAGGTACATTACAAGTCTTTTATATTCATGTTTATGCATTGCTAGACCCCCAAAGCTTCACTTTTCTTTGTGACTCCTTATATAGCTATAGACTTTGGTGTCAATCATGAAAAGTTAATAGAGCATTTTTTAGTGTTTACCCCAGTGGGTAAGTCCATTATAGCTAGACGGGTATACAGAAATTACCCTGTCACAATATCTCAAAAGTTACTTCAGTTGATATTGTGGAGTTAGAGATGACTGATTTTGATGTTATTCTTGTCATAGATTGGCTCCACTTATGTTATGCCTAAATCGATTGTAGAAATAGAATTGTCCATCTTTAGTTTCCTAATGAGCCAGTTATCGAATGAAGGGATAGTACTTCAGTGCTTAAGGGCCATTTTGTTTTCTATCTAAAGGGAAGAAAGATGATATATAAGAGTCACTTTTACCATCTTATTCGAATCAAGGACTTAAATGTTTAGACTTCGAGTCTTGAGTCAGTTTTAGTAGTAAATAGATCTCCCTTTAGATACCCAACCTATCTGTATTCCACCATACATGATGGCTCTAATTAAGCTCAAGAAATTAAAGGATCTCTTAGATAACGGTTTTATCAAGCCTAGCATTTCACCATAAAGTGCTCCATTTCTATTCGTATGCAAGAAATACAACTCTCTCAGAATGTAGATCGACTACCATCAGTTGAATAAAGTCACAATCAAGAATAAATATTCTCTTCCCAAGAATGATGACTTATTTGACCAACTTCAGGGTGTAAGTTATTTCTCTAAGATAGACCTCAGATCCTGCTATTATTAGCTTAGACTCAGAGAATGTAACATTTGAAAAACAACCATCAGAACTTTGTATGGTCATTTTTAACTCCTAGTTATGTCTTTTGGACTAACAAATGCCCCTACAGCTTTCATGAACTTGATGAATAGGTTGTTCCAGCAGTACTTGGACATGTTTTTCATAGTCATCATTGATGACATCTTTGTCTATTCTCGTAGTAAGAATAATCATGCAGACCATATGAGGATTGTGTTGCAGACCCTTAGATATCATCAATTATTTGCTAAGTTTAGTATGTGCAAATTTTGGTTAAGATCAGTAGCTTTTCTCAGTCATATTATATTTGGTGATAGCATTTGAGTTAATCCTCAAAAGATCAAAGTAGTGAGAAACTAGACTAGACCCATCTCTCTATCAGATATTAGGAGTTTCTTAGGTTGAGATGCTTCTACAAATGATTTATTGAAGGGTTTTCTTCTGTTGCTTTCCCTATGTCGAGTCTAACCTAAAGAAAGGTTAAATTTTAGTGGTCAGGTTCCTGCAGGAAGAGTTTTTAAGAGTTGAGACTCGACTCACTTCCTCCCTAGTCTTGACTTTGCCCAATAGGGTAGATGGATTTGTAATTTATTCTGGTGCTTCTAGAGTTATTATGGGTTGTTTATTGATACAGAGAGGTAAGGTCATAGTCTACACCTCTAGACATCTTAAGCCCCATGAAAAAAATTATCCTACCCATGATCTTGAGTTGGCAGTTGTGGTTTTTTCTTTGAAAATTTTAAGGAACTATCATTATGGGGTTCATATTGATGTGTTCAAAGACCACAACAGTTTACAGTACGTGTTCACATAGAGAGACCTGAATCTTCACCATTAAAGATGGCTTGAACTATTGAAAGACTGATATGAGTGTGTTTTACCATATGGGCAAGGAAAATGTAGTGGCAGATGCCCTTAGTAGGTTCTATATGGGTAGTGTAACCCATTTTAAGGATGATAAGAAGGAGTTAGTCTATGAAGTGCATCATTTTTATTGATTAGGAGTTTTGTTAGTTGACTTGGTTGAAGGTAGTACAAGGGTTCAGAATGGCTCAGAATCCTCATTGATTGCTAAACTAAAAGAAAAGTAGGACAGGGATCTTAGTTTAGTTAAGTTAAAAGAGGTAGTTAGAGATTAGAACGTAGAGTTTTTCTCACAAGGGGAGATAGTGTTCTTTATTTTCAGGAAAGATTATATGGTTTGTGAGTTGATGTTTAAGATAGTAAATATTAGGAAAATCTCATGGTGCGCGGTATTCAACTCACCCTGGGGCCACTAAGATGTACCATTACTTGAGGTAAATTTGATAGGATTGCCTCATAAGTGTCATCGACATGATTCAATTTGGGACATTATTGGTAGAATGACTAAGTCAGTCCATTGCTTGCCAGTTCATACTTCGTACTCTATTGAAGATTATGTCAGGTTTATCTTAGGGAGTTGGTGAAATTTCTTATGGTTCCATTGTTTATCATTTTAGATAAAGGAACTCAGTTTAACTCTCACTTTAGGAAGGTTTTCCAGAAGCCTTTTGGTATCCAAGCTAATCTTAGTATGTCTTTCCATCCCTAGACAGATGGAAAGGTAGAGAGGACTATTCAGACCTTGGGGAACATGATGAGGTCATGTGTTATTTACTTTAAAGGTAGTTAGGATGACCACTTACCTTCGATCGAGTTTGCCTACAATAATAGTTCTCACTTTAGTATTCAGATGGCTTTGTTTGAAGCTCTCTATGGAAGTAGATATAAATCTCCTATTGTTTGGTTTGAATCAGGTGAGGCTACTTTGATAGGGCTTCGGTGTTTGAGGCAATGGAAAAATTTTAGTCAAGTTGAGAGAGGTTGAAGACCGTCCAAAGTCATTAGAAATCATATGCAGATATGAGGAGAAGGGATCTTGAGTTTGATGTTGGTGACTTAGTCTATTTGAAAATTTTGCCTATAAAAGAAGTAAATAAATTTGGCAAGAAAGGAAAGCTCAGTCCCCATTATGTTGTCCCATATAGAAATTTGAGTTGTTTTGGGAAGGTAGCTTATGGGATTTAGTTGCCTGTAATTTGGCATCACTACACCCGATGTTCCATGTTTCTTTGTTAAAGAAATGCATTGATGATTCATCTTATGTTTTTCCTTTACAAAGTGTGGATATTAAGGATGAAATTTTCTACGAATATGTCCCATTTTAGATCCTTAATCATCAGATTCATAGCGAAAGGAATAAAAAAGTTTCCTGAGTTGATGTTCAATGGAGAAATCAGTACATTGAGGGAGCTACTTGGGAAGCAGACGCAGATATGCGAGCCTGCTAACCTCATTATTTCTCCACAAATTTAGACTCGTCTTGAGATAATAATTTTCTTTAGGTTAAATTTTTTTGATCTATATTTCAGATATATAACTATTCTCATTTCATAACATGCATTCATGAAATCAGTTCATCCCATGTAGCATATAGCATATTTTAGACCCAGTTATTTTATTATATTTCATCTTATTAGTATTCGTAGAATCTTAGACTTCTTAGTATCTTAGCTTAATCAGTTTCATTTGAGGACGAATGTTTCCAAGGGAAAGATATAGTAATACCCCATAAGATTATAAGCTCAATCCAGCCTTCAATTGCTTCTTTATAGGGGGTCCAAGGCTTGAAATTTTCACTATGTGTTGAGGACTTAGTAATTTTAAGACCCCAAGACTTTACTAACTTTATATTGACCTTCCCAACCCTGAGACGTTAGTTTTGAGTTGAAACATGCTTAGGGTTATTAAAGGTATGACTTGGGAGAGATTTGAGATTATCGAATAGAATTTGGGGTGTGTTTGGATAGAGGAGGCAGATAGGCCCCATTATAAAACCGTGGTGTGTTGGTCATTACACTGGAGTAAGGTCCGAGGATCGGGGTGGATCCATTGGAGCAAGGTTCGTGTTGCAGGGGTCATTCCACAGGAGCAAGGACTGCAGCACGCAAGTATTATGCGTCCAGCTTCTTGGTTTGTGAGATCAAGGGGTAGTTGGGTCTTTTTACCTCAACCCAAGTCATCCATAACATGATTTTTAACATTCCAAAGGGAATTATTTGCCCTTTAACCTGAAATTTTCTCTCTAGAAACCTTTCCTTATTCTAAAGAACAAAGTTCAAGATTTTACTCTCAAGAACACAAGGATTTACTCTCAAGAACACAAGGATTCTAAAGAAATCCCTCTCTTTGATTTAAAGTATGATCTTTTTCTTCATTATGAAATTTTACATGTTCAAGATGAGTGTAATCCGTGCTTTTCCTTAGTAACTAGAATTTAATCCATGTCCACCTATAATTCCATGTAAATTTGGTTAAGTAATGATTTGAATTTCAAGTTCCTATGCATATTTTAGTTGATTCCATGTTAACTCATCCAATTCATGCATTAATCCAAGTGCGTATATTACCTTGCCATGTTTAACGTATTCCCATGTTCCAAGTCATGAAATTCATTAGTTTAATGGAATGCCTAATGCTTTAGGTCTTTGAACTATGATGTTATATCACTATTTTATTATTGTCATCAAAGTTTGTAATCATTCTGCACTGGTGGGTTATGGATACCCGATACCTATGTGTTTACTTACGTTTTAGAGCTTCCAAGTAATAAGTAAATTAAACCGTGAATCTTATCATTTACTCGGTTGTTATGATCATGTTGAACATTATTAGTTGTTATGTTCAGTTGAACTTAAGTTAGTACGAATGTTAGTTCAGTTGGGAGTAGGATTTAGCACCAAGAGAACCCAGGGATGGGGGCTCACTTTCCAGTAGAGGGGTTACCATAAGTAGAAATCCCTATGTTCCAAAATTACGTAGCCAGCAAAGGTTTGATATTTCTTACTACTAGTTGAGTGTTGACACATATCTCATAGGATCACCTGCTAGTAGAGAGTGACTCCCTAGTCCTTTGGGACACCGTTTTAGTGGATCCACACAGCTATATGTTAGTACTCGTGGAAAGTTACTAACACCCTTTCAACTGGATTACAGGTTAGACCCCAATTAGCACAAATTCAGGCACGTCGGTTATATGATACCTCTCACAGTTTCAGTCAGTATTCAGTGTATCTCAGTTTAATTTTTCTTGACCAAGGAATCAGATTTTTAGTAGTTCAGATATTTAAATCATTTCAGTATATGCTTTAATTGGTCCATTCTCAGTTTACATAGTCATGCATTCATGTTCAATTTTTACATATATATTGGTTAATCCTTACCTCACATACCAGTACATTCCAGGTATTAATTGCATACATTTCTCTTGAGCTATGTTGTCTTATAACATAGATTCTGATGTATAATTTCTTGATCATCCCTAGACAGCTCGGCAGTTCCACATAGAAGTAATTTTAAGTTCTCATCCATCGAGGACGTGTCATGTTATTCTCGTATTTCATTATGTTTAGTTCAATTTGAGTTAGTTGGGGGTTTTTTCCATCAACTCCATATGTTTAGAGTTCAAATAAACAACCTAGTTTTCCAGTATGTATTAGATAATTTAGACATGTTATTTTATATAATTCAATATTTAATTAACAGTACCGTATAGGTTTATCTTCTGCACATGTTATATTATTATTATTATTTTATTGAGTGCTCTTAGCAGGTTCTTGACCATTGGTTAGGTTAGGGTCAACTGTGGCCTTAAGCAATGTTGTTGTGACCAGGGAATAGCGTAGGGTCGTGACAATTATTGTTTCCTTGTAATGACCCTCTAGGTTATTTCCTCAATTATGCATATTTTTTATGTTTTGAGCCTTCCTATAATGGCAATAGATTATTTATTACTAGCCAAAACTATCGATTCAGTTATCGGACAAGTCATTTGGGTTTTAGGGTCATTTTCCTGAGATAGGGTTTTTGTTGTTAAGAATTGGTCTCAGACCCAAAATGCTAGTAGATTACCTCGAATGAGAATTATTATAGCTCTATCTTCTCTAGAATAATGATTATAGGCTAGGGGGACCCTTGGTTCAAGGCTTGAGGCTTCCAGACTCATTTTGGGCTATTGTACAGATAATATGAAAGATAGAACTATAGTTGTGGGCCCTACATTTAGTTGAAAAAATCATGGATAAAAGTTTCAATAGTTCTATTGAGTTCAAAATGTTGAATTTGGTATGGTTGTATAGTTAATTTACATGCATGGGGTTCAAAAAAAATCCCAAGCACATGATCAAAGTCCATTTTGGGAGTTAGAAAAATTTGATATCATCACTTTAGTGCTCACGGAGCCACTTTAGAGGCATATACTTTATCACCCATGATCTAATTAAGTAGCCCTATACATGGAATGGGTCTGCTTTAGCAGCCTATGGCCGCTAAAGTGAGCACTACTTTAGCACCAAGGTGACCGCTTTTGCGTTACCCTTCCCTCGTGCCAAACTTCTTTAGAGGTCTAGAAGCTACTTTAGAGGCAACCACTCTAGCAGCTGGGCCACCAATTTAATGCCACTAGGTGGAATTCAAATCCCCTTCCTCAATCAATTTTCCATCAATTCCTTGATCATTTTTACACTATTTTTAGATCTTAAATAGATAAAAAGGTAGGGAATCATCCATTTAAGCAAGTGAGCTAGCCTAACTCTCTATGGTCATTTCCTATTAATAATCCCATTAATTTCAATTAAATTTCATTATAAATTCTTTGAAATTAGACCTTAAACTCACTAGTCATTAGGGGATGATTTAGGCCTGGATTCATACAAAATTTGTTCTCAACTTTTGAGCATACATTCCTTCTCTTTTGAGGGACATCAGAATAGATTAAATTTTTAATTCTATTTGTGAGCCCATAGTCCCATTCATAACTCAAATTCCAACCTAACCTTTTATATCATAATATTGGTCTCTTGTTACTTCTAATAACGTATAGATTACTATTTTATAGAATGGTAGAATATCAAGTTCTTGGAGAAAAGGAGGATGATTAATGGAAGATTGAAGAAGCTACATTTCAACATTGAGGTAGGCTTGTGTCTACTTTTCTTGAAGAGGTAGTGTATTATATATTACTTGTCAGATAGGGATGTTACGATGTGTTTATTGATATAACCCCATAACTTAGCCTAAACTATGAGTTTGGGGGATAAATAGATGGATTGACCCTAAAGGTTAAATACCTGTTGTGCTTATAGGATCCTATTACTCTAGGTTTTAAATATGTTGGACCTAGTTGAGGCTAAGTACTTACTCGATGGATTAGAATTCGTCCCTAAATTATGGTATTATGATTATGT
>JAPEIP010000012.1:107492244-107502441 GCA_026120095.1 Capsicum chinense | reverse complement strand
TATATTACTGGGACCAAGGCCATAATAATTATATTAGTTGGATTCTGAGTGAGTGAGTTATCCTTATAAAGGGTGTATCCATAGTCAATGGGCTTTTAGATACTTGTAATTGTATTGTTGTGATATAGTTGTAAGAATGGATATAATCAATAAATTCATGCTCACTTAATAGTATGATTCAAACTAAAAATATAGTTTTACTACATTTTTTCTAAAAGGGGGATTTATTCCTACTTTTACTTTTAAAACACATTCTTTCATAACAGGATTCATATAACCTTAATGGATAATTTATGAACTTGTGACATTAAAATTGAGGTTTTAAAGATTTGAATGAGATAGATTTCGTTCCATGATTTTACCTTACTATTTATTTTGATCAAGAGAGATCCTAACCCTTTCTACACAATTATAGTAATCTAGTCATGGAGTTTACGCCAAACAAAGGATTTATGGACTTACATATTTTATCCAAGGTTAAATTTCTTGCATTTATTATATATGTATATCTCCTTCCTGGACAAAGTAGATTAATTATGATGATGATTCTTATTAGAAATCCTGGATTGGGACCATTTTGATGTACACGAGTATTCATGAACCCCCTAGGGGACCCTTTAAATATGATTTGTTTTACTGGAGAAGAGAGGTTGCCTTAGCTTTTGATGACATCTTTGGAGGCCAACATCCAAATGCTCAAGACTTGGTCACCCCGAGGGCACAAAGATATGTAAGGAAGGCTCATTTTGAGCATGACTTAAAGAAATCCAATGTGTGAAATGTTGCATGGATACTTACATTGATGTTAACTCAAGAGCCACAAGCCTTGAAGTATGAAGCATACTCAATTTTGAGAGCATTGAAGAGGTGCCATTCATTCAAGTTATAACACACCTTGGCTGCCGCTTCATTAAGGGTAATTTGGACATTGAACATGGTGTATTTACACACCATGGATGCCCCTCTCTTTATAGGCAAGGTGGTCTTTTTGTCTTCTTTTGTAATATACTATAAGTAGGATATTTTAGGTCTTTCTCTTTAGTTTATGAATGATAAATGGATGAAATATTGAAAATCCTCTCTCTTGATAGTAAAACACCTTAGTGTAGTCTTATTTAGGGCTTGGAATAGCCATTGTAGTTTAGGGCTTGGAAAAGCTAATATTGACCTTTGCATGGAAATGGTGGATCTTGAGGTGAGTTGATTCCCATGGCAGTCACGTAAGAGTGTTGTGTCGATTATTACATTCATTAGGAGTTAGTGTTGATATATACTTGGTTCTTAATCTTGTAATAACATATGTCTTACTAATTGTCCTTTTCTTTATTATATTCATGTATGTGTTTGTGTTCTAGTAATCCAACCTGTGAGTTATTGTTACTGTTCATCTTGTTGTTGTTCATCTTGTTCGTCATCTCATGGTTGTTAACATAGTTTGGGTTGGCTATTTTAGTGTGTTAAACACCTTTGTTCATCACATTTTATTTTTTGTTTGTTGAATCTGAGAGTTGGTCTCCAATAGGTCCTCAAATCTTGTGAATTGTGGACTATTTGGAGTGTTCTTTCATGTATCTGTTGTCTTTATTGTATTATTTGGTATCAAAGCATGACTTTATTTTCTTCCCACAAGATCTATCTTGGGCTAGCTTGCTTGAAAATACAAAAAAAATAGATTTGGTGTTCTTGTTGTTCTTGGTTGAGAAAGTTGTTATTCATGTTGTTGTGTTGGCCGAGACTTCTTTGTAAGTCTAGATGTAAGATTCTTTTGTTCGTCTTGTTGTTTGAAGTGTTAGTTTTGTTCTTCACTAATACTTTGAGTCTAGATCTAGATATAAGCTTTAAAAGTTAAAGTTGTAGTTATGAACAAAAAAGGTGGCCGTAAGTTGATGTTGTTGTCTTGGCCATGTAGTGACATTCTTGTGGACTTAGAGTGGACTTTTTTTGTTGTTGTTGTTCTTGTTGTGGTTTTTGTGTTGATAATGTTCTTCACATCCTTCATACCTTGTTAATCATACAGTGAAAGTTTTATCCAAAAAAGAGAAGAAAAAAGGTGTGAGAACTTGTTAAGTCATGAAAGACCTTTCACCTACTAAGAACCTGTCAATCACATCTCAACCACTTTCCATGAGACAAAGGTCCATGTTTTAAGGAAAAGTTCTACAAAAGTCAAGTTTTGAAATTTGAAACTTAAAAAAAGGCTCCAAACTTATTCTTCCCTCCTTAAAACAAATTCCACCAATCCAAATTAAAAATGGGTCAAGACTTAGACTTTGAAAGATTAAATTGTCGAAACCACAACCAATACATGGCTGTCATGTAATCATTTTACTGTTCACACAATGTTATTAAGCTCAAATTTTAGATTCTTGGTTTTATATTATTATTTCACTAGTTTCATGACTTGATTCTAGAATTAATTAACAACTAGTAATTACCTACTTAGTTGTAGATTAATTGTTGAATTCATTTCATCGTTTCTTCATTTTTTCATTATTTGTGTGCTTTACTCATTTTTAACTCGTAATAACTTCTTTTTTTCAAGTTTGTAAGTAAATTTTGTTTTTGTTTCTTGAGTCGATCAAACAAGAATCCATTCCATCCGCCAAGTAGAAATAACATCCTATTGACTACTGGAGTATAAGTAATTTTCAATATTATCCACTCCAATTGTGAGCATCAGAAAGGTGAGTGAATACGAGTATTGGTGAGAAGCTTTTACTACTAATCTTGTTTGTTCATTATGTAGGTACAAAGGTGATATAAGGGGAACATGCCTTCGATAGTCAGGGATTATTGTGACAACAACATAGAAGACTATAATTGTAGTGAGGGGTTTTATGGCTACGAAATTAAGGGATATTGCGGAGGCTATGATAATAGCCATGATCAAAACTTTGGCAGATTTGAGTGACACAGTTTTAGGGGAGAAAATGAGGGAAATGAAGTACAAAGTGCTTATGGTGAGTTTTGAGATGATGTAGGACCTCGTAATGGTTCCTATGATGACCTTGTGCCATTCGAGGTCTTACACTTCCCACTCCGAACCTAGACTTGGTGTTAGGTATAATCCTTTTATTTGCAAAGCTTATGAGAGCTATGATGAGAGTGGACATGAGGAGTGTGAAAATTCATATTCTTCACCTTGTATTACTTCTTATCAAGGTCGATATGGGGTGAATAGTTATACTAGCTCTAGTGGAGGTTATCCTACAAGGAAAAGATGGTATGCATCTCCAAAATAAAGGGGTACTCATATACCTTACAATATTGATCCGAGAAGGAGTGTACACTCTAGAAAGGTGACCATTTGTGGGATATTGGGCTGCCTCATGGTGTTAAATGATAGGACTCTAGAAACTACATCCTTCCATCCATGGTTGACTACTTGGGGTTGTTTCGAGAGCCTTTACTTGTTCATACTCCTTGGAAGGGTTTAAGGTTACCGAGAGCGTAAAATTTGTCTTTTCCCAATTTGAATACCATGAGGAGGTGTGGTGTGATATTTTTCCCTTAATTTATGGTCATGTATCCTTAGGTGCTGATTGGTTTATACAACATAAGGTTCCAAATATGCAAGATTAGCCTAATATTATAAGAGATCAATAGGGAAACCACCTCGTGATGTACATTCTTCCCTGGCAGCAAAGAGAAGTGTTCACCTACTCCAATATAAATGATGAAAAGAGACAAAATATTATGAGAAGTAAGAGTGTTGAAGGTGGTAATCCAAGAGTTGAAAAAGGGGGAGGCTGTATGGAGCAAAGTAAGGGGATTGCCACCAAACTGAGCTAACATTATTTGTCCTTTTATTTCTAAGGACATTTGTATAGGTACTAACATGACAAGCGAAGGAGGGAAATGTCGAAGTGAAGTAGTTTCACAAGCTTGTAGAGGACCTTCACAACCTGGCAAATGAGAGTGTAATCAATAACTTTAAGGTAAAATAGCTAACTCTTACACTTTTATGCATGTGAATGATAATTGTGTGGCTAGTAACCCACTGAGTGTGAGTAGTACCTTACTTACTTGTGAGTCTAATAATTTTTTGCCTTTTATTGATGATGTGCATGTTGTGAGTGTGGATACACTAGTTGATCCTATTGATGACCGAATTGACTCTTATTGTAAGATCAATTTATGTCAACCTAGTGTTGAAGCCTATATGTTGAACGAAAGTACATCGTCTTGTGTAATTGGTGTTGATCAACCTATTTGTTAAAATTGTCCACCACTTGAGTATGTGTGTGATATGATTAATAGAAATCAAGTGAGTAAAGTATTTGAAAATATTGTCAACAAAAGGGGAGTGAACCTGAGTGTTATTCTTGGGATAATCTTGTGCCTAAAACCTCCTTGAAACTTGACAATTGTGTTTTAGAGACTGAAGAACTTGTTCCAAATCTGCCCGTGGGTTAGATCATGCTCTCTTTGGTATAATGTTTTGTTTAAAGATGATATAGACACTCCTAATGAACCTAGTCATTAAAATGATGGTATAGCATGCCTTGAAATCTATCGCTGATATGCTAACTCACTATGGTGTGACAACATTCCTCCTAAAGATAAAAATCTCTTTTTGAAAGATGAGAGTACTCTTAAGGGTAAGGAATGTGTAGTCCTTCTTGAAAACTCAAGGGCAAAGGTGTCATTGACTCCTTGGGGTAATGTTTCTAGATGTGTATCCTTGCTTGACACACTTGTTCTTACATTTTATGAATACCAACTTGAGGATGCCAAGTTTCCTATTTGTTTTTTGGAAAGAATGGGTATATGCTTAAATGCCTTGTCTCCACCCGTGTATACCTTTGCACTTGGTTCTCTCCTATACTACCTTTTTACCTATGATGACATCCATGCTAGTTTTGGATTTATATTATGTAGGGGTAGGAAACTTATTGGTTGGTCCACTTGTTCTAATAACTATGCTATGTGTGTTTGATGGACTTTAACACCAATAGTGACACCACGTTTGATGAGGTCACTTGAAGAGGTAATGAAACAATTATGCTTTATGGTCCCTAAGTTACGGTATCCTTACCTTTTGACTTCGGGATACCATTGAGTCCATTGTAGTTTCTTTATCTCTTGATGCTTGTCATAACTATGCCCATTGTGACAGTTTTTTATGTTTTTCATGACTAACACAACAAATTCATGGTTATATTTCAAGTATATTCTGCCTTGGCATGATGATGTTTATTATTGGGCTAACTCTAACCCTCATTCCATGAGAAAGTTTTGCTTGTTTTTCCTTTCTCTTATTTAAAGATATGGATTCGAGGTCGAATCCTTTTCAAGGAAGGGAGGATGATACAAGTCAAATGCCCACCTTAGCTTTTGATGACATCTTTGGAGGCCAACATCTAAAGGCTCGAGACTTAGTCACCCCGAGGGCACAAGGATATGCAAGGAAGGCCCATTTTGAGCATGACTTAAAGCAATCCCATGTATGGAAGGTTGCTTGGATACTTACATTGATGTTAACTCAAGAACCACAAGCCTTGAAGTATGAACCATACTCGGTTTTGAGAGCATTAAAGAGGCGCCATTCATCAAGTTATAACACACCTTGGACACCCCTTCATTAACAGTAATTTGGACATTGCACATGGTGTATTTACGCACCACGGCCACTTCTCTCAATAAGGGCAAAGTAGTCTTTTTGTCTTTTTTATAATATACTATATATAAGATATTTTAGATCTTCTCTCTTTAGTTTATGAACGATGAATATATGAAACATTGAAAATCCTCTCTCTTGAGAGTAGAATCCCTTTGTGTAGTCTTAGTTATGGCTTGGAATAGCCATTGTAGTTTAGGGCTTGGTAAATATAATATTGACCTTTGCTTGGAAATGGTGGACTTGAGGTGAGTTGATTCTCTTGGCGGTCACCGTAAAAGTGTGGTGTTGATTATTACATTCATTAGGGGTTAGTTTTTATATACACTTGGTTCTTAATCTTGTAATAACCTATGTGTCATTAACTATCCTTTTCTTTCTTGTATTCATGTATATGTTTGTGTTCTAGTAATCCAACTCATGGTTGTTGTTTTGTTCATCTTGTTGTTTGTCATCTTGTATCATCTCATTGTTGTTAACATCGTTTGGGTTGGCTGTTTTGGTGTGTTAAACACCCTTGTTTATCACATTTTGTTGGTTATTTATTTAATGTGAGAGTTGGTCTCTAATAGTTCCTCAAATCTTGTGGCTTGTGGACTTTTGAGGGTTGCATACGTATAGGTTATAAGTGTTTCTTGTTGTGTGTTTTGTGTTGATTGAACCTTTTTGGTTAAGGGGCCCAATTCAGGCATTGTTTGTCAGAATTAGTTAATTGTTGCATTATTTTTATTATAGTTAGTTTGTGGAAGGTTGATTATTTGACTTGTACTGATATTCGAGGTATGATTTTGATTCATTTCTCTAGGATTCAATCTACCATAGGATTCAATCTAGGATTCAAAATCATAATTTTACATCTTGATTAGGATTCCTTGAGATGTTAGATTCACTACCATAGGTTGTACCTTTGAGTTATTCTTGAGTATTTATTTAAATATACATCTACTTATTGTATTCCCATATATCCCTCTCTTCACTCATTTATTCATGTTTATAGTTGTTCCTTGGCCTTGTATACTACAATATATCCTTCTTCCACCCATTTATTTATATATTGACATGTGATATACATTATAGTGATTTAGTGCCTTAGAATGGCTAGAATAGGATGTTTCATTCTTATTGCCTCCCTAGTTTTACTATGTTAGTTTCTTGGACATTTGATTCTAGTTTACATTACTACTTGAATGTTATTTATATTTCCATTATCTTTGGTGTTCAGTCAGCAATTTCCTACTGAATACCACATCTTTGGTACTCATAATACACATTGGTAGCCTGCTGACAATATTTTGAGTATTATTATTTTCCTTTTATACAATAAATAGATCTCTATGTTGTATTCTGAAATAGGTTATACTTTTATATTTAATTAGTACTTTATTTAGTATTCTTATTATTTTAAAAGCTCTTGAATTGATTCCGCCAGGTTTTGGGACTATCTTATATGTATTATTTGTTATCATATTTATTTTTCTATCGTTCTTCATTTTTTTGGGTAGACCGTCACGAGCAGCTCTGGACTATGAGTTGTGTTACCTACTGGTGGGTCATAGTAGGTTCCACCATTACCTGAGAAATAGGTTCGTGAGAAATTGGTATTAGAGTTTGTATTTACAGGTGTTTTGTTACAAAATCTAAGTATCTAGTAGAGTCATGTGCATTGGGCAGAGACAACTATATCCTATCTATGGGAGGCTATAGGGCACTCTTAGAAATTTCTATTCATGACTCCTTGTTTGCTGCTCATATTACAATGAGCCTTAAGTACATTTACTGACTGTATTCTATCCTAGATAGATGGTATGATATTATTGATTGATGTGGATAGGACTTCGACATATGTTCCTAAATCTTTAGTGCATTGTCGAATCATAGAGTCAGGGGTGAATGTTTATGACCTTCAACGTTAGTCTAAGGATTTTGGGCCAACCCATGCTTTGATAGAGTTTCCAACTGCTTCTGCCATTAATGATTCAACATTAGGGATTTTGAAACTTTTAGTAGATACCTTATTACCAGGGATGACATCTGGTTTATCAAGTAGTTCTTAGGCTAAAGTTTGGTTCGTTAATGTTCAATAAGGCTCCTTATTAGTTTCAAAGTATGATATTGTGCTTTATCAGTGGTCTAGACATAATACTATGCTATATCATTCAAAGCAGAAAATGGTGTGTGGATTTTTTTTAGAATTAGACCTTCCACTCTATTTAGTCTCAGAGCATTTGATTGTAGCTAGGTTTGCTTTCTCTCAAGGTGTTTACCAAATGAGGGCCACAAAGATAGCATGTATTAAGACTTATGGAGGTGGAGGTAAGTGGCCACATCATCAGTATAATGTTATTAGTGTTCCATCTATGAGTGAGGATCCTTATGATAGAGGTCAGTTTTATTTGCAACCTATTGATTCTACACAGGTAGCGTCTCTTACTATAGGTGGATCTTATATCAGATTTGGTGATCATATTGGGTAGAGTTTTCATCAAACCTTACATAGTATTTGGCATGGATCTTTTGTCTATGGTGGAAGTTTCTAACTAGTGGGTGTAGCACCTTAGAGTATTCTAAAATCTTGTCTTAGTTATTGCAAGATCAATCATTGGTAAAGAGAGTTCCCTAGACATGATTTGGTTGTTTTGAAAGAGCAAGCATATGTTCCCCGCCAGCCTAGGGCTCATGCGACATATTATGATTGCAAGGAGTATTTTCATCACAGTAGGGCATGCCCTCAATGTTTTTTGGTTAACCAGTTGAGGTCAGCTAGTGCTTTTTATCAGGTTAGGGCTTTAGGGGATTGCTACGATTGTAGAGCGGTCGTCCCTGGTTCGGAAAGTGTCCTCGATATGGGTTATTTTTCATTTTTCTTATAATAACCCAAGAGTACACCCTGGGTGTCACAAGGTGCTTATGACCCCAAAGGACCACAAGCTAACCAATGATTGGTACCTGCTATGAATACTAAATAATAATCATAAAACATATGTAGAAGTAAAGCAAAAAATGCCATAAGGTCCATAATACTATAAAACAAATACTGAGTACATTTGTGGAATAACTGCTAAATGAAATTGTCTGAAAGCCTCTAAACACTTGAAATAAAAGATTTGGTGGGATAGGCCCCAACTAACTCCAACTACTGTCTAAAAATAACTAAAATACTGAAATACTATAAGTAATGCAATGACTAAATAAGTATCACGTCGTCGATGGATGAGGACACACTACTGTAGCTATGGCTGATTGACTAATCTGGATAAGTACAGCCAGGTACCCGAGTGTTCAAACCTATGGTATGAGATATCATAGTGCAAAGAGAGTATATGTCAGTACTTTGAATGTACTGGTATGCTAGGTGAGGTTAGGCTAATATACAGGGGTTCATGAGCATGAGTAATAATAACGAAATATCATGAAGTAACTGGATCAGAGTATATGCAAAACTGGGACAACAAAAGTACTGAACATATAATACCAAGAATATATCATCTATCTGAATTAGACTAAAACTGAAGTACTAAGTTCTGGTAACTGAATACTGATAACTAGAAGTTTAGACTGAAACTGATGTACTAAATTTCTGATAACTGAATAAATAATAATTGTAAGTCATAATTGTGTAGAATTGAACTGAGTTCAGTATTGAATACTGAATACTAAAGACTAAAACTGAGACTGTGGGAGGTATCATCTAACCGACATGCCCCAAATAAGCTAATTGGGGTCCAACCTATATCCCTAGTTGGAAGGGTATTAGTACCGTGCCACAGGTACTAACACTAGCTGTGAGTCACCCTAACTGGAAGAAAGATATTTTCTCAACTCTCACTTGCAGGAAAACTCATACGAGATATGTTAACCCTTGTCTAGCAGGAAGATATCTCAACCTACACTGGCTACGTAGATCTGTAACTTAGGGATTTCTACTAATGGTCGCAGCCTAACCTGGCGGGAATGCCCCCATCCCTAGGTTCACTTGGTGCTGAATCCTACTCCCAACTGAAGCGAAATGGGCCACTGGATTGTACTAAGCTTGACTAAATTGACAACTGGCCATATTAACTGACTGAATGATATCACCCATAGTATAACTGAATTTTTTCTGTAGATTTTGGAAAGCTTAACAAATAGCTAAATTTCGTGTCTTCATAACCCCCAAGACTCGATAACAATAACAATAAAATCATAATGCGACTTTAAGGACAGGCAAAGAGTCATTATTCAAAACTGACTCTTTTAGGCATTTCACAAACTCATGGGGGACATGAATTTAAACATGGGAATACTTTTAAGCATGATGAGATAGCATGATCACATGACAAAATCATAAACTGAGGATTTATTCTGAATTCTCACGGGCATGGTATGGAAACCACAATATTTAAAATATGCTATAGTTCATTCCACATGAAAACAAATGAAATCATAACTTTAAATCAAATTACCAATATATAGATAAACATACTTCATCTTTCAAATTTGTAAGGACTCTTTCTATAAAAACCTTTGGAAACATAATACATTATCGAAATTCATAAGGTTTTCATGATGTTAATTCATCGTCAACATGTAATTTCATT
>JAPEIP010000012.1:107434978-107466602 GCA_026120095.1 Capsicum chinense | reverse complement strand
GGTGAATTAGTCCTTTATATTGAAATATCCACATAAAAATATAATTAGTTGTTCTATGCATATATAATTACTCTACAAAATAATTATTGAAATAAAATGATAATAAAATTTATATATTTAAATGATAGTCCACACATTCAATTTATTTATCTTAATTTTTGTTTAAATTTGTTTTAAAAAATTGCGTTTCTTTTCTTTTTTTAACTATTAAACTATAACTTTTCACATGTCATGTTTAACACCACAAGATTAAAATATATTTTGACACATTCTATGTGTTATTAATTTAAGACATATCTATTTATTATTTTTATTTTTATTTTTTCTACTATATAGAAATGGGAGTTGGGGACGATCAAGGGTATTTTTGTCTTTTGACCCTCAATAATATCTCTTACATGTCAGTATCCCCTCCATAATTTACTATTTTCTACATCGAATTTTATGGAATCATTGTTTGCACAATCTTTTTCTTTTCGTCGTACACTAGACTCTTCATCTTCAAGATTTTATTTTAATTTGCCATCGTCGTTTTCTGATTTTGTCATTCATTGTAGTGATGGTTGCAATTTCAAGTTATTTTTTCTCTCAATTTTTCCATAATTTTCTTCTGAGTTTTCAATTTCATAAACAGGTGATTTGTACTGTCGTTCTTAATCTATTTCTTTTTATGTGAGTTTTTATTTTAATTTTATTGTTACACATGCAGGATTTTATCCAAATTGATCTGAGTAATTATCAATAGATGAAAACCAATTAGTAATGCCTTTATGAATGGTGTTATTAACATATAGATATATAATTTTTATTTTTAGATTTTTGTGTAACACAAGAAAGGTTACCTAGGAAAATTAATTAAGGGTGACAAAAAAGTTTTAAAATTAAAAAAGAGTGACACAAGTCTTAAATATTGAGTAGAGGTGACAATTTTAAGATTAATGTTAATGATATTAATTTTAATACCCTCGAGTATTATTATTTACAAAAGATTCCTACCCCATATTTACACAAAGATCCCTACACCATCACCACCATTCCTCCCCCACACCCTTTTGGTTGCCGCCTGTCGCCGCCACCTTCTCTTCCTCCACTATCACTGTCACTACCATTGTCACCTCTTCCAGATTCACCATTATTTCCTCTCTCTACATAACTATCACCTATTTTTCTTATTTTTTCTCTACCACTATCTCTATCAACACCACAACAAATATCACCTTCTCATTCGGTGTCACCACCAATACCACCACCCCTATTTTTACCATTAATATCACTTTTTTGTAGGCTCCTCCTCCAATCAGATCTATTTTCAAAAATTAAGTATCGAAGTTGTTGCAACAACAATCTAAGTTGATGCAGCAACAGTCAAAGTTGCTGCAGCAACTTAGATAGTTCCTGCAGCAACTTCGATAATTGCTGCAGCAACTTTAATAATTGCTACAACAACTTCGATAATTATTGTAACACAACAACTAATAGTAGTTGTTGCAGCAATTACCGTAGTTGCTGAAGCAACTGTCGTAGTTTTTGAATTTGCTAAATTATTTCTTCATTCATTTTTAAAAGAAATTAAATTTTTTTTTCAAACTTTTTAATTTTTTTTAAAAAAATAGTCCATGAAAATTAAAAAAGGAAGAAAGAAATAAAAAGAGAAAGAAAAAGAAGATGAGAAGATGGAAGAAGAGAAAAATCTATATAGAGAGAAAAAAATAAGAAGAAGAAGATGGGGAGAAAGAAAAAGAGAAGAAGAAAGATTGAAAGATAAGAAAAGGAGGGAAACTCTAAAATTTGAAATTTGGAGTTGGAGGACTTTTTAAAAACTTAAAAAGTTTTTAAAAATTACACTTTACACCCCAATTAACTTGAGAAAATTAAGTGGGAGGTGACAAAAAAGTCTTTAAATTAAAAATGGTGACAACTTTGACCAGCTAAGGTCAATGCTTCATTTAAATTGTAATTAAGTTAATTGGGGCGTAAACTGTAATTTTTATAAACTTTTTAATTTTTTAAAAAGTCCTTCAACTCTAAATTTCAAATTTTAGAGTTTCTCCCCTTTTCTTATCTTTCAAACTTTCTTCTTCTCTTTTTCCTTCCCTCCACTTCTTTTCTTCTTATTTTTTTCTCTCTATATAGATTTTCCTCTTCTTCTATCTTCTCATCCTCTCATTTTCTTTTTCTTTTTATTTTTATTTTGTTCTTTCTTTTTTAATTTTCATGGAATATTTTAAATTTTTTTTTAAAAAATTAATTTATTTTAAAAATGAATGAAGAAATAATTTAGCAAATTCAGCAAATACGAGAGTTTCTTCAGCAACTACGGTAATTGCTGCAACAACTACTATTAGTTATTGTGTTACAATAATTATCAAAGTTGTTGTAGTAATAATTAAAGTTGCTGCAGCAATTATCGAAGTTGCTGCAGCAACAATAACTTCGACTGTTGCTGCAGCAACTTCGATACTTAATATCTAAAAAAAGATCTGATTGGAGGAGGAGCCCATGAAAAAGTAATATTAATGGTAAAAATAGAGGTGGTGGCATTGGTGGTGATGCCGAATGAGAAGGTGAATTTGGCGTAATGTTGATAGTGATGGTGGTAGAGGAGAAAGAAGAAAAATAGGCTATAGTTATGTAGAGGAAGGAAATAATGATGAATCTGAAAGAGGTGACAATAGTAGTAATAGTGATAGTGGAGGAAGAGGAGGTGCCGGCAGCAGGCAGTAACAAAAAAGGTATGGAGGAGGAGTGGTGGTGATGGTGTAGGGATCTTCGGGTAAATATGGGGTAGGGATCTTATGGGATTATACTGATACATTGTTATTTTAATAGAAGCATATGTGGCTTCTAGATACTCATTGATTTCTTATTTTTCTTTTTCTGTACTCCCACATCAGTATTCATTCTAAACTTAAAAGTATGGCCTGAGAGTAAAATCATTTGCTATCTATGAGAAGAAATTATTTTTAAGGGAGTTATGACCCTTTTTATATTCGTTGTTTCCTTGGTTTCTTTTCATTTATGATATTATTAATTTGAACGATTATACACTATTGGGTTATGGTGAAGTATATAAATTTCAATTGAGTCAATTATTCTTCTTGGTCCTATTCTATTTAACGTTTGAAAGTTCTTTACTTAAAAAATATATTTATAGGACTATTTATAGTACTAAAGTCTACATGGAGGATATTATATAGTCCCTATGCTAGCATGACAACCAGAAGTCCCATAATCTTGAGAAACTAAAATTTATAGCCATGATGTCAAAAATAGAAGAGAGTTTGATGATTAAGATCTAAAGAAATTTGAGAAGAACTACAAGAAAAAAAATTTCCTGTCTGTTTCATAGGAACTGATGAGTATAACAGTATTTCTGCTTGTGAAAATACTAAAGAAATCTGGGATTGCCTGAAGACAACTCATGATGGAACAACTGATGTGAAGGATTCTAAAGTTGACATGTTGATTACTTAGTATGAAACCTTCACCATGAAAGAAAGAGAAATAATTCAAGAAATACATAAAAGATTCACTTCTATAACAAATAAGCTACATTGCTTAGGAGAAGTGATTCCTTTGTATAAGAGAATGAGAAAAATTTAGGTGTTCTTCCTAAGTCATATGCATGCAAAGTTGATTTAATTACTGAGGCAAGAAACCCGAAGACTCTCATTATGGATGAACTCATTGATAATCTAAAGACTCATGATATTAAGAAACAACAAGGAAAAGAGAAGAAGTAAAAAGTGAATAATCTTTGGCACTGAAGGCTTCAAAATTTGATTCAAGTGAATAAGACACTGATGTTGCCTATTTGGCAAAATAAATTGTTAGAGCTATGAAGAAAAATGGTTAGTTCAAAGAAGAGGAAGTCATAACAAAAAAGGGGCAATGTTGAAGTTTGTTACAAATATGGAAGTCTTGAGCATTTTATTAAGGATTGGCTAATACACAAACTGAATTATCAAGAATATCTCAATACTGGAGGTGACAAAGGATAGAATAGGGACTAGGTCCTTGTAAAATCAAAAATAAAAACTATATCAAATTATGCAGTGATGCAGGATCTAGCCGTATGAGGAGATTCCTCCAATGAATTAGATGAAGCTGAGAAGGCTAAAAATGTGTCCATGCTATTGAGGAATATGAGGTTACCTATGATTACTTGTTTGCTCTTACGGAAAAAACTGAAGATGAAGAAGAAAATAAGGTAACTCTCTCTTACATTAAGAAAAATTTAGATAACTACTCTTTTAGAAAGATAATGAAACTGACAAATATGTTGATTGATTATATGTGTGAACTACTACCGAGAAAAATGCTCTAGAAGAAAAAGTAGAGAATCAAGAGCTCGAATTAATTGCATTAGCCCTCTAGATATCTAAAATAGAAGAATAGTTTGCTAAGTTAAAATCTGATAATCTGAGTTTGTTAAGTCAACTGGAGAAAGTAAATGCTTCTGATGATAAAGGGAAGAAAAAATCTACAAAGCTTCAAATTGAACTTGAAAATAAATTGAGGGATTCTCGAAAGCATCTTATGAATGCCCTCTATAAGAATAAAGAGTTAAAAAGGGACCTGGTTCGTCTAAGGTAAGAACTTAACGAATGACTAAAATATGGCACACTCACAAATCCTTTCTAATCTAACTGGTTCAACTGTCAATAATGGTAAAGGGCTTGGATAACAATACAAGACCCAATCACTTGGATCTCATGGGAAGGCTATTAATGGTATTAGAAACAGGGTTCCACAAACCTCTACATGCTCATTATGGAGGACATGGATACCAAAAAGAAATAAGTCAGTATTGGCTTAAAGCTATACTGAGTAGTACTAATTACACCTAATAGGAGAATTATTATCCTAAGGGTTTCATGCTCTTGAAAAATGTGAAGAAGAATTCTCTACGTAGATGGTCAAAGAAAGTTTGTTCACACCTTTGTCGTTCTATTTGGAACTTAATCTCAAGTGGGTTCTCAAATCTAACAAATTATTATGTTTGCAGGTAGGAGGAGAGAAATGCAGTTAGAACTAGTTCATTGATAGTGGATGTTCAAAGTATATGAAAGGGAGAACTTTCTACTTTCTTATTCTCAAGGCACTTCAAGGTGGAGGTATCTCTTTTGGTAATGGGAAAAAGAGATATAATCATGGTGTGGAAATGATTAGAAAATATTTTGATCAAGCAATAGAAGATGTGTCCTATGTGAATGGCCTCAAGTAAAGTCTTTTAAGTGTTTCTCAAATATATGCCTAAGTCAACGACATCAAATTTTTAGCCAATGGATGTATTGTGTCATGCTTGAAATCTAGGAAGGTTATTCTCAAAGCCAAGAGAATAAAAAATATATATGTGGTTAATTTGGAGTTTGTGGCTGATACAGAATTAACTTGCTTTAGTGTTCAAAATGAAGATGCTGATTTATGGCACGGTAGGCTGGGACATGTAAGTTCCTCTTTGCTGAACAAGTTAATTTCATAGGACTTGGTCCGTGGAATCCCAAAATTGAAATTTTCAGGCAACGAGGTTTCTAAATCTTTTCTTAAGGGAAAGAAAACCAAGGCTTCCTTTAAGTTGAAGAAGCAGGTGAGTACTTCTAGACTACTATAGAGGCTCCATATGGATCTATGTGGACCTGTTAAAGTCCAAAGTAGAGGAGGAAAGAAGTATATATTTGTGAATGTTGATCACTACTTAAAGTTCACCTGGACAATGTTCCTGAGAACAAAAGGTAAAACCTATGAGGTCCTGGTTACCTTTGCCAAGAAAATTTAAATGAAGCCAAATTGTAAGATTGCTCAATTCAGATCTAATCATGGAATTGAATTTTCGAACTCCCAAGTTATAGGATTCTGTGCTAAAAATAAAATCAGTCATAAATTCTCTGTTCTAAGAAATCCTCAGCAAAATGAAGTTGTTAAAATAAAGAACAGAACCCTTATAGAGATAGTCAGGACCATGCTTATGGATACTCCGCTTCCAATGAACATTAGGGCTTAAGATAAAAACACTGCTTGCCATGTGATAGATAGGTGCTTGATTAGATCACTCTTGAACATGACCCCATATGAGATTTGAGTTCAATAGAAATCCTAAGCTTGACTACTTCGGAACATTTAGGTGCAAATATTTTGTTCTAAATAATGGAAAAAATAATCTAAGGAAGTTTACCTCCAAAAGTGATGAAACAGTATTTGTAGGATATTCCTAAAAAGCAAAGCATACAGAGTTTTCAAAAAACTAACTTTGTGTGTTGAAGAATGTGTGCATGTGGTCTTTGATGAGTCAGGAAATCTAATAAATCCAGATAATTGTGAAGAATCATAAATTAAAAAACTCATTTATATTCAAAGGGATGATATTGTTGAAGATGATGGTCAAGAGGTAAATAATGTATATGAGATTAATGAAAGTTATGGTTATCCTGTGTCTCAGTCCCAAAACCCAGCTCTAGTTGAAGAACAACAAGAAGGACCTAGTCAAACTTCTTAGGTCCCTTATCCCTATGGAACTAATCTCAGAAGGTCAAACTAAAGGCATAAATCTTCTTACCCACTTGAGAATCTGACTACACCTTTGGAATCTGGAGTCCAAATAAGATCTCAAGCAAGAAATTCCATGTCATTCTTAGCATTCTTGTCCAAAATTAAGCCTAAAAATATAAAAGAAGCCATAAAAGATGCTGACTAGATCAATGCAATGAAGGAGGAGCTTCAAAATTTGAAAGAAGTAAAGCCTGATACTTGGTCCCTAGACCTGCTGACACAACACTTATTAGGTCTAAGTGGGTGTATAGAAATAAGCAGGATGAACAAGGAACTATCAACAGAAATAAAGAAAAGCTGGATGTTCAAGGCTATTACCAGGAGGAAGGAATTGATTATGATAATACATTTGCCCCTGTAGCATGGAGAGAGGCTATCAGGGATTCTTATTGCTTTTGTTGCCTATTTGGGGTTCAAACTCTTCCAAATGGGTGTCAAAAGTGCTTTTTCTAAATGGAAACTTAATGGAAAAAGTCTATGTCAAACAACCTTGAGGTTTTGAAGATTCTGATATTCCTCACCATGTACTCAAATTGGACAAAGCTCTCTATGGGTTGACACAAGCTCATAGGGCTTGGTATGAGAGAATTTTAAAGTTACTTCTGCAAAATTACTTTAAATGAGAAAACGTTGAAAATACTGTCTTTTTAAAGTCTAGAGGTAGCAACTTACTTATTGTTTAGATATGTGTTGATGATACTATCTTTGTAACTATTTCTAAATACCTATGTGAAGAGCTTGTAAAGCTAATGAGGAGTGAATTTGAAATAATCATGATGGGAGAATTGAGTTTCTTCCTAGGTTTATAGATCAAGCAAACTTCTAAATGGACAATGATATGTCAAGAGTAGTACATCAAGGAGTTACTAAAGAAATACAACATGGGAGATGCCAAGACAATTTAAACTCCAATTGGAACTAGCTCCAAGATGGATAATGATGAATTTTGTCCCTTATTTAATGGGACCATGTGTAGATAGATTATTAAATCCGTACAATATCTCAATACAATCAGGACAGATATTATGTTTAGTATTAGAACGCATACAAAATTTCAGGACCGTCCTTAGGAGTATCATTTGAAAGCTGCAAAAAGAATTCTCAAGTACCTGAAAGGTATATGGGACCTGGTCCTATATTATTCCTTCTAGGGATAATTTCTATCTGGTAGGATATGCCGATGCTGATTATGCTGGATAGAAAAAGTATCTCTGTAATGTCTCATTTTGTGGGTTTCTCTTTAATCTCTTGGGGTTCTAAGATGCAGAATTAAATTACTTTATCTACTATTGAAGCTGAGTATGTGGCATAAGACTCTTATTATGCTCAATTATTATTGATCAGGAAGCAACTGAAGGACTTTGGGATTGTCTCAAACACTATCCCTCTGATGTGTGACAACAAAAGTGATCTCAATATAGGTAAGATTCCAGTGCAACATAAGAGGACCAAGCACATTGATATGAGACATCACTTTCTGAGAGACAATATTGAGAAGAGAGCTATTTGCATAAAGTTTTGCAATAATAAGGATCAAATAGTAGATATATTATTAAGGCTCTTGTGAGGAACAATTTGTACAAAATGGAATGAGGCTGGGTTTGATCAAAATTACCTGACCTATTAGATGAATCTATTTTTCTCCCTAAAAATAGCTATGATCAGGATATAGGCATCCTTGGTAAAGTCTATAGTTGATTGTCTAAGGTAGCATCATAACTTTTCATGTATACACCCATGAGAACAACTTTGGAGAAGGACAAATATGACACGCATAAAGTTGAGGATTCACTTAAGAAAGGGAGGGACCATGTCCCATCTTCCAAGTTAGTATTGTGAATGTGCATTATTTTGTTCTGTCAGAAAAAGCCATGTCCACTCTCTCTATTTCAAAAAATTATCCTATTCTAAAAAAAGGATGAACCACCCTAAAATTGAAATTGATCACATCTCACTCTAAGAAAAAACCTTCCTTGTGCTTGTTTGTTCCTTTAAATCTTGACGTACCCACTTCTTCTTTAGTCAAAAAGAAAAATCTAGTAAAACCAACCCTCTTGTGAAAACGACTTTCAAATAGCTACAAATTCCCCATTCTATAGTCTTTTAAAGGACTCTAGGCTTAACATAGATAAAATTTCTCTCTCAAATCTTCTTGAAAAACACCTTTATTCTCCTACTCTTCTAAAGTCAAATTCCTTCTTGACTCAACTCATTGGAGAAGAATCATCCTTGAAACCTCATAATATTTCTGGTAGCATATTGATGGATGATGTCTGGGTTGATGAAAATCTTATCATGCTGTCAAATAGTCCATAAAGAGTATGTTTGGTCCTAAGGAACATAATATTCATAAAACATAACAAGAAATCCTGGAGAGAAGTCTAGAAGTTCTATAGAGAAGCAATAGACTTCTAAAGGACCTGCTCCTAAGATTAGGAAAAAGACTGAAGGAGAACCCATTAGTATTTCTAAAAAGGAAAAATTGGAGAAAGAATGAAAAGTTGTGTCTAATGAAGTGAGAAACAGGTTCTTGAAAAATCAAAAGGTGCTAACATGGAGGATTATTTACTCAAATATTTTAACAAAACCAACCATGATTGTATTAGTTGAGATTGTTAAACATCAAGGATGGATCAATCTTATGCAAGGAACTATTCCCACATTATTTAATAAAGTCATCAAGGAATTCTATTCCATATTGGATTTTCTGAAGACAGACTGAATATGATAACTATAATTCAGGGGAAAAGGCTGAATCTTGATGCTGCATTACTTGGGAGAATTCTGGATATTCCTATTAGTGGTGTAAGGACTACCTTAAAGAAACAACCCTTAGTAGAGTTTTTGGCAAACGAATCAAAGGTTAAATGAATCTCGGTAGATGCAATTAATTGGAAATCACTCAAGAGTGAGTTAGAATTAGTCTTTAATTTCGTTAACATAGTAATTTTTCCCAGATGAAAAAAGAGAAACATTACTTCAGCTATTGATTTGTATATGATGGGGTGTCTCAGTATTTTTGAGTTTATTATTCTACTTGAGTTAATGATGGAGCACATACATAAAGTTGTTTATGAGAAAAATGTAAAACATGGAATACCTTATGGATACTGGTTGAACAAAGTGTTTGATCAGTTTGGTATTGTTTGTGAAGATAGAACTCCTGAAACTTTGCTACAAATGATAGGTATGAAGACTCTGTCCAAAACTGAGTGTGTGAAAAAAAATCAGGTGAAATCTCTCAAGGTGAGATCTGCAAGGTAATAGAGGAGTTGAAGTTCAACTTAGCTACTAAGGATGCAGAGATTAGTAAATTGCAATGACAAGTCAACATCTTTCTAATAAGGAACCAAGTGTCTTTGAAGAGCTTGAAACTAAGAAAGCTGCACTAAAGATGAGAGTTTTAACTCTAAATGACTGGGTTCTTAGATTGAATGCAGATATAAGGAATCTGAAAAATAACATGGGTCTACTACTCCAAACCCCTCTCCCAAGTCCTTCAACTATTAATTTTTCTGGATCCTATCATTTTTTTCTATGGAACATTTTAATTGTGCACAAAACCAATACTTACCTTCTCCTGTGTACTTTATCTGTTTACTCTTTATGTTAAAGTTGTTCTTCTTGATAGTATTGCCCCAGTGGCCATAAGTTAACTAACCTATGCTTATTTTAATCTTGGTTTACTGTTATCTCTTTTTTATGATGGCAAAAGAGGGAATACTGAATCCATATTGTAGGGAACAGGTAAGTGTGTTGCATAATATGTTAGGAACCAGTTACTAGGAGTATTAAATGTTTGCATATTGACAAGGTTAGATAATGGAAAAAAATGTTGGTGAGGCATGATGGCATATTGATAGGGTGGAAATGCATAGTGATAGGAGAATATTCATCGACAGTAGTGGTGATCACTCTAATTGAATGAGGTGAATAAACACTGATGCTCAAAATCTTTGGTTGGTTTGTCATCATCGAAAAGGGGGAAATTTCTATATCTTGTTTTGATGATGATCAACTGACAACAAGGGACTAGGTCCCTGGGTCTTTATGAATTCAGTACAACTATCACTATCCTACATAATTTTGACTTCTAGTGTAACAAACTGTACAGGTGAGATGGTACCCATCAGGACACCTGGCCCAATCTGATTTATTCCACTATAAAAGGAAGAAAATACTTCTTAATTGATTAGTTTTTCCAATCTGATTATTCAGGTAAAAAATTGGTGAAAACTCAATTATGCAACATTGCTCAAGTTCATAGTTTCTGTATGTGTAAAAATATTTAGTGTTCTTGAGCCACGTTTGATTCTGTAATCTAATTACTCATATTATAAGAGTAATGATCTTTTTTCTTATGTTTCTAAGAGTGCTTAGCTAGAGTTTCATGAGTTTTATATTGGTTAGAGTTAATCAATAGTGAGGTGAGTATTGGCAGAGTTGTCAAGGTGGGCTTGTAGTAGAGTTATTACTAGCTGGTGGAGCCTAGAGTTAGGTTCAAATTGAGTCAGTAATCAAAAGGTTAATTATAATGGATTCTTAAGTTCTTGTGAGGGCAAGACAAGGTCTTTCTCCCTTGAAAAAGAAGGTTTCCACGTTAAATTGTTGTGTTCATTATATTTCCTTAAAAGTGTTGATAACTCGTTGCTTTACTGTTTGATTTCTTGTAACTAACTTTATGGGACCTGGTCCTTCATAGTGTAGTACAACCTTCTAAGTTTCAACAGATAGAGAAAACTCTAGTAGCTTAAGATGCAACATTAGTTGAAAATTTGCCCATACAATACTCCATCTCGATAAAGAATACCTAAATTCCTAACTCAAAAAATGGTCGTAAGAAAGATAACCTATCTCCACCTCTCTTAACTCCACTAGGACTAGAAATGCATCACTTCAAGTACTAAGTATCCAACTCTACAACAATACCAAGATCAACTAGCACTAAGAGATAAACGTAAGAATCCTGAAAGAAAAGTCTAATACCTCTCGACATCAACAAGCTTGAAAGAAAAGTCCAAAAGCTCTTGACATCAACACCAACTATTTAGGCAATGAACTAACCAAATTAAAAGAAAGGACCCCTAAATGATCAACCTAAAAAATGGGAAACATAACCAAATTGCTAACTCTAGAACCATATTATAACCATGAAAGGTCAACTTACATTCACTACTATAGTCTACTCAATAACCGATCTAGCATCTCTATTAAAAGTGAAAAATGACCAACCTCACTTTGCTTGAAGAGAGAAGTCATCCAATTGAGCTAGCCGCCTAGGCGGATAAACAAAAATCGTAACAAAGGAAAATTGAGATAGATAATACTATTCTAGTCACATAGGTCAATGAACAAGAACCGTGAGGAAGCAAAATCTACCTAAATAATACTAGTCAAGTGGCTAATAAAATAAGAATCTATCAATACAAAAAAATGACAATAATAACAACAACAATATAAAAATTACTATAAGGACTAGATTGTACTAAAATAAAAATCAACAATAAGTACCACTATAGGGCCATAAGAAGGATAATATGGCAAGATAAATGGGACTCAAACATAAATGCTACACCCTTAGGGAAATATCAACACTAATCCATACTTTCTACTAATAAAAGAAATCATCTATTGGTGTAGTCATATAATAATCGATGGGTACGAGAACCTTAATTTAACCAAATAAAAAGGTTAAGGTGATAAACAAAAGGCACATCTATCACAGTCATATTCAAAAGCACATGCCTAATATGCCTAAATGAGTAAGAATCTAAGAGAGTCAAAACTCCGACTAAGCATCTAAACCACCAACCAAGGTATTAAGTGCACTGCCTCTAACTGAAGGTGCCATAATAGTATGAGGTTAATCTGGATGAGACATATAAGACCTCATTTTAGTCTTATATTACATACTAAAGGGATCCAATACTAGGAAAATTTAGCAAAGTGTTAAGACTTAGTCTCATTTTTGGCCTTGATATTTCAATGGTCTTATTTTCGATCTTCCTGCCTTTGATTCTCAATTTTTAATTTGATTCATGATTAGGGTTATCTATAGTTAATATCGGCTGTTTTATGAAATTTTTGGACATTATTTGAGGCATGTTGGATGAAAAAAATAGTGAGACAATGCGATCAGGATGCATCGTGTTGGCCATCGCATCGTAACCATCGATATGGTACGTCGGCAATAGCATAAACACCATCGACATAACGCATTATCTGCAGCATTGCTGGGCATATTTTCTATAATTAATCCTTAGTTCGGAGGGGTATTTGGGTCATTTCCCAAAGCTAAATCAGTCAAAACACAAAATTAATAATTAGAAAGGGTAAAATTCACTCCTCTTTTTACAAATTCTCTCAAGAGAAAAATCCTAGCTTCATCAAGTTCAAGACCAAATTTCAAGAAATCTCCAAAAAACTCATATAAATTCAACAATCAAGGTATATTAGATGTTCATTCATGGGTCCCTTTCACTTATGGTGTCCAAGAACCCATTTTTAAAGATCAAAGTTATAATTTCTACATGTTATTATGAATTTCATTATGAAGCTTTATAAATTTTAATTTTACATCATGGTCACAAGTGATTTTAGTTGAATTTTCCCTTATTACATTTGAATAGTCATATTCACATGCTAAACTCTTAAATTACATTTTAGTATAGAGATTTTGTTATGTTCACATGACTTGACAATTCCCATGTTGTAAACTCATGTCCCCCAAGTGTTTGATAAAATGCCTAAATGATCTGGGTTTTGAATAATGACTACTTATTACATGTTGACATTGAATTACCTTCATGAATACCTTATGAATTTTGATCATGTAGTATAGTTCCAAGGGTTTTGATAGAAAGAGCCCTTACACATTTGAAAGTTGAAGTATGTTTATCTATATATTGGTAATTTCTTTTCAAGTTATATTTCAATTATTTTCACATGGAATGCATTATAGAATGTTTTAAATATTGTGGCATGAGAATTCAGAATAAATCTTTAGTTTATGATTTGTTCATGTGATCATGTTATCTAATCATGCTTAAAAATATTCCCATGTTTAAATTCATGTCCCCCATGTGTTTGATGAAATGGTTAAAAGGGTGAGTTTTGAATATTAACTACTTATCAAGTCCTCAAAATATTAGTATAATCTTGTTGTTATTGTTATCGAGTCCTGGGGGTTATGAATACCTAAAATTTTGTTGTTTGTCTAGTTTTTCAAAATCTACAGAATAAATTTAGTTATACCATGAGTGATATCATTCAATCGGTTAATATAGTCAGTTGTCAGTTCAGTTAAGATTAGTACAGTCTAGTGACCTATGTCAGTTTAGTTGGTAGTAGGCTTCAGCATCGAGCAAACCTAGGGCTAAGGTTATTCCCACCAAGTTAGGATATGACCCATTAGTAGCAATTCTTGAGTTACAGAACTACGTAGCTAGCGTAGGTTGAGATATCTTCCTGCTAGATAAGGGTTGACATATCTCATAAGAGTTTTCCTACTAGTGAGGGATGAAAAAATATCTTTCTGCCAGTTAGGGTGACTCACAACCAGTGCTAGTACCCATGGCATAGTACTAATACCCTTCCAACTAGGGCTATAGGTTGGACCCAATTAGCTTATTTGGGGCATGTCTATTAGATGATACCTTCCACAGTCTAAATTAGTATTCAGTAAATAACCCAGTTAAGTTTTACACGATCATGACTTACAATTATCAGTTATTCAGTTATAAAAAATTTAGTACATCTTTTTTAGTCTAAACTTCCAGCTATTAGTATTTAGTTACTAGAACTCAGTAATTTAGTTTTAGTCTAATTTAGACAGATGATGTATGCTTGGTATTGTTTGTTAGGTACTTTTAGTAGTCCTAATCTTACATATACTCGCATTCAGTTACTTTATCATATTTAGTTATTATTACTCATGCTCATGAACCCATGCATATTGGCCTAACCTTACCTAGCGTACTAGTACATTCAAAGTACTGACACATACTCTCTTTGCACTATGATGTCTCATATCATAGGTTCAGACGCTTGGGTTCCTGACCATACTTAGCAAGATCAGTCAATCAGTCGTAGCTATAGTAGTGAGTCCTCATCCACCGAGGACGTGATACTTATTTAGTCATTACATTACTTACATTATTTTAGGATTTCAGTTATCTTAAGATAGTTGGAGTTAGTTGGGGCCTATCCCACCAACTCTTTTATTTCAGATGTTTAGAGGCTTTCAAATACTTTCAGTTAACAGTTATTCCATAGATTTACTCAGTATTTGTTTTTCAGTATTATGGACCTCATGGAATTTTCAACTTTACTTTCACATATGTTTTATGATTATTATTCAGTATTCACAACAGGTACCATTCATGGGTTAGCTTGTGGTCCTTCAGGGTTGTAAGCACCGTGTGATGCCCAAGGTGTACTCTTGGGGCATTACAAACTTAGGATCAGAGCGTAAGGTTCTAAAGTGTCCTAGGGAGTCTGAAAGCATCGTCAAGTAGAGTCTTATTCATGGATGTATAGCACGCCATACTTATGGACAAGAGGCTACGAGGAATTTTAGGTAAAGTTCTCCTTGTTTCAGGGTTCATATCATGCGAATGAGCATGTGCTCAAGTTAAAATATTTGTCTAATTCCAATCTTCCTTCCATTTATGGAATATGCCTCCTAAAAAGACTAACGGAAGAAGAAACAAAAATTATCCCGCACCTCTGCTTGTTCAGAAAGATCACCTAGATGAGCATGTATCTCACGCTTAGTTCAAAGCTACCTTCACTCCTTAGCTTACTTAGTAGTAGCTCAGAACAATCAACAGGCTGCTATCCTAGCCAATCCAGTGGCTAATACAACTGCAACAAAGATTCGAGATTTCACCCAAATGAACCCTCCTTTGTTTTCTAAATCCAAGTCTGATGAGGATCCACATGATTTTGTTGATATGGTTTAAAAGGTTATTGACATCATGTATGTCACGCCTAGTGAGAGTGCAAAGTTGTATGCTTACCAGTTATAGGTTATAGTTGACACCTAGTTTAAGTAGTAGAAAGGGGATAGAGGCACAGATATAGGGCGTATACAGTAGGAGGAGTTTGATATAACCTTCTTAGATCAATTCTTCACTTTGGATCAGAGAGAATCTAAGATGTTGGAGTTTATTAACTTGAAGTTTTGCAACATGAGTGAGAAGGAGTATTCCCTCAAGTTTACTCAGCTAGCTAGGTATGCTCCTCATGTGGTGGTCGATAACAGGTCTTAAATGAGTAAATTCGTGTCTGGAGTATTTTTCATGGAGTGTAGGACCGCAATGTTGATTAAGGAAATAGACTTATCTAGACTTATGGTGCATGCTCAGAAAATTGAGGAGGAGAAGGTTAAAGAGAAAGAAAGTGAGAGTAGGAGGGCTAGGACCGGTAGTTTTAATTTGGCTCAGTCAGAGGGTGTTACCCATTCTTAGTTCAGCCAGAAGTGTTCATCCCCAGTTTCGACTTCAGTTAGTATGCTAGTACAAAAGTTTAGGAGTGATAGTCAGAATAGGGCACCAGGCTCCAAAACCCAGGGTAGTGTGAGCAGTTGTAACATTTTATATTTTCCTAGCATAATCTAAGTCCCAATAAATAAGTATCCATATATAAATTTTCTAAAAACTCATTATTTTTTAGTATAGATCCTACCATTGCGTAGGAAATTCAATTAGCTTTCCAATGATATAAAATTTTCCCAAATCCGATAACCGGGTAAGAAGTTATGGAGATTTTAAGTTTAGTCATTAGACCCCATCATTTTAACCCTTATCGCATCACGGAGGAAGTCCAAATGAAAATTTTCAATTTCCAGTATGACTGAGTGATCATGGCGCATTGCGGAGCAGGCTAATTTTTCATTTGGAAATTTCCAGTGGGCCTCTGCGATGTTGGTGCTTCGCAGAGGTGGCCAAATTGGCATTCCAAAGGAATATTGCGATAGATCCACATCACGATGTTTTTCCTGGTCCAAATTTCCATTTTCAGTGGCTTGGTGCAATAGTGGCGCATAGTACCAAGGCCAAAAATTGGGATAGTCAGTTTTTAACTTACGTGTTAAATCCGTTTAAGGGTATTTGGGACTTTTTCCTGAGCCCTAAACTCATCCTAAAACACTAAATTTATCCCAAATTGACCTAAATAATCATTCATTATTCTAATTCCTCTCAAATTAAAGATCCTCTTTTCAAGAACAAGAAACCCTAGCTCTCAAATTCGAGGCCAATCATTAGAAACTCACCCAGAACTTCAAGAAATTCATTATCCAGGTTTGTTAGATGTTCATCCAAGGATTCGTTTCATCCATGGAGTCCAAATATCCTATTTTAATTACCAAGTTATAATCTTTCCAATTTATTATGTTTTAAATTATGATTTCATCAATGAATCTCCACATACTATTGATTTTATACCATGCTACCATGAAATTATTGTTATTATTCAATCCTCCATGTTTTAACATTATTAATTATTAAATTAAACCATGAATTAATGCTATTATGATAAATTCATGCTATTCCTACAAGTTCTATGACATTCCTATAATTATCTTAAACCAGGAACTGCAAGTGTTTGATAAAATGCCTACAAGAGTGATTTATTTGATAAAACCCTCCATTTTTTGATCTCTAAGTTTCAGTGTCATTTTACTATTATTGTTTTGAGTCCCGGGGGTATTGAATACCCAAAACCATAGCTATTTATTTAGTCTAGTCTTTGTAAAAAGTACATGATAGAATAGTAATCAGAACATACTATGAGCATTATCAGAATAATCAGATATCAATCAGTTCACCTCAAAATAGTTTAGTATTGCAGTGTCTTTCAGTTGGGAGTAGGATTTAGCATCGAGCGAGTGCAGGGATAGCGTCTTCCTCATCAAATAGGCAGTCATTATTAGTAGTCCCTATACTCTAGAACTACGTAGCCAGTATAGGGTATGAGAAGTCACCCGTCAGATTAGGCTTGACTATCTCACAAGGGTCACCCGCCAGTTCAGGCTTAACACCCTTAGTCCTTTGGACATTATATAAGTTTAGTGGATCCACATAGCCATCTTAGTACTTATGGTATGATATTAAAACCCTTCTAACTGGGGTTACAGGTTGGACCTTGATTAGGTTAAATTGGTGAATATCAGTTAGATGATACCTCCCACAGTCTCATATGCAGTCTCAGTTATAGTCCAAGTTTAGTTATGCAGTCTTAGGGTTGTTTGACCAAAGCATACAAATATCAGTACTTTTTAGTATTTAAGTTTACATGTTTTACTCGGTCCATGTTATATGCTTGGTCATGCATCCATAGTGTCTAAAGATTTTTAAGTATCTTCAGTATTTACAGATTGTTATGCATACTGGGTATTTATATATTCTCTATATTTTTAGTAGCTACGGATTCTATGTTCTCTACTCAATACTCCATGTTTTACATGCATATTCAGTTAATTATTAGTTTTGTTCATGAAACCATGTATATCAGCCTACCTCATTTCGTATACCAGTACATGCGAAGTACAGACCACATACGTTTCTTTTGCGCTATGATGTATTATATCATAGGTGTTGACGCTCAGTTCTTAGACCGTACTTAGACCTCACTCCTCAGACTATCAGCAGTATAGTAGCAGTGGTGAGTCCTCATCATTTGAGGATAGATTATTTTACTTCATATCTCTATTTTAGTAGTTAGCAGAGTTAGTTAAGGGCCTGTCCCACCAACTCATGTTCAGTCAGTCAGTTTTAGTATTTTTTTAGACATTAGAGTTAGTTATTCAGTAGTTGGATGTTCAGTTGATATGTCAGTTTATCAGTATTTAATTAGATTTTGTCAGTTTTTCTATAGATTTATATTCTAGTATTGATTCAATGATAAAACTTTATGGCAATATCAGATGTTTTCTGCAATTATGATATTAATATTCAGTGCTCACAACAGGTACCATCTCATGGGTTAGCTTATGGTCCCTCGGGACTGTAAGCACCATGCCACGACTAGGGGGTAGTCCTAGGGTATTACAAACTTGGTATCAGAGCCTAAGGTTTTAAAGTGTCCTAGGAAGTTTGAAAGCCGCGTGAAGTAGAGTTTTGTGCATGGGTGTATAGCGCGCCACACTTATGGATGAGAGACTACGAGGCGTTTAGGAAAAGTTTCCCTTATTTCAGTATTCATATCATGGAGTGAGCATGAGCTCAAGTTAAACTCCCTTTCTAATCCATTTCTTCCTTCTAATTACAGTGAACATTCTTTCCAAAAAGAATGGAAGAAGAACAGGAAATCAGCCAGCCCCTCAGCCCGTCCAGGCAGATCCTCTAGACGAGCATATCTCGCATGCAGAATTCAAAGCTTCATTCACTACTCTAGCCAATTCTGTAGTAGCACAAAATGAATAGCCAGCTGCAATTTCGACCAACCCAGTGTCCAATACTACTGCAACTAGAATTCGGGATTTCACTAGGATGAATTCTCCTTTATTCATGGGATCCAAGTCTGAATTGAATCTACAAGAATTATTAGATATAGTTTAGAAGGTCAAGGATGCTATGGGGGTGACATCTAGATAGAGTGCTGAGTTCGCTACATACCAGTTACAGGATATAGCCCATACTTGGTTTAAGTAGTGGAAAGTTGATAGGGGTATAGATGCAGGGCCTGTAGAATGGGAAGAGTTTGACATAACTTTCTTAGATAGATTCTTCCTATTAGATTTGAGAGATGCCAAAGTGTTAGAGTTCATTAACTTGAGGTAGGGCAGCATGAGCGTGAGGGAGTGGTCCCTCAAGTTTACTTAGTTAGCTAGGTATGCTCCTCATGTGGTAGCTGATAACAAGTCCAAGATAAGTAAGTTTGTGTCTGGCATATCTGATAGTATGGTCAAGAAGTCTAGGACCGCAATGCTTATTAGTGATATAGACTTGCTTAGGTTTATGGTCCATGCTCAATAGGTAGAGGTGCAAAAGATTAAGGAGAAGGAGAGAGGAAACAAGAGAGCTAGGATGGGTAGTTTTAATATCAGTCAGCCAAAGTTAGAAGGTGGTAATTGTCCTCAGTTTTATCAAAGATATATAGCCCTAGCACCCTCTTCAGCAAGTGCCCCAGTACCTTAATTTAGAAATGATAATAAGGAAAGAGCACCAGGCTTTAAGTCCTAGGCTAGTGTTAGTAGTGCTCGAACAAGTCCTCTATGTCAGAAATGTGGTAGACACCATCAGGGTGAGTGTAGAGTAGGTAGTGATGTGTGCTTTGGGTGTGGCAAGCTAGGCAATCAAATTATAGAGTGTTGGGTAGTTTTTCAGAAAGGTAGGGATTTGCACCAACAAGGCCAGTCCCATCAGTCTTCAGTTCCATCTAGTCGCCCAACTCAGCAGGGTGCCACTTCCAGTGCTACAGTGGTCGATGTCCGAACAGATTATATGATCTTCAGTCCCGCCAAGATCAGAAAAATTCTCTTGATGTAGTTATTGGTATGTTTTATGTCTTTTACTTATATGTTTATGCCTTACTAGACTTTGGAGTTTCTCTTTCTTTTTTAACTCCATATATAGCTATCAACTTCGGAGTCAGTCTCAAAACTCTAGTAGAGCCCTTTTTAGTGTCTACCCTAATAGGTATTTCCATTATAGCCAAATAGGTATATGGGAACTATCCGGTCATAATATCTCAGAAAGCTATCTTAGTTGATCTCATGGAGTTAGAGATGATAGATTTTGACATCATTCTCAGTATGGATTGGCTCCACTCATGCTATGCCTCAATTAATTGTAGAAATAGAGTAGTTAATTTTTATTTCTCAAATAAACCGGTCCTTTAATAGAGGATAGTACTACAGCTCTTAGAGGTCAGTTGATCTCATACCTTAGAGCCAGAAAAATGATATCAAAGGGGTATATTTACCATCTTGTGCAAGTTAAAGACTCTGACTTAGAAACATCAACTCTTGAGTCAGTTTCAGTAGTCAAGGAATTTCTAGATGTGTTCTCTAAAGATCTCTCTGGAGTTCCCCCCGAAAGGGAAATCGACTTTGGAATAGACCTTTTCCCAGATACTCAGCCTATATCTATTCCGCCATACAAAATGGCTCCAGCTGAACTCAAATAATTGAAAGAGAAGTTGAAGGATCTCTTAGATAAGGGATTCATTAGACCCAACATCTCCCTATGGGGTGCACCAGTCCTATTCGTGTGTAAGAAAGATGGTTCTCTCAGAATGTGTATTGACTATCGTCAATTGAATAAGGTCATAGTCAAGAATAAATATCCAATTCCTAGAGTCGATGACTTATTTGACAAATTTAGGGTACTAGCTACTTTTCCAAGATAGACCTCAGATCAAGCTATCATCATCTCAGGGTCAGAGAATGTGACATTTCAAAAATAGCTTTCCGAACCCGGTATGGTCACTTTGAATTTCTAGTCATGTCCTTCGATCTTAAAAATGCCCCAGCAGCCTTCATGGACTTGATGAAATGAGTGTTCAAGAAGTACTTGGACATGTTCATCATAGTCTTCATCAATGAAATTCTTGTTTACTCCTTTAGTAAAAATGATCATGCAGACCACCTCATAATAGTACTTCAGACTCTTAGAGCTAAACAGTTGTTCGCGAAATTTAGTAAGTGTGAATTCTGGCTAAGATCAGTAGCTTTTCTTTGCCATATTATTTCTGGTGATGGCATTAGAGTTGATCCTCAAAATATTGAGGCGGTGAGAAATCGTTCTATACCCATCTCTCCATCAAATATCAGGAGTTTCTTGAGTTTAGTTGGCTATTACCGTCTATTTCTTGAATGGTTTTTTTATTGTATCCCCTATGTCTAGATTAACTCAGAAAAAAGTTAAGTTTTAGTGGTCAGATTCATTCAAAAAGAGTTTTCAAGAGTTAAAGACTCGATTCATCTCAGCCCCAGTCTTGACTCTACTATACAGTTTAGATAGTTTTGTTGTGTACTGTGATGCATCCAGAGTAAGTTTGGGTTTTGTCCTTATGCAGAGAAGTAACGTCATAGTCTATGCCTCCAGATAGCTTAAACCCCATAAAAAATATTACCCTACTCATTATCTTGAGTTAGCAGCTGTAGTATTTGGCTTAAAGATTTAGAGGTATTACTTGTATGGGGTTTATGTAGATGTGTTCACAGATCACAAAAGCCTTCAGTATGTGTTCTCTTAAAAAGATTTGAATCTGTATCAGAGAAGGTGGTTAGAATTATTAAAGGATTAGACATAAGCATTCTATATCATCCAGGCAAAGCCAATGTAGTGGGTGATGCTCTTAGTAGATTGTCCATGGGTAGTGTAGCTCATGTTGAGAATGGTAAGAAGCTGTTAGCTCAGGAAGTCCATCAGCTTGCCCGACTAAGTATCCACTTAGTCGACTTAGTAGAGGGTAGTGTGTGGGTACAGAGTAGCTCAGAATCATCTCTAGTTTTCGAGGTAAAGGAAAAATAGGATAAAGATCCTAGCCTAGTTAAGTTAAAAGAATCAGCCAGAGGATAGAAAGTAGAGGTTTTCTCCCAATAGAGAGATTGTGTATTGCGTTATCAGGGTAGATTATGTGTGCCGGGTGTAAATGACTTGAGGCAACGAATTCATACAGAAGATCATAGTGTGCATTACTCTATTCATCCAGGGGCCACTAAGATGTACCATGATTTGCAGGAGATCTATTGGTGGAGTGGGATAAAGAGAGATATTGTAGAGTTTTTGGCTTAGGGCTCTACATATCAGCAAGTTAAGATTGAGAACCAGAAGCCTAGTGGGTCCATATAGGAGTTTAGTATTCCCACTTGGAAGTGGGAGGAAGTGAACATGGATTTTGTGATAGGTTTGCCTTATACCCATCATCAACATGATTCTATTTGGGTTATCATAGACATATGACCAAATTATCTCATTTCTTGCCAGTCCATACCTCTTATTCAGCCGAGACTATGCCAAACTCTATCTCAAGAAGTTAGTTAGGTTGGATGGTGTTCCCTTATCTAATATATCAGATAGAGGTACCCAGTTTACCTCTCATTTTCGGAAAACATTCCAAAAGGGTCTTGGTACCCAAGTCCATCTCAGTATAGCCTTCCACCCTCAAACAGATGGTCAAGAAAAAAGGACCATTCAGATTCTTGAGGATATGCTGAGAGCATGCGTAGTTGATTTTAAAGGAAGTAGGGATGACCACATGACTTAGATTGAGTTTGCATACAATAACAACTATCATTCCAATATCTGTATGGCTTTATTTGAGGCTCTCTATGGTAGAAGATGTAGATCTCTAATTGGTTAGTTTGAAGTAGGTGAGGCCACAGTAGTAGGGCCTAACTTGGTGTTTGATGCGTTAGAGAAGGTTCAGTTGATTAGAGAAAGGCTTAGAGCTGTCTAGAGCCTAAAGAAGTCATATGCAGATTTGAGGAGAAAGGATCTCGAGTTTGATATCGATGATTTTGTGTACTTAAAAATCTCTTCCATGAAATGAGTGAAGAGATTCAGCAAAAAAGGGAAACTCAGTCCCCGATATGTTGGTCCCTTCAATATTCTCAGTCGTTTTAGAAAGGTAGCTTACAATCTGGAGTTGCCTTCAGATCTAGCCTCAGTATACCCAGTGTTCCAGGTCTCATTGTTGAAAAAGTGTATTGGTGATCCAGCTGTAATTATTCCCTTAGAAAGTGTAGATATTCAGAAAAGTGTTTCCTTCGAGGAAGTTCCAGTTGAAATTCTTAATCATCAAGTTCGTAGACTAAGGAACAATGAATTTCTACTAGTCAAAGTTCTTTGGCGGAATCAGTCCATTGAAGGAGCCACTTGGGAAGTAGTGGCAGATATGCGGACCAAGTACCCTCATTTTTTTCCCGCAAATCTAGATTCAGTTTAAGGTGCTAATCTTCTTAAGATTTCTCTCTATCATGCTCAGTTTCAGTTGCGCATCATGTTTATGTTAGTTGTGCATTTATAAATCACTTTTGTCATGTAACCCATGCATAAAATTTGCATATTCAGTGTGTAATCTCAGTCCAATAGTTTTCCTCAGCTTAACTAGTTTCATTCGAGGATGAATGATCCAAAGGGGGAGATATTGTAACACCCATATTTCCCTAGCATAATCTAAGTCCTAATACATGAGTATTCATATATAAAATTTTTGAAACACTCATTATTTCAGTTTAGAGCCTGCCATTACGTAGGAAATTCAATTAGCTTTCCAATGATATAAAATTTACCGAAATCCAATATCCGGGTAAGAATTTATAGAGATTTTAAGTTTTAGTCATTACACCCCATTATTTTAACCTTAGCACGTCGCGGAGGAAGTCCAAATGACAATTGTCAATTTCCAGTATGACTCCGCGATCATGGCACATCGCGGAGTAGGCTAATTTTCCATTTGACAATTTTTAGTGGGCCTCCGCAATGTTGGAGCATCGTGGAGGTGGCCAAATTGGCATTCCAAAAGTTTACCGTGATAGCTCCACATCGTGATATTTGTCCAGGTCCTAATTTTCAATTTCCACTAGCTTGGCACAATAGTAGTACGTCGCGCCAAGGCCAAAAATTGGGATAGTTAGTTTTTAGCTTATGTTTTAAATCCATTTAAGGGTATTTGGGTCTTTTTCCTAAGCCTTAAACTCATCCTAAAACAAAAAATTTAGCCCTAATTGACCTAAATAATAATTCATTATTCAACTTCCTCTCAAATTAAAGATCCTCTTTTCAAGAACAAGAAACCCTACCTCTCAAATTCAAGGCCAATCCTCAGGAACTCACCCAAAACTTTAAGAAATTCGTTATCCCAGGTATGTTAGATTTTCATCCATGGATTCCTTTCATCCATGGAGTCCAAGTATCCTATTTTAATTACCAAGTTATAATCTTTCCAAGTTATTATATTTTAAATTATGATTTTATCCATGAATCTCCAGGTACTTTTGATTTTATACCATGCTACTATGAAATTATTGTTATTATTCAATCCTCCATGTTTTAACATTATAACTTATTGAGTTAAACTATGATTTAATGCTATTATGATAAATTCATGCCATTCCTAAGAGTTATATGACATTCCTATGATTGTTTTAAACCAGGAACTACAAGTGTTTGATAAAATGCCTACAAGAGTGATTTATTTGATAAAACCCTTCATGTTTTGATCTCTAAGTTTTAGTGTCATTTTACTATTATTGTTTTGAGTCTTGGGAGTATTGAATACCCAAAAACCATAGCTGTTTATTTAGTCTAGTCTCTATATAAAGTACATGATAGAATAGTCATCAGAACATACTATGAGCATTATCAGAATAGTTGGATACCAGTTAGTTTACCTCAGAACAGTCTAGTATTTCAGTGTCTTTAAGTTGGGAGTAGGATTTAGCACCGAGCGAGTGTAGGGATGGCAGCTTCCTCGTCAGATAAGCAGAGTCATTAGTAGCATTTCTTATACTCCAGAACTACATAGCCAACGTAGGGTATGAGAAGTTATCCATCATATTAGGCTTGACTATCTCACAGGGGTCACCCATCAGTTCAGGCTTGGCACCCTTAGTCCTTTAGACATTATATCAGTTTAGTGGATCTACACAACTATCGTTATTACCAGTGGCATGGTATTACCACCCTTCTAACTGGGGTTATAGGTTGGACCCTGATTAGCTCAAATTGGGGAATATCGGTTAGATAATACCTCCCAGAGTCTCAGATGCAATCTCAGTTATAGTCCCAGTTCTGTTATGTAGTGTTAGGGTTGTTTGACCAAAGCATACAAATATCAGTATTTTTCAGTATTTTAGTTTACAAATTTTACTCGATCCATGTTATATGCTTGGTCATGCATCATCAGTGCCTACAGATTTTCATGTATCTTTAGTATTTATAGATTGTCATGTATACTCAGTGTTTACAAATTCTCTATATTCTTAGTATCTACGGATTTCATGTTCTCTACTCAGTACTTCATGTTTTGCATGCATATTCAGTTAATTATTAGTTGTGTTCATGAAACCATACATATCGGCCTACCTAATTTAGCATACCAGTAAATTCTAAGTAGTGATCGCATACCTTTCTTTTGCTCTATGATGTATTATATCACAGGTGTTGATGCTCAGTTCCCGGATCACACATAGACCTTACTCATCAGGCTATCAGCAGTACAGTAGCAGTAGAAAGTCCATATTATTCGAGGAAAAATTATTTTACTTCATATCTCTGTTTTAGTAGTTAGCAGAGTTAGTTGGGGGCCTGTTCCATCAACACATATTCAGTCAGCCAGTTTTAGAGGCTTTTTAGATATTAGAGTCAGTTATTCAGTATTAGGATGTTCAGTTGACATATCAGTTTATCAGTATTTAATCATATTCAGTTAGTTTTTCTATAGATTTATATTTCAGTATTGATTTAGTGATAAAACCTTATGGTAATAACAAATGTTTTCAACAATTATGGTATTATTATTCAATGCTCACAATAGGTACCACCTCATGGGTTAGCTTGTGGTCTCTCGAGACTGTAAGCATCATGTGATGACTAAGGGTAGTCCCGGGCAGTTTCAGTAGTAATGTACCCATCCACTTTGTAAAGAGTGTGGTAGAAATCATAAGGGTATGTGTAAAACGGGCAGTGATGTGTGTTTTTGATGTGGCGAGTCAGGACACAAAGTCAGAGAATGTCCTAGGGATAGTTGCTGGTGTCAGCACAGTCATCCTATAGTTTCATCTGGTCACCTGACTCAGTAGGATGCAACTTCTAGTGTCTCCAGTGGTCAACGTCATAACAGACTTTATGCACTCCAGTCACAATATGGTTAGGAAAGTTCTCTTGATGTGGTTACGAGTACACTTCAGGCCTTTTCTATTTTGTGCATGTTTTTCTAGATCCTGAAGCTTCTCTTTCTTTTGTAACCCCTTAATAGCTATCAACTTTGGAGTCAGTCCCAAAACCTTAACAAATTCCTTCTTAGTATCTACCCCAATAGTTAAATCTATCATAGCCTGGCGGATATACCGAAACTGCCCAGTTACGGTATTTCAGAAAGGTACTTCAATAGACCTTGTAGAGTTAGAGATGACGAATTTTGATGTCATTCTTGACATGGATTAGCTCCATTCATTCTATGTTTAAGTTGATTATAGATACAAGGTTGTTTATTTTTTGGTGTTCCAATAAACCAGTCCTTGAATAAAGGGGTAGTACCTTAGTGCTTAGGAGTCATATGTGTTTTCAGATTTTTTCTTAGAATCCTATGATAGCATATGATCTAGAATTAGAAGCATGAAACCTGGAGTTTAGTAGTAGTAAAAGATTTAGGATAGTATTATCTAAATTTGAGCAGATTATATAGTTCATGGGGCTAATTATATGAAAGGTGAATCAGTAGGCTTGAAGCACTGTATGTAAGAATTTAAGTTTGTTGATTCAAAAAATATGTTGGGGATGTGATATTTGTAGGATATGATAAAAGTATCATGGTTATTAAAGATTTGGGGACATCCATGTTAAGTGCTTGAACCTAAGTTTGAACATTTGAATATTGACTTAGAAGAAAGAAGAGTTGAGAATTCTGAGTTAGTCAGTGTTAAGGTTGTTATATGAGGATCGGTGGGACCACAAAAAGCTAAGAGTTGTATCTCAGAAAAAAGTACTAGAAATAAGTTTTACATTATCAGGCATAGTTATTTAGGATGAGTTTACCAATTATGTGTATTATTATACCCCATATTATAGAGTTAAGTGGTGGCAATTCAGTTTAGAGTAGTTCCAAGATCTAGAATGATGGTTTTAAGTAAAGGGAGAGATGGTAGAACAAGTGACCAAGCCAGGCTCTCAGATTCTAGTAGTGATGCTTGTATACAGATGTCCTATTTAGTCTATGTCCAGGATTCCCTGCTCTCAAACATTATTAGAACCTCTTAGAAAGAGCGTTGAAGAAATTCTCCAGTTAAGTGTGGCCATTTCAAGGGGTAATCTGTTCCCATCCATGTAAACTACGAATTCAGCTCAGTTCATACATCAGACATCAATTTTAGAATCCAAATATTTGGTCATGGTTCAGTTTATAAGTGTTTCGTGCATCATCTTAGTTTTCCTATTATTTCAGCCAAGTCAGTATCATTCGGGGGGCGAACTATCCCAAGGGGGAGATATAATACCTCGAGCTTTTCATGTACTAAATCAATAATCTTTTCTTCATGATACCAGATCCAGATAGAGGTAATGGTTTATGGTTACTCATATATTTACTCTCTCATTCCTATATCATCTTTATAACTATTCTTATGTCACTACATGTGTTCAAGAAATCAGTTCAGTTTATGTATCATGTTTCAGACTTAGTTATGATCTCATGTTCCCATTCATGCATGTTCAGTAAATGATCTCAGATTCTTCAGCATTCTCAACTTAAGGTAACAATTTTCCATAGAATATCTCTTTTCCATACACAATTTCAACTAAATATCATTCTTATGTCATTCATGCATTCAGGAATCAGTTCGGCCAGTCACTATGTGTCAGACTCAGTCATGTAGTCATATTTCAATCAGACATTTTCAGCATGTAACCTCAGCTCCTCAGTGCCTCTCAGATTTTTCAGTCTCATTTGAGGATGAATGTTCTCAAAGGGGAGATATTGTAAGACCCCGTGGGAATCTTAACTCATTTCAGTATTATATTGCATATTAAAGGGATCCAAGACAAGAAAAATTTAGCAAAGTGTTGAGACTTAGTCTCATTTTTATCCTTGATATTTCAATGGTCCCATTTCTGATCTTCCCTGCCTTAGATTATCTACTTTTTTATTGATTCATGATCAGGGTTATCTATAGCTCATCTTGGGTAAATTTTTAAATTTTTGGACATTGTTTGAGACATGTTTGGATGACCAAAATAGTGAGTCAACGCGATCAGGACGCGTTGCGTTGTACATCGCATCATCACCATCAGTGCAACACGTCAGCCATCGCATCAACACCATTGATGCAATGCATCATCTACAGCATCGCTGGGCATTTTTTTACAATTAATCCTAAGTCTAGAGGGGTAGTTTGGTCATTCCTCCATGCTAAATTAGTCAAAAACACAAAATTAAGGATTAGAACGGGCAAAATTCACTCCTGTTTTCACAAATTCTCTCAAGAGCAAAACCTTAGATTCATCAAGTTCAAGACCATGTTTCAAGAAATCCTCAATAAACTACATGAATTCAACAATCAAGGTATGCTAGATGTTTATTCATGGGTTACTTTCACCCATGGAGTTCCAGAACCCATTTTTGAAGCTCAAAGTTATACTTTTTACATGTTATTATGAATTTTATTCATGAAGCTTTATAAATTTCTATTTTATATCATGGTCACAAGTGATTCTAGTTGAATTTGCCCTTATTATGTTTGAATAGTAATATTCACATGCTAAACCCTTAAATTAAATTTTAGTATAGAGATTTTCTTATGTTCACATGACTTGACTATTCCCATGTTGTAAACTCATGTCCCCTAAGTGTTTGATAAAATGTGTAAATAATTTGGGTTTTGAATAATGACTACTCATTACATGTTTACAATGAAATTACATGTTGACGATGAATTAACATCATGAAAACCTTATGAATTTCGATAATGTATTATGTTTCCAAAGGTTTTTATAGAAAGAGTCCTTACAAATTTGAAAGATGAAGTATGTTTATCTATATATTGGTAATTTGATTTAAAGTTATGATTTCATTTGTTTTCATGTGGAATGAACTATAGCATATTTTAAATATTGTGGTTTCCATACCATGCCCGTGAGAATTCAGAATAAATCCTCAGTTTATGATTTTGTCATGTGATCATGCTATCTCATCATGCTTAAAAGTATTCCCATGTTTAAATTCATGTCCCCCATGAGTTTGTGAAATGCCTAAAAGAGTCAGTTTTGAATAATGACTCTTTGCCTGTCCTTAAAGTCGCATTATGATTTGAATAAAGGCACCAATGGGTAGTATGAGAGGCCAGACTCCGAGCTTGAACCAGTAGTGGTGGATTATAACAAGAGGCCATACACTGAATTTGAACAAAAAATAGTGGGTAATAACGACAGGCCACATACATGATATACAACAGAACTCATAATTAGATGCCTGACTCGAACCAAAACTCAGAGGAATCACAACTCCTAGATAACAATAATCAATACCAGAGCTCCCAGATTATATCATAACCAGATAATGGAATTGAACTAGAACTCATGGTAACATATCCAACTGTAAAATTTAAACTCAAACCATCTCGTAACCAATGCCAAAGTGGTACTAAATTTCACAATAAATGACATAAATAAAGTATATGCGGTCCCTAAACCGTAATTGAAATACATTTAAATAAATATTCACATATGTTAATTAAAAAGGGATGAATCCGAGGTCTCATAAATTATTTACCATATCCCAAGCTCATACAAAAAATATCATATTAAAAGTTACGAAATCAAAATTTACTAGAATAGGGTCCTAATTGGATAAATAAGGCATGATATATAAATCAAATGATATGCAAACTACAACTACCTATCCAAAACTAGCATAATAGTACACAATTACCGTAAATAAGTTCAATCTAAAGATAGGGTAAGTATAGACTACCTGGACGCCAAATCTAAAAGCCCTTCCGAGAAGCCTCCGAATAGTGCCTCACTAGATCCCGAACATGAACAACTTGATGTGGGTAATTAATTTATGTTGGTGATCAAGTAAAATGTTACAATAATTTCTTTTTCCTTTGAAATCCTGTAAAAAACATGCACACAAAGGTTTTCAATGTTTAATTAGTATGTGTGTGTACATATACATATAAATATTTCTACTATATAGAAGAGTGAGTTAAAGAATGGCCAAGGGTATAATTGTCATTTAAAAAAAGTACTACCTTGCTTACTTATGTATTCAGCATGAGCAGCTAAGTACATAATCTGTCTAGAGCATGGGAAATCTATTTTCATACAAGTTGCATATGCCTTTACTCATCTATGATTATACTTTTAATATATCATGTCTTATAAGGGGATTTTCTTTAAGTATGGGGTATTTGTCTTCTCTAAAGTGTTTGAAGGAACCGATTAATCTCCGGCCTCAGACGTTGGTCAGCCTGAAAGTGTGGTCTCAGCTAAGGTAAGCGTACGACCCTATTGGTAGTCCCGTCACTAAGATAATACTTAGATAAGTCTGTTATAAAGCCACTGTTATAAAGCCATTAAGACTTAATTAGATCCCATAACCCTTAGATGTATTAATATAATTTATTATAGGTTACACCATAGTTGATAATTGTTTTATGCTTTCTTATGTGAAAAATCTTTGCTTTCCCAGTCAGTCTCTAGACAGTATTTTCAAAATATGAATTCCAACGTTCATACTAAAAATACTATCAACTTATCTTCTAAAGCAACTCACATTGCTAATATAGAAAATAATCTTCAAAACTGGAGTATTCCAGAAGAGTCTTTTAACACGATTTATCAAATAGGAAAATTTAGTTTTTTAAAAAAACATAATATTAAGACCTCTGAGTCTACTGTTGCCATCAATAATTCTTTGGAAATTATTCAAATTTTAAATGACCTTGACATAAACCGATTTAAAAATCAGTTTAATTATCTGCATGTCGGACTTGTTTAAGTGGCCATTAAGCCACTCTTTAGACAGGGTCTAGACATCCCTGTATGTGCTATTCTAAGAGATGCTCGTCTATTAAATTTTGATGACTCACTCTTAGGAGTTATCCTAAGTAACCTAGGTGACGGCCCGGTATACTTTAATTGTTACCCTAATTTCTCGGTAGACATTAATGATCCTAATATCATGGATGTTTTAACTCTTAATGTTAAAACAAAAAACATGAACAGTAAGGATAATACTAGAGAAATAGCGATAATATACAGAGTATACTATCGACTAATGGGTACAACTCTAGCGCCTAAAGATAGATTCACAAGTCCTAGGGGTGTTACCACTCTCATGGAGGCAAATAAAGACAGAACCAATGTCTTTGTTCCCAAGCCTTTGGTCTGGGATGAGGTCA
>JAPEIP010000012.1:107410326-107422242 GCA_026120095.1 Capsicum chinense | reverse complement strand
GGCAAATGCCATTGTTACAGACATGAGCTTTAGGGAGCTGATAATGGATTTCCATTTTTTCTCCCGTGGCTGAATAAAGACGAGAGGTACTCTTTTGAAGGTACTTTGTAGGTACTAGGCCTTTAACGATACAGTTACTATCTGCACCTGTATCAAAGAGTGCGACTCTTTTAAGAACAAAGTCTTTATTTATGAAAATTTTTACGACTATGTGTTCGCTATAAGATTTTATGGTCGTAATAGCATTGCCGGACGTGGAGGGAGAATCGGAGCCGGGAAAGGAACTACGCTCTGGCTCTGAGTTCGTGTCGTCACACCAATACTTGCAAGTCCTTTTTCTGAGCGATAATGCATCATGCATAATTCTTTCATCAAAACTCAAATCAGACCACCCAAACATGCAAATAGTATAAGAGGTTTTATGTTCCGAAACATAAGTCAAAACTATGCAAGAATTCTTCAAACATATGGTGGCCATGTGCTTTTGGAAAGACCGTGCACTCTTTCATTATATGTATATTCAACATTTATCTACATGCATAACCCTCTCTTTTGATTCCACAATCATGTTCAAATCATAGTATAATTCAAAACCTTTCATATCATGTTTTTCAAAACAATCCATGTCATACGAATATAGGAAAAGTCATATCAAGAGAGGGATTCATTATAATTCATACTCTCAATTGAATATTCACCCTTAAAAAAATGCATACATATACATAGAATTTCAAATCAATTTGGGAAAAATCCTAAAGACCAAAACAATGTCATTGAGACTTCTAAAACATGATTATAAATCATAAATCTAAAACCCTTTTCTTAAAATTATGATTTCTATGCCTATGAGATTTTTAGGAAAACCCACTTACCTCAATTTAGAAATTTGATGAATGATTCTTGAAGCATACGGTTTGGGGATTCCAAATTTTCATTAGTTTCAAAAACCCGTGGTTAAATCTTAAGTTATTTGGGTTTTTAATTTGAAACCCTAGAGAGTGTTCTTGAGTAATTTGGATGATTGTGAATGTATTCTGGTGTCTTTGAGATTAAATCCCATGTTTAAGCTGATAAGGGGGTGAAAAATACCTAATGTACCCTTAACGAGACGGAATAAAAATATAAATTGGAGCCAGATTTTATGGGCCACCGCAATGCGCCACAATCGCGGTGGCTCACTGGAAATTGACAAATGGGATTCTTAGTGTCACCGCGATGCGGAGCCATCACGTTGTTCCACTGGTTGTGACCTGGAGCTTCAGCATGACGTGCCAAAATCGCACTAGGCTACTGGAATTTGACAATTGATAAATAGACCCCCTCCACGATGCGCCAAGCACCAAAATAACAGTGTTTTACTACTATGACTTAAATTAGCCATAACTTCTTGCCCGGGTATCGGATTTGGGCGAATCTTATATCAACAAAAAGCTCATTCAATTTCCCATATAATAAAAAATCAAAATTAGGAAAATTATATATGGTTTAAATTTTACTCACTTTGAAAATAAAAAATAAGACTAAGTCTCTTTGACACCATTCTAGTCATTTAACTCTAAGAGTATACTACCACGAGCTAACGCATTGACGATGCGGGGCATTACATCCACTATGATTCTACCTATTGATTATCATAGGATTTGGTGCTTTATCAAAGATTGAGACATCCACTTCGTATGGCTACTCAGAGTCTGTTAGATATGGGTAGATCAATTTTTTATATCTCTAACTATGCACATACTATGGAGGGTATGCATCATGAGTCACTATGGCTCCCACTGTAACTGTAGTTATATCAGCATCAAGGTTAGTCTAAATACCCGTTCAAGTAACACTACAGATTTTAAACGAGGGTTAGACTAGTTATCGTGATTACAGTGGGTAGAGTAAGACTTTGAGGGGTATCCAGTCCGAGTCTTCAGGCTGAAGTGGCCATTTTGGGTGAGTTGAACCTTGTCGATAGAGTAGAGTTCCCGGGACATGCTAATCATTCATTTGTCCATCAATCTTTATTTGAGTCATAGAATAAGAATCATTCAAGAGAAAATTTTACAGAGGATATAGTTAGTATTTTCTATCAACCGTGGTGAAATAATCACAATAGCCTTCACTAAAAACATAAAAGAACCATCTGATCTTCTCTTTGAGAATTGTTCTATCTAAGGTCATTAAGCCTGAAATTTTTTCAATCATGTCATAAACATTTGAATTTATGCCATTAATAGGCATGGGCGATTCAAGCGAATCCATGGCCTAAGTCTAAAATCGAATGGAGGCATTACATTTTTAAGGAAAAATAATTATTTTTATAAAGTCTATTTTTAAAATTATATAATTTATTTCTTCTAATAATTTTTTTTAATTAATAATAAAGTCAATGTATTAATTTCTTGACACATAGTATTCTGAACTAGATATATCAAATTGTTAAAATTGGTCTTGGACCTAACTCACACCCCAAAAGCTAGCTCATAAGGAGGAGGATTGTCCAAGCCTTATAAGGAGATCAAGGACCCTTTCCTCTTCCGATGTGAGATACTTAACACTCCCCCGCACGCCCAGACTAACTGTAGCGTGGACAACATGCACAGTCTAACTAGAGCGTGGACAATATATATGGGGGCCCACCATCGGTGAACAAATATTTGGAATGGGCCTGGCTTTGATACCATGTTAAAATTGGTCTTGGACCTAACTCACACCCCAAAAGTTAGCTCATGAGGAGGAGGATTCCCCAAGCCTTATAAGGAGACCAAGGACCCTTTCCTCTTTCGATGTGGAATATTTAACACTCCCCCGCATGCCCAGGCTAACTGGAGCGTGGACAACAAGCATAGGCTAACTGGAGCATGGACAATATATATGGAGGCCCACCATCGGTGAACAAATATTTGGAATGGATCTGACTCTGATACCATGTTAAAATTAGTCTTGGACCAAAATCACACCCCAAAAGTTAATTCATGAGGAGGAGGATTGTCCAAACCTTATAAGAAGACCAAAGACCCTTTCCTCTTCCGGTGTGGGATACTTAACACAAACTCCATATTTTGTGGCATTAGGCAGCCGCCTTTTTTCCCAAAGGTTGATCCGCCCCTGTTAATAGGTTGCAAGTGCCCTAAGTTACAGTCTCTTTTTTTATTTGTCAGCTGAAGTTTATGAGTCAATAAAAGAAGATTTGATTTTTCTATATTTGAACCTTTTCTTATGGTTTTCCCTTCGTTGTTTCTGTAGTAGAGGTGTTATATAATGCAAATACTTAATAATAAGCTTGCAAGGAACTTTATGGAGATGTTTTCCTTTAATCTTGGAGGCTTGAGAAGTAGGACTTGAGATGAACACGTGAATATAAAAGCATCGAGATATAACCAATCTCTTCAAGGAAAAAAATTTCCTTGGATGTTTTGCCAACAGAGGTACAGTTAAAATAATCTCAAATTACTTTTATGTAGATTCTTTTTACACAATTTGAATGATAATCCAGTTAGTGTTCTTCGTGATTCTTTTAATTGTTAAAGGTTACATATAGATTTCATTTTCAAAAATTAGAAAGTGTAGTGAAATATTTACAACAATAGGCTATAGTACAAATTGTCTAATGAGCTCAAAAAGTCAATCATGACCTCAGCGCCATTTGCAATAGTCACATTGTACCAAACAAATGAACAAGATATATATCTGTATTTAACGTTAATTGCATATTTCAGTTTGCTCTCAATAACTCTTGCATTCCTTTCTTTCTAAATCATCCACAAATTAGTCGGTGAAGGGATTGTATTCCAGGTTTTTTGTTTTCCTTTTCTCAATTTCGTGGATGCCAACCGTGTAATAACTTATTTGTTGTCATTGGAATTGTCCAGATCCCGTGTTTTCCTTCATGATCTGGAACATACTTTACAACATCTTTAGCTATAGCTTCATCATAGAATTGGGATTACTTAGATATTGTGTCTTGCACCTATATCTCCTGAATGCCTTTCTGCTTGGGTTCTCCATCTTTATTGAAGCTATCTGGACTTGAATTATTAATTTAACTATTATTTTATAATTGCTGATAGTTTAAAGTCTGGTGCGTTTCTGAGATTCAATGTATATCTCAAGACTGAATCGAGAACTTTGGAACATTACTTTTTCCCTTCTCTTCCACCTCTTGCATAAAAAAGGGGTGAAGAAAAGCGCTATACACGCGTATGCTTATACAGAAAGAGGGAAGAGAGAAGAGGGCCGGGGGGAGGGAAGGGGGGAATAGGAAGGCGTCCTACATTTAGATAATTAACTGTAGTAAAATCTTATAAAGGATGATTATACTGAAAGCTGAAGTGAAAAATTGTCCTATTATGTTCATTCATAAGATATTTGAGTTCTTTTAAGGAAACCTTACCGACATCTTTTGCTCGTGGATGCTAGGTAATAACTGGAGAGCTTGAAATAAGCATTGGTAATTTGGATATATCAACCTTAAGACGTAGAAGAGAAATATTGACAATACAGAGTTGAACATGTGGGAACATGTGAATGGGTGTTCTGCTAATGTAGTATCAAAAATATTATCTAATGGTGTAAGACGGCAAGTAGCACGGTGCAATTAATTAGATCTTCACTTTTGTTATGTTGAATAACATTTCTCTTTGCCTAGGTGCTTTTCTCCAAGGATGACACTGCCATTCTTTGACTATGCTGGTTGGAAGAAATAGATGATAAATGTGAATAGATTGTTGAACTCTTGCATATAAACTAATACTAACCTAAGCAACATAATTACTGTTCGAAAAGTGTGGCTGAACATATGTCGGTCCTCTAAAAATTTCCATATTAAATAGTACGAGCTGTATCGAGTCTAATGATAACAGAATAAAGTTCTAGGAAGGATCAACTTTTTTTTTATTGTCATTGAATGTATATAAATAAAATTTGCAACATTCAGTTTGAGATGTTCATTCAATTTTTTTCTCTTTACTCTGATTTCTTAATTTGCGACTTTTTCTAATTTCCATTTATGTGCTTTTTGTACTTCTATTGCATTCATCTTCTTTTCTAATAGAGATACACATCTTTATCAAATAAGTGGGTAGAACCATGAGTCTCAGGTTCAAGTCCTAGTGGAGGTAGAAACACTAGGTGATTTCTTCCTGTATATTCTAGCCTGGGTGGATAGTGTTACCTGATGATGGTGGAAGGTGGAAGGCATCTCATGAAATTATCCAAGGTGCACGCAAGCTGGACTAACACAGTTATTAATAAAAGTCATTGTGTAAGAGTTGTAATGCTATAAGCTTAAGTAATTATACTTCATTCGTCTGACTTGCGAAAGTTATTAGAAGATATCGAGTTTCCCTTCTTGGAGAGGTGTATTCAGTGAATCATCACTTTATGCATAGGAATTACGAAAAGAGGATAAGACCTGAAAAAATCTTGCAAATGGTGTTATTATGGCTGAAGAGCTATGGTTTGTGTTCTTGCCATTGAATATTGATTTAATATCACTATTATAAATAGTTAAGTGGTCATGTGAATTTTGTATCTCTCAGAGAGTTCTGTTTCATTCTTCATTTTGGAGAAATCAGAAGTGCTATGATTGCCAAGTTATGAATGAGTTGCAATCTTTTTTTATATTTGTCATCCTACCTATTCTTAATATCTGCTTTTTACTGTTGCTGCCTGCTTAGTGGGCTATTGGTTTGAGGTAAATGGCTATTGGTTTGGGATAAAGTTTCACGACTTGCAAGAAGACTAAGCATCTTTATGACTTTCGGTCTAGCTCTTCAAGTTGATTTGAAATCAGGTGAAGTTAAAATATGACAGATGAAATAAGTTGATATACTAACTGCATGTCTTCCATTTCCTCATCCTTCCTTTGAGATGAAAAACCACATCATAACTATAAAAATTTTTTGGGGTGCATTCTGATTTGGGGAGCACCTTAGACATGTTGATATAAGATTTGATGATATACAGTATTTTCAGTGGCACGTGTCAGATATTTAAATATTAATACACATCTTGATACTATTATAAATAACTAGGTAACTTGTTCGCTCTTCGTGCGGTCCTGAGTGACTTATTTTTCACCATCCAAAGTGTATGAAATTTAAAATTATTTTTTAATCAGATCTTGTCTTCAATTCTATTCAATCAACTATAATTAGAGTATGAAAGGGCACAAAAATAAATTAGCAATACAGTTATTCATAAATTAATACACATTATAGGATTTGCAGTTACAAATGAGGAATATGAAAGAAAGGATTAATGAGAGTCAAAACAAAATTAGCAATGCAATAATTCAATGAGTAATACAAAATTAAAGACACTGAGAGTTATAAATATGGAAGATGAAGGAACGGGTTAATAATGGTGAACTCTTTTCAGTTTTGATGACCTGAATCACTTACCATTTGATTCTGAGCCAGGAGTTAAACCAAAACCACCATTGTATGACTGCATGAACCAGACAACAGTGTTTGAGATGAGAAGCATTACCAAGAATCAAAGCAAAAGATTATTACCAAATACAAAGTAATGATCACATGTCTCATGTTATCTAGTTAGAAAGATTAGGATTAGTTTTTTGTGACAAAGATATCAACATAAGCTTAGACAGGCACTCCAACAAATAACGGAAAAAAGCTTTAAATCAAAATATGGTGTATGTCAACAAAAATTTAAATTCACATGTGTGAAAACAACAACAACAACATACCCAGTGTATTCCCACCTAGTAGGGTCTGGGGAGGGTAGAGTGTATGCAGACTATACCACTACCTCAAGAGAAGTAGAGAGGCTGTTTCCGATGAGTGACAAGCTATTATAAAAAATATAATTTGCCAACATGAAATCAGAAAAGAGAGAACGAATCTTTTTACACTTTGAAAAATGTAAAAGACTAAATTAAGCAATAACATCATAATAATGCTAAATCACAAGCATGGATGGTAAAAGACAACAAATATTTGGAATGGAGGTTCTAGAAGTCCTTAAGAGTAGAAAGAAGCAAAAGTTCAGAGGAATATGATATATTAGACAACAAACCCAAGAAAAGCTCATGAAAGTTATCATAACAAACTCGATAACATCAATACGAGTGAAAAGATGATAGTCATCAAGAAACCTCAAGCACTTAACCGAGTTAGAGAAGAAAATCACATAGAGTAAGGACCTTAAGTGGGACAAACACTTTAGACAAGTCAGGTGAAAAGCTACAAAATTCTCCACAAAAGTACTCAGAAAAAACCTTGACATTTGCTTGAGTAACCTATATCATACAAATGAACAAGTCATGAAGTATTATCTCCATTGATGCTCTTCAACTATATGAGACAGGGATTACAAACCCAAAATTACCTTCATATCAATACTTGTACAGTATATAGTTCTTGCACACATCTCCCTTTCATCTTTTGACTACATATCAGTATCAAAGAAAAAATATTTCAATATAAGAAATAGATAGGCATCTGTTCATCGCCCTTAACAATAATTTTGTTAAGGGGGAATACAAAAAAAATATATACAATTTCTCACCGTTGGAAGAAATATTGAATTAACTAGTGCAATTCTAATTTTGGAGGGAAGCACTTTCACGGGTAAAACCCAAGCATAGTTCCAGTAAGACTCAAAGCATTCCTTGCACCTTACGCAGATCATACATGGGACAGCGTGGTGTTGGACAATAACTTTAACAAAAATTAAAATTATCAAAATAAAGCTTATGGTTCACCATATATGAGATAACGTGGTATTGAATGACAACTTTAACCAAAAATATCTAATGCACAGCTATCACCAAAAGTAAGTGGTAATTCTTTTGCACCAGATCATGTAAGAATTGCGCAAACATATATTAATGTTGAATGTGGATTTTGAAATGTCAAAGAGAAGGCACATCAATGACCCTTCATTTAATCTTCTACAAGAAAATGAAAGCTGCAAACAACTTATCTCATGCATGTTGCAAGCTATATTTTTTCAACTTCGTGGTTTTTGCCCGCAGCCTTTCCATAGATGCAAGATTTTCTTTGAGCCTTTTCTTCGCATATGGTTCAATTCAACATACCTTCATCAGTAAATTCTATAAAGGTGAATCTGTGTATAGAGTTGGACCTTCATCAGTAAATTCTATAAAGGCAAATCGGAGTATAGAATTGGGCTCTCCACATATGCGACAGCCAACCACCTTTCGCACATTAAGGTTAGTCAGATTATGACAAGAAAATATTTCATAAACATATTATTATGAAGTGTTATAAATTATAATTGAACGCAGAAGCATGACCAAGCGAAAAACATAATTACCTACCCACAATTAAGAAAAAATGTAGTAAGTTTCTCTTCAGTCACTTACAGAAAATAAGAACAACAAGCCCCCAAAAAAGATGAAGATAAAATAATTAATAAATAATGAACAAATACTCTGTGCCCTCACTGCCCCTTCTTTTTGTACCTGATGATCAATTTCAGACACATAAAAGGTCCTCCTTATAACTTCTTCACGTTGGGCCATGGTTTTCCGTACATTCTCCCATCTTCTGACAAACCATAGTCATTTCTCTTCTGCTAGTACATTCAACCAAAATTATTAGCCACGACTACATTATAATGACTCATTAAAAACAAGCTTACAAAAGGTGAAAGACAATAAACTTATCTTTTTTAGACAATGAGGACAGAGAGAAATATCACTGCACCTTTTTGGACCTTACTATATTCTCATCCGTATATGTTCTTGCATGATAACAACAATATACCCAGTATAGTCCCACAAAGTGGCTCTGGAAGAGTAAAGTGCACCTACACCTTATCACTACCTTAAGAGTTAGAGACGTTGTTTTTGATGTGCTCAAGGAAAAAACAGTCCAAAGAAATCCGCAATTGAAGTAATACTAGAAAACAACACACAGTAATAGAACACAAATAACAATACTACACTATAATAATCGAGGTATGATACCAATTATGAAATTCCCACCTTAAGTTATAGATTACATTTTAACATAAATAAGGCAACCCATAAGAACAAACAGTCAACGAAAGAACCTAATATTTGCAAATAAACTGTCTTTCAGTATTTACTAAATAAAAATAGGAAAAGATAGATACCTTTCTATTGAAAATTTCATTGGCGAGTCCATTTTGTGTTATAAAATTGAAAGCATCAAAGCCAAATTGCTCTCCACTTGGAGATATTGGCACTACACCATGGTTGCTAGAGAGTGAAGGAGGCACAAACTCCTCAGCCTGGGGGGTTCAATTTTGAAAATATTTCCTCCAATTCTCTCATCTTTTTCTTAAAGCCTTCATCAATAACATCTTCATTCTCGGCGCTAAAAATTTCAAAGGATGAACCTAGCAAGTTCAAATCTTCTAGCTGCCTCTGGTTCATAAAAATCAATAAAATTATAATTGAATAAAACAACAATAACCTACCCAATGTAACTGAGATTAATTCCTCCATCAGAGTTTTAAGAGCCAATACCAAAAATGTGTAATCAAGAAAAGTCGAGTGAGAAGGGAAAAAGGGAGGAAGACGAGGGTATTCTGTGATAATGGTTAATTAATGGGTTTATTAATTATTAGAAAAATAAATGATAATAAATTAAAACTAGAAAAAATAACTCAAAAAAATCATAAAAAAGATAAATATGTTTGCTAAGCATTGAGGCATGCCACATCAGCGGCCTCTAATGACTCTTTTATATATAGAGAGAGAGATTTCAGTAGGTCATTCTTCTTCTTCAAGAACCTAATGCCCGTGAGACTGATTCCTTCTCCTTATGCTATGTAGATTGATCCACGACTCCATGCGGACACAACTTTTCTACTATGACATTTGATTTGCAGGAGAAAGCCCTACCTTCTTCAACCGATGAACGTTATTACAGGACTTTACCATGTATCACGCGAATAGAAAAAATGTTGATATTTATGATTTGTAAGATCTCATTGCTGGCATGTTATATCATCAACATTTTCATTGAAGGTTGGATGTTTGATATACAATTACCTTTCTCAAAAATAAAAAAATAGGTTGGATGTTGGATATGGAAACAAATACATCTTTAAGTCCAATAAACATGTGTGCTAATATATATTTGCCAAAACAACACTAAGGTTGTTGAAATAAATAACAAGGTTGTTTAGGAGAAGGAGAAAAAATTAATGGGAGATAAATCTTAAAACTCAATTGTTGTATTTTAGTTGTTGGTAATCTGTTTTCTGTACTCGATTTAGATCTAGCGATGAGCAAGAGCACATCGCGATAAAGGATTTTAACCATCCTTATAATTGAATAAGTTGATTGGGGTGCTTTTGCTTCTTTTTCACTTTGTATCCATTGTTATCGTTAATTCAGTATGATCATATTTTCAAAGTTATCATAAAATTCACTTTATTTACTCTCTAAATCAAATAATAGATTTATCTTATTTGCAATGAGCTCAAACAAATCGGCTATAGTGTTGGACTCGTGCTCAATAAGGGCATCGTTATCTAGTGTATGTAAACACACACACATATATATACTAGTCAAGTGTACGTGCTTTACATGTGTGTCTCGTATTAATAAATATAATTATATATAAGGAAATAAAATTATAAAAAAATAGTAATTGAGTTGCAATAAATGTTGTATCTATTTAAAAGATATAATTTGACACTAAAAGTGTTTCGCCTTAATCAATAAAACTATACATAAAATTAAAAAAATTAATGAATTAAAATTTTTTTGCTGATCAAAGAAAAATATTTAGAGGAAAATTAAGCCATAAAGGAGCATTTGTTGTACATATACGTCATATTAAATTAAAATATAAATATTATTAGTATTCTACGATCCAATTTAAGGTTGAGACTAATATTCATAATATAAAATATAACAGAAAGGGAGAAAAAAAGTTATAAAACTAAGAAAACACAAATAAAAAAAATACTTTGTAAGAATATATTATTATCTTTCGATTTTGTCCAACATCACTCCTTTACCTTGCTACACCTAATGATCGTACATGACAAACTTTTTACTTTCTTCAATTACTCAAAATCAATATTGTATATATCTTTAATAAAAGAACGCACATACTTAAATGTAAATATTTAATGATACACTTACGACAACATCATGATGCATATTAAAAGTTTTAACCTCAATTTCTTTGTGACTAATCAATTAACCCTTATATGATCGATCAAAAAAATTATTACCAAATTTATTTCCTCCTAAATAATAAATATAGATAGATCATCTAACTTTCAAAAATAATAAATCATATGTTAATTAAATTGATAGAAGTTATACCTCAATTATCTATGCTCTTTTGAAGCTTAGAATTTGAATTAAAATTTTTATCCTTATCACATTCTTTCGGGCGAGGTCACAACCTATCAAATATAAATTATGATAGAATCTCAAAAATTAAGGATTGAATCTCAAAATATGACAAAACACATGTAAAAAATCACATAATTAGGCAATCAAACCAACATTTTAAAGCAACGAATGACAAATAGCTGATAAAAAGAATTTCAAAGTGTGAAGAAAATACAAATATAAATTAAATAGAAAAGTAAAGAGACAGATTTATACAATTACTTGGATCCTAACATTAAAAAATAAAGTTTACTTAATTTGTTCTCCAGTTTAAGTAAAATTCTTGTCAAAATAGCCTACTTATTTTTGTTAAATTATTATTTTGTTAGTTCCTCGAAGGTGAATTAATAATTGAAAATCAATAGTATTTTTAATTATGTTTAAATAAGGAAGGTGAGTTAACAATTGAAAATCAATAGTATTTTTAAGTATGTTTAAATAAAGAAAGATTGATAACCAAATTTTAATGGGACACCTAAAGTATTACAAAATAATTAAATAATAATTTAGTAAAATAGTAAATGACAGTTTTGTCTATTGTGGAGTCTTTTAAT
>JAPEIP010000012.1:107368930-107387541 GCA_026120095.1 Capsicum chinense | reverse complement strand
TTTTATCAAATAAATCATAATTAATAAATTTATCAAATAAATACAAATATATACCACTTCCATAATTATTAAATCTAGTTTTATCAAATAAATCGTAATTAATAAATTTATCAAATAAATACAAATATATATACCACTTCCGTAACTTTAAAGAATGCAATTTAAAAGCATGCAATCCAAAAGTTTGAAGTGAAATTAACAAAATATCCTTATTATTAACTAATTAAAATACCTCATCAAATTAAATTTAAAAAATCCTCTACAAAGTGACACCACGCTTCAAACATATAAACTTTGTTTTTCGAAAAATCGCTCTAGATCAACAAAGAGAATTACCATTTCACTAGCAAGATTTATATGCACCCGCACACACATAATGTAAGTAAGTTTCTTCATTGGTCATTCTAAGTTACAAGATGGTGGATGGCCGTGGGCGCACGGGACCAATAATTATCTATTTGTATGTGTAAAGAATTGTGTAAAATGCAAATTTAGAAGTCATGAAAATTTATTTTTTGGATAGTAATAGAATGTAGTAAACTGTTAATATACATATAAATAGTACATATATAATGGAAGAAGTTCCCTGTGTGAAGCATTTGTCTGAACTTTGGTATATATAGATTTGATATGTCACCAAGCTTGACAAAAATTCTCACACCATAAAAGCTGAGGATAGATCATAACGTCTGCAAGTACTCCCACATCCATGCAACTAAAACAGAACTTTGGTTTCCCATCCAACTCTTTGGTACAATAAGGTCGGACACTTGGAGCATCCAACTCTTTGGTACAATAAGCTCGGACACTTGGAGCCTGATGGAAAACACTGATATGTTTCATAGGCATCAACCAAACCAAAGGGAGCATCCATACTCACATGTGACTCGCCATAAGCAAAATTTGAAACTCTACAACATATTGAGGCTGCAAAACCCAACTGAAAATTCTAAATCAACCTTTATCTTTTCATATTGATAATCCATTTGAGAAAATCTTGACGTGTATTATTAACTTGCACTCCAGAAAATTTAGTTCTTCTTCCAATCATCCGAATGAAAGGTTCAAAACTTGTTATGTTACTTCTTTAAAATACAACCTGAGGTTCCTTAAACCTATCTCCTGTACCAACTCACTAATCCACCAATAGGTTCACAGATGATTAAAGTAAAAAACAAATCTAACCAACAAGATTTATCCATCAGGAAACACCTGACATTCATAGATAAAAAATAGAGGACAACCGGTACACTAAGTTCTCGCTATGTGCGGGGTCCGAGAAGGGCCAAACCATAAGGGTAAATAGTATGCAACCTTATTTTATATTTCTGCAAAAGGTTGTTTCACGACTTGAATTTGTTACCTCCTTATCCCACGATCCCTTAACTCACAGATCAGAACCAACCATTAAGAACGAAGTAAAAATGAGGTTCTAATCTTTAAGAATTTCAATTATATCATGTGTCCCTTCATCAACTTTCATACCCAGAGACTATAAGCAAATATCAAAACAAGGAAACATAATCAACAATATATTAGCTCTTCTCACTTCCTAACTCCAACAAGTTAGGGATTTCTCGAAAATATTTCGGCTTGAAACCACTTCTTCCAGAAAAGAACACTAAACAACCAAAACCCGCATCAAAGATCATGGTTCAGCCAACGAAAACACAATCAAAAGCAATTAAAGGCGTAAAATAAGCAAAATAAATAGATCAAGTAAAACAACATGCTGATAAGAGCCTCAAATCAATTGTCATGTTTCACTTTTTGAGAACCAACTTAACTAATTGTTGAAGCTAAATTAGATTACTTCAACTTAATGGTTTACAATGTTATTTCCAATAATTGTGAATAGCCGAAAAAAATAAGAAGATGAAAACTTTAGATGCCCAATTAGGACCTTACTCAAACTAAGGAAGAACAAAAGATAAAGGAAAAATATGAAATTAGGGAGGAACCAAAAAAAGGAGTAGCTGAAAATTTCAGGAGAAAATTGGAAGATGCAAGTGAGAGAGAGTGGAGAAGAAAGAAAAGGAACATCAACGAATGTAGAACATAAATAAAAGAGAGATGTAGCCACGAAAACATGTGTCACAAATAAAATGATAAAAGGGTTGCAATTGCTACTTTTAATGACCCTTAAATTAGCACAATGAAATTAGAGATAGTAAATTCTCAAAATTACCCTCAAAATTGAATTGCATTACGAAAATAAGACATGTCAATCCATTTATTGAACTCATGCTTCTATAATTGTAGAAAAATATATTATTTTATATTATTAATTTTATCCATCATGCTAATGTAATCAACTTTTTTGAGTGCTATTAGATATTATGAAAGGGTTACATCTGAAAGGTAAATTTCATCTTTGTTCCCGCTGTTTCTCTATGATATTATATTCATTTTGCTTCTTCACCTTCTAAGTTTTTTCTGTTTTGGCCCAATGGCTAAATTCTCTAGAAAGATTTCTTTTCATCCAAATATTTGTAGGTTCACTTTTATAAGTTCTTATCCGCTGTCAAATTCAGAACTCACTACAAAAGTAAATTATGTTTTTAGCACTTATAAAGAAGTAGGGTAAATCCTTTATCGGCATTAAGTAATTGTCATTATATCCAATGTAACTAAAGGCTTGAGGAGCATTTACAAAGAGTGCTCAAATGCAATTGTCACTAATAATTGCCTTTAGAAACAAAGTTTAGTGGAAATTATAATAGAGCTGTCAACTAATTTATCACAACCCAATTTCCTAGGTTAATATGACATCTACTATAATCCACCAGTAGGTAAGTCAATATAAGAACATGCCAAAAACACAAAGTAACTAAAAGCAATGGTAATAGACACAAACATTCTATAAAATAGAGGGAGGAAGACAAAATGCACAAAATGAGATCCCCATGACTTGGTAAGGTCGATACAAGAGCCACTAAACCAAAATACAGTACTTGACTGTAATAACCCTCCAGGTCATTTTTTGTATTTTCGCTCATTTTTGCCGTTTAGAGCTTTCCTATAGCTTCCCCATCCCCAAGTCATTTATAATTTGCTGGAACTGACAGTTCGGTTACAGTATAGTTCATTTGATTTTTAGAGCTAATTCCCTATTTTGAAATCTTCGTTGGTTCAAAGTGGCTACATAGTGAAAACTTTATTTAAACGTCCTTGTATGTAAATTTTGATAGTTCCAACTACTTTGAGACATCAATTTTAGACTATGAGGATACTTGGTTCGAGTCTTGAGGCTTACAGACTCATTTTGGACTATTGGTCAAAAGTTAAGAAAAATGGCACATGGGTGTGGGATCCGTTGAATTTGATAGGGTAGCATAGTTTGTTTGCGTATAGGGAATTCTGGATGAATTTTGAGTGGTCGGTGGAAGTCCAAAATAATTCTTGAGCTTCAGCAGGTGCAATGCTTAAGCACACATTTAGTTAGCTTAAGCGGAGGCCCGCTAAAGTGCCCAGCCTATCGCTTAAGCGGTCAGGTTGGCCCAGTATGGCACCGCTTACTACTTAACCAATGGCCACTTAAGTAGTAAAGGCAATGATTTAGTGGTATCTGTGCAGAAGCTAGATGTCTCTAAAGCGACACTTGGTCTCTTAAACGATCCAATGTTCGCTTAAGCGACAACTATGTTCCAGTAGGGGTATAAAAACCCCACTTAGCCTGATTTATCCCATTTTTCTTATAATTCAAGTGTGTGGAACCCTAAAAAGTGTGAAAACTTGGGATAATAATTGATGGGTGATTTTGGAGCATTTGTGGATTTAAATTTCGTGTTTCTTCTTCGAGTTTGCGGTATGCTTCCATCAATTTCTTAATTTAATCATCCATCTTTTTTCCAAAGTTCGTATAATATTGGTGGGTTGATTGCAACACCATTAGAGATTGGAATCCACTCATTTTTGAAGATAAATATTTCTTGAGCATAGAAGGACATGTTGTCCATTTCAATAGTTTAATTTTGCAAACGGGCCCCACATGGAGTTTTTACGTAATTTTATATCTGAAGCATAATAGTGCAATATGGGTATCGTTGTTCTTATTTTGATTCATAGATTCTGATTTTGATAGTGTGCAATCTTGCGGTATCTTCTTGAAAAGGGAATCGGTGGTTTAGTGGTTCTTCAGGCTTTTCTTTAGCGCCTAAGTAGGCTAGGTTTACCTTTTTCATAGACTGAGTTAATTTGTAGTATTTTTAAGATATTATTCTAGATATGAGATGAGATTCAGGTATTGAAATCATGATTGGTATGATTAGTCTTATTTGAACTGTTTAGGTTATGTTGAAATCGTAATCTAAGTGGAATTGACTTAATTGTTCACATTTTTGATGGAATTGACTTAGTTGCTCATGTTTTAGGAAGAATTTCTATCTTCGGGCTAATTATGGCTTATTTAACATCTAGAAATGAATTTAGATACCTTATCCTAGACTGATATAGAATTTGCCTAAAAATAAATTTTGGAGATTAAAAGTGAGCCCTTTTGTCCCACCTTAGGCCAAGACTTGTGTTAACTTTTATAGATTTATATACCAATATTATACCCTTATTAATGATTATTTTGGGAATTTTTGGAGATTGAATACTTAATGATTATGCTAGATTGGTATTTAGGAGTTAGTGTTAATTTCAGATAAAATTCGACGGTTTACAGATATGGTTTATTGATATAGTTTATTGATATGGTCTATTGGTATAATTTGATATGGTTTATTGGTATGATTTATTGATATGGTTTATTGCTATGAGTTCTGATTCAAGCTTGACAATTGATGATGATGCTGATAATATGGTTTCGGCATAAATTCGGTAAATGATGTTACGCTATTGATACTATTAAGGATGTTATGATGATGATGTGAGTTTTAGTTCAAGTCCTTCATTGAGAGTTGGGTATGATATGATATGGTATGAAAGGTCTGATGGTAAGAGCTGATATTCGATAAAGTTATGGATCTTCAATCATTTATTTTCATTTATTGTACCCCCAGGATTTTGAGGGCCCACATTGGGTTATTTACTTTTCCACACTTCCTGGCTTATGGGGGAAATCTTTATTGTATTAATTGCGCTTTCTTCCATTATTATGTCTATTTTGGTTATTTACTTACAGTGTTGGAGCTTATTTCCAGGTTTGCCTTATTACTTTGACTTAGCTTATTTTATCTTGTATCTTATCGTATTTTATATCATGATTTATCTTAGTAGGCCGATGATGCCTACTGAGTACCCATGATCTTGGTACTCATACTGTACTTCTGTACCTTTTTGGTGCAAATCCGAGTACTAATAGCTATCGCTGGTGATGTTCATGCTGAGTTGATTTTGTAGATTAGGTGAGCTCTTAGAGTCGGAGTTTTCTTTTTCTTTCTATTATCTATGCTAGTCTTTCAGCTTCTGATATAGATTATATTTGACTATTTTAGTACTTATGTTTCATTTATAGTAGCTCTTATACCGACCCTACAAGGTCGTCCGATGATTTATGATATTTTATCTTTCTACTAGACTATTTTGACTGTCTTATTGTTATTATAATTCTTTAGTTATTGATTTCTGACTTTTAGGCCATTTTCCACCAAGTTAGCCCATTGCTTATAGGTTTGAACTACAGTTTGTCTTACTTACTGGCAGAAGAAGGTAGGTGCCATCATGACTCATAAATTGGGTCATGACATAAACCGAGTAAAATATACAACATAGTCTTGATATGCTATAGAAATATCGCACTTTTGATGCTTAAAACGAGAAAAATATGCACGTTTCTGAGGTTGTTTTGTTAGATATGATGCATTTTGGGTGCGTTTTATAGGAAATCATATTTTGGATGCTATGTTTGTGAAAAGGATGAAAAAGGTGATTTTAGCTACTTAAGGTAGCAATTATGGATGTTCAGGATACTTTTTGGATTGTTAGTGATCAAAACATATGCGGGAACTGAAGAAGAGTTGAAGAAAATAACTTCCAGCACATGCTAAGTCAATATGCGGACTGTATGTAGCATATGTAGACCGCATGTGGGCAAAGCATGTGTCAGAAGTCCAAAATACAGAGAGCTGACCTATAGGACTTTTTGGTCCTGGCACTTGCGGTCACTACATGCGCCCTCTTTGCAGGCCGCATATACCACATGTGCCCTGGGACCACAAGTAGCCACCGACCCTTTTTTTCTCTTATTTTGCCCAGGCTTTAGTTTTAAGGCTTTCTCATATACTATAAATACCTCTTATATATTTTTTTTTGTAGAAGTTATGCACTCTTGATATTTACAAATATATTTTGATTTCGAGATTGGATTTTAGTCTTGGAATTTTTTGGTATTGAATTTGGTTGATTAATTCAGTTATGGTTCTGGGTTTTTACTTCTTCTTATCGTTATTTCATCTTATGTTTTCAATCATGAATGTTGCAAGCATGAGCGGCTAAAAACCCATAGCTAGGGTTATGGAAACCCTGACAGATTGACAAAGTATGGGATGTGCTATTATTGTTCTGAATTGATACCCATACATGCACTGCTTTATATTTACTGTAATAGTTCTCTTAACGGGAGAAAGTGCTAGGATCCCGCCTAGATTATTGCTACTTACTCCAAAAGAGAGGTTGTGACTAGGAAATGATAATGACAACACTAATTTAGAGTTTGACTGTTGATCCATGCTTCTAGGTTTTATCTAAGTAAGATGGTTAGATTTTATCTAATAACTAGAGACTCAAAAAGTAATAGTTAATTGGGATCAAGATAAGGGTTAGTAAGGCGACATCCTGAGACTCAAAAGGTAAAGAGTGAAATCCTTCTACTCATCCAAAAGACTGTAGAAGGTACATAACTTATCGATTATTCATTCAAGGTATTAGGTTGGTTTAACAAAGCATGATAAGCCTAAGAAGTTGAGAAGCTAGAGGGAAAACAATCCTAGTATTCACCTACAATTGATTACAATCGAAAGTTAATACTCGTTACTTATTCGATATTGCTACTCAAAATCCCCATTTACTTTTCTAGTTTTGCCCATTGATTTCAATAACCGAGAGCCACAATTCCACATATTCCCTTGGGATTCGGCCCCAACCTTTGTTGGGTTACTATATTTGGCAGCGATTGTAATATCTTCTGAGAGGAGGTGTATCTTGGACGTCACCAAGTCTTAGAGTGTACAAAATACTATCCAAAATAGTAAAAAAGAAGGATCAACTTTAGACTGTTAAAGCTTACCTTTTCTCTAAATCAGAAGCAAGTTTTAGAATAACCTCAGTAGTGGTGACTTGTGGTCGGATCTGCATCAAGTAAAAAATGTAGAAGAGTAGTATATGTACCAAAACAATGGGTAATCAGTTGGTGTCATAGGCCGACTGAGATAAATCATAACAGAAGCATAAATAAAGTGCAAGAATGTAACTAGAGTTGAAATAAAGGAGCGACAATGGAAGTTGTAAATCATGCCAAGCTGTCATGACCCAAATCAGGGCGTGGTCATGACGGGTATCTCAAATCCCACGTGGACCGCATATCACCCCTATGCCAAACAAAACCAAGCATAATATCCCTAATGTCGGATGAATTTTAAACATATACAAGTTCAAAAACTAAAGGGTATGTCTATAATCGATAACTATCGACCGGTCAAAATAACTGACTAAGATCGACCAAGTCCACAGTAATTCAACAAATCCTTCTAATAAATGAACCAAAACCCAGTCTTAGTTGGGGCATGTCCTCGACTCTGATAGTAAAAATAATAATGTTAATGATAATGAAACTCTAAACTCTTGTCTATGATAAGAACTGATGAAATATCTAATTCTTCCAAAGTATGGAAGCTCACAATTTCACCATAACAAATCAACAAACCGAGCCGATCACCCACACGTTGGTGACCCTATGACTTAACTGGTACCACTCGTAATAGGACCCTACTACTCATAGGATCCAGTAGTAGTCAACCCAAAACCCAATTGGGTAAACACTTGACATCCTACTATCTTTACCCAATGACCCACAATAAGTCATTACGACTCTTAGTGATCCAATCGTACTCAGAGCAGAACTTTGCCACATACTTACTGATTTGGTTATAATTGGGTCGCTAGGACACATTAGGACTCCCTATGAATCGTATCTCTAAGTCGTACTCAGGATAAAAATGTAAGCACCATTCACTGGATACCTTACGACTAGGGTCACAGGACCCATCAAGACACCCTAAGATAAAATTTCAGAAATTTTCAAAGACCAAAAACCCAAAACATTACACAAGAAAAATGTGAAATTTTCAAGGACCGAAAGCCCAGGGCATGACCCATGGAAACATGGCATATTCGATGCTTAAAACAAGGAATTTATGCTTGGACTTAGGTTAGTTTATTGGATATGATGTGGTTATATGTGTTGTTGTAGGTGAACAGGTTAACATTGGTATTGGAATAAAAATATGGAAGAATACTTTGAAAAAGCTGATGAACTGGTCAGGCTACAAGTCGATAAGACATTATACAATTTGTAGACATACTCGTTAGGATACCAAAAACAAGAGTGAAGCTAAGAAACTAAGTAAAAAGTGACCTCATAAGAAGTAGCTATGAGTCATTGAGAATAATCGTAGAGTGAGAAGAACAAAGACAAAGTCTAGAGGTAAAGTCATAGAAGACTACAAGTCATGAAGTATAACTACGACTCGTAGTGGGCAATCATGAAAAAACCAGTGTTCAAAGTCATAAAGTTTAAGATACAAGTGATAGTGAGTGAAGGCTACAAGTCGTTAGGACACACTACAAATCATGGTGATGAATTGTAATGACAATAGAAACTTGGGGCCTGGAAGATGAGAACTCACTGGAAAGTGTACGACTAAAAACACACAAATCGTAAGGAGACCTTACATGTTGTAATGATTGCAACATACTTTTCCTATTCCATTTTTATTAGAATTTCTTTATTATTTTGGGTTAGTATAAAAGCTTAGGGTTATTCCTTTATTAGGTTATGAACTTTAAACATACTTTTACATACTTTTTGATACAATTGTCTAGGATTTTTGGTTTAGTATTCAATTAAAGATTTTGAATTTTATTCTTTCATCATTGTGCAATTAATTACATGTCTTATTCATTAATTATTATGGATTTTTGCATGAGCATGAGAGACTAATTTCCTTGACTAGGGTTATGGGAACCTTAGCGAATTAGCTATGTAGGGGAAGTAGGAGATTAATCTATTTTAATGCAGTTGTGTGTATTGTAATCTTATTCATACTAATTGGGCCTAAGCTATTCCTGAAGCTTGGGATTTACTTGTATTTGAGAACATCCTCACAAGGGAGTTGAAGATTGGGAAAAGTAGATTATAACAGTGATTCAAGGATATCAACCTTCGTCTAATCAACTAGAAACTCAAATGATGAGAGTTGTACTGAGGTTATAGACAAGGGACATCAAGGCTACACACTGAGACTTATAAGGTAAATAGTGAAATATATCTACACATTCACAAGATAGTTCATAGTATAAATCTTGTCATCTTTGCATGCATAGCAGTAGGATAAGTGGGTCGAACACGAGAATCTTACGTAGTTGTAAAGCCAGGGGTAACACTGTCCTAGCGTTCATCTTTTATTATTTACAAACTTAAGCATTCAAGTTTGGTTACTATTGACTTTAGATTCCCCTTATTTACTTTTTCGTACTACTTATGGATTTCATCAAATTTGAGATATTGTCAACGTTTACCTGTGGGTTCGACCCCAACTGGAGTTAGGTTACTATATTTGGCATCAACCGCAACATACTTCTTATGAGGTTAGTTTTGAGCCACATTAAATTTTGGTATTTTTGTCGGAGAAGACAACATGAATTATTTATTGAAGTTGGCGATGTTCGCAAGTATTTATTTTCTATTTTTAGTTAGGTATACATCGGTGTATGCCTAGCACCACGAGTCAAGGCAATCCCTTACTCCCTATTGATCCTGAATCGAAAAGAATTTTACAGACACCACAAAGGATGTCAAAGTAATTTTGTGATGTTATTCCTACTGGGGTTCGAGATCCTCAGAATACACCTTTTCCTCCTGAATCCAATCCACAAAATATTGTAAATAGATTGATGGAGCAATTTTTAGCAGAGGCCAATTTTCCCCATATCGGTTATGCCGGATATCTAGTAAAAAAAAAAAGCTCAAAAATATTTAGAGCATTAGAATCGAAGAAGAAAGAAGAAAGAGAAAGAAGTACAAGAAAAGAAAAAGATGAAGCACTAAAGAAAAAAATGTTGAATCAGAAAAAAGAGCAAGTTTGCAAAGTGAGAAGGACCGATAAGGTGAGGGTCCATGAGATGATTATTGGTACCAGTAGTTTGAGTCCATCCATGGATATTGAGAGGGACAGTGAGATAGAACTTATAGCTGATATACCATTGAGCGCAACGGCCATAATCGGTGCCACTACTGTGAAGACAGTCCCAATAGTTGATGGGACTATTGTTGAGGAGAGTGGGGCCTAGTTTCAGGGTCCCCATGATGATACAGTCTGAGCAGGCACCTAGAGGACCCAGGTATGTCCTCGATCCCAGTTTTACATTACTAGATGCACTGGGGATAGTGCATAATTTTTAGTTAGGGGCCAGAGGTATACCACAATCACCACAGGTTATAGTTGTCATGATTCAAAAACTGTAGGCCACAGTACGAATGATAAAATGACATATTTATGTGTATTTGATTGTGTGATTCTTAGATAAGCAGAATGAGAGGCATAGGCAGTCTATTTAGGTGTTTTACTATGCATCCCTATGATAGCCACCCTCAGCTTAGATGATTTGCTTGAGTTGAGCTGCACAGTGTCTAAGGAGGACCAAAGCCAAAATAGGTTAATTGTAGTCAAGTGGGAAGGTGAAATCATAGTTAGTAATAAAAGTCGGTCAATTAATCTCAAAGTCGAGATCAAGGGATTCCTATCCTATTTGGTTGGGTATTTTAGGCTAGAATGGAATAATTAGAAAAATGGCCTATGATTATCTCCAACCCCAACCATCATATGTTCTAGGCAAAAGACACCGAGCAATTTTTGGACTCCGTGCATACTGGGAACTAAGTAACGCCTCACACTCACTTTTTACAGGGTCACATTGTCAGCCACGACCTATCCAGTTCATGCACCTACATGCCATTATTATTTCATTTCTAATTCTAATGCCATTAAGGGATTCTCAACAGTCACTCATACATATAGATCACACAGTTTGTCCACAATAATTTTTTTTAGGTGGGGCATAACTTTTTCAAAAAATTTTCAACCATAATCAATTAGTTCAAAATTATCAACTTCGTATACCCCTCATTCTGCTCACTTAAGCATCACACAATAAAACGTATATACACATGATGGTTTATCATTCAGACTATAGCCTACAATTTTTAAAACATGACAGCCATAACCTGTGGCGACTGTGGTATACCCCCTACCCCAACTAAATCTTATGCACTGTCCCTAGTGAATCTAGTAATGTAAAAATGGGATCAAGGACATACTTGAGCGTTCTAGGTGTCTGCTCAGACTGGATCATAAAGGGGACCCCCAGATTGGGCCCTACTATCCTCAACAATAGTCTCATCTGCTATTGGGACTGTCTCTACAGTAGTGGAACAGATTATGGCTGGTGCACTCAATAGTATATCAGGTATCGTGGCTGTCTTAATACCCCTATCAATATCCGTGGTCGGTCTTGAACTACTGGCACCAACAACCATCTCTTGGACCCTCATCTGTCAGTCCTTCTCACTTTGGACACTTTCTCTTTTTGCCACTTCAATGTTTTTTTCTTCAGTGATTCATCTTTTTCTTTCTTGTCATTCTTTTTCTTTCTGCCCCCTTCTTCAATTTTGATACCCCAAATATTTTTGACCTCTATTTTCAACTAGATATCCAATATAACCGATATGGGGAAAACCAACATCTGCTAAAAATTGCTCCATCTATCTATTAGTAACATTCCGTGGATTATCCAGAGGAGGAGAAGTGCATTTTGAGGATCTCGAAATCCAGAAAGAACAACATCACCAACTTGCTACGACATCTTTCATGGTATTTGTAAATTTTTCTCCAGTTTAAGATCAATAGGGAGTAAGGGATTGCCTTAACTCCTAGTGCTATGCATAAACCGGCGTATACCCAACTAAAAATAGAAAATAAACACTCAGAACATCACAACTTCGATCAATAAATCACACCATCTTCCTCAGAAACGGAACCAAAATTTGACGTTACCCAAAACTAACCTCCTAAGAAGTATGCTGGGTTGATGCCAAATATAATAACCCAACTCAAATTGGGGTCAAACCCATAGGTAAAATATTAAACAGTTTCTCAAATTTGATGAAATCCACGAGCAGTGCAGATTAGTAAATTGGGGAAGTTAAAGTCAACTGTAAGTAAATAAAATTAAATGCTTAAGTTTGTAAATAATAGAATACGAACACTAGGATTGTGTTCCCCCTAGATTCATACCTATATACGATTCTCGTGTTCGACCTACTTATCCTACTGCTATGCATGCAAAGTTGATAAGCTCTGTACTATCAATCATCTTGTGAATGTGTATATAGATTTCACCCTTTACCTTTTCAGTCTTAGGGTGTAGCCTTGATGCCCTTTATCTATAACCTCAGTACAAATTTCACTTTTTGAGTTTAGAGTTGATTAGACGAGGGTTGATAGCCTCGAATCATTATTGTAATCTCCTTTTCCCAATCTTAAACTCCCTTGTGAGGATGTTCTTGAATACAGGAAATTCCCAAACTTTACCAGTAGCTTGGGTCCAATTAGTATGAAGAAGATTGCAATACACATAATTGCAGTAAAGTAGATGAATCTCCCACTTCCCCTACATAGCTAATCTGCCAATCAAGGAAATTAGCCTCTCATGCTCATGCAATAATCCATAATAATAAATGAAGAAGACATGTAATTAATTGCACAATTTTAAAGATAAAATCCAAAATATCTAATTGAATACCAAACCACAAATCCAAGACAATTGTATTAAAAAAAATGTAAAAATATGTTTAAAGTACATAGCCTAATAAAGAAATAAACCTAAGGTATTTATAATATCCCAAAATAATAAAGAAATCCTAATAAAAATGAAATAGGAAAAGTAAGTTGGCAATTATTATGACTCGTAAGGTCTCCTTATGAGTCGTTTACTGTTAGTTGTGGGCTATCCGTTGAATTCTTATCTTCCAGGCCCTAAGCTTCTGTTGTCATTACGATTCATCACCACTAGTCGTATTGAGTCCTTACGACTCGTGGACTTCACTCATTATCAATTGTGCCTTACACTTTTGGACTTTTAACACTGGTTTGTTTATGATTGTTCACTACGAGTCGTAGTCGGACTTCACAACTTGCAGTCTTTTATGACATCACCTTTGGACTTTGTCTTTGCTTTTGCTAACTTTACAATTATTCTCAATGACTAGTAGCTACTTCTTACGAGCCGTAGTCACTAGTCGTGGTCACTCTTTAAGTGGTTTCTCAGCTTTGATCTTGCTTATGGTATCTTAACGAGTATGGCTATGAGTCGTATAATGTGTTGATGACTTGTAGATCGACCAGTTAATCAGTTTTTTCAGACTTTTCTTTCATCTTTTCAATCCCACACCAATGTTAACCTATTGCACCTGCAACAACATATAAAACCACATCTTATCTAACAAGATAACCTGACTCCAAGCATTCCTTATTTTAAGCATCGAATGTGCCATGTTTCCATTGCATATCACGATCCCAATCCTCAAAAGTAGCTACCACTAAAAGCAGTATTTAGGCTGCTAAAGTGGCTGCACTATAAAATTTGGCATCACCCAAATTTTTCTAAGTCCTAACGGTCTCTGATTGGGTGCTCGATATTGGTCTGGAATCTTGTGCACCCAAATGATCTATTTTACCCAATCAAGTTTAGTATTCTAGAATTAACAACACCGGTAAAATTTTTATTTGAGGTCATTTCGATTTAAAGTGGGTCTCATACCAGAGGGACATTTTAGGTAAATTCTACCCAATAGCCTAAAAATTAGTTTGAAAGCCTCGGGACCTAGACCAAGGGTCCCGCAACCTAAAGTTTACATTTCAGAGATGATGAAGCTCAGAACTGGACTTCAAGGCCATTTACCTAAATTTTAGGCTTGAGACCTATTCTTAAAAGTGAAAGATCCAAAACTGCAAAATGGTTTAAAACACCAAATGAACTGCCACATAACCAATCGGTCAGTCCCAATAAGTCATAAATATCTTAGGAAAAGATATAGGAAAGCTCCATATGCAAAAAAAATTGTAAAAACCTAATAAAAAACCTGGAGGATCATTACAACATCCATTACTAAAAGGACTTTCATCTATGAAAGTAAAAGATTAAAAAGTACCTAAAGGCTTGACCAAGTTAGGATACTGGGCCTACATCTCACACTCGTTCTCCCAAGTAGACTAATTGACTGGATGGTGTCTTCATTGAACCTTAACTATAGGTTTGTCTAATAAGTCATAAATTTAATGACTTGCTAGCACCTTTTAAACTTAAATTATCATGATTTTCCATTGACTTGATGTTAATCTCATACTTAATATTTGTTTATGCTGGTAAAAGTTAAAAGGTATGATGAGCAAGTAGTTCAAGTCAATAAGAGGTAAAATATGGAAGAGAAGAGCCCATCTGTTTTGCATCTACTTTGTATCTGCTTTGGATCTGCTTTCCATCTACTTTCCATCCACTTTGGATAGACTTAAGTAGATCAAGAGCAAGGTGGCATTTTTGTAATATCCAGCAAATGTGGAGTTGGGGCTTAAATAAGGGTTTTAGCAAATTTTCATTAAGAAGACATTAGAGTGATTCCTAAGCAAAGGATTAGCAATTTTCATTGAAGATTCATTGAAATTTAAAGTTTGGATTTACATTCTCTTTATTTCTCATGGAGAAGTAGGCCTATGGCATACTAAGATAGTACCTATGACCACAATATCCAAAACATTAGTAATACCAAGAATAACATATAAGTGACCCCATCTACCTCGGACTGGGTATTTTCTTTACCACCTATCCGATCGCTTGAGGACCTCTCCTCGAACTATAGGGACCACCCTTACAACTTTGTAAACCATTCTTAGCTGGAGGAAATACTGATCTAATTAGATGAGCACTATAAATAGCTAATTAAATGTCTTACTATACCATAATTATAATATGTGAAGGACCTAATCTCTGTTAGGAAAGTTTGACTGATCCGTAATGGTCAGCTCGAATTGAAGACCATGACGATGCGCCACTAGAAGACTAACCACCATTATAATCAAGCTGACCCTCTTCTAAAATCTAAAGCACCTTTTGGAAGGGCCAACTAAACTGGCCCAGATGTTGATAAGAAAGATGCTAGTGTGCTACCTTAATAACCTTTCCTCAGAACTACGAGTTGATTTAGTTCCCACTGTAATTATTCTACTGGCATAGCCTCTTATTGCTGCTCCTTTAGGCCTTGTGGTGCATCTCGTCCATAATCTGGGCATAATAAAAAATATCCATGAAAGATCTACTGACCATAACAACACTATAAGCAACCATGCAAAAAAGAAGTCATAGCCCTATGACAAAATATCCAATTCACTCATACTCAATCAGTAGAATCATAGTGGAATGCCTAGTGTCATAATTCAATTTCCCAAGTCATGATAGCACCTACTTTAGGTAAGACCCCGTAAGATCCTAACTCATTTTAGCTCACTCTTGCAAGATAAAGGGGTCCAAGATTTAGAAAATGTTACTAAGTGTTAAGACTTAGTCATTTCCAAAACCTCTTAAACTTTGATGATTTTAATGCTGGCCTTCCTAGCCTTAGATCATCGATTTTTACCTTAATTCATGATCGAGGTGGTCGATAGCATGTCACGGGTAAGTTTTGGATTTTTCAAATTAGGTTTGAGGCTTGTTTGGATGTTCAAACCAGTGAGTCAGAGAGATATGGTCGCGACATACTGCTTATCGCATTGGTGGGGTACAACTAGCCGCGTCACCTAATGCATCGACTGAGCGATGTGATACATCACTGGCTATGTTTAGTTTAATTAATTCTAGGTATGTGGGGGTATTTGAGTCATTTTTCCCTTACTTTGCCTCACTCATAACACAAGATTAAGGTCCCAAAAGGGAAAAATCACTCATCTTTTCAGAAACTCTCTCAAGAACAAAACCCTAGCTACTTCAAATTCAAGTTCAAGCTTTAAAAAATACCAAAAACTCATGAAAATTCATCAGTTAAGGTATGTTAGATGTTCATTCATGGGTCCTTTTCATTCATGGAGTCCAAGAATCCGCTTTAAAGTTTAAAATCATGACCTTTAAATAGTTTCATGAATTTTATCTATGAACTTCCTTAAATTTCGATTTTTATATCATGTTTGCATATGTTTTTGTTGGAATTAGCCTTAAGGATGATATTTGCATGTTAAATCCTTAACCCATGATTTTTTTATTGGAATTATGTTATTATGCCATGATTTAACTATTTCCATGCTTTAACTTTATGGCCCCCATGTGTTTGGTGAAATGCCTAATAGATGAATTTTGAACAATGACTACTTATCATGCTTTTGAAGCTTTAGTATATTTATACTAGTAAAGTTATCGAATCCTGGGGGTTATGAATACCTAAAAATTTAGCTGTTTACTTAGTCTTTGTATTTTTAGAATTGGTCTGGATATATTAAAGTGTTATTAGTTCTATCAGTTATCATATTAGTAAGCTTAATTCAGCCTAGTATTAGAGCCAGTCCAGTTGGGAGTAGGATTTAGCACTGAGCAAACTCGGGGATGGGGGATCACCTGCCAGTTTAAGGTGTTACCTTTAGTAGCAGTCCTTGCGTACTAGAACTACATAGCCAGCATAGGTTGAGATGTTAACCTGCTAGTTAAGGGTTGCCATATATCTCACCAGAGCACCTACTAGTAGAGGGTAACTCTATAGTCCTTCGGTACTTCACCTTAGTAGATCCACACAGCCAGTGTTAGTACCCGTGGCACGGTACTGACACCCTTCCAACTGGGGTCATAGAGTGGACCCGAATTAGCTCATATTGGGGCATGTCGGTTAGATAATAGCTCTCACAGTTTTAGTCCAGTCTTAGTTTGGAAGTTAGTTCAGGTTTGCTTAATCATAGCAAACAGCTCATTAGTTAAATCAATACTTAGATTTTAGTATTTCAGTTTACAGACTATTCCAGTATCATGTTATATTCTTGGTTATGCATTCTCAGATTTTACAACCTTTACACATACTATGCATCAGTTATCTCATGCTATTTATTCAGTTAGTTATTATTCATGCACATGATCCCATGCACACCATCATAACCTCATTTAGCATTCCAGTACATTCAAAGTACTGACAACTTACTCATTTCTTGTGCTATGATATATCACATCTTGGTTCAAACGCTCAAGTTCCCAACTGCACCTAGACCTCCTAGCGTATCAACAACAGTAGCAGTGGTGAGTCCTCATATTCCTAGGACCGATTATGTTATTTTAGTATTTCTATTTAATAGTTAGTTGGAGTTAGTTGGGGCATGTCCCATCAACTGTCATTCAGTTAGTTTTAAGGGCTTTCAGACATTTCAAACAACCAGTTAGTTGTTAGTTTCAATCAGTCAATTTTCAGCATTTTTGCTTATGTTTTAGACTTATGGATTTCAGTTTATTATTTTCAGTATTGAAATCTTATGGAATATTTAGTTGTTTCTGCACATGTTCATTATCAGTGTAGTATTCGGTGCTCATATCATGTACCATCTCATGGGTTAGCTTGTGGTGTCTCGGGACTGTAAGCACTGTGTGGCATCCAAGGTGTACTCCCGGGGCTTTACAAACTTAGTATCAGAGCCTAAGGTTTTAAAGTATCCTAGGGAGTCTGTAAGCCACATTGAGTAGAGTTTTGTGCAAGGGTGTGAAGCGTGCCACTCTTATGGACAAGAGGCTACAAGACATTTTAGTAAAAGTTCCCCTTCTTTCAGTATTCACATCATCCGAATGAGCATGAGCTCAATTTAAACTCTCTTTCTAATTCAATCTTGTTTCTACTTATAGAACATTCCTCCCAAAAATAATAATGGAAGGAGAAATGGAAATCAGCTTGCACCTCTTCCAGTTCAGGAAGATCCCCTGAACGAGCATGTCTCTCATGCCGAATTCAAAGCTACATTCACTACTTTAGCTCACTCAATATCAGCTCAGAATAATCAGCAGGCTACTGTCCCAGCCGTTTCAGTGGGTAATACTGCCGCAGCTAGGATTTGGGACTTCACCCGAATAAACCCTCCTTTGTTTTTGGGGTCCAAGTATGAGGAGGATCTGCAGGAGTTACTTAACATGGTTCAGAAGGTAACTAACATTATGGGTTTGATTTCTAGTGAGAGTGTAGAGTTGGGTGTTTACTAGTTGTAGGATGTTGCTCACACCTGGTATTAGCAGTGAAAGAGAGATAGAGACCTAGAAGCAGGTCCTATTGAGATAGTGATAGCATCGTCAAGAAGTATAGGACTGCGATGTTGATTAAGGAT
>JAPEIP010000012.1:107342209-107368830 GCA_026120095.1 Capsicum chinense | reverse complement strand
CATGATAGCACCTACTTTAGGTAAGACCCCGTAAGATCCTAACTCATTTTAGCTCACTCTTGCAAGATAAAGGGGTCCAAGATTTAGAAAATGTTACTAAGTGTTAAGACTTAGTCATTTCCAAAACCTCTTAAACTTTGATGATTTTAATGCTGGCCTTCCTAGCCTTAGATCATCGATTTTTACCTTAATTCATGATCGAGGTGGTCGATAGCATGTCACGGGTAAGTTTTGGATTTTTCAAATTAGGTTTGAGGCTTGTTTGGATGTTCAAACCAGTGAGTCAGAGAGATATGGTCGCGACATACTGCTTATCGCATTGGTGGGGTACAACTAGCCGCGTCACCTAATGCATCGACTGAGCGATGTGATACATCACTGGCTATGTTTAGTTTAATTAATTCTAGGTATGTGGGGGTATTTGAGTCATTTTTCCCTTACTTTGCCTCACTCATAACACAAGATTAAGGTCCCAAAAGGGAAAAATCACTCATCTTTTCAGAAACTCTCTCAAGAACAAAACCCTAGCTACTTCAAATTCAAGTTCAAGCTTTAAAAAATACCAAAAACTCATGAAAATTCATCAGTTAAGGTATGTTAGATGTTCATTCATGGGTCCTTTTCATTCATGGAGTCCAAGAATCCGCTTTAAAGTTTAAAATCATGACCTTTAAATAGTTTCATGAATTTTATCTATGAACTTCCTTAAATTTCGATTTTTATATCATGTTTGCATATGTTTTTGTTGGAATTAGCCTTAAGGATGATATTTGCATGTTAAATCCTTAACCCATGATTTTTTTATTGGAATTATGTTATTATGCCATGATTTAACTATTTCCATGCTTTAACTTTATGGCCCCCATGTGTTTGGTGAAATGCCTAATAGATGAATTTTGAACAATGACTACTTATCATGCTTTTGAAGCTTTAGTATATTTATACTAGTAAAGTTATCGAATCCTGGGGGTTATGAATACCTAAAAATTTAGCTGTTTACTTAGTCTTTGTATTTTTAGAATTGGTCTGGATATATTAAAGTGTTATTAGTTCTATCAGTTATCATATTAGTAAGCTTAATTCAGCCTAGTATTAGAGCCAGTCCAGTTGGGAGTAGGATTTAGCACTGAGCAAACTCGGGGATGGGGGATCACCTGCCAGTTTAAGGTGTTACCTTTAGTAGCAGTCCTTGCGTACTAGAACTACATAGCCAGCATAGGTTGAGATGTTAACCTGCTAGTTAAGGGTTGCCATATATCTCACCAGAGCACCTACTAGTAGAGGGTAACTCTATAGTCCTTCGGTACTTCACCTTAGTAGATCCACACAGCCAGTGTTAGTACCCGTGGCACGGTACTGACACCCTTCCAACTGGGGTCATAGAGTGGACCCGAATTAGCTCATATTGGGGCATGTCGGTTAGATAATAGCTCTCACAGTTTTAGTCCAGTCTTAGTTTGGAAGTTAGTTCAGGTTTGCTTAATCATAGCAAACAGCTCATTAGTTAAATCAATACTTAGATTTTAGTATTTCAGTTTACAGACTATTCCAGTATCATGTTATATTCTTGGTTATGCATTCTCAGATTTTACAACCTTTACACATACTATGCATCAGTTATCTCATGCTATTTATTCAGTTAGTTATTATTCATGCACATGATCCCATGCACACCATCATAACCTCATTTAGCATTCCAGTACATTCAAAGTACTGACAACTTACTCATTTCTTGTGCTATGATATATCACATCTTGGTTCAAACGCTCAAGTTCCCAACTGCACCTAGACCTCCTAGCGTATCAACAACAGTAGCAGTGGTGAGTCCTCATATTCCTAGGACCGATTATGTTATTTTAGTATTTCTATTTAATAGTTAGTTGGAGTTAGTTGGGGCATGTCCCATCAACTGTCATTCAGTTAGTTTTAAGGGCTTTCAGACATTTCAAACAACCAGTTAGTTGTTAGTTTCAATCAGTCAATTTTCAGCATTTTTGCTTATGTTTTAGACTTATGGATTTCAGTTTATTATTTTCAGTATTGAAATCTTATGGAATATTTAGTTGTTTCTGCACATGTTCATTATCAGTGTAGTATTCGGTGCTCATATCATGTACCATCTCATGGGTTAGCTTGTGGTGTCTCGGGACTGTAAGCACTGTGTGGCATCCAAGGTGTACTCCCGGGGCTTTACAAACTTAGTATCAGAGCCTAAGGTTTTAAAGTATCCTAGGGAGTCTGTAAGCCACATTGAGTAGAGTTTTGTGCAAGGGTGTGAAGCGTGCCACTCTTATGGACAAGAGGCTACAAGACATTTTAGTAAAAGTTCCCCTTCTTTCAGTATTCACATCATCCGAATGAGCATGAGCTCAATTTAAACTCTCTTTCTAATTCAATCTTGTTTCTACTTATAGAACATTCCTCCCAAAAATAATAATGGAAGGAGAAATGGAAATCAGCTTGCACCTCTTCCAGTTCAGGAAGATCCCCTGAACGAGCATGTCTCTCATGCCGAATTCAAAGCTACATTCACTACTTTAGCTCACTCAATATCAGCTCAGAATAATCAGCAGGCTACTGTCCCAGCCGTTTCAGTGGGTAATACTGCCGCAGCTAGGATTTGGGACTTCACCCGAATAAACCCTCCTTTGTTTTTGGGGTCCAAGTATGAGGAGGATCTGCAGGAGTTACTTAACATGGTTCAGAAGGTAACTAACATTATGGGTTTGATTTCTAGTGAGAGTGTAGAGTTGGGTGTTTACTAGTTGTAGGATGTTGCTCACACCTGGTATTAGCAGTGAAAGAGAGATAGAGACCTAGAAGCAGGTCCTATTGAGATAGTGATAGCATCGTCAAGAAGTATAGGACTGCGATGTTGATTAAGGATATGGACTTTTCTAGGTTGATGGTCCATGCTCAACAGATTGAGGAGAAAAAATTTAAAGAAAGAGAGAGAGAGAATAAAAGAGCCAAAATAGGTATCTTTAGTTTTGTTTGGCCGAGGTCAGAGGGTGGTAAATGTCCTCAATCCTATAAAAAATCTTCAGCCCCAGCTCCATCTTCAGCTAGTACGCTAGTGCCGAAGTTAAAAACTGATAACTGGGATAGGGATCCAAGCTCTAAGTCCCAGGGAAGTGTGAATAGTAGTCATACAAATCCTCTTTCTCAGAAACATAGTAGAAACCATTAGGGTATGTGTAGAGCTAGAAGTGATGTATGCTTTAGGTGTAGCAAGCCAGAACATAGAGCCAAGGATTGCCCACATAGTGGTCCACAGGGTCAGTCTAGTCGTCCCCCAGTTCCATCCGGTCGCCCGACTCAGTAGGGTGCCACTTCCAGATCAACCAGTGTTTAGTGCCCAAATAGATTGTATGCACTTCAATCCCAACAGTGTCAATAAAGTTCTCTAATGTGTGATAGCGCCCAAGAGCACACATAAGTGTACGTGGTCTTATCAAGTAGTAAAGTGGCTTCAAGAAAGCCCAAGTATCGATCTCTCATGGACTTGCGTTCGCTGACTATCCAATTCTAGTTCAACAATTGAGAAAAAGTAAACAAAAAGGTTTTAGAATTGTAAACTAAAAATAAACTAAACTAATGCGAAAAAGTAATGACTTTGGACAATTAAAGGATAGAAGCCCAGGGTTAATGCTTAAGAACAATCATACTACATTACTGAACTTCTTTTGTTAAATCGCTTATCTTGGTTGTTGATTCGTAAGGTTAATCGTATGATTATGGTTTACCAACCTCTAATCTTTTACCTAAGTTGAACCTTACAACTACATCGTTGAGCGAGGATGTAATGGTCCACTTAAGTTCTTTAAGCTATCATCCTACATGTGAACCAAGTAAGGTATCTTAGTACATCCTTGTCCTAGATACTAATTTGAATTCCTTATTTCATAAAGAATCACAAACCATACTTTGCTTATTCCCATGTTCTATCACCATATTCCCTCTCCCGAGTTCACAAGGTTGACAATTAATGTTTTCTAAGGGTCGCGAATCATTAAAAATAATTTTAACAAGAATAAACAAAAAACCCATAATGATAAAAAAATAAAAAAAACTTCATTCAAAATAAAAATAGTTATAATCTTAGAATTAACCCCAGAAAAAGAGCGTTTATCCATACATAGTCATAATCGTAATCAGAAGATTGTAATTAACAACTAAAGACATGAATGAACTAAATTAAAATAAGAAAAAGCTAAAAAGATGAAGTTATAGAAGCCCCTCAATATCCAAAGACGTCCAAGAATCAATAAAAAATTGTATAAGGTCCTATTTAAAGTAGAAGAAATAGCCCATGCATTGATGAACAAGGAATCAGTTTTTTTTTTACAGTCTGTGGAAACAGCAACGCGCCGCGTGGATTCTAGCATTGAGGGAGCATCGCGTCATGTCAAGTTCATGTTGGTTCACTATTTTGAGTTTCTTTGTTTCTTATGGTGTGTCGCACACGTAAAGATCCCTTTCCACACGCCATCACTCACCTAATACATTTCAGGTGTCCAAATTTGCGTCAAGCTGTGTTTTGTGCTTCCGTGATCCATTCCAAGCCCTTTTAAAGTTGTTTACACTTGATTTGAAGCTAGTATGTCCTTCATATATCATAATAATCCATTAACCAAGCATCCTATAGCATTAAAAATAATTTAGATCTTAAAAAAACACAACATCCTCAATGGTGAACTAGAAACACGAGCTAAGCATGGGCTTCATTCACTTTGGTCTCTAACTTATTGTTTTGATCCTTGAATTTCTCCAATTGACCCTTGAACATTATAACCAAGTTGTTTCATATATAAATGCTAAAAAAAAAACCTTAGGAACTCATTAAATATGTTAGAACCCAATACGATAGACTGGGCAAACACCTCGCTCAAGCTAGTCGTACTAGTTTTCTCTGTTGACTTCTAAATGATCAATTTGAATCAAAACTTGTGTGGAAATGCCATTAAACATTATAAACACATACATGGACACTTAGATGTATATTTATATCATTATCAACACATTAATCACATGAATCATCCTCAAAATAAGGCTAAAAAGGATAAAATAGCAAGGCTAGAATGCATAAATACACCCAACATCTCCATCCCACACTTAAAGAATTGTTCTCCTTGTTCGTCCTCAAACAATTCTTGTCTGTAATCATCATGAAATGAAGAGACTCCATACTTTTTCAACATGCAAGAAACTTAAGCTAGTACTACAATGACTTCATGGAATGCAAGTTTACAACACTAAGCATGTTAAACACAATTGAAAGCTCAAGAATCCTACTCCGAAACATCCTATCCTCAAGAATTTACTCAATACATGGCAAACTCATGCATATTGTTCAATATAAGTCATCATACAAATCACCCACATTCATCAAACATGTGCCCTCACAATAAAAGAGTTACCCATAAACACTCACAATAATGCAATTATCATAATGGGTATACAAATCAAGTTACGCCCACTCTCACAAAGAATTCACAAATTACACATAATGAACCATAGGCTTGCCCTTAGTGTCATACTCCACTAATATTAGAATGTTAAATTTAGGATCAATTAGGTCTTTTTCGGGTTGTAATATAGGCTAAGGGATGGGTAGGAACTATTTGGGAATAGTGACTAACCTCTCTACGTGCTTTAATACACTATATTATTCATTTAAAATCAATCTCCAACAACCAAATTACACCTTTTCCATCCAGCCATCTCCTTTATTTTTGCCCTATCTATTTTACGCATTTTCACAAACACATGGTGGGTGTATTATTTATTCCTTCAAGATTAAATTCTTTTCTTTTCCTACAACAATGGAAATATTTCTAACACCATTTATATCATTCCCAACCACCACACATCAAATATAAACACCAATAACTATTACCTTGGGGCATCAATTTCACCTTTTTCTTCTTCAATTTCTCAAACTCCTTACTAAATTAATTTTTCATTAAAGCACTTAGAGCTTTTTAAATTAAATTATGGTCTATCAAAGAAGGTGATTAGGTTACATATTAGTGTACCAAAGAAAATAAGCTAAAGGCTTAATGAGGGTTAACTAAGATAATGCACAAAAGGTAGGACAAATAGAAGGTATAAAATAAGGCTATCAAAGAAATAACTATATCATCTCCTAAACTCACATTCTCTATTTCACTTTACACACACATCGAGAAAGTTCTAGACATCATATGCAACAAGGAATATAAAAAATATCTCACACCACACATGGCATATGTTCAACACATAGGATCATCATAGACTCTTAACTATACAATAACATGAATTCAAATTTTAAGCCAACAAGAACAAGAGTAAAAAACTTGAGCCTAGGAGTCTTAAAAATAGCAATTCACTCATTCAACATGCTTTTAAGGAACAAATACTTACACCATGAAATAAAAAATAGCACCAACAAGAATATCTCACTTATTCCTAACTTAAATTTTTTTAAATTGAGCCAAAAATTGGGAATTTCCCCACCCCACACTTAAAAACCTACTTTGTCCCCAAAGTAAACTTTAAAGTAATAGATAGTTATACTCCCTGAGGCCTCTAGACCTAGATAGTAGCATCTTTACACATAAAGGAGGTTTGTGAGACTCTACACTCAGTATTTACCATGCTCATTAGCTCAGGTTTCCAGTACTCAGAATTCCAATCAACCTGCGACTCAATCAAAAACAAAACTACATGAAGTAAAAACTAAAAAGTAAAAATAAAAAATACCTTAGCTTGGGTTGCCTCCCAAGAAACGCTTAATTTAGTGTCACGGCATGACCCATATCAACTTTTTCCTCCACCTTGAGGATATAAATTTTACCCCCAACATCATATCTATCTTTTTGCCTCACTCATAGGGTGGTGGTACAAAGATTAAGAAACCAAGTAATGGATGATACATGGTAAACCACTTGGCCATGAAGTAAGGTGTATTTTTGTATAGCTTACCTGGTGCAAAATCAAGAATATAGGATTATTGTTCCTCATCTTCACACTCTTCCACTATTTCAGATGATTCCATAGATAAAATATCATCTAAGCATAATGTAGAAAAGTTCTTTGAATGAAGACCAACCAATCTCACGTCTAAATTTATAAAATCAATAACACACTCACTCTCATTAACTTTCTCAATTCCAATTTCATGCTAAAGACAACTAGGTGGCTACAATTTTTGTGGTGGTCATTGTACCTCCTTAACCTCCTTAGTTGTCTTTTGAGCATCCCTTTCAAACATGAATGAATTAAGATTAAACTACACATATCTGTAGAGTGATATATACTGTAACAAACCACACACAAAGGTTGGAAACAATTTTTTCCCCTCTAAACACTTGGATCAAAATATGGACAAAAAGCCTCGTATGGGGTCCTCCACAATAATAACAAGAATCATCATCCCTCGAAAACTATCTATCCAAGGCTGACATCTCAAGAAGTGTGATACAAAAATAATAAAAGAAATAAAAAAAACTAAAACAAACTAAACTATGTAAATCTCAATATGGAAAAACTAAAATAAGATAGTTGTCTACTTACAAGTTCCCCGACAATGGTGCCAAAAACTTGACAGCGCCCAAGCACACAAGTAAGTGTATGTGACCTTATCAAGTAGTAAAGTGGCTCTAGGAAAGCCTAAGTATTGATCTTTCAGGGACTTGCATTTGCCGACTATCCAATTCTAGTTCAACAATTGAGAAAAAATAAACAAAAAGGTTTTAGAATTTTAAACTAAAAAGAAACCAAACTAACGTTGAAAAGTAATGACTTTGGATATTAAAGGATAGAAGCCCAGGGTTAAGGCTTAAAAATAATCATACTAAATAATTGAAATTATTTTATTAAATCGCTTATCTTGGTTGTTTATTTGTAGGGTTAATCACATGATTATGGTTTTCCAACCTCTAAGCATTTACCTAAGTTGAGTCTTAACACTATATCATTGAGCGGGGATGTAATGGTCCACTTAAGTTTTTGAAGCTATCATCCTACATGTGAGTCAAGTCATCTAAGTATATCCATGTCCTACATACTAATTTGAATTCCTTATTTCATAAAGAAACACAAACCATACTTTACTTATTCCCATATTCTATCGACCTATTCCCTCTCCCGAGTTCACAAAGTTGACAATTAATGTATTCTAAGGGTCGCAAATCCTTAAAAATAATTATAACAAGAATAAACAAATAACCAATAATGATAAGAAAATTAAACAAACTTAATTCAAAACAAAAATAGTCATGATCTTGTCCTTAACCCCCAAAAAAAGGCGTTTAGCCACACAGTCATAATCGTAATCACAAGATTGTAATTAACAACTAAAGACATGAATAAACTAAATTAAAATAAGAAAAACCTATAGAGATAAAGTTATAGCAGCTCCTCAATCTCCAAAGACGTCAAAGAATCAATAAAAGCATGTATAAGGTCCTATTTGTAGTATAAGAAATAGCCCATGCACTGTTGAACAAGGATTTAGTTTATTTACCGTCTGTAGAAATAGCGCGTGCCGCATTAATTATTGCATTGAGGAAGCATCATGTCGCATCAAGTTCGTGTTAGTTCACTATTTTGGGTGCCTTATGAATCTTATGGTGTGTATCATATGCCTAGATCCCTTTCCACATGCCATCACTTGCCTAATATATTTTAGGTGTCTATATTTGCATCAAGCTGTGTTTTGTGCTTCCGTGATCCATTCCAAGCCTTTTTGAATTGATTCCACTTAATTTGAAGCTAGTATATCCTTCATATATCATCATAATCCATTCAAAAAGCATCCTATATCATCAAACACGACAATTTAGAGCTCAAAACAACACAACATCCTCAATGATAAACTGAAAACACGAGCTAAGCATGGGCTTCATTCACTTTGATCTCTAACTTATTGTTTTGACCCTTGAATTGATCCAATTGACCCTTAAACATTACAACAAAGTTATTTCACATATAAATACACAATAACAACCTAAGAAACTCATTAAACATATTAAAACCCAACACGATAGACTAGACAAACACCTAGCTTAAGCTAGTCACACTAGTTTTCTTTGTTGACTTTTAAATGAATTTGAATTAAAAGTTGTAATGGAAACACCATTAAACATTGTAAAAACATAATTGGACACTTCTATGAGCATTTATCTTATTAACAACACATCAATCACATGAATTATCCTCAAAATAAGGCTAAAATAATAAGGCTAGAATGCATAAATACACCCAACATCAATGGGGTTGCTAGTATGTTATAGGTATTTCATTTACATATTTATGATTTGTTAGATCCTGGAGCTTCTCTTTCTTTTGTAACTTTGCTATGTTAATTTTGGTGGCAGTCCTGAGACTTTAGCAGAAACCTTCTCAATATCCACCCCAGTTGGTGTCTCTATTATAGCCAGGCAGGTATACAGGAACTGTCCGATCATAATATTCTAGAAATTCACCTCAGTTGATCTTGTGGAATTAGAGATGACTAATTTTGATGTCATTTTCAGCATGAATTGGCCCCACTTATGCTATGCTTTAGTTGTTTATAGAAATAGAGTTGTTCATTTTTAGTTTTTGAACGAACCAATCCTTTAATGGAGGGGTAGTAATTCAGCATTTAGGGATCAACTTATTTCGTACCTTAGAGCGAGAAAAATAATATCCAAGAGGTGTGTCTACCATCTTGTTCAAGCTAAAAATTCTAGTTTAGAGACTCTTAATCTCGAGTCAGTTTTAGTAGTAAGGGAATTTCCAAATGTGTTTCCCAAATATCTTCCCGGAGTTTCTCTCAAAAAGAAAATTGACTTTGGAATAGATCTTCTTCCAGATACCCAGCCTATCAATATTCTGCCCTACAAAATGGCTCCCACAGAGCTTAGAGATTCAAAAGAACAACTGAATGATTCTTAGATAGGGGATTCATCAGGCCCAGTGTTTCCCTATTGGGTGCTTCAGTTATTTTTATGCGTAAGATAGATGGTTCTCTTGGAATGTCCATCGATTACTGTTAGTTAAACAAATTCACAATCAAGAATAAGTATCCACTCCCTTGGATTGATGACTTGTTCGATCAACTTTAGGGTGGTTGTTATTTCTCTAAGATAGATCTCAGATTCAGCTATGATTAGCTCAGAGTCAAAGAATGTGACATTTTGAAAATAGCTTTCAGAACTCGGAATGGTCACTTTGAATTTTTAGTCATGCCCTTTGGTCTAACAAATGCCCCAGCAGCTTTCATGGATTTGATGAACGGAGTGTTTAAGCAGTACTTGGACATGTTCATCATAGCCTTTATAGATGACATCCTTGTCTGTTCATGTAATGAAAATAATCATGCCGACCACTTCAGAATAGTATTGTAGACTTTTAGAGCCCATTAATTGTTCACCAAATTCAGTAATTGTGAATTTTGTCTAAGATCAGTAGATTTTCTTGACCATATTATTTTCAGTGGTGGCATTAGAGTTGACATTCAAATGATCAAAGAAGTGAGAAACTGGCCTAGACCCATTTCTCCATCAGATATTAGGAGTTTTCTTAGGTTTTGCTGGATATTATAGACAGTCTATTGAAGGTTTTTCATATATTGCATTACCCATGTCCATATTGAATCATAAGAAAGTTAAGTTTTAGTAGTCAGATTCTTATGAGAAGAGTTTTTAGGAGTTGAAGACTCAACTCACCTCAGCCCCAATTTTGACCTTGCCAGATGGTTCAGATGGGTTTGTTGTTTACTGTGATGCTTCTAGATTTGGTTTTGATTGTGTTTTAATGCAGAGAGGTAAGGTCATAGCCTATTCCTCGAGACAACTTAAATCCCATAAGATGAATTATCTTACCCACGATCTTAAGTTATCAGCTGTTGTGTTTGCCTTAAAAATTTAGAGGCATTATCTGTATAGGGTGCATGTTGATATGTTCACATACCATAAGAGTTTGAAGTATGTGTTTTCACAGACAGAGTTAAATCTCTATTAGAGAAAGTGGTTATAATTATTGAAGGACTATGATATAAGTATTTTGTATCATCCAAGGAAAGCCAATGTAGTGGTAGATGCCTTTAGTAGATTGTCTATGGGTAGTGTGGCTTATGTTGAGAATTATAAGAAGAAGTTGGTTCAGGAGGTTCATCAATTGGCTAGGTTAGGCATTTATTTCATTGACTCAACTAAGGGTAGTGTTTGGGTTAAAAATATTTTAGAGTCTTCTTTGGTTGCCAAAGCGAAAGAAAAGAAAGATAGGGACCCTAGTCTAGTGAAGTTGAAGGAGTCAGTCAGAGATCAGAAAGTGGAGGTTTTCTCCCAAGTGGGTAAACTGTATGCCTTGTGTAAACTGTATGCCTTGTATAGATGGTTTAAGGCAACAAATTCTCGCAGAAGCACATTACACTATTCGCCCAAGAGCCACTAAGATGTACCATGATTATTGGGAAATTTATAGGTGGAGTGGTATAAAAAGGGATATTGCAGAGTTTTTAGCTAGGTGTGCTAAGTGTCAGCAGGTTAAGGTTGAGTACCAAAGACCTAGTGGCACTATCCAGGAGTTCATCATCCCCACTTGGAAGTGGGAAGAGGTAAACATGGACTTTGTGATAGGTTTGCCTCGTTCACACCATCAACATGAGTCGATTTATTTCTTGCCAGTACATACTTCTTATTTAGCCGAGGATTATACTAAGCTCTATATTAGAGAGTTGTTTAGGTTGCATGGAGTCCCATTTTCCATGTTTTTAGATAAACGTACTCATTTTACCTCTCACTTTTGGAAAACTTCTCCAAAGGGTCTTGGTACTCAATTTTGTCTCAGTACATCCTTTCAACCTTAGACAGATGGTCAGGAAGAGAGGACCATTCAGATCTTAGAGGAAATCTTTAGAGCTTATGTTTTTGACTTTAAGGGCAGTTGGGATGTTCACTTGCCATTGATTGATTTTGCCTACAATAACAGTTATCATTCCAGTATTCATAAATCTCCTATTGGTTGGTTTGAGGTAGGCAAGATTACATTGATAGGGCCAAATTCAGTATTTGATACATTGGAGAAAGTTCAGGTAATCAGTGAAAGGCTTAAGATAGCCCAAAGTCGTCAGAAATCCTATGATGATGTGTGTTGGAGGGATCTTGAGTTTATAGTTGGAGACTTGGTTTATTTGAAAACTCTCCCATAAAGGGAGTGAAGAGGTTTGGCAAGAAGGGAAAGCTTAGTCCCCACTATGTTGGCCCTTACAGGATCTTGAGATGCTTTGAAAAAGTAGCTTACAATTTTGGGTTGCCTGCAGATTTGGCATCAGTGCACCCAGAGTTTCACTTTTCTTTGTTGAAAAAATGTATTGGTGATCCAGCTATCGTTGTTCCTTTAGAAATCTTTGATGTTCAGGATAACCTTCTTTACGAAGAAGTCCCAGTCAAAATCTTAGATCGCCATATTCGCAGGCTAAGGAACAAAGAAGTTCCCTTGGTCAAAGTTCTTTAGTGAAATCAGTCCGTTGACAGAGCCACTTGGGAAGCAGAAGTAGATATGCGAACCAAGTATCTTCACCTTTTTTCTCGAACTCAGATTCTGTTCAAGGTAATAGTTTTCCCTTAGATTATCTCTTTTCCATTTCCATTCCTAGCCATAGATTATATTCATGTCATTGTATGCATTCACGAATCAGTTTAGTCAGTCACCATGTTCAGACTCAGTCATGTAATCATGTTTCAGTTGTGTATATTCAGCATGTAATCTCAGTACCTCAGTAATTCTTAGCTTATCCAATCTCATTCGAGGATGAATATTCTCAAGGGGGAGATATTGTAAGACCCCATAAGATCCTAGCTCATTTCAGCTCACTTTTGCATGCTAAAGGGGTCCAAGACTTAGAAAATTTCACTAAGTGTTAAGACTTAGTCATTTCCAAAACCTCTTAAACTTTGATGATTTTAATTCTAACCTTCTCGACCTTAGAACATTAATTTTTAAGTTGATTGATGATCGGGGTGGTCGATAGCATGTCTTGGGTAAGTTTTGGATTTTTTGGACGAGGTTTGAGGCTTTTATAGATGTTCAAACCAGCGAGTCAACACGATATAGCCATGGCGCACCACTTATCGCGTTGGTGGGGTGTAATGTGGTGCGTCATCTAATGCATCGATTGATAGACGCGATACATCGCTTACCGCATTACTGGCCACATTTAGTTTAATTAATTCTGAGTATGTAGGGGTATTTAAGTCATTTTCCCTTTATTTTGCCTTACCCATACACGAGATTAAGGCCCCAAAAGAGCTGAATCACTTATCTTTTCTTAAACTCTCTTAAGAAAAAAACCCTAGCTTCTTCAAATCCAATTTCAAGCTTCAAGAAATCACCAAGAATTCACAAAAATTCATTTGTTAAGGTATGTTAGATGTTCATTCATGGGTCCTTTTCACCGCTGGAGTCCAAGAATCTGCTTTAAAGTTTAAAATCATGACCTTTACATGTTTTCAATTTCCATGAATTTCGATTGTTGTATCATGTTTACATGTGTTTTTGTTGGAATTAGCCTTTGACCCATTTAAAGAATGATATTTGCATGTTAAATCCTTAACCCATGTTTTTGTATTAAATTATGTTATTATGCCATGATTTAAAAATTCCCATGCTTTAAATTTATGACCCCCATGTGTTTGATGAAATGCCTAAGAGATGAATTTTGAAGAATGACTACTTATCATGCTTTTGAAGCTTTAGTTTGTTTCTACTGGTAATGTTATCAAGTCCTAGGGGTTATGAATACTCGAAAACTTAGTTGTTTACTTAGTCTCAGTATTTTCAGAATGGGTTTGAATATATTAAAGTATTATCAGTTACGTCAGTTATTATATTAGTAAGCTCAATTCAGTCCAGTAATAAGAGTCAGTCTAGTTAGGAGTAGGATTTAGCATCGAGCAAACCCAGGGATGGGGGCTCACCTGCCAGTTGAGGGTGTCACCTTTAGTAGCAGTCCCTGCATTCTAGAACTACGTAGCCAGGGTAGGTTGAGATGTTAACCTTCCAGTTGAGGGTTGACATATATCTCACCAGAGCACCTGCCAGTAGAGGGTGAATCTTTAGTCCTTCGGGACTTCACTTTAGTAGATCCACATAGCCAGTGTTAGTACCGTGGCATGGTACTGACACCCTTCCAACTGGGGTCATAGGTTGCACCTCAATTAGCTCATATTGGGGTATGTTGGTTAGATGATAGCTCCCACAGTTTCAGTCCAGTCTCAGTTCAGAAGTTTGTTCAGGTTCGCTTGATCATAGCATACAATTCATTAATTAAAGCAGTACTTAGATTTTAGTATTTCACTTTACAGACTATTCTAGTATTATGTTCTATGCTTGGTCGTGCATTCTCAGATTTTACAACCTTCATACATAATATGAATTAGTTATCTCATGCTATTAATTTAGTCAGTTATTATTTATGCACATGAGCCCATGCACATCAGCCTAACCTTATTTATCATACCAGTATATTCAAAGTACTGTCTGTTTATTCATTTCTTACACTATGATATATCATATCATAGGTTCGGACGCTTAGGTTCCCAACTGCACCTAGACCTCCCAGCGCATCAGGAATAATAGCAGTGGCGAGTCCTTATATTTCAAACTGATTATGTTATTTCAGTATTTTAGTTCAGAAGTTAGCTGGAGTTAGTTAGGGCCTGTGCCATCAACTCTCATTCAGTCAATTTTAGAGTCTTTTGGATATTTCAGACAATCAGTTAGTTGTAAGTTTTTACTAGTATATTTTTATCATTTTTGCTTATGTTTCAATTTGTGGCTTTTAGTTCTATTGTTTTCAGTATTGAAACCTCATGGCATATTTAGTTAGTTTTGAACATGTTTGTTATTAGTGTATTATTCAGTGCTCACCGCAAGTACCAGCTCATAGATTAGTTTGTGGTCTCTCAGGACTGTAAGAACCGTATGGCTCCAGGGTGTACTCCCGGGGCATTACACTTTACCCCACCAGTAGATAAGCTGAACCGTAGCCCAAAACTATTAGTAATGGGATATATGGTATAAAATGGCACAAATGCAAGAATTATGCAAGTAACTAAATTGCAAGACATAAATCATTAAGACAATAACATAAATGAGAAGAAATAAGAGAACTATAACATCATGCCATGACCTAATATAGTCGGTACAAGATCCTCTAATCCAAAAGAATACGAGTACTATCAAAGTCAAAATACAATAACCTAAAAAATAGAAAGACTATATGAAAATAAAAAGATCTCACCCTATCTCTAAACACTAACCCACACAATCACAGCATAAACGGCGGTAACTAGAACTCAAATATGCACTAAAAAGGTACAAAAGTATAGTATGAGTACCAAAGCCATAGGTACTCAGTAGGCATCATCGGCCGACTAAGATAAATCATAAAGTAATTGTAATAAAATGCGAGATAAATAAGTTAAGTCAAGGGGAAAAGGGTAAACCTGGACTAATATTTCAAATGCTGAAAATAAATAACCAAAACAACACTAATAATCAAGAGAACATAGCTATTTCTACATAAATAGTCCCCTATAAGCCCAAAAGATGCAATAAACTAAATAAACCAAGGCGGCCCCCTATAAGACTGAAGGTACAATCAAGGAGAATTAATAATAGGAATTATACTACTTAACTTTATCCTAAAATCATAACTGTAGATCCTTTCATACCGCAAATACCAGACTTAAACCAGTTTCATAACCATCATAAGAAACCTCTCAATGTTGGACTTGAACCAAAACTCATGTCCAGAATACTGCTAGAATCAAACCGGTCTTAATATTATCTTCCAAGTACCATTCTAGAATAATGTTCGCTAACCCAGAACAGCCACCTTAGCTAGAATACCCAGAAGATGAACCTCTCAAAGGGTGACCACTACTATGGATAGGATGATTACTGTACTAAGACTGGCCTCCCTTGATAATCTAAAGTGCAGTCTGAATGGGTCTATTAGACTAACCTTGATGTTGATAAGGCTGGAACAGAGGGTAATTACCCTGAGAACCACTACCTCTGAATCGTGAGCAGCTCCATCTCCTACTGAAACTACCCTAGTATCATGGCCTCTTATCATTGCCCTCTTGGGCCTCATAATGCATCTCTTGCATAATCTGAGTGTGATAAAAAAACCTTAATAAAATACCTACCAATAATAACCAAACTCTATGTAGCCATGCTAAGAGAAAGTCTTAATCCCCGAATAGAACACCGAATCCACTCATACCCGATAGACAAAATAGAAGTAGCATACCTAGCCAACTTATATAATTGAGCCTCGTACTCTAAAATAGTCAGTATTTTTCATACCAAACTGGTCTTGATTAGTGAAAAGAGATCATCTTGAACAGTGGTGGACCCAAAATTTAAGGAGAGTGGATTCTTACTATAGAAAAAAATAAAAAATCACCTCAACCAGGTTTGAACCCGAGCAGACCTACCAATGGAGAGCCTTAAGATTAACTTAAATGTCAGTGCACCTAACCAACTTCTTGTTTAGTGGGTGTTTTTATATAATTTATACCCATTTATATATATTTTTTATGTAATTATACCTATTCTGCGTTGAGTTTAATGGGTGCCGGAGCACCCAAAATTTATGTGTAGGTTCACCCCTGATCTTGAACATAAGAGCTCTAGCAAACTTGTTTAAATGCTCGTCTTTAATGAAGTGCTGGCTGGGGGTCATAAGATAGGTATATCACAGCAGTAGAAAATAAAGACGCAAATATAGCCTTATTTCTTCTCTTTTACTTCAATTGTTCATTTATTAAGTATAATTTTTAACTTGAATACATGTGTTTTTCGTAGCTTCAAATAATGCTCTTCACCAGTAATTATGTATTTGGTAAAAATATTAATAGCTCACATTTGTACTTTGTTGGTTCTCTTTAAATTCAAAATAGTAACACGTGCAAATTATAAAACAAATGCGAAGATGATTGATATAAGTTTTATTATCGTACAAAATCTAAAAGATAAAGAAATATTATGGAACGGGATAATAAGTAAATCTAAAGGGGTAATTCACCATCACACAATATGCAGATAATTTACTTAGTATAAGATTAGCTTTTCTGCATCCAATGTTTACATCAGCTCTAGAGTTTTAAAAGTTTGGCCTAAAAAACGTTGGCATAAGTAATATTTTCACACATATTACTTGAATTGGTTGAATGAGTTTATTTTCCTATCATAACATTAAAAAATGTTACTTTATGAGAAAATAATCAATTAGTTGAGTGACTATGCAAGAAATCAACCCTTGACGTTAGCTATATGAGTTCTTGTTGAACTCTTGTTGTTGCTCCACATAGTGAGGGACCAGGTCCCTTAAAGTCAATCACAAACAATCAAACAATATAGTACAGGAAAACTAAAAGCAGTGCAGGAAAAAAACAACACACAAGATTTAACATGGAAACCTCCTTGCTCAAGGGAGGAAAACCACTTCTTGCCTTCACAAACACCGATGAAATCCACTATAATCAACCTCTAATTATAAACTCGATTTCATCCTAACACTAGGATCCTACATTTGTAATAACTCTACTACAAGCTCATCTTGCAACTCTACCAAGGACCCTCTACACTGATTAACTCTAATGAGTATCCAACTCTACCTAAGCACTCTCGAGAAACTACAAAAGCAAGAAATTACTCTTATAGAATGAGTATTTCTTCTACAAATCAGCACTCAAGAATACTCAATCACTCTTTAAGCACACTACAAAGTTAAGAACATGACCAATGCTTGAACAATCTTGAAATGGAGTTTTTGCTGCCTCTCTTCACTCTTTGTATTTTTGCAAAAACTTATTGATGAAGAAGACTCTTTTACCTCTTATAGCTGGGTGATGATTAGGGATGAAATCTCATTGAACCAGGTATCCTAATTGGTACAAGCATCACCTGTAAGTTTGTTACACAAGAGGACAAAATTGTCCAGACATGCGTACCAGCTGTTCTATACTATGAACATCCATGGACCTGGTCCCTTACAGTTAGTTGCTCATCATTTAAATTGCATATAGAAATTTCTCCCATTTTTGATTATGAAAAACCAATCGTACAACTTTGAGCATATCCATCATATTTAATCAATGTTATTACCACTCTGAAGATGAATGTTCCTCATATCATCATGTTTCCACCATTATGCAATACAGGGATATGGTCCCTTGTTATTTGCAGTAAAAATTCTGATTTCTCCCCCCATCATCCTACATCTTCTTTTAGTGTATTTGCATACTTCCCCCTATCAACATGACTTTATTCATTCATCTATTCAACATATCACTTACTTCCCTTTATTAGTATGTTATTCAAATCTGTAACTCAATTCACCTAGTACCTGGGCCCTACTATAGGGACTCAATATTTCCCCTATTGATATCATTAAAAAGTGAGTACAGTATACCAAGAGTAAAATAAGCACAAATAAGTTAACTCATGGCCATTGGGGCAACACTAACATAAAGAATAACTTTGCAATTTAAATATAACAAATGTAACACACAAACCAAAGATTCATTCATAAGCAGAGGATAAGTATCATTGCAGTATATAAATAAATGTTCTTAGGGAAAAATCCCCAGAAATTAGGAAAAATTAACAAGTGAAGGGTTAGGAAAAAGATTTTGAAAGAGTAGGGTCAGGTTGTTATTGAGATGCCTTATCTCAGCATTCAGGATAAGGAACTTATCAGTTAAGGTCGGCACCCTCTTCTCTAGTTTAACATTCTTAGTTCTAAGCATTTCAGTCTCATATGGGCTTCTTTTGGAGAGATGCTAAATTGTCACCTGGAGCTTGCTAATTTATTCATCCTTGGCGGTGAGGTTTAACTTTAGTTTCTCTATTTCCTTGTTAAGCTCTGTTTGATAAATATTACCTGATTTGACATACTTAGTTTTGATTAGTGTTTTCATGCCAAGTATTTAAATCATAGATCCTTGGGTTCCATAATCACAGACAATGCCATAATAATCAAGTATTTTGTTCACCCAATATCCATAAGGCATGCCATGCTTTCTATTTTTTCAAAAATCACTTTGTGAATTTGTTCTATCATCAATGAATTTAAATTAATGAACTAAAATCAACTGAGGCATTCCATTACATATTAGTCAGTGGCTAAATAAATTTTTCTCTTTTATGATCTAGGAAGAATTACCTTGTTCACAAAGTCAAAAATCAATCGAAACTCACTCTTGAATGAGTTCCTATTCACTACATCCACAAATTTTCCTTTGACCGTGGATGCATTTGCTAAGAATTTTATTAAATATAGCTGCTTGGAGACAGTTTTCAACCCATATATAGGAGCTTCTAAAATTCTTCCCAATGTTTTCTCATTCAGCTTTATTTTTTTTCTTGGACTTGTGCAATGAGATTCATCCCATTTTCTGAGAATTTCAAAGTGAAATAGAATTCCCTCACTAAAAATGAGCAGGAATAGGTTCTTCCATGAGATGCATCCAACCTTGATGTTTAACCAACTCAACTAATTTCACCATACCAGGTTTTGTTAGCATATTTGAACAAAAAATCCTTCCAGTTAACACCTTTTGATTCTTTAAGAACCTGTTTCTAACTTTTTTGAATACAACCTTACTTTTATCCCTATTCTTTCTTCTAGTATAAGTGATCACATGTTCCTTTTCAACCATTTTTCTCTTCTTAGGACCAGGTCCATCAACAGTCAACTGCTTCTTAGTAAAACTTCTAGACTATTTTTTAGACATTCTTGGCATTTTATTGACATTGATTTTCTTGTGATCAACTATACCCCTTTTTGGGCTATTTGACAACAATATGTGGTTTTTAACAACCCAGGTTTTATCAATCATAACATTATCAGAATAGTTTTGAGGACTTAGGGATGATTCTTTATTAACTTGTTGAATGATGCAGGGGTTAAGCTTTAGAATTATTGGAGAAGAAGGATGTTTTTCAGGAAGGTTTAGAAGGGATTTTTAACTATGCTAAGCTCAGAGTCCTTTGAAGGACATGAAAATTGAGAGAGCTACAACCATTAAGAAGGTACTTTTCTTAAAAGAGCTATTTGGAATTGGGATTTTCTTTTTTTATGAAAGGAGTAGGTGCAGTAAGATTTAAGGAATAATGAGCACATGAAGGGTTTTCTGGGGGAATAAGATATGTTCATTTTCAAAATTTTAGGTGATTTACCTTTATTTTTAGAATAGGACAACATTTTTTCTAACACAAGGATACGAAAGAGGCAACTTTTTCTTGACAAAACAAAACAAATTTGCATATACAACGTACTAACCTGACAGATGGGATCGGGTCCCTCTCTAGTTTGTGTGAATTTTCAACTTTGTGCTTGTTACCTCTAAATTTGCTCCCATGGGTGTGTACCTAAAAAGGTATCGTATCGAGTTAGACCAACATGTACCTAATTTACCAAGGATACCTGCCTCCTGAACATAGCTATATTTTCGAAGGAAAGCTAATCCATCTAGTAAGTCAGGTTGATTTGATCAATCCTAGTAACAACTTGTTATATTCATTACAACACATCATATCATGACTTGTTTTAGAAATAGATCTAAGAAGCAGATCCTAGACTTGGCATTCTTCAAATATCCAGACTTCCTTCTGTGTTACTTTGAACTTGTTAGCCTCTTTCACATCTTTCACATCTTTCACACCTTTGTTAGCTCATCTTTGGTATAGCAATGCCGAAAAAGCCATGAGATTTTTGACTTAGGCTCTTATTTGCACTCTTCCTTCTAGATGTGAAATTATAATGTCTAGGGAGATAAGAGTATATATGGTTCTAGTTTGATATTTTAAGATGAATTCCACTAGGACTTAGTCCCTGTGAAACCTTGACTAGACACTTCTTGGAATTTCTCTATTTGAGATAATGTTTTTGATTGAGATCTTGGATCATCATTCATTATTTTCTTCTGCATTATTAGGTTCTTGACTATTCCCATCAACTGTATGCATTTTTGACCCTTTTTACCTATTCACATAAGACACTTTCACTTGAAGTTCCTCAGGAAAGAAAATATAGTTACACCTTCTATTCATAGCCTTGAGAAATTATATAGTAAGAAGAATTTTCTTATTGCAAACCCTTTCTCCCTCCTTTACTTACAACTATTTGTTAGACTTAGGAACCTATTTGAGTTTGAGTTCCCAGTAGGAGGATAGAGATGTGATTAAATCCTTCCTTTTCCATCTAGGTAGTGTGCATTTCTTCATGTTTTCCAAGGGATTACACCTTTGGGATAGGTGCTCCCCTAGTGGACATGTCTAATATTTGTCATTCTTGCTTTGAGCCAGCTTTGATAGACTTCTTTCAGGTGTCTATCTCTTTCACAGTGAGTACACAAGGATTTGTATGCTTTGTTTTTGACAATTTGATCAACCTTGCCTTGTGACCCAGATGAATGAGTTTTGTGCTGATACCCAAGGCCCTTACCATTATTGACTTCTTGACAAGTTAGGATAGAAAGGATTTGTGAGGACAAAGTCCACTATAGAAAGGATTTCTTCCCTTAGATGGACCAGGTCCCTTTCTAACTCCTCATTCTTTAGGAGTGTTGTCATGAGATGCTTTTGAGAATTCTTTAGTTTACTTCATGCTTAATTTGAAGCTGTGGGGCTTCTTTCTTCCCTTTACCATCAGAAATTCTACTTTCTTCAGTTGAGTCACTAAACTTCGATTGTTAAATTTTAACTAAGCATACTGTTCTTTTATTTAAAAAAACTTGAGAGTTAAGGCAATGAATTAAAGCACATAATTCTACATATATTATTCTCAACCATTTTTCTCAGTACTTAGTTTGCATACTATATCAATCAATACATTTGCTAGCTTTTTTATCTTCCTATCAGAAGTATTTTCAAGATTTTTCTTAATGTCAGAGATAGTTACCTCATTTTATTCTCCATTTCTAGTGTCTACTATGAAGGAAAACAAGAAATCAAAGATTTTTTCTCATATTCCACTGCAAGAATGGAAATATCTATAGACTTCTAATCTTTATCAAATTCACTGGAGGAGTCACCCCAACCAGCTAAGGTTTGCAACCTGTACTTTTAATTTTATAGAGACCTAGTCCCTATTTTTTTCTTTGTCACCTCTAGTGTTATGATAATACTGATAGTCCATTTTTTACATTGGACAATCCTTAATAAAATGATCAAGACTTCTACATCTGTGATAAACTTTTATAGAGCCTCTTTTTTTACAATATTCCCACTTTTTTGAAATTGGCCACTTTGTCTTATAGCTGTAACTATTCCTTTTGCAAAATAGCCAACATCAGTGTCATCCTCTATTGAATAAATCTTTCAAGCTTTCAACACGAGGGATTTTTTCCTTTTTGCATCATTCTTCTCTATCCCTTGCTACTTCTTGGAGTTCATCCATGGTGAGGGTATTTAGGTTTATGGCTTTCATTATCGAATCAACTTTTCTTTTCCAGGACTTATGAAGAATACCAAGAATTTTTCTCACTTTTTGGTACAGGGGAATCACTTCTCCCATGAAGTGAAGCTCATTTATGATAGAAGTGAACCTTTTGTTCATTTCTTGGATTATTTCTCCTTCTTTCATAGTGAATGTTTCATACTGAGTAGTCAGCATATCCACTTTTGAATCCTTAACATTAGTGGTACCTTCATGAGAGGTATTCAAGTAGTCCTAAATTTCTTTAGCTGTTTCACAAACTGAAATCTTGTTGTATTCATCTGATCCTATGCCACAGATAATCAGTTTCTTTGCCTTGTAGTTCTTCTCAATTTGTTTCTGTCTTCATCATTAATTTCCCTCCTTTTGATAACTATCTTAGTAAAATATCATTCTTTGACTTGTCGTAAAAGTACACGAGTACCATCAAGAATATTGTCCATTAAATCACTATCCTCTACCATAATAAAGTCAAATATCCATGTTTTCCATAACCTATAGTACTATCCATTAAATCTGGGTGGTTTAGTGGTAGATTACCCTTTTTCTAGGTTAGGTGGAGTGGCCATTATAGCTGAGACACTCTAGGTGTGAACATTTCCGAGTGACCTCATTATTGAACCCTTAGGGTTTCACCATTTAATGAGGGACCAGGTCCCTCAAAGTCAATCACAGTCAATCAAATAACATAGTGCAGGAAAACTAAATGAGTGCAGGAAAAAACCAACACAGAAGATGTAATGTGGAAACCTCCTTGCTTAAAGGAGGAAAAATCATGGCTTTCCCTCACAAGTACCAACGAAATCCACTATAATCAACCTATTGATTACATACTCAATTTCAGCCTAACTTTAGGCTCCTTTTGCTTGTAATAATTCTACTACAAGCTCATCTTGGAAACTCTATCAAGGACCCTCTACACTAATTAACTCTAATTAATATCAAGCTTAGTCAAATCTAGCTAATCACTCTCGAGCAACAACAAAGCAAGACATCATACTTATAGCAGATTAATTCTTTTACACATCAGCACTTAAGAACACTCACTCACTCTTTAAGCATACTACAAAGTTAAGAACATGAGCAATGGTTGAACAATCTTGAAATAGAGTTTTTGTTGCCTCTCTTCACTCCTTGTATTTTTCCAAAAACTTATTTAAGAAGAAGCTTATTTTTTCTTTTCTCGATGGGTGGTGATTTGGGCTAAAATATCTTAGACCAGGTATCCTAATTGGTATAAGAAACACCTTCAAGTTTGTTACACAAGAGGAAAAAATTGTGCAGTCACGCGTGCTATATTTATTGTACCATAAATATCCAAGGACCTTATCCCTTGCAGGTAGCTGCTTATCATCAAAACTACATATAGCAGTCCTCATTAGTCATATCGCTTTATCTCTTATACTTTTTGGCCACTTATTTAAGTCCTTATCTCTATTAAATTATTCTATGCTCGGTAAGAAGTTGTTGATTACATCACATGGAATGTTAAAGTGGCAAGACTATACTATTATTGAGCTATACCTTTTTATTTATTTGGACATGCAAGTCATACAAATGATTTAAAACAACATTTCCTTTTCCTTTTTTATTTTTTATATTTCATGAATTTCTTACGACTTAAGTAAAAAAGAGTAAGTTTAATAATGACCATGGTAAGATCAACCATGAAATTTTGTGTTTATAGTAACACAACATGTAATTTTATTTTAAGAAAAAAAAATTCTCTACCTCTTTTTAGCACTTTTTTTAGGGAATTTATTAATGTATGACAGATGGGTAACAAATGGACAAAAATTTTAAGAAAACAACAAACAGAACAACCCAAATTACATATGAATAGATAAGGAAATGGTTAAAAGTATGAATGAGAGAGGCAAAGAGAGATTGGGTTTTGACACATGTTTATTAACATAGAAACCAGTATATGACCATGGTAGTCTAATGAATCTTTAGGTCATTTCCTTGGTTTCCATGCATTTTTGACATTTCATGCCTTCCCACAGTGGCTACGGATCATTTATGATGTGTTAAAACAATCGATTTTGTTTTCAAATTATTCATTTGGGTTTTAGGATCATTTACCTATATTTGATCTTTTGCTATTAAGGAATTAGTTTCGAACCAAAACTCATGGTAAATGGCTTCGGATAAGAATTTTAACCAGTTCCACTAACTCAGAAATATTGATTTTAGGCTATGGGAAACCTTGGAATGGGTCCCAAGCTTTTGAACTCATTTTGGGCTATGGGTAAATTTAGGAAAAATGAAACTATGAGCTTGGGGACCATGTTTTGTCCAAATAACGTTAAATGAAAATTTTAATGTTTTTTTTTTGTTTGAAATATCAAATTTAATATGGTAACATAGTTCATTTGCACATACGGGGTTCTGAATGGATCTCAAACACTCGATTAGAGTCCGTCGGAATACAAGCTTTTACTGGTTTCTAGAATTTGGTGCAACAAAGTTTTGGCCTTCGCATTTGTGAGGGTCAAGAATCCTTGACCTTTATGTTCACGAGCTTGCCTTCACATTTGTGAAGCGGAAGCCAACTGACCAGCTCAACTTTGCTCTTTGCTTTCACGATGGACCATCCGTATTTGCAAAGGGGATTTTCTTTGGGCATCGCGATCATAATTAGTGGGCCTCGTATTCGTGATGAGTAGCTTCTTATTAGTATATAATCCCCTTTCCTTAATTTTTCATCTTTTTTCTTTCCCATTTCTACTTATTAGACCTAGGATCTCAAGAAACTCATAAGGGATCAAAAATTAGAGTTGTAAATAAGTAGAGGACATTGAGATGATCCTTTTCCATTAATTTCTTGGAAAGTTTTTTTCTAAATGTTTCATTAATTTTTGTTTTCCATCTTATTTTTCATTACATATTGAGTTAAATTGAGCCCCTATTTATGCTTAATTTTTGAGCACATATTCCTTGTCTTTCGAGGGACTCATGATGGATTTAATTTTGAGATTTCGTTAGCGGGCCCCTAAAGGTTATTTTTAACCCAATTTTAGGCCTAGAGTTTTATATTACAATATGTGTTTGATTTTAGTCATATTAATATCTAGATGATATATTTTATAATGCAACGTCAATTTGGGATCGTTGAGCAAGGATGACCAATTTATGAATAGTTCTAGGCTATGATTTAGTATTATAATGACCCTAAAGGTCATTTTATACATTTTCTATCATTTTTGCTATTTAGATCTTTCCTATAGTTTCCCCAAACCATTTATGACTTTCTGGAGCTAATAATTCATTTACTAGGAAGTTCATTTAATTTTTAGAGCCAATTCCCTATTTTGAAGTCTTCGCTGGTTTAATTTGGCTATTGGGAAAAAACTATAGTCAAATAATGATAGATGAAAAATCTGACAGTTCTAGTAGCTCTAGAATATAAATTTTAGGCTAGATAAACCTTTGGTTTGGGTCCCAAGGCTTACAAACTCATTTCGGGCTATTGATAGAAACTTAAGAAAATGACACGGGTGTGGGATGCATTTTTTTTTATCAAAATGACCTTGAATTGAAATTGCAAATGCGTTATTGAAGGTTGCAGAAATGAGAATGTTATGTTGGATGCATGGATTTACAAAGACGGACAGGGTCAGGAATGAGACTATTTAGAAGAAGGTGGGAGTAGTTTTGGTGGAGGATAAGTTACGGAAAGTGAGGATGAGATGGTTTGGCCACGTGATGAGAAGGGGCATGGATGCCCCAGTCCGTAGATGTGAGAGGTTGGCCTTGGAGGGTTTCAAGCAGGGTAGGGGTAGACCAAAAATATGCTGGAGAGGAGCGATTAGACGTGACATGGAATAGTTACAGCTTACTGAGGACATGACCCTAGATAGAAAGGTTTGGAGGAAGAGTATTAAACTAGAAGGCTAAGTTGGGTGGTCGAGTCGTAGTATGTAGTTAGGAGGTTTAAGGATATCTTGGTTGGGAGTTCCAGTTATGGGGAAGGGGGTCCTTGGGTTGTTAATTATACAATTTTTTTGTGAATGTTGGTTCTTTTGTTAATTTAGCATATTGCTTGCCTTTTGGTTAATTATACTTTATTTTTGTGGATGTTGGTTCTTTGTTCTTTATCATGTTGCACGACTGTTGGTCTACGGTCTTTTGT
>JAPEIP010000012.1:107328352-107342109 GCA_026120095.1 Capsicum chinense | reverse complement strand
TGTTGCACGACTGTTGGTCTACGGTCTTTTGTCTTGAGCCGGGGATCTATCGAAAATAAACTCTCTACTCCTTCGGGGGTAGTGGTATGGACTGTGTACATTTTACCCTCCCCAGACCCCACTATATGGAAATATACTGGGTTTGTTGTTGTTGTTGTTGTTATTGATTTTGGAACATTAACTTTGATACAGTAGCATCATTCATTTGTATATAGGGGATACTAAACGAATCTTGAGTGGTCAGTGGAGACTCAAAATAATTCCAATTTTCTAGCTGGTGCACCCATTTAAGCGCCCTTTGGGTCGCTTAAGCGATGGGCTGCTAAAGCAGCTAGGTATTTGATTAAGAGAATTGTCTTACCAGCTAAGGTCCTTTTAAATCAGAGCCCACATTGCTTAAGAGAAGGTCGCTTAAGTGGCAAGAGGACCACTTAAGCCATATATATGCAGGCAGTGAATACTGCTAAAGAGATACTTGGACACAAAAGCAATAACCACTTAAGCGGCCTAGTGTCTGCTTATAGGCACCTGGAAAACCTTTAAATATCCCACTTGCTCAATTTTCTCCCATTTTCCATACAAATTTAAGAGTGAAAACCACTAGAACGTGTAGGGACTTGAGAGAAACATTGATAGGAGATTTTGGGGTGTTTGTAAGCTCGGGTAACTCGATTCTTCCTCAAATTCTTGATAAGTTTTCATTAATTACATAGTTAATTTCTTTAATTTTCTCAAATCCCTAAAATATTGGTGGGTTGATTTTAGCTCCATTAGAGCTAGAAATTTGCCCATTCCTGAGGGTAAATTTTCCTTGTGCATAGAGGAATATGTTGTTGGTTTTGAAGGTGTGACTTTGCAAGAAGGGTCCATATAGGATTTTTATGTAATTTTTGACTCGAAACAAAAAAGTGCAATATAGGTATAATTTTTCTCATATTGATGATTAGGTTATGATTTGATGAGTGTGGGATCTTATGGAAGCTTTTTGGAAAGGGAAATCGATGACTTAGCAAATTTCTCCAGGCTTTTCTATGGTTTTTAGGTAGGCTATAATACCTCGTATTTTCCTAGCACGGACTAGCCCTCAGTACATAGGTTATCCTACATAAAATTTTTGAAATACTCTGTAATTTTAAGATTTGAACTTTCCATTATGTAGGAAATTTAATTAGCTTTCCAACGATATAAATTTTGCCTAAATGCGATAATCGAGTACCCGATTGCCGACTTAGAGATGCTACCGAGAGGGTGGCATATAGATTTAATACAGGACATATGCGCCAGGTAGCTAATACTAATTTAATAGGCATGATGGGACTATCACTATCTGAGCAATCACAATGGGGCAGAAGGATAGCCTTTACTCAATGTAGGTCTCGGACTGAGGCTGTTCAGATTGTCCAAGTTTCACAGGCACGTGTAACCCAACCAAGGATGAATTCAACCGGTAGATCACCTCTGCATTCTTCTCTACCAGATGATGATGACGATAAGGTAAATTTTGAGCAAGATCCATAAAGATTATCTCTGGACCCCTAATCTTAGGAGGGGTCCAATGAGTCTCCCATAGTTGCAGAGCAGGAAGAGTCATCAGTGGTACCTAAGTCTAATGAGGTGATGAGTGGTAAATTTACCACTTATTAGCACTCAACATTTGTGAAGACTACTATGATTTGAACGTATAAATGAGATAAATTTGTGATTAAATGCACCAATTTCCACATTTTGATGGCATACAGGAGATGAAAAGGAAAGATGTGGATTTTACCTAAAAAGGATCAAAAAGGAGGAAAAAAGTACAGCTGGAACACCTGAAGTAGAATTTAGTCTCAGTTACCACGATTGTAGATTGAGGGCCACGATTTCGGTCGGTTAAGTCAGGCCTGAGAACCGCGATCGTTGTGATTGTATCATGGTCATGATAGCCACCATCATAGACAGGCTCCTGTGATTGTGTCTTAGCGGGATTATGCCTAGGGGCCATTATGTCATTTTACCCAGCTGTAATGCCCCAAGTCAGTACCCCAGACGCTAGCAACCCCAAAAGATCACCAGATAACCCATGAATGGTACTTTCTATGAGCACTGAATAATAATAACACTACAATACTGATATTACTGAAATAAATATTGAAGGTTGCCTGAAATCTCCACAAGGTTCATAATTGAAACAAATTATAAATACTAAAAACTGAATACTAAAATATTTGTCTGAAATACTCTAGTTTGAAAGCCTTTAACTGTCTGAATGATGGAGTTGATGGGACAAACCCACAACTAACCCCAACTACTTAAAACTATACCGAAATACTAAAATACTGAAATAATACTCTGTCCTAGAACTATGAGGACTCACCAATAAGTCTGCTACTGATAGGCTAGTCTGCAAAGTACGGTCAGGAGTTCATGCATCAAAACCTATGATATAAGACATCATAGAGCAAAAAATAAGTATTCGTCAATACTTTAATTATACTGGTATGCTAAGTGAGGTAGGTTGATATGCATGGGTTAATATGAATGAACAATAACTGACTGGATAATGTGAATATAACTGAATGAAAGTTTATGCATAAATACATAAACTATAACTAAGATCATGTCAATGATGATTACTGAGTTCTGAATATTGATTAACCGATATCTGAGTTTACTGATACTATAATACTGATAACTAAGTAATTATTTTTGATAGTCCTGATTGATAACTGGGTAACTATTTCTGACAGTTCTAATTTTGTAGAGCTGAACTGAGTTCTATACTAAGCTGGGTGACTATATTTTATAGTCCTAATTTTGTAGAATCGAATTGAGTTCTATTCTGAGACTAAAACTAAAACTAAAACTGTGGGAGGTAATTATCTAACCATCATGCCCTTCTCTGAATGGATTGGGGTCCAACCTTTAACCCTAATTGGAAGGGTATCAGTACCATGATACGGGTAAATATAAGCTGTGAGTTAACCCTCTCTGATAGAAAGTTGTTTCATCAATCATTGCTGGCAAAAAAACTCGTATGAGATGTATCAACCCTAATATAGAAGGAAGATATCTCAACCTATGTTGGTTATGTAGTTCAGTAACACAGGGATTGCTACTAAGGATCAAACCATATACTGGCAGGAAAGCCACCATCCCTGGGTTTGCCCGGTGATGAATCCTATTCCCAACTGAATAGTTACTGAACTGATTTCTAGTCCATACTATGCTTGACTGAACTCTTACTGATTGTACTATCTAACTGAACTGAACTGAATTCACTGGGTCTCGCTAACTAATGGAATACTACTGAATTTGGTTAACTGACTTAGTTCACTGAATTCTAGATTGAATACTTAACTGAGACTGTGACTGATTATTGAGTACTACTATTCATAACACTACTAAGACTGTTCTTTAACTTTTGTAGCTTTAGGTAAACAGCTAAATTTTTGGGTATTGAAAACCCCTAGGACTCGATAGCATGAAAAGTAAAATATAAACTTTAGAAGCATAACACTGTACACTGTTTCATAACTCATCCATAGAGACATTTTATCAAAAAATTGTAAGGTATAAGTTTACATATATACTAACATGCCATGAATTCTTCCCCATTTAACTTATATGAGCATTTTAACAAACACTTGGGGAGCACAACTATGCACATGATACTAAAACAACATGTAGGCATCATAACATAAATTCCAAATTCCTAAATTTAATGGTTTTAACATGAATTCACATTATACTACACACATAGTAATCAATTCCACATGAAACTTGTAATACACCACGGATTAGAAACCTATTTAACATTATAATCATAAATACACTTAAATCCAATCATGGAAATCATAGAATCTATCTACATGATGCTTAGGAGAGTTTCTTGGACTCTAAGGGTGAAAGAAACCCTTGGATGAACACTTCACATACCTTGGTAATTGAATTGACTAAGGTTGATGGTGAGCTCTTTAATCTTGAACCTTGAATTAGAAGCCCTAGGGTTTTATTTCTTGAGTAATTTTGAGAATAGCGAATGAATTTTGCCTCTAAAGTGGCTAAATCTCGTGTTTTAGAGGATGATAGACATAGGAAAATGGCCCAAATACCCTGAGGATGCGGCTTTTGATAACTAAAAATTGGCCTAGCGATGCGCAGACCGAAGCGCCGTATCAAAGTGATCGACGCTATGGCTGATGCACTGCATTGAGTCTGCATCAGTTAACTATAAATTGCAATGGGAGCTGGGGAAAAATATTCATCGACGTGATAGGCGATGCGACATGGTGAGATCGCATGGATATTCTGGTTTGGACTCCAAAACATGCTTCAAACAATGTTCAAAAGATCCAAAACTCATCCAAGAATGCCTACTGATATTCCAGATCATGAAGCAACTTAAAGATGGATATTTAATGGTCGTAAGGGTTGCAAATTAAGATCGCCAACTATGAAGAATAAATAACTCGAAGTTGAATACTTAGCTAAAATTTATAAGTTTGGGATCCCTTAATAAGCTTTAAAGGTTTGAATTAAGCTTAGGATTTTGTGGGGTCTTACAATATCTCCCCCTTGGGAACATTCATCCTTGAATGAGACTAACTAAGATGGGAGAATTGATAGACTAAAAGTACATACTGGACATGCACATCTGAAGCATGATTTCATGGCTGAGACTACTGATATACTGAATTATCATACTGAGCATGCATAACTGATGCATGATTTCATAACTGATATTATCGATAAACTGAGTTTTTATACTTACCATCCATATATGATGCATGAGTACATGACTGAACTGATTTATGAATGGATGACTGAGTATGCAACATTACTTGATACCAAGTTGGTAACTATATTTGAACAAGTAACTTAGTAAATTTAAGGAAAACTGTTACCTTGAGCCTAGTCTGAGTTTATGGAGAAGAGGTGAGGATACTTTGTCCGCATATCTTCTTTTCCTTCTGAAGTAGCTCCTTTAACGAACTAATTCCTCCAAATAACTTTAACTAGAGGGAATTCTTTGTTCCTCAGTTTGCGAATGTGATAATCAAGGATTTCAACAGGAATTTCCTCATAAGAGAGGCTATTATGAACATCTATACCCTCTATAGGGACTATGACTGCTGGGTCACCTATGCATTTTTTTAGCAAGGAGACATGAAATACTGGGTGCACTGAAGCTAAGTCTATAGGTAATTCAAGCTTGTGAGCTACCTTTTTGAAATAGTTGAGAATTTGGTAAGGACCGACTTATCGGGGATTGATCTTCCCCATCTTTCCAAACATCTTCACTCCTTTCATATGAGAGATTTTCAAATACATATAGTCACCAATCTCAAATTCAAGATGCTTTCTACGTACGTCAGCATACAATTGCTGTCGAATCTGTGCTGTCTTAAGCCTTTCCCTGATCAACTAAACTTTTTTTAAGGTATCAAATACCAAGTCATGCCCTACCACTATAGCCTCACCCACTTCAAACCAACCGATAGGAGATCTACATCTTCTTCCATAAATCACCTCAAATGGATCCATCTAAATAATGGAATAGTAACTGTTGTTATATGCGAACTCAATCAAGGGAAAGTGGTCATCCCAACAACCCTTAAATTCAATGGAACACGCTCTTAGCATATATTCTAAAGTATGAATGGTCATTTTTTTTTACCATCTGCCTGAGGGTGGAGGGTTGTATGGGGTGAAATTGGGTACCAAGACCCTTTGTGAAGGATTTCTAGAAATAAGAGGTAAACTGGGTACCTCTATCGGAGATGATGGACAATGGAACTCCGTGAAATCTGACCAACTCTCTAACATAGAGCTTGGCATAATCCTTGGCTAAATAAGACGTATAGACTGGTAAGAAATGAGCTAACTTGGTTATCCTGTATATGATAACCCATATAGAATCATGCTGATGATGAGTACGAGGCAAACCCGTCACAAAGTCCATGTTTACTTTTTCCTATTTCCATGTGGGAATACTAAACTCCTGCATGAACCCGCTAGGCTTTTGATGTTCAATCTTAATCTGCTGACATGTTGAGAATTTAGCTACAAACTATGCAATATCTCTCTTTATCCCACTCCACCAGTAGACTTCCTGCAAGTCATGGTACATCTTAGTGGCCCCTGGATAAATAGAGTAGAGCGCACCGTGCGCTTCTGCAAGAATCTGCTGCCTCAAGTCATCTACACCTAGCACACATAGCCGACCCTAGCAACACAATACACCATATCCCCCTTGTGAGAAAACCTCCACTTTATGATCTTTGACTGACTCTTTCAACTGAACATGACTGGGATCTCTGTCCTACTTTTCCTTCATCTCAGAAACTAGAGATTATTCTGAACTACTCTGCACTAATATGCTACCTTCTGCTGAATCAATTAATCGGACACCTAGTCGAGGAAGCTGATGAACTTTCTGAGCTAACTTCTTCTTATCCTCATCCACGTGAGCAACACTACCCATAGATATCCTACTGATAACATCAACCCCTATATTGTTCTTGCCCGTATAATACAGGACACTTATGTCATAGTCTTTCAACAACTCCAACAACCTTTTCTGATGGAGGTTTAGGTCTTTTTGAGAGAACACATACTAGAGGATCTTATGGTTTGTGAACACATCAATAGGTACCCAATACAAATAGTGCCTCCAAATCCTTAAGGCAAATACTATAGCTGCTAACTCAAGATCATGGGTGGTGTAGTTCGTCTCATGGGGCTTAAGCTGTCTAGAAGCATAGGCTATGACCTTACCTCTCTGCATTAAAACACACTCCAAACCAACCCTGTAGGCATCACAATATACCACAAACCCATCTGAACCATCTGGTAGAGTCAAAACTGGAGCAGTAGTAAGTTGAGTCTTCAACTCCTGAAAAGTCTTCTTACAAGAATCTGATCACTCAAACATGAGTTTCTTATAAGTCAATCTAGACATGGGGGATGCAATAGATGAAAATCCCTCAACAAACCATTGGTAATAGTTGGCCAAGCCTAAGAAACTCCTGATATCTGATGGAGAGATAAGTCTGGTCCAGTTTCTTACTGCTTTGATCTTTTGGGGATTAACACTAATGCGATCACCAGAAATGATATGGCCAAGGAAAGATACTGATCTTAGCTAAAATTTGCACTTACTAAATTTGGCAAATAACTAATGGTTTCTAAGAGCCTGTAACACTATTCTGAGATGGTCTGTGTAATCATGTTCACTACCTGAGTAGGCAAGAATATCATCTATGAAGACTATGACAAACATGTCTAAGTACTTCTTGAACACACAGTTCATCAAGTCCATGAAAGATGCTAGGGAATTGGTAAGACCAAACGACATAACTAAGAATTTGATGTGATCGTATTGAGTTCTGAAAGCTATTTTTGAAATGTAACATTCTCTGACTCTAAGATGATGATATCTTAATCTAAGGTCTATCTTAAAAAAGTAACTAGCACCCTGAAGTTGGTTAAATAAGTCATCAATTCTGGGAAGTGGACATTTGTTCTTAATCGTGACTTTATTTAACTGACGGTAGTTAAAGCACATTCTTAGAAAATCATCTTGCTTACACACGAATAGAAATAGTGTACCCCACAAGGATATACGAGGTCTGATGAATCCCTTAACTAGGAGATCCTTCAATTATTTTTTTAATTCTTTGAGTTTTTCTGGAGCCATTCTGTATGGAAGAATAAATATGGCTGAGTTTTAGAAGAAGGTCTTTTCTGAAGTCAATTTCCTTCTCGGAAGGAACTCTGGGAAGTTCTTCAGGAAACACATCAGGGAATTCACAAGCTACTGGAACTGACTCAAGAATGGGAGTATCGGAACTAGAATTCTTAACTCGAATGAGATTATAGACATATACCTTGGATACACCAAACAAAAACTTACTTATCTTAGATCTGCTCTCTACTACCATATGAGGGGCATATCTGGCTAACTGAGTAAACTTAAGAGAATACTCTTATACTATCATGTTTCCCTGCTTCAGATTAATAAACTCTAAAACCTTTGCTTTCATCAACTCTAGTGGGAATAACCTATCCAGAAAAGCAATAGCAAACTCCTCCCATTCTTTGGGCCTTGCATCTGTGGCCCTTTCTGCTTTTCACTATTTGAAACATGAGTGAGCCATATCTTATAACTAATATGCGGCCAACTCAACATTCTTACTAGTAGTCACCCCATAATATTTGTAACCATCTGCACCTTATCAAGAAATTCCTGTGGGTCCTTATATGACTTTGACCCGATAAAAGATGAAGGGTTTATTCGGGTGAAGTCCTAAATCCTGGATGCAGCAGTATTGGCCACTGGGTTGACCAAAATGGTAATTGGGCCTTTATTTTAGTCTGATACATAATGAGCTAGGGTGGTGAAAGCTGTTCTAAATTCCGAGCAGAAGACATGCTCTTCTAGAGGATCTAGCTGGACGGGTTGAGGAGCTGACTGGTCTCCCATTCCTCTTTTGTTAGTCTATTTTGGAGGCATGTTTTGTAAAAGAAAAGGGAAAGGATTAGACTGAGAGTTTAACTGGAGCTCATGCTCACTCGCACGATATGAATACTGAAAGAAGAGAGACTTTTCCTAAGACATCTAATAGCCCCTGTCTATAAGTATGGCAAGATACACACCCATGCATAAGACTCTACTAAACATGGCTTTTAGATATCCTAGTACAGTTGAACCTTAGGCTCTAATACCAAGTTAGTAACACCCCGAGTCTGCACCCCGAATGCTACATGGTGATAGAGACCCCAAAGGAGCACCAGTTAACCTATGATTGGTACCTGTTATGATTACTGAATAATAATAACACTGTAACACTGATATTACTAAAATAAATATGGAAGGTAGGCTAAAATAGCCATAAGGTTCATTACTGAAAATAAATACTAAATATTGAAAACTGAATATTGAAATATCTATCTAAAATACTCTAGTCTGAAAGCCTCTAACTGTCTGAATTATAGAGTTGATGGGACAAGCCCCCAACTAACCTCGACTACTGAAAACTGTACTTAAATACTGAAATAATACTCTGTCCTCAAACTATGAGGACTCACCACTAAGTTTGTTGCTGATAGGCTGGGTTGCTAAGTATGGTAAGGATCCTGTGCATCTGAACCTATGATATAAGACATCATAGCATATAAAAAAAGTATGCATTAGTACTTTAAATGTACTGGCATGGTAAGTAAGGTAGGTTGATATGCATAAGTTCATATGCATGAATAATAAATGACTAAATAATATGAACATAATTGAATAAGAGTACATGCACGAATACATTAATTATAACTGAGATCATGTCAATGCTGGTTACTGAGTTTTGAATACTGATTAACTGATATTTGAGTTTACAGATACCGTAATACGGATAATTGAGTAACTATTTTTAAAAGTCCTGATTAATAATTGGGTGACTGTTTCTAATAATCTTGATTCTGTAGAACTAAACTGAGTTCTATACTGAGTTAGGTGAGTATATCTGACAGTCTTGATTCTATATAATCGAACTGAGTTCTATACTGAGACTTAAAATGAAATAAAACAGCGGAAGGTAATTATTTAACTGACATACCCCTCCCTGAATGGATTGGGGTCCAACCTGTAACCCCAGTTTGAAGGGTATCAGTACCGTGCCATGGGTAAAGACAAGTTATGAGTTAACCTTCTCTAATAGGAAACTCTTTTATCAACCCTCGCTGGTAGAAAAAATCATATGAGATGTATCAAACCTAGTCTGGTCAAAAGATATCTTAACCTACGCCAGCTACTTAGTTGTGTAACGCAGGGATTGCTACTAAGGAACAAACCGAATACTTGTAGGAATGACCGCATCCCTGGGTTCGCTCGATGTTAAATCCTACTCCCAACTGAATAGACAATGAACTAATTTCTAGTTCGTACTAGGCTTGACTGAACAGTTACTGATCATACTATTTAACTGAACTAAACTGAATTCACTAGGTTCCACTAACTGAAGGAATACTAATGAATCTAGTTAACTGACTAAATTTACTAAATTTGGACTAAATACTGAACTAAGACTGTTACTAATTACTGAGTACTACTAATCATAACACTACTGAAAATGTTCTATAACTATTGTTGCTCTAGGTAAATAGCTAAATTTTTGAGTATTTAACACCCCAGGACTCGATAGCATGAAAAGTAAAGAATAGAGTAAACTGGAAAAGCATAACATAGTGCACTGGTTCATAACTTATACATAGAGTCAATTTATCAAACACCTGTAAGGTATAAGTTTACATGTAGACTAATATGCCATGAATTCTTCCCTATTTAACTCACATAAGTATTTTAACAAACACTTGGGGAGCACAACTATGCACATGATACTAAAACAATATGTAGGCATCATAGCATAAATTCCCAAATTCACAAATTCAATGGCTTTAACTTGAATTCACATGATACTACACATAAAATAATCAATTCCACATGAAACTTGTAATACGCCATCGATTAAAAAACCAATTAACATTATAATCGTGAATATACTTAAATCCAATCATAGAAATCAAAGAATCAATCTACTTGAAGTTTAAAAGAGTTTCTTGGAATTCAAGGATGAAAGGAACCCTTGGATGAACACTTTACATACCTTGGTACTTGAATTAACTAAGGTTGATGGAGATTTCTTAAATTTTGAACCTTGAATTAGAAGCCCTAGGGTTTTGTTTCTTGAGTAATTTTGAGAATAGTGAATGGATTTTTCCTCTAAAGTGGCTAAATCTCAAGTTTTAGGAGTTGATAGACGTGGGAAGATGGCCCAAATACCTCTAAGGATATGGATTTTTAATATCTGAAAACTAACCTAGTAATGTGAAGATCGAGACACTGTGTCAAAGGGATTGATGCTATGGCTGACGTACCGTGTCGAGTCCATGTCGGTTCATTGAAAATTGGACTGGAAGTGGGGGGAAAATATTCATTGATGTGATAGGCAATGCGGTGCATCAAGATTGCTTCAATACACTAGTTTGACCTCCTAAATGTGCTTCAAATGATGTTTGAAAAATCTAAAACTCGTCTGAGAACACCTACTGACATTCGCAATCATGAGTAACTTAAAGACCGACATTTAATGGTCATAAGGGTCACAAAATAAGATCATCAACTATGAAGGATAAAATAACTCTAAATATAAATACGTAGCTAAAATTTTCTAAGTCTGGGTCTCCTTAACAAGCTTTAAAGGACTGAATTAAGCTTAGGATTTTGTGGGGTCTTTCACCAGCCGACCCTAAATCCCTTAAAATTCAAAAACCCTTTCCGATTTGGTATCTTCACTTAGAATAATTGTAATTTAGAAATATTGTAATCCTACTAATTGGGTAAATTTGTGTATTTGAATTTTTAAGTTGAATTTGGTGAAATTAAGCTATAATTGGGAGAATCTTCTTACTTTACATTTTTATGGATTCTTTGAATGTTCCTCTTGGTATATTTATTCCTTTTTTCTTCATGAGTAGGTAAATTTACCTGTCTTGGGATTATATTGAAATAAGGTGCAATTATGTGTAGCGTGTGATATATTTGTGTAGATTATAGTTTATTAATGATGGGTTTCACTATTTCTTGATTGATAGCTGGGATTTGTAGGTTAAAACCCCAAATATCCAAAAACATATTTGTGGGTGAAAACGCCAAATTCTTTAAAGCTTAGACCATCATTTAAAGAGGAGTGTGGGTGAACTTGTGCAACCCATATCATCCTGAAAAGAGGGATATGGGTTACAAGGAAATAGTTAAGAATAATGCATGTAGTTTTCTATCTTTTGTCATCTTAGAAATAAGGGTGAGTAGAGAGTTAGATATGTCTTGGGAATCTTCCTAGAAATAGTGATGCCTAATTAAGGTATTAGGTGGTTGTAATTGACACTTTTTAGGTACTCAAAAGGTTCAATGAGCAATATGCTCGAGGTTTCGTTAACAAACTAGACTCAAGGACCTTTGACTGAGCCTACCACATTGTTAATAACTATACTTTGCAATAGATCTTTATACACCCATGCATAGCTTACCCTTAGGTAGACATAATCCCAAGATTGTTCTCATATTGAATTTTAAATCATAAGTGTTACCTTAATTTGTTTACTTTAGTTGATAATGATAAATCTTTGTTCAGAATCAACCCTCCCTTATTTTAAATCATGAATTTACTTTGTTTGTATTACAGGTATCTTTGTAGTAAATTTTACACCCATGTGATTAGAAATCTAATTTCAATCCTCGTGGATACGACCTCAACATAAGTTGAGCTATTGATTACAATCGTCCTCTTTTAACTTGAATGGTATAGGTGATCTATTAAAATAGCACCGTTGCTGGGGAGTAAAATTTAGGTTTCACTTGTGCGGTGTTGAATTTTATACAGGTTATACCTGTACTGGTGTGCAATTATTTTGGTTGTTGTTTTTGTTTTTTTTTAGGTGAATCCTATAGTTTTTATGGTTCTATGAATGACAATGCAAGTATTTTTGGGTCCTTCAACGTTCCTATTGATGACAAGGAACAACTCCATGATGTTGATAAGCAAATACCATTTCTATCCTTCTTACTCATGATAACGGGCTCTTTCATATCACGAGTGTCACATTGTATATGCTACAAATAAATGAGCTTTTGGGGGGAAAATCCCATGAGGGCTCTAATTTTCATTCGAAGAACTTCGTAGAAGTTTGTGTACCTTTTGATATTACACACATAACCCAAGAGTCCATTCGGTTATACCTCTTCCCATTTTATCTAATGGGGGAGGTGGTATTGGGGCTTTGATCTCTTCTGGCCGGGTCAATTACTTTATGGGATGAACTAATTGTTTCCTTCCTTGATCGATACTTTCGACCATCCAGGGTGCTATAATTGCATGATGAAATCACTAACTTTCAAACATTGGATAGAGAAACTTGAATGAGGAGTTGGAAAGCTTCAATGGAAAACACATGAAATGACCCAACCTCGAGGTCCTAGATAAGATGATTCTCTAATTCTTATATCAGGCTCTTGATCCGCTAAACAAAATTGTGATAGATAATACAGTATTGGGCTATCTTGTGAAGTTTACTAATCATGAAGCTGCAAACTTGCTTGAGAAAGTTACCAAGAAAAAATGGGGTTGGCACACACATGAGGAAGAGGTACCAAAAGGACCCCTTACTATCTCCTTTGTTGATAAAGTGCAAATAAAGTGAGATAAAAATATGGAGGAAAACATGGGAAAAATGATGGCACAATTAGAGCTTTTAACTAAGCATATGATGGGTGCATCCACAAAAGATGTGAATACCATGGAATCCATGGCCTTAATAGTCCTTCTTTAACCACCCTTTATTCTCAACATTTTCTTCAAAATCTTAAGCTGTTTAGACAGATGCTGGTAATCTGAAAGGGAGATATAAGCTTGATAAAGAGATTTAATATTTGGCTAACTATTCATGGGGGTTCTCGCCTAGCATATCAAAGGTAAGGTGTGAATCAAGGTTGAATGGATCGTGATCGCGAACATGATTGGAAGGACAAAAACCAATAGTATAATACTTATGTTCCCCCTCATGATCAGGAAAAAAAAATATGAAAATCCCATTGACCCTAAAAAATACAAATCTGAAGGCGTGTTGGCAAGAATTCTAATGAAAGTTGAGGAAATAGACAAGATGGTCCATGAATTGAAAGGAAACTTGTTGCAAATCAACCAAATGATTTTGCATAGTTTAGCTTC
>JAPEIP010000012.1:107266522-107328252 GCA_026120095.1 Capsicum chinense | reverse complement strand
GTATCTTTGTAGTAAATTTTACACCCATGTGATTAGAAATCTAATTTCAATCCTCGTGGATACGACCTCAACATAAGTTGAGCTATTGATTACAATCGTCCTCTTTTAACTTGAATGGTATAGGTGATCTATTAAAATAGCACCGTTGCTGGGGAGTAAAATTTAGGTTTCACTTGTGCGGTGTTGAATTTTATACAGGTTATACCTGTACTGGTGTGCAATTATTTTGGTTGTTGTTTTTGTTTTTTTTTAGGTGAATCCTATAGTTTTTATGGTTCTATGAATGACAATGCAAGTATTTTTGGGTCCTTCAACGTTCCTATTGATGACAAGGAACAACTCCATGATGTTGATAAGCAAATACCATTTCTATCCTTCTTACTCATGATAACGGGCTCTTTCATATCACGAGTGTCACATTGTATATGCTACAAATAAATGAGCTTTTGGGGGGAAAATCCCATGAGGGCTCTAATTTTCATTCGAAGAACTTCGTAGAAGTTTGTGTACCTTTTGATATTACACACATAACCCAAGAGTCCATTCGGTTATACCTCTTCCCATTTTATCTAATGGGGGAGGTGGTATTGGGGCTTTGATCTCTTCTGGCCGGGTCAATTACTTTATGGGATGAACTAATTGTTTCCTTCCTTGATCGATACTTTCGACCATCCAGGGTGCTATAATTGCATGATGAAATCACTAACTTTCAAACATTGGATAGAGAAACTTGAATGAGGAGTTGGAAAGCTTCAATGGAAAACACATGAAATGACCCAACCTCGAGGTCCTAGATAAGATGATTCTCTAATTCTTATATCAGGCTCTTGATCCGCTAAACAAAATTGTGATAGATAATACAGTATTGGGCTATCTTGTGAAGTTTACTAATCATGAAGCTGCAAACTTGCTTGAGAAAGTTACCAAGAAAAAATGGGGTTGGCACACACATGAGGAAGAGGTACCAAAAGGACCCCTTACTATCTCCTTTGTTGATAAAGTGCAAATAAAGTGAGATAAAAATATGGAGGAAAACATGGGAAAAATGATGGCACAATTAGAGCTTTTAACTAAGCATATGATGGGTGCATCCACAAAAGATGTGAATACCATGGAATCCATGGCCTTAATAGTCCTTCTTTAACCACCCTTTATTCTCAACATTTTCTTCAAAATCTTAAGCTGTTTAGACAGATGCTGGTAATCTGAAAGGGAGATATAAGCTTGATAAAGAGATTTAATATTTGGCTAACTATTCATGGGGGTTCTCGCCTAGCATATCAAAGGTAAGGTGTGAATCAAGGTTGAATGGATCGTGATCGCGAACATGATTGGAAGGACAAAAACCAATAGTATAATACTTATGTTCCCCCTCATGATCAGGAAAAAAAAATATGAAAATCCCATTGACCCTAAAAAATACAAATCTGAAGGCGTGTTGGCAAGAATTCTAATGAAAGTTGAGGAAATAGACAAGATGGTCCATGAATTGAAAGGAAACTTGTTGCAAATCAACCAAATGATTTTGCATAGTTTAGCTTCTAATAAGCAAGTGGAGGCTCAAATCAGGAAAATCTCCAATCAGCTTAACATTAGACAAAAAGAAGGTATTACAATTGACACTATTCTAAATCCAAAAACTAATGGTCAAGTTTTAGCCATAGTCACTAAGAGTGGCAAGACCCTCATATATAATTTGATACAAGTTAAAAGAGAAAGAGTGGGTGAAAAAGAGCCCAACATTTAGCATATGAATGTGAAGAAAAAGGTTGTGGTTGAGCCAAGAGAATAAGCTAGAAATATCAAGAGAAATGGGATAAAAATGAACCGATGGAAATTGATGAAGAGGTGATAGAGAATGGTAAGAAACAAAGTGATGTATTGCCTACCATACAAATCTTTCCACCCTTTTCCTAAAGGCTTAGTAAAAAAAAGGAGAGCGATAAGCTTAAGACATTCATGACTAATCTTAGCGACCTCTCTTTCAATATCCCATTATTCGAAGCTATCCAAGATATTTTGGGGTATTCTAAGATTATGAAGAAATTGATGTCAAATAAAAAACTTGTTAAAGGTTACACCACTGAAGTCAACCATGGGTGTAGTTATATCATGAATAGCTTAATAGCGGAAAAGAAGGAAGATCCTGGGGCTTTTACAATTCGATGCACCTTCGGAATGTATAAGTTTGAAAAAGAATTATGTGACCTTGCTGTGAGTATTAATCTCATGCCCTTTTCAATTTGTCAAAGGCTTGGATTGAGCACCCCGACTTCAATGTTGATGAGGCTTTTGATGGCGGACCGGTCTATCAAGAAAGGGACTTGTGTTTTGTTCAGCGTGTTGGGGAAAATGGATAGATTTATCCATCTGAAGGATTTTATGGTATTAGATTGTGAAATATATTATCCTTAGTTGAAATTTCCTTGCAACTTGAAGAGCCATTGTCGATTTGGAGCTTGTCGAATTGAGGTTAGAGTCCATGATGATGAAGTATCCTTTTAGGTATGCAAAACAAAGAAAAAACTCATGGAAATTCAAGTGGTATTGATTATAAATGTCAAATATGAGGAAGTGAATAATGGGTCCCTTGTGGATCCTAATTTAAAAAGATAAAGGAAGTTGTACCATTATAATATCTAAGGCTCTATGTGTGAGGCAACCCACATATCCACTAATACCATGAAAGTGGCTCATATCCTTTTGTTTTTAATTGCGTAGTGTAGATTTTAATTTTGTCATTTGATTAATACATGCATTTATGGCACAATAGAGTGTGTTGAATGAGTCTGAGAAAGGGAAAGTAGGAAATTTTTGCATGTTGGACTGAGCAAGGGAAAGTATGTAAAAATTGAGTAATAATTTGAACAGTGGGAAAATAGAGATGGAGAAACGCCCTCAGGTACCATGATCACGGTCCTCGTGTAGTGATCGCGGTCACCTTTGTGTCTGCAATTGTAGACCCTTGACTACAATTGCAGTCAAATCAGTCTATATGATCATCTGAATGCCCCATTTCCCTGACATTTCCTTCTCAACTTTTCTATCAAATTGTACCCATTCCTGGGCATATTTTAAGCATTCCAAAAGCATTGTAGCATCCATCTTAATTCATCACTCGGGTAAGTGCTTTGATTTTGTTCTGTAATTATTGGTAATAGGCCATAGAATGTATGTTTTATGAAAGGCCTAAAATTATGATTTTCATTGTTAAAAACTTGTTCAATTATACTTGTGTGGTGGTAAGCTACTAGAAATTGTATGCACATATATGAAGAAGTCTGGAGTTCCCAAATTGTATTTGAAATTGAGTAAAATGTAGGGTGCATACCAAGTGCTTAATCAAATGCCCAAACGAGTCCAGAACTAGTTGTTTTTGTATTTTGGGGGCATGATCGAGTACTTAGAAGCCTTTTCCAATGTTCTTAATGATTAATTACTATTTTGGAACACAATTTGGCACTAAAATTGGGATCTGAAACTTTTGATAATTTTGGCTTGAACTAGGCTTAGATACGACGATACTGTTCATTAGATTATGATTGCGGCTCAGGGTTTGCGATCATTACATCTAAGGCTGAAATCCAGCTTGTGTCAAAAATTTTGTAATTCAAATTCATGTCAAAACACCACCAAATAACCATCCCATGAGTTTGTGCATGGTTTGTGCATGTAAATATCGATGATTAATGTTGTTGTGTTATTGTCATGTTTTTTGGATCATATCATGGAAGACTATGATTAAGTGTAATTCATGGTCCTCGAGTGCCACACTCTATACCATAGTGATCTTTCGAGAACAAAGTTTCTTTCAAAAAGAGAAATATTCTTGGAAAAAGTGTTGGGAAAGCCTCTGGAATTTCATGATGGTCTTTTTGACATTGGATGGTGGTTCTTTGCCTCTAATCCTTATATAGAAAATCAGCAGTGGGCCTGGGAATTCTATGCTGACCTTAGTGTTTTATCTTTGTCAGACCCATCTATCAGGATTATCAGGATCTGAGGAAGGAGGTAAATTTTAGGATAGAGAAAATTAATGACCTATATGGGCTCCCAAATATAGATATGGCTGACTTTAAAGCCAAGGGGTGTGAGTTGGGTATCTTGAAGCTAGAGAGGTTATTCCCAGGCGAGGAGGTCTCTTGTTCTGCTACCAAGAGAATTATATCAATGAATGATTTCACCGTCGAGGACCATATTTGGTTGCACATTATTTTTTGATGAGCCTCTCCTTGTACCCACATAACAGTATTTCTAACTTGCTGGCTCAGATGATTTCTTGCATACTAGATGACATTTCTAAGAATGTTGGTTATCTTCTGATCTCAGACATGAAATTCTTCACGGACCATGGTTGTATGCACCTCTTTTTGCCTTATTTGATTACAAAGTTGTGCAGGTGAGCAGGCATTAAGGACTACACGAGAGATACATTCGTTCACCCTGGCACACCCATCTACCCTCTCAAAATTTAGGGTGAGGGTACACTTGGCAAGAGAAAAAAGAGAAAGATCGACTTAAGTAAGTCGGCTTTTGAGGAGATAGAGACTTGTAGGACATCCACAGCCAGGCCTTTTGAGGATATTAGTATAGATTTGTGGGCTATTCAAGAGATTGTGTAAGGATTTATATAGGGACCGGGAGAGCCCTCTACCACCCGCCATTCATATGTGGCCCATTTTAATTATTTAATGTACTTAGATGACAAGAAGAAATAGGGAACCAATAATTCTAAGATGGAGAGGCCTACTCATCATTAGCAGTTTCTAACTGAGAGCTCCGGGACTAGCATAAGAAGATGGTGAAAAGGGAGAAGAAGAGGGATAAATTTTTTAGCAGGATGTGGAAGAGGGTAAAGGCCCTTTGGAGCATCATTAAATCCCAAGATAGAATTCCTTCCTCGCAAGTGGAGACTGATGATGAGGCCCCTATGAAGTGGTCCAGTTCAAATGATGCAGGAGATGATGCAGAGTCCTTGGTTGAGAGTAACTCTTGATGCAGTTTTAGGGAGCACCCTTATATGTTTTTATACTTGATTATTTATGCAGTGAGGACACTGCTAGCTTTTTAGTTGGGGGTGACTGTCCCTACATTTATTCATTTGAACCTATATTATTGATATATTTCTAAATATTTTGATGTTATTTTGGATGATTTTTATTTTTTTCCTATGTTGTAATATTCAGGCACCCTGATGGTGCCCACATTTTTATGGATTAGTTGTTTGGTTTATTTTTAGATTTTTACTTTATCTTTATTTTGTTTATGGTGACATTAGACGACCTTTTCCCTATGATAGATTGAGTGATGATAATCTTAAAGGAAAAGCATCGTGATTGAGTTTGGGCTTGAGCCATGTATACAGGGAAAGTCTGAGTACCTATAGCATTAGGGCTATAAATGCAAGAAAAGTTTGAGTACCTGTAGTATTTTGGATTTAGAATCACAATATACCTATGGAGAAGTCTGAGTGGCCATATGGTTTGCCCGTATGATAGATGTGATGTGAGATAATGCTTGGGTTTGTGCCATAATTAGCAAATTATGCGTGGTGCAATAGAAAAGAAAATACCCCCCCTATCCAAAAAAATTTCAAAAATCTAGGGAACAGACATTAGCGACCTTGTAACAATACATTTCCTCTTTTTGTGACTAAAAATTTTTTACTTGTAAAAAATTGGTAGATACTCTATTTTTGTCTTTAGCGGGCGGGGAAATTGAGCCCCCTTTACAAGTTTGCTGGACATATGCGGTGAGCTTATTTTTCTAAATATCATGTATACTTGTACCATCTACAACTTTCCCAATTATTCTCTCAAGGGTAAATTTATACTTTGTTAGTGAAATAATCCTAGGACATCATTGTGAACTTGGAAATATATTCTAGCCTAAAATACCTACCATTGCATATATGATATCCCTAGTCACCCACTTTGTATGTTTGAACATTTATTGGGAAACCACATTTCAAGCCATAAACCATTTGAATTTTATCACTCTTTTGATCCATACCCTTCTTGAGCTTGAAAATTCAACATGACACTAAAATCCTATATTGGGGGTGGTGAAGATTAGAAGAGGTAGCATTAGGCAACAAATTTATAAGTAAGTGCTTAAGAGCTAAACAATAAGAACAAATGAATAGGAAGAAGAAAGGACCCAACAAAGGAAATAAATGGAAGAATTTTACAAGAAAAGTGATAAAAAGAAAATGCTTCCAAAAGTTTGGTGAATCAAGGTAATAAAAGTAGGCACATGTGTAAAGAGTGAAAAACAAAAAGTGGTCCATGGTAAAAAGTTGGATGGAATAGTGTGATGAAGATGTTATAGGAGGTCATAGCCACTTTGTTCCTAAATAATATCATACCCTTCCCCTAACCTACATTTTAGGCTTAAAAAGCACTTCATATCTCTAACAAAGTATAGTCATTGTAGGGGTGATTGAAAATAGGGGCAAGCCTATGGTATGATACTTATTAGCATCGAGTGTCCTTGTGTGAGAGAGAGTATTACACATAAAATCTCTTGTTTCATATTTGATAGTATGATGTGTGTGGGATTTTGTTTCTTTTGAGGAGGCATGAAAACAAATTAAGGTGGGTGATATTATCATCTCCTAAAAAATAAGGCAAAATGACTATAGTGTAGTGGAGGTCAAAGGTGGGTCACTTCTAGAGTGTTAGTGATTGTTTCATTTCTATTCTTTAAAGTCTTTTGCATTATTAAAAATTGTATTCAATGTTGAGGGGTGTCGTGAGAATAGCTTTTCCTATGGTTGAAGTGATGCTTGTGGTAGTAACTAAGCCTGAACTCATTGTGATAATTGTTTTGTCTAAAAAAGGACTTAAATGTGCATTTTCTCGTGGAAAGATGAAGTGTTCCTTAAGTACAAGCAAAGAAATAAGTTGGGGGTGTTGACGAGTGGTGAATTTGTCACTCATTTGCACTCTTGTTCCTTAAGTACAAGCAAAGAAATAAGTTGGGGGTGTTGACGAGTGGTGAATTTGTCACTCAGTTGCACTCAACATTCATGCACACTACTATGATTTGAGCATTTGAATAAGACAAATTTGTGATTAAATGCACAAATTTCCGTATTTTCATGGCATACAGGTGATGCGAAGGAAAGATGTGGATTTGAGCTAACAGAGATCAAAAAGGAGAAAAAAGTACAGCTAGAAGACCTGAATCAGAATTCAGTTTCAATTATCATGATCGCAGTCGGTCAAGTCAAGTCAAGTCAAAGAACTGCAATCACTGTGATCATATCGTGGTCATGGTAGCTGTGATTGTGGACACACTGCTGCAATCACAGCTTAGTAGGATTAGGCCTGGGGGAAATTTTGTCATTTTACCTAACTGACCCCAAATCTCTTAAATTGCAAAAACCCTTTCCCATTTGTTATCTTACACTTTGAATAATTTAATTTTGGCAATCTTGTAACCTTACTAATTAGGGAAATATGTGTATTTGTATTTTCAAATAGAATTTGATGGAATTGAGGCATAATTGGTAGAATATTCTTACTTTCCATTTTCATGGATGTTTTGAATAAACGTTTTGGTATATTTCTTCCTCTTTACTTCATGAGTAGCTAAATTTACTTGTGTTTGCATTATGTTGAACTACGGTCCAATTATGTTTGGGGTGTCATGTATTTGTATAGATTCTAGTTTGTTGATGATGGGTTTCACTATTGCTTGATTGAATTGGTTTGGGTTTGTGGGTGAAAACCCCAAGTACCCAAAAGGGATTTATGGATGAAAACCCCAAATATTTTAAAGCTTACACCATCCATTAAAGAGATATATGGGTGAAATTGTGGAGCCCATATCATCCTTAAAAGAGTAATATGGGTGATAAAGTAATAATGAAAAATAATAGATGTAGTTTTCTATCTTTTCCAATCTTAGAAATAAGGGTGTGTAGGGATTTAGCTATGTCTGGGCATCTTTCTAGAAATACAGATGCCTAATTAAGGTATTAAGTGGTTTTGATTGACATACTTGGTAGGTACTCGGAAGGGGTAACAAGTGATATGATCCAAGTTTTATTGAAAAACCATCCTCAACGATATCTGACTTAGCCTACCACATTGTTAATAACTTAAATTTACACCAAATCTCCATTCTTCCATGCATAACTTTCCCTTAGGCAGATATAATCCAAAGATTGTTCTCATATTTAATTTTAAATATTATGTGCTTCCTTAATTTGTTGACTTGAGTTGATATTGATAAATCCTTATTCCAAATCAAACCCCCTCCATATTTTAAATCATGAATTTTACTTTGTTTGTGGTACGGGTAACTTTCTAGTAACTATTAACACCCATAGGATTAGAAATCTAATTTTTCTCCTCGTGGATTTGATCTTAACATAAGTTGAGCTATTGACATCGACTGTCCTCTACTAACTTAGATAGTACAGGTTAGAATTATTAGAAGGGTACCACCATTAATGTACAACAGTCAGATGTACCCTTGTCTGTTGAGGGTACAGATCAGGCTTCCCATGAGATGGCCATTGCTGATGAGGGCACACAAGTACTATGGGGCCAGAGTTCTGCACCCACGCATGCCTCGGAGTCATTCCTTGACGAGGAAAATCTGAGGTGCTGTGTGGAGGGAATATGTAAGAAATTTGATATAGACATTCTAATATCAGAGACTGGAAGGCCCAAGAGACTTATTTTTTAGGAGCGTATGATTGATCTATCTGGGCTGAGTAGAGTACCATAATTGCTGGCTTTCTTTGATCGTTATCAGTTAAAGTGAATGACTCGACCATTCGGTTCTTACAACCCATCTATGGTGTGGGAGTTTTATTGATAATATAACACAACTATAGTTGTATACATGATTAGATTTTCAAGCCTAATAAAACACATGGAGCAGCCACATCTTGTTCAGAAACTTATGAGAGGGTCCAGGGTTGATTTTTCAGTAGAGACTATTCGTCGGGTCATTTTTGGTCCAAACTATTTAACTCCCGCATCCATAGCAGAGTATGACTACATATTGAGAGTCACACATGATAGATGCATTATATGGGAGACTGAGCATAGATGAGAGACAATTAAGATATCTAGGTGGATTGCCGGCTATATTTTCTATTTTGGGTAATTATACCCCATGGATCGAGGGATATGGTGTGTTAAAAAAGGGTTCGCTGACTTTTGATTCTATGTTTTGTTATTTCTCATTCGATATCAACTATTCCCTATTGCTTCAGCTAATGTATTGACATGGGAGGGAGCAACCCTGATTGCTAATTTGATGGATGGATATGTTATTGACATTGCAGCCATCCTACGGAAAGAAATTCATGATATAACTTTCGAAGAGGTGATGAATTTTCTATTTACCTGACTAATTCAGAGATTATGTGATAAGTCTATTATTCTTGAGATACCGGGAGTAGATAAGAGGGTACTTGTGATAGCTATTACATAGGCGAAGGGTATGAAAGATGTAGCACGCCTGACCCTTCCTAGGAGATCTAGTGAGCCTGCTGCAGTATTTAGGCCAAGACTAAGGGTCCATTAGTTTCCATAAAGTCGAAAGAGGTATATGAAGGTGATAAGTGAGTTAGTGTTGATCTTGTAGTAGGGAAGCAAATAGAAGCTCCATATTTGAGTACACAGGGCGAGGGGACACCATCCACTTCTTTATCAGAACCGACTTTGACGTTAGAGCCGGTTGGCGTATCTTTAGACCCCACTCACCCATCCACTAAAACTCTTGGTACATGTATGATTAAGATATGTCTTTGCAGATATTAGTGGATAGTCAGAGGGCTACTAATGCTCGATTATGAGTTTTTGAGACTAAGATGACTACTCTAGCTAGACAGATGCGATTAGGGGTCCAATCTATATTTGAGATGGCAGAGGCTAGACCATATAGAGACCTTCCCTAACTGATCTATGTGGTGATTTATAAGAACGTCTTGATGCATTTGAGAGATATGTTATAACAAGATTTATAGAGAGAGAGAGACACCAGATCTAGCCCAAATAAGGAAGGAGATGGACATATGGCGAGTAGAGGTATGCTCTATCACAAAGAGGCATATGATAGCCACTACTTTAGTCATACCCTCAATGGTCAAGATATTACCTCCATGTACTCCTAGACATTTTGATTTCTTTGCGAAGAATGACTTTGAGGTCCCAATAGTTAGGGCCGAGAGAGAACATATGGTGAGACCTACAGGATCCTGAAATGCCATATGTCAAGGCCTTTAAAAAGGCAAGACATCATTTGATGGAATCTACAGTTGTTGAGAGGAAGAGGCATGTAGAGATAACAGCCGTGCATATTCTAGTATTTCACCTTTACCTCTATCTTCGGCAGTTGACATGCCCCATCTAGGGATGCTCATGATAGAGACTCTTAGCATATCCTAGGTATGTCCTAATTACCTTTGTTTTATATTATTTTAATAAATTAGAGATAATACATAATTTTTAGTTGGGGGTGGGGTATACCATAACTGCCACAGGTTTTTATTGTCATGCTTCTTTTCCTGGTGGCCATGGTATGGTTGTAAATCAACATGTCTAGATTAAAATTTGTTTTGTATTGTTTGGTGTTTTTCTGTAATTAGGAGGATTTTAAGTATTTAGGTCAGTTGTCATGAATTTTTCTATTATTGATTCTTGAGAAAATGATACCCCATAAAAAGTTTGTTTTAGAACAGTGTCAATGTATATATGTGTGAGTATTATAGATCTTCTTATGGAATTAGGAGTAGGGACATAATAATCACCTGCTAATAATTGTATGAAACTAAAAAGTAATGTCTTATAATATTGACTCTGTGCTATGTGTGTGTGACGCAACCTAGTTCCCTTTGTAATTTGAATTCAGAAATTGCCCGATTAGTCTTGCCTAGGTTATAGGTTAGTCAAACGGAAAGGATCATTGGACATTGTTTTTATTTTAGTCCACTTTTAGCCTAAATGAAATTCCCTGTGTAAAATAGTATCCCTTGATAACAGTCTTGAGCCTTATAACCTGTTTTTCTAATTTATCCATTCACCTTCCTTTTTGTGTTGAAATAACTTATTTTAGCATGTTCCTCTTTGGACATTTTGTACCTCAACTCATACAAATAACCTAAGTTGAGTGTGGCTATCATCTAGAGGTGTGATGTAAAGTGGGTATACAGAAGGATAAAATAAGAGAAAAAAATTAGTAGGTCAGCTTGTGGTCGAAAAAGAAAAAAGAAAAAAGAAAAAATAAAAAAATAGGAAAAAAAGAAAATAAAAAATATAAAGGAAATAATAAAGACCACACCAAACCTGAATGTGCAATGAAGAATAAAAAGGGAGAAATAAGTGTGGAATAAAAAGAATATTTGTAAATAAGTGAGACCCGGGGTTAGTGAAGTATAAAGGAGGTGTAGTCACTTGATATATCGATAGGTACCATACCAGACCCCCAAGTCTACATTAAAAGCTGTGAAAAGTCCTATAGTGATCCTAACTTATCTGTTTGAATGCTAAGGTAAAGAAAATAAGGACAAGCCTATGGTATTTGATGCAAATTAATTGGAACTTCTCTTCTGAGTGAGAGTGTCTCTTGACTGTCCCTGCATTAACCTGCATTATTTCATATAAGTGAGTGGGACATCTTTGTGTGAGGGCACATGAGTCATATTGCTAGCTATTTACATGTTTGGGTAGTGTATCTTGTACATATGTATGGTTCTCTGTTCTTAATGTATTACCATACCTTAATCCCATTATGTCACATCATTGTACTTCATGTTTACACATAGTTTGTTTTGAATAGTAAGATAGGTGGGCGTGTTGTGATTTCAGCTTAAACTGTTGGTTGACTGCCTTGAAGACGTTATAACCTCCTAATTAAGCGTCGTGTGTTGTTTTGTTGTGTTTTGTTATGTTGTGTTGCATGAGGAAATGAAAATATTTTAAGTTAAGGGTGTTGATGTGCTGTTGAAATATAGCACTTTTGACACTTAAAACTATTAGAATATGTAAGATTCATAAATTATTCTATTACATATTATGTGTTTGGGGTATTTTTTGTAAGAAACTAGGTTTTGGATGCTAAGTTCATTTAAAAGATGAAAAATGGAGTTTTTGGATACTTAATTGATCAATTTTGGGTATTTGTTACACTTTTCGAATTGTACGTGACCAAATCATGTGATGAAAGTTGAAGAATTGAAGCTTGGTTGCATGTATTAGAAGGCTTGACACTTACCTATGTCTATATGTGTACCACATGTAGCAGATTTGGTATGTATAAGACTATAGTAAGTACCGAAATTGAATATCTCAAGAGTAAAAGAGTTGAAAAAGAACTTCCGAAACTTACTTATGTCAACATGTGGACTGCATGTAGCACATGTCCGCCGCATGTTGGTAAGGAAAGTGACAGAAGTCCAAAATCCTGAGAGGAGAAGGTGCAGGTCTTTTTTCCTGCACATATAGGTGTCTACATACACCTTGCCTCAGGCCGCATATGGCAATGCACACAACGCCAACCAATATATGGACACACATAAGTGGCCACCAACTCTTTTTTGTCCTTTTTCGTTCAGTCTTTGAGTTTAGAATTTCCTCATGCACTATAAATACCCCATATGTATTTTTAGTAGAAGTTACGCACTCTTGATACTTATGGCATATTTTGATTTCGGGATTCGATTTTGGTCTTAGAATTTTCTTGTATTGATTTCGGTTTATTAATTCAGTTAAAATTTTGTGTTTTTACTTGTGATTATTGTTATTTCATCTAATGCTTTCAATCATGAATGTTGTTGATTACTTCACAAGTATGAGTGGCTAGAAACCCTTAGCTAGGGTTGTGGAAATCCTGGCGGATTGACGCAGTAGATGAAGTGTTATTGTTGTTCTGAACTAATACACATGCATGAATTGTATTATCTTCTCTTTCATAGTTATCTTAGAGGTTGAAAAAGTTAGGATCCTTCCTAGATTATAACTACTTACTCCAAAAGAGTAGTGATAATGAAACGATAATTACAACAGTAATTTGAAGTTTAGCTGTCGATCCATTCTACTAGGTATTATCTAAGTAAGATGGTTAGTTTTTATCTAATAACTAGAGACTCAAAAGATAATAGTTAACTGGGATAAAGATAAGGGTTAGTAAGGTGACATCCTAAGAATCAAAATGTAAAGGGTGAAATCCATCAGCTCGTCCAAAAAACTGTGTATGGTACATAACTTATTAGATTTTGTATGCAAGGTATCAGGTTTGTCAAAAAAAGCAAGATACGCCTACGGAGTTGATAAGTCAGGGGAACACATTCCTAGTGTTCACCTACAACTTATTACAATTGAAATTGATATTAGCTTCTTGTTCGTTATTGCTACTTAAATCCCCCCATTTACTTTTCCAATTTTGCCTGTTGTTTACAAAAATTGAGAGCCATGATTCCACGTGTTCTCTTGTGATTCGACCTCAACCTTTATTGGGTTACTATATCTTACAAAGACTGCCTAATCTTTAGAGTGAAGGTGTAGCTTGGGCATTATCACTAAGTAACAAGCTTGTAAGCCTTCTTGTTTCTCGCTCTTGTGCCTTCATGTTCAATCTCAAAGTCTTAGAAATCTCTATTCATTTGATAAAAAATGTTCAGTCGAGATTTGGGTACTTGGTATGCATAAGAACATACCCTACAGTCATAGAAAGAACAAACAAAAGAAAAATTAGGAAATATAACTAAGAGTTAAATAAACACAACAGACTGAATAGACAATTGTATTCCCTGGCAACAACTCCAAAATTTGATACATCCAAATTACACCTCCCATAAAAACTATAAGTATCCATTGTCAAATATCTAACACAAAAAAGGTTAGGTCTATTCCTATAGTGAATATGGTGAAAACTAAGTCATTTGTGAGTTAAATGACTTCTAGTCTATAATTTCTATCGAAAAAGAAGGTTTGCAGAAAAATATTAGAATCAGTATTTAGTTTATTATGATTATCAATTTTCAATTTGATAAAATATAATTCAGTAGAGTAGTCTAATTAGGCTTGTGTTTACCATGTTGCATAAGACTTTATGCTGCATAACTCTTTTGGGTAGATAATGGTAATAGATTCTTCTCATGCAAATGCTATAACGAAATTGAATTCTGAGTTTGCCTAAATGTTTCTCAACCTTATTAGATGATTGTTGCCTTAATACTTTCAAACATCTAGTGATGAAAATAAGAAACTCAATTTTAGCCTACAGTTGGTTAATCTCGCTAAAGCATTATCCATTTGACAGAGGTTAGAAACTTTGAATTCTTGTTATTAATACTTTCTCCTTGTTTAAACCTCATATCTCAAGTCATTTAAACCTAGGGATTTTTCTAATGTTTTAAACCATTAGATACTATTGATATGTAAAGAATAACAATATGAACACAATCATTACTAAAATCTAAACCAAAATCAACCCTAGAGAAGTTATTTTTCCATAGATCCTATGGCGCTAGTTGTGGAGTTTTAGAAACTTATCATCTTAGAAGAAAGTACAATAATTTAAACATAAATGAGAGCTACCCTTTCAATAGAATCATTAAAATCAACTTGTCTTCCAAGGAATCATACAAATTTCTAGAAAACCAAGAGAGTTCGAATACCCAAGGGTATTTCTTGTAATGTATTGTAAGATACAAATAAAGGCCCTAGCCGCAATTATATATAGTATAGGGGAACTTTGATTTAAAATATAATTAGGATTTTTTCAACTCACATGTGACTATGAGACTGACATTTTATCACACCATTGACAATTCGTCAATTGTGGTTGTCACTTGAACTTCACTTGGTCCAGTTTTTGTTTTTGGCTGACGAGATAGGTGAGGCTCAACACGGGGTTGATAGCTCAACATCTTGGGTCTTACTCACTTTAAGATCAATTTATATTTTGTATTAGGCTCACAACGAGAGTGATGATCCATCACAAGGTTGACAATTAGTCACTTTGGCCTTCATTGCTCCTTTTTAGTTTAGTTTTCCTTATTTTCTACATGTTGCCTTTTTCTTCACACTAAATGTAAAAAATAATTAAAAGCAACACAAGTTGATTAAAGAATTACAATTATCCCTAGGTGAAACAAATGTGCCATCAAAGTACCGGCAGAACATATTGCCCTGATGATAACGATTAGAGAGGTCGTAGTCCTTCAACAACTCAATCCACCAATATTGTCTTTAATTAAGCTCTCTCCGAGTCATATTGTACTTAAGGTTATGATGGTAAATTAAAATTCGGTAGTAAATACCACACAAGTATTGCCTCCAAATAATAAGTTGTAAAACTATTCCTACCAACTCAAGGTCATGAATGCACCATGCACCTTTAGTTTTCTTAAAACAAATAAAATAACTCGACCCTACTGCATTAGGACACACCCCAAATAAACACCAAAGCATGACAGTAAATAGTAAACCCGCCGCCCTCAATTGGAAGATTCAAAATAGAAGTTGATAAGAGAAAGTGCTTAAGCTTAAGAAGCCAGCCTCACAACTATCAGACCACTAAAATGAAATCTCCTTCCTAGTTAATCTAGTCATAAGCACTGTAATAGTAGAAATCTCTGAACAAACTAAATGTTGTAGCCTGCCAACATAATAAAACAATGAACCTTAGTTAGAGACGTAGTCCTAGAACGATCATAAAAATACCCAATCTTTGATCGATCCACTATAGTCCTACCCTCGGACACTAAGTGCCCCATGAAAGCTACAAATTTATGCCAAAACTCACACTTTGAGAATTTTGCATTAAGCTTCTGATCTCTCATAGTATGGAACATAGATCTTAGATTCTTATCACGCACCTCCCTTCTCCTCAAATTTACAAGGGTTTCATGGATAAATATAATCACGAATGAGTAAAAAAAAAGGCCTTAAAACGTGGTTCATCAAGTCCATGAATGTTGTTGGGGAATTACTAAACCCTAAAGACAACACTAAGAACTTCTAACTGCTATAGAGAGTCCAAATGGTTTTCTTAACAATATCCTCCTCCTGATTGCTCAACTAGTGGCATATAGACCTCAAATAAATCATAGAAAACATTGTCTCACCCTGAAAATGGAAAAAATAGATCATAAATACTAGACATAGGATACTTATTCTGTATTATTACCTTATTCAGCTTCCTGTAATAGATACACAAACATATTAAACCATCCTTTTTATTTACGAATATAACATGAGCACCCCAAGATGATACACTTGGCCTAATACAGCACTTACTCGAAATATACTATAGTTGAGAGTTTAGCTTCTTTGACTCTGTAGGATCTATATAATAAGGGCTATAGAAATAGGTCAGATCCCTTACTCGAGGTCAATAGCTAATTGGTATTAAAGCTAGGTAGGTCGGTAGGAAAAATCATTAGTTAAGTCACAAACTCTAGGGAATAATCACACGAGGAACTTTCCATACAAATATCAAAAATATAAGAAAGGTATGACACACAAACCCTTGATATTTGTATCTTAGTTTGAATATATGAAATTATCAGCATTGGCGCATGGCTAAAAGAACCCTACCACATTACCTAATTTATGCCAGACAAGGCTAGGGTAACAATCTTGACAAAGCAATCAAAGACCACATGAGAGGTGGATAACTATTCCATGCCTGGAATCACTTTGAAATTCACCATACATGTTGAAAAGATGTTGAAGAAAAACTACTCACTAGATTATCTAGAATGAAATTCGAGTTTACAATTTAATACAAAAAATAAGAACCTCAATCAACCAGGAAACGATAAAAAATATATACCTATGAGCAAGAAGTCTCTAAATTTATGAGTCTTGAAATATTAAATAAGGTAAGGCCTTTGCCAGAGAAAAAATTCTTTTTGGATGTCTCGACCCAATATATGAGTCATAATGGAACCTACTTTATCCCTCCAACAGGCAAGCTGAATTGTAACTCAGAGCTAAATGCAATAAGTTATCTTGGTGGAAAATGACCCAAAAGGGGGGAAATAAACAATTGCAACTTATAAATAAGAAAGCAATAGAAATCAACAAGGGGTAGCCAATAATACAAATAACCATCTCACGACCTGGTAGAGCTAGTACAAGAGCTACTATACATACAACTCAAGTTCCAAAAAAGTTTATAGAATATGTCTTAAAACAAAAGACTCGATATAAATTAGATAGAAGTAAATGTGCTACTCTGACTCCAAGAGTTCACCTTATCTCCAAAATCCAACCCAACATGATTAATGGCAAAATCTAGTACTCAAATCTACATCAACAAAATATCGAAGTTTAGTTTGAGTACCAAAAACCATGCATACTCTGTAGGCATCATTGTTTGACTGAGCTAAATCATGATATAAATACGATAAAATGTGAGATAACATAACTAAGTCAAGTTACGGAGGCAAACCTAACCATCTCCAATATCACTTTACAGAAATAAAAAAATAACTGGAATATTAACATAACATAAAGAATCAAGCACATACAATTATTACAATAAAATTTTTCTTCATAAGCCAATAAGTGCAAAAAAGTAAATAACCCAGCGCATGACCCCATCAATCAAGTAAAACATAACCGAACCAATATCATTTTCTATTTCCAAAGATACAACTAGAATCCATCCATATCATGCCAAATTCTAACCATTGTCTCTCTTTTAGACTTTGTCGGTACCCCTGTTCTCACTTATTACACTACCAAAGTCCTCAATGTTATATCTTCGATATCATGATCAATATAATGGTAATAGCCGGACTCAAACCAGTAAGCATGTAAGCAATGATATAATAATCCTCTGAGCTCGAACCATGTGTGTGTTTATGTATATATTTATATAAGAGCAATGTCATAATCATCTTCTGAAATAGAATCGGAATCATCATTAATATCCAAACTTAAACGGGTAATATATCATCGTTATCATTATAAATAGTATATCCACTAGCATAATCTACAGCATAACCACTAGCATGATTAATAGCTTAACCACTAACATAATCATTAGCATAGTCACTAGCATGATCAATAGCATCATCACTAGCATAATTCATAGAATAATCACTAACATAATCCCTAGCATACTCACTAACATAATTAATATCTTAATCTCTAACATACTTCATAAGCATAATCACTAGTCTAATCAGTAAGCACCAACTCCAAATTCATCTTAACCATCAATTACCAATTTTTTTCAATATCACCTCAATAAGCATTTTAAAGGCATACAACAAGCTTATAAAAGGTTTTCAACAACTAACCCGAATCTTGGCCTAAGGTGGGTGGTAGACCCACTTCTCGATCCTAAAATTCATTAAAATGAAATATCTAACCTGTTCTAGTATAAGGTATCTAAATCTTCTTTTAGATTTTAACTAAGCCACAATTCGATCCTAAGATAGAAATGTTACATAGAGATATGCAACTAAGTCATTTATGCCAAAATTACGATTTCCAAATAACCCAAATGGTCTAACTATCCTAAGTATTGATAATCACATTAGCAACACATAACATATATCCCAAATCAAACATGACATCATAAACATACTACGAACTAACTCAATATATAAGGAGGGTGAAGACTAGCCTACTTGGACACCGCAGAAAGCACAAAATGTACTAATTCACCAATTTTTCTTTCGAGAAGATTTCCTAAGATGTCACGCTATAAAAATCATATTCTACTCAATAATACGAGAATTATGATACCCATATTGCAGCATTGTGTTTTGGGTCTGAAAATCGTCCAAAATCCCACGTACATCCCATTTACGAAAATCGTATTTTCGGATCCAACATAATATTCCCTTATACTCAAGGAGTAATTACCCAAAAATATTAGTGAAGTTTGAGCTATATTGGTTCTAAAATAAAGTCACCAAGTTTTATGGATTTTAGGAAAGAAAAGGGGATATCAATAATGAAATTAGTGAAATTTTACCTAAAATTAGAGGAAAATCACTTAAATAATTACTATCTAAGATCCCAAATCACCCACAATCTCTTATCCAAAGCTATCTAGATGTTTAGGGTTTAATTCTCAAGAGAGTTGATGAAGGAATGGGAAAAAGAGGATAAATTGGGGACATTCATATCCATCCTATTTACTCGGGTATCGCTATCGTAACCTGATTGTCACTATCACATCATATAGGGGTTGGACAACTGAGTCTCTATCACAACCAAAGCTCCATGATCGCCACTTTTTTTGGCCTTCTAATGATGTCGCGATTGAGCTTCTTTGGGTTGCTATTAGCAAGTACACTAGCATAGCTTAGAGAATAAGAAATTTCCAAGTCTCCGCCAACAGACTCGAGATTCATCTAGAATCCTGTATACACAAATAGACTATGCTATCCTATAAAATTTGACATTCCAATCTCAATGGCACAAGTGAAATTTCAATCCAACATTGTTTCAATAAAAAGTGGGTCCCATACCTAATTTTCATTTACTTAATTTTCTTACTAATAAGTCAAAATGAGTTGGGTGCCTTGGGACCCAAAAAAAGACTACATCTGGACTAAATCAAATATTTTAGAGCTGTAGAAACAGTTCAAATTGGCATATGCGGTCGTTTTACTAATGTTTTCACCTAGTAGCCAATTTGAACCATTGAAGACTTCAAAACTGAAAATTGGCTCTAATAACCAAACAAACTTCTTGGTAACCAAACTATCAATCCCAACATGCCATAAATGTCTTGGTGTAGATATAGGAAATCTCTAATGACATAAATAAGCAAAAATATAGAAAATAACCTGAAGGTTTATTACAATATCCACTACTAAAAGGACATTCATCGGTGAAATCCAAGGGTTAGAATGCACCAGATGGCTCGAATAGGTGAGGATACTGGGTCCGTATCTCACTCTCAAACTCTCAATTGCACTTCTCCATTGGGTGGTGCCTCCATTAAACCTTAACTACCAAAATCTCTGTAGTGTTCAACCACCTGAACTCACTAGACAAAATGAGCACACGCTTCTCCACATAGGTTAACCGCTCATCCAACTAGACCGAGTTCCATTAAAGCACATGAAATGGACCAGGAATGTATGGCCATAACATAGAAACATAGAAAATTAGATGGACAACAATGAAATCTTGGGGTTAAGGCTAACTCATAAGCAACCTCACCAACTATACGAATAATCTCAAAAGGTTCAATATATTTGGGGTTGACCTTGCCTTTCCTTTTGAAGTCATTCACCCTTCAAAGGGAGACACAAAAAGGAATAACCGATCCCCAACTCCAAATTTTAAGGCATAAAGCCTATGGTCTGCATAAGACTTTTACCTACTATAAGTCGCTCTCAAACTGTCTTGAATCACCCTGACTTTATAAAATAACTCCTATATCGCGCCAATGCAATGGGGTCTAGCCTCTGAAGTCCTCAAACCATCCAATCAGAGAACAACATCTTCTACCATACAAAGCCTCAAAAAGTGCCATCTCAATACTCGAATAATAACTTTTATTATATGTCTACCAAGGCAAAATGGTCCTCCCACTAACCTCTAAAATCCATAAAACAAGCTAAGAACAATGCCTTAAGTATCTAATAGTCCACTCAGACTAGCCATCTGTCTATGATGGAAGGTCGTACTATGATCCACCTGAGTACCCAGTTCCTCCTGAAAAGCTTTGCAAAATCTAGAAGTGAGCACGGCCTCAATCTGAAATGATATATATATAGTCATAACATGTAAACGGACTATCTTACCCACGTAGATATGGGCTAACCTCTCGGCACTGAAGTACATTTGAATAGAAATGAAATATGCTGACTTGGTCACCTAATCCATAATGATCCAAATCCCATAGTATCTATGAGAAGTACAGGGTAATCCACTAACAAAGACCAAGTTATTTTACATCCATTTCCATTCGAGAATGGGCAATCTTTGAATCAAACCACCCGGTAGCTGATGCTCGGGTTTCACCTAACCTACAGAATCTACCATATCTCTCTTTATTCCACTCCACCAATAATGATTACTCAAAAATCAATACCTCTTAATTATACCCGGATGAATGGAACATCTAGAGCTATGAGCCTTGTGCAAAATAAACTAAATCAACTCATCTATCCTGGAATGAAAAATGTCACTTTCAATTCTTAATACACCCTTAAAATCTATTGTATCCCTCTTAGACTTACCACTCAACACCTGGTCATAGTGGAAGTAAAGTCTATTATCCTTAAAATGACGATCCCAAATCTGCTCTGATAGTGAGGACCTAGCCTTAGCACTAGAAGGAATCCTCCTACGGTCAAAAATATCAAGTCATACCATAAAATTGGCTAAGTACTGAATATCTCATGCCAATGGCCTCTGAGAAATTAAAATACAAACTAAGCTACCCACACTCAGTGCCTTCTGGCTTAAGGCATTTGCTACCACATTTGCCCTTCCTGGATGATATAAAAGAGAGATATCATAATCCTTAAGCAACTCTATCCATCTACGCTTCCTAGCATTAAGCTCCCTCTAGGTCATAAGATGCTTAAGACTATGCTAATTGGTGAAAATCTCATAATGCACGTCATAAACATAATGATTCAAAATATTAAGCACAAAAACTACCACCGCCAATCCCAAAACATTAGTAGGGTGGTTGTGCTTGTGAACCTTATGCCGCCTTGAAGCATAAGCTATAACACGACGTTTCTATATCATACATAAACCCAAACCAATACTGAAAGGATCTCAGTACATGATGACTTCCTCACCCTCAATAGAAAGAGCCAAAATAGAAGCTTAAGAGAGAAACTTCTAGAGCTTACTAAAGCTCGACTCATACTTCTCAGACCATCAGAAAGGAAAAACTTTCCAAGTCAATCTGGTCATAGATGCTAAAATTATAGCAAAACCCTTGATGAGCCATCTATAATAACCATCCAAGCCAATAAAGCAATAAACCTCAATTAGAGATGTAGGTCTAGCAGAATCAAAAATAGCCTCAATCTTCGTCGGTGCTACAGTAATCCCATCCTTAGACACCACATCCCCAAGAATATCACTGAATCAATCCAAAACTCGCACTTGAAGAATATGTGAAAAAACAAATGATCTATCTAAGTCTTGAGAACAACCCTCAAATATTGTCCATATTTCTCTCTACTCCTTGAATACACGAGGAGGTCATTGATAAACACATTCACGAAGGAATCAAAATCAGGCCTGCACACTCAATTCATCAAATTCATAGTCGACCCAAAGGACATCACTAGGAACTGGTAATGACCATAACGGTTCCTAAAAGATATCTTCAGGATATCCTTAGCTTGAATCCTCAATTGATGATAATGAAACATCAAATCAATATTGGAAAACATTGCTGCACCTTAAAGCTGGTCAAATAAATAATCAATGCGAGTCATAGTATAAAAATTCTTCACCGTCACCTTATTAAGATGCTTATAGTCGATACATAAATACATGGCCTTCTTTCTTCTTCACAGAAAAACATAGGAGCTCTAAATAACACATACTCAGTCTGATCAAACCCTTACAAATAAGATCCTAAAGATGAGAATTCTACTTCTTAATCTTGGATAAAGCCATATGGTAAGGTGTTATACAAATATGTTGGGTTCCAGGATCAAGATCAATAACAAACTCAATCTCATGGGCACAAGGTATAACCGGTGGATTGATAGGGAAAATACAAAAAACCTATAAACTACGAAAAAGTCAATAAACGAACTCTCCTCACTAATATAAAAAATATAAGCGAGATAAGATTCTCAACCCCTCAAGATAAGTCTCTTAGCAAATATGTAAGAAATAATCCCCATAGGTCCATGCCTAAAAGATTCTTGCCACAAGAATGGGGGTATACCAGGCATGGCCAAGGAAATGGTCTTAGTAAAATAGGCCATTACCGCATGATAGTGAGATAACCAATCCATGCCCAAAATCACATCAAAATAAAACATATCCAAATAATAAGGTTAGCACGAGTACCAATATCTCTAATAATAACTACATAGGATCTGAACACCCAATTCACTGCTAAAGAATCTCCCATGGGAGTAGATACACATAAAAGCATAGATAATAAATCTTAAGAAAACTCTAACCATGGAGTAAAATAAGAAGACACATAAGAATTATTTTATGATGAATAAAATAAAGTAAGGGCCGATTGATGGCACACCAGAATCGTACCTGTGCCAACAACATCAAAAAACTTAGACTTGAGTTAGCAGATACTTTATACAACTAACCCAGGCCTGCCACCTGGCTAGGTTCCTAACCGATCACCTACCCTACCTTCCAGAGAACCACCTTAATTAGCTTGGGGACTTCCCCTTTAACTATGTAAACAACCTCTAATTGAGGGATGAACTACTCTAATAGAGGGAACACTATAAGATATGGTAACAATCGCCCCATAACAACAACACTCTTATAAATAATGACCTTATCCCCTACAACTATATCATGTCCATGAAAAAAATCAGAACCAGAAGATCATGCTGACCCAAAATAGCCGCCATGACTAAAATCACCCAAAAACAAACCCCTCAAAGACTACTCGCCAGCCTGACTTGGGCATATACTAACACTAGACTGACCTCCGTCAGTAATTTACAGCTTTGCCAGAATAGGTGTCCTGGGCTAACTCTGGGGTTAATATGTCTGAGGTGGAGGGTGCTTACCCTAAAAACCACTGCCTCTCTAATGGAAGCTACTATGACTCCTACTAAAACTACCCTAGTATGAAGGAGTCTTATCATTGCCCCTTGGGACTCACAATACATCTTATTTTTAACCTGAGCGTTATAAAAAGACCTCTTTAAATGACCTACCCATAGCAACCAAACTCTGAGTTGACATACAAAGAGGAAGTATTAATCCTATAATAAAGTAACGAACCTTCTTATACTGAATATTGAGAATAGAAGTAGTATGCCCATAAAACTCATAAAAACGAGCCTCATAATCACCAATAGTCATGAAGCCCTACTCATCTATAAAACTATTTCTGAATTGGTCTCTAAGGCTATGAGACATGTACTTCTCCAAGATCATCTTAGAGAACTTACCCCAAGTAAAGGAGATAATCCAACTATCCTGGAATTGAGTTGACCTCTCCACGAATATCGAGCTGCTAACACCCAATAAAAAATAATGTAATCCACAAAATGAGTCTCAACTAGTCCTAAATTATGGAGCTTGTCCTCAAAATCAGTCTGAAACTAATATGCATCCTCGACCGGTGCACTAGAAAAACTATGAAGAGCTAATCTCAAGAATTTGCCCAATATCTGCTACTCTTCAAAATACATAGTAGGCTGGGCAACAACTGGCGGGGACACTATCAATTGAACAACCACTAACATAGGAGGGACCTTAATTTTGGAGCCACAGCTTCAGGCTGCTCTCTTAACTCTGTACCACTTGATCTATAGACAATGCTTTATTAGATAGTGCACTACCAACCAACCCTAAAAGATTAATAAAAGTATTTCAGATCAATTAAAAAATATAAAACCTGGTGGAGCCTAGGTTAGTCGTTGGAACATAGATGGCTGAGGCAGAACAACCTTTGGCTCAAGAAAAGCAATAAGGTCCGATGATGGCCCCTATCCTATTGTAACAACCCAAACCAGGGCCTAGACATAATGGACATCCTAAGTCCGACCAGGACTAGGGACCGCCCCCTTAACCTAAACTAACCACCTTATACAACCTCAGATGGAAGGAATTTTGAACATATAATAAGATAGCATTATTGTTCATATCAAGATTTTGAGATAGGATCACGACCGTGATCGACCCAACCGAGTCTAACCGTACCAAAGCCAACTATCCATACCATACAAAACTAACAAGAATATAAAAACATAACTTGACAATCAATCAAAAAATTTAATATGATTGAACAATAAGAAATTATGTCTGATCATGCTAGCCTCCCAACTTATTCCAATGCCAAGGCCGACACCAATACCGATCCCACCCATACCAACCCCCAGAAGTACCATAAAGTCTCTATCAAAAATTAAACAATTATCCAGTTGGGACATGCCCCCAACCATGGACAAAATGAATATCCAAATTGAAAACAAAATGTCTAAGAGTATCCATATAATGAATGGAGCCTTCTGAAAAGATAAAAGATCACCACTTCAATTCAAATGTTGTCCCCGAGTTAATCACTATGTAGAAGGAGTTGAAAGGCCAGTTCCTGTATAGCATTGGTATACATCCGCTAGTAGATATGTTAGCGAATGACCGCTAGCATGTATCTCAGGATAAGGATAATGTAATACCATTTGAAGAACCAAGTAAAACCATCCATTATTCATACAACCATACATATTTATATACATATAAGTGCTGGGAAAGGGAATCTGTGTTTAACATGCATTTAAAACATTTATATGGGCTGTGTAACCTTGTCGTTTAACCACACCCATAGGCCATATGGGTTTAACTCCCCTTGATAAAAGAGTCCCTATACGTGTAGTTGCACGACCAGGAGATATACCATGGGATGACTAGTGCAACCCTAAAATATGAAATATGAAACTCACATGTGGCCATCAAGGATGGCTCATATCGGCAGATATGAGTTTCCAGTTTTGGTTTCCCCAGAACCTCTACCTTCTATGGCTTAGTTACATATCTCGCCATTAGCGCCCAAATTAAAACCATGCCCAAACAAATTTAATTTTTTATTTATTAATCAAGGCCATTTATTAGTGGTATCTTTATACCAACCATACTTGCAAGATTTATCCATAGACAAACTATTTAGGTTATGGGGACTCTCAAGTGCCCTATCCATTTACCATATTAACCTCTCAGGAGACTTCTATATACTCCACAAGCAAAACTAATAAGACAAACCTTTGTAAACCATTTAAAGTTTCATGCATAAGCTAAAAACAAGCAAGATTTCCATTTAAAGAAGTCAATGTAATAACATATCTTTATAAGCAGTTTATCAGACACCTTGGGGGTATAATATAACCAAAAGCAATTCCAAAGACCATTAAACCATTACCATTTAATCCAATTGCCCAAAACCACCTTTAAGAAATATAAAAGCATAGTTAAAGCATAGAAAACCATAACAAAACCATTTACTCTAAAACCCCAATTATTTGTGGAAAACCATAACCCATGCAAGATTAAAACCATGAAAAAAATCCTAAAATTATTGCCTTTTTAGATATAAGAAGTAGGGAAGAGACACATGACTTAAAGCAAGAAAGATGATGGAAGAAAATCACCAAAGCAAGTCCCAAATTAATCACTAAGTTAAAACCCTAGCTCTCTTGCCCCAAAAAGCAATTGAGAGAATTGGTGAATGTTGAGGAATAGTTTTTTATATGTTAATGAATACAATAATAGGGGAAATAACCTCTTAAGTCTATTAGAAGCCGTGCGTCTTAATTATAGTAAGTAGGGAAATATCTAGAATACCCTCACTTAAGTCTCTTAAAAATCCATCACTGGGATACGACTAACCTTCTTACTAGTCATGCCCTTCCTTACATATGGTTCCCACCAGGCATACCCAGGCCTTAACCTTGGACCGAAACTGTCCAGTATACAACTCATCAAACCAAGTCATAACCCCAGTGTATAATCCATATCCCTGGCAGAATGACTTACGAAGAGGATCAAATACTACTCACCATACGAGTCCCTAATACAACTCATATCCAAGCCTTACAACTCATACCCTTAAGTCGTGACCATTCCACTGATCAAAATCATCCAACCAACTAACACTAGTTAGCTTATGATAGGACCATACCACTCATACCCCAGCATATAGCCCATATCGATGAGTTAAATTGGGTTCAAAGAATTGTTTAAAAGGAATAATTGGCCAAAACCCAAGATGTATCATTCTACCCCACTAGGAACATTCATCCCCGAATAACGGACAAGGTAGGGGTAACCATACATAGTTATTTGCATTATCAAACATCCTTTAAACAAAGTTTGAAAAAAAAATCAAAGATATTAATCTTTCCTTTAACAAACTAAGAAAATAATGATGTGTTCAAGAGGACATACTTTCCGCACGAATACCAAGAGTAGAAAACAAATGCAGATACTTAGACTTCATGTCCTCTTTCACTTCCCATACCACATAGCTTCTTCCACCTTATGGTTTCATGATAGATCTTAACTGAAGACATATACTTGGTTGTCAACCAATTAACTTACCTATCCAATATCTCAATTGGGTCCTCTTTATATGTCAAAGAATCTGAGATATCAAACCCTTTCAAGGGAACAACCAAAGAAGGATCACCAACACACTTTCTCAACATGGAAACATGAAAGACTAGATGAATCAACCCTAAATTCGTAGGCAGCTCCAACTCATAAGCAATATTGCCCATTCTTTACAAAATCCTATAAGGACCAATAATCCAAGGACTGAGCTTTCGCTTCTTTCCAAACTACACTACTCTCTTTATAGGAGACACCTTTAGGAATACCTTGTCCCCAACTTCAAACTCCAAGTCCCTATGATTAACATCCACATAGGACTTGTGGCGACTCGAAGCAGCCTTAAGCCTATCTTGAATCACCTTTACCTTATTCATAGCTTGATAGACAAAATAGGGGTCAAACATATACACCTCACTAAGATCAAACCATCCAATAAGAGATCTATATCTTCAACCATACACTATCTAGAAAGGAGCCACACCAATACAAGAATGATAGCTATTGTTGTAAGCAAACTCCATAAAATGTAGATGCTCAATCTAATTGCCACAATAATCTATCACACATGCCTGAAGCATATCCTTAATGTCTTAATAGTTCTCCCTGCTTGCCCATTCGACTACGGATGGAAAGCAGTACTCAGTCTTACCTTAGTCCCAATCCCTTCTAGAAAGACCACTAGAAATAAGAGGTAAACTGCATATCATAATTATAAATAATCAAAACAGGCACCCCATGCAGCTTCACAATCTCTTAAAGAAACAACCTCGCATAATCCTCTACCGATAAGGTAGTCTTTACCTATAAAAAGTGAGTAGACTTGGCCATCCCATCCATGATTAACCAAATAGAATCAAAATAATTCAAAGATCAAGGAAGACAGGGCACTATATTTCTTGATGTAACCCACTAGGCCTCATGTGCTCAACCTTAACCTGTTGACAAACCATGCACTTGGCCACGAACTTAACCATATCCCTCTTTATACTACTCCACCAATAGATTTCCTTGAGATCATGCTATATCTTTGTCAAACCAGGATGAATCACATAGCATAAATCATACGTCTCAGCCAAAATCCTTTGTCGCAACCCATCAATATTAGAAACACACAACTTCCCTTGGTATCCTAAAGTACCATCACCATTAATATCGAACACCACAGTATTTTTCCCACCAATATCTATCTTGATTTTTATCAAGATCGGATATAAAACATGTTTCTACTTAATCTTTGTGCCAAGAGACGATCGCCCCACTTCTTAAACCATCACACCACCATAATTGGAATCCAAGAGATGAACTCGAAGATTAGCCAAATGGTGAATATCCTTCACGAATTCCCACTTTTCTTTCTCCATATGATCTGAACTTCCCATACACAGCCTACTAAGAGTATCGACAACTATGCTAGCCTTACCTGGGTGGTTGTAAAGACTCATATCGTAGTCCTTGAGAAGCTCAAGCCATCTCCTCCTGTGCGAATACATATTGAAGACTTTTATGATTAGAAAAATATCCATGTGAACACCATATATATAATGCTACCATATATCAAAGAAAACATAATCACCAACAACTATAAATCCTAAGTAGGATAATTCCTCTCCTGCATCTTCAACTGTCGAGAAGCATAGGTAATCACCTTCCAATATTACGTAAAAACAAAGCCATGCCCTACCTGAGATACATCATAATAAACAACAAACCCATCATTGCCTTTAGGCAAAGTAAAAATCGAAGCCGACGTCAACCTAGCATTCAACTTCTCAAAACTTCTCCCACAAGCATCCGACCAAGAAAACTTAACCTTGTTCTTAGTTAACATAGTCAAAGGAGCGACTATGAATGACAAGCTTTCCACAAAACACTAATAATACCCGACTAAACCCAAGAAGCTCCAAATATTAGATAGAATCATAGGCCTAGGCCACCTCTTCACCATAAAAACCTTTTGAGGATCAACCATTAACCCCTTACTAGAAATAATATGACCTTAAAAAGTCATACCATTCAACCAAAAGTCACACTTAGAGAACTTGGAAAACTACTTGTAACTCTAAGGTTTGCAACACCACACAGAGGTGATTAGTATGATCCACCTTACCCCTCGAATACACTAGAATGTCATCAATAAACACAACGGCAAAGAGATCTAAATACTACCTAAATACCCCGTTCATCAAATCCATAAATGCCGCTGGAGAATTTGTCAATCTAAATGACATCACCAAGAACTCAAAGTGCCCATATCGAGTATAAAAAGCCATCTTAGGGATATCCATCTCCCTAATTTTATGCTGATGGTACCCAGACCGAATATCTATCTTGGAACATAACTTGGCACTCTGTAACTGATCAAACGAATTATCTATCCTTGGGTGAGGATACCTGTTCTTGACAATTTCCTTATTCAACTACTTGTAGTCAATGCACATTGAAGGGAACCATCCTTCTTGTGCACGAACAACACCGGTGCACCCCATGGAGAAACACTAGGACTAATAAACCCCTTATTTAGAAGATCTTAATTTTTTTCTTGAGTTTCCTTAACTCAGCTAGAGCCATTCTATATGAAGAAATAGATATTGGATGAGTGTCTGAAAATAAATCAATACCAAACTCTATTTCTCTATCATGAGGAACACCAGGAAGACCATCCAGAAAGACCTTTGGAAACTCATTAACTACCGAAACTAATTGCAAAGAAGAACCTTCCAAGTTAAAATCTTTACCTAGACCAAGTGATAAAGACACCCTTCAAAAATTAACCTTTGAGCTGTTGGATAAGAAATAAATCTTTCCCTAGGAGCTAAAGAACAACCCTCCTATTCTATTTTCAGCTTGCCAGGGAACCTAAAGATGACCTTATGAGTCTGACAATACAAAGATGCATAAAAAGAATGCAACCAATCCATACGTAAAATTACTTCAAAATCTACCATTTCTAACTCAAATAGATCTACCAAGGTTTGCCTGTCACCGAGAGATACCACACAACCCCTATAGACCTATTCAGCAATAACTGAGTCTCCTACAAAGGTAGAAAAAGAAAAATGATCCAAAATAATTTTCGAATCAAAACCAAAAGACACGGCAATATAAGGAGTCATATAACAAAGAGTAGAGCCCAGATCAACCAAGCAAATTACTTAATGGGAGAAGAGATGTAACATAAGAGTAACAACATTAGTTGATGCCTCAGATTCCTATCGGGATGTTAAAGCATACAACCTATTTTGATGAACACTAAAACTAGGAGCAGTAACAAAAGAATATGCCATACCACCAGGTTTAGGAGCATAAGATGAAGCCACCAGAATCTTATTCGCCCCTATAGAAACCTTATTAGCCGAACTACCCTGGACCCGAGGGCATAAAGAAATAGATGGACAAATACTAGCCTGAGATTGGGCAACCTGAGCCCGAGAATTATCACCACATTGGTGATTCCCTTTGCCCGATTGCTATTGTTAAGGAGCACTAGTAGCTGAGAAGGAACCATAACTCCCTCACTTCTTTTTTTGCTACTTGCAACCATCTTTACCACCCTGAGACTGTGCACCTCCCTGATAAAAAAATCTTCTCCACTTTTCCTGCCTATCCATAAATTCTACCTAGTTTTTCTTCTCATCCTCAACCTACTATATATGAAAAGTTAACCTAGAGATGTCCATATCCCTAATAAGCAAAGCAGTCTTGCTCTCCAAAATCAAATCTCTATTTAGCCTAGAGCAAACTTCATCATTCTCGATCTCATATCATCTACCAAATCAGGAGCGTACCTTGCCAACAAATGAAACTTCAAGATATATTCCCTTACAAATATCCTCCTTTACCTTAGGTTCACAAAATCCTCCATATTACCTTTACTAAACTCTTGAGGAAAGAAATGATCCATGAAGCCATTAGAAAAGCCCTCTCACAACCCTTTCTCTTTTGTATCACCCTTATCTCTATTCCATTCCTTATACTACTAATAAGCAATATCTTAAGCTATTAACCTACAAATCTAACTCCCTCAACATTAGAAGTCTGCATAACTCAAAATATCTTTTCTAATTCATCCAATAAGCCCTGTGGGTTTTCCTCTATCTTCCTGCCAAAAAAGTAGGAGGACCCATCTTCATAAATTTACCAACCCTTGTGGCCTCACCAGACAAAGAACTAGCTGCACCCCGCTCAACCTTTACAGCGACTTTTTGAACTATAACATGGATAGACTAACAAAACTTTGCATTCGTCATGTTATCTTGAGGGACCTAGGGATCAGTAGGAGGAATAGGAGGAACTCCAGTATAATCAGGAGTAGGACCATGAGATCAAAGATGTACTCCAGACATAGAATGTATCCCTTCAGCATTATCCCCAGATGAGGCAGAAGGATTTCTTTGAATTCAAAATCTAGTAGGCATGATTTGAAAGACAAATAACCAAAGATTAGAGAGGATTATAGGACTAAGAATTTCAAGAAAGTGAAACATTCCTAAATGTCTTTGACCTCTCTCTTATGAGTATGGTGTGCTACATATCCCTAAAAGAGACTCTACTCAACATGACTTTGTGGACTTCCCAGTTGACCATGAACGTAAAGCTCTAATACAAACTTTTCATGACCCGAACCATGGCCTAAACATAATAGGTATCCCAAGTCTAACCAGGATAGGTGACTGCCCCTTAACCTAACCCAGTCATCTTATGCAACCTCAGATGGACTTAATTCTGAACATATAACAAGATAGCATTATTGTTCACATTAAGACTCAAGGATAGGTCACGACTATTACTGACCCTACCGAGTCTAACCATACCAAACCCAACCAGACATACCAAACCAAACCAATGAGAATATGAAAACATAACATAACAATCAATCCTAAAATGTAATATAATGGAACAATGAGAAATTATGTCTGATGATGACAATCTCCCATCTTATTAAAATGCCAATGGTGACACTAATACCGATCCAGCCCATCCAACCCCAAAAGTATAATAAATTCTCTATCATAAAGAATACAATTATCTGTTTAGGATATGTCCCCTACCATAGACAAAACCAATAAGCAAAATGTCTAAGAGTATCCATATCATGAAATAGATCCTTCCACAAAGATGAAAGCTTACCACTTTAGTCCAAATATTGTCCCCAAGTCAATCACTATATAGTAAAAGTTGACCGGTTCGTTCCTACATAGTATGGGTATACAGTCGCTAGTATCGAATGACCGCTAGCACATATCTCAAGAGAAGGATAAAGTAATGCCATTTAAATAACCAAGTAAAGCCATCCATTATGCATACATCCATATATATATATATAAGTGCTGGGAAAGGGAATCCATATTTAACATGTATTTAAAACCTTTACCTGGGCTGTGTAACCTTGTCGTTTAACAATACCTATAGGTCGTATGGGTTCAGCTCCCTCTAATAAAAGAGTCCCAGTGTGTGTATCCGCATGACATATCCCATGGGATGACTAGTACATCCCCCAAATATAAAATATGACACTCGCAAGTGGCCATCAAGGAACCCTATATTGGCAAATATGAATTTCCAATTTTGTTTTCCCGGGAACCTCCACCTTCTACGACTCAGTTACTTATCTTGCCATTAATGCCCAAATTAAAACCATATCACATCAAATATAATTTGCATTTATTAACCAAGGACATTTATTAGTAGCATCATCCTACCAACCATACTTGTAAGATTTATCTATAGCCAAACTATTTAGGTTAAGGGGACTCTCAAGTGTCCTATCCATTTACCATATAAACATATTGGGAAACTTTCTTGTAATCCTCAAGCAAAACCAATAAGACTTTAAACTTTGTAAACCATTTATAGTTTCATGCATAAGCTGAAAACAAGCATGAGTTCCATTTAAAAAAGTCAATGCAAGGAATATATCATTATAAGTATTTTATTAAACACCTTATAGGTATAATATAACCTAAACCAATTCGAAAAACCATAAAACTATTACCATACAATCCAATAGCCCAAAACCACCATTAAGGCATATAAAAGCACAGTTAAACCATAGGAAACCATAACCAAACCATTTACACCAAAATCCTCAATTATTAGTGGAAAACTATAACCCATGCAATATTAAAACCATGAAAACAACCATAAAATCCATGCATTTTTAGAAATAAGTAGTAGGGAAGAGACACATTCTTTTAACCATGAAAATAATGGAAGAAAATCACCAAATCAAGTCCTAAAACAATCCCAAGTTGAAACTTTAGCTCTCTTTGCCCAAAAGATCTTGAAAGAATTGTTAAATAATTAGGTATAATTTTTTATGTGTTAATATATAGAATAATAGGGTAAATAAACTCCTAAGTGTATTAGAAGTTGTGGTTCATAATTAGGGTCAGTAGGGAAATGTCCAAAATACCCCCACTTAAGTCCCTTAAAAACCCATCACAGGGATACGACTGACCCTCTTACGAGTCGTACGCATCCTTACAATTAGGTCCCAACACTCATACTTTTGCCTTAACCTTGGATCAGCCACTGTCCAATATACGACTCAACCAACCAAGTCGTAACCTCAGTATACGCTTCATACCTATGATCTGTATCCCTGGCTGAAATAATTACAAAGATGATCAAATACTACCCATCGTACGAGTCTCTAATATGACTTGTATCTAAGACTTACAACTCATACCCTTAAGTCATGACCATTCCAGTGATAAAAACCATTCTACCAATGAACATTGGTCAGCTTATGATAGGACCATACTACTCATACACCAGTATATGACACATATCCATGAGTCATATTGGGTCCGAAGAATAGTTTACAAAGAAAAATTTCAAAGGCTAAAACCCAGGATGTAATATATTTCCCCTGGTTGGGGACACATCTCAGGTCTATCCATGACCTCTAGGTTGTCAAAAAGTAGTAACAAAATCCCTAGGATCTACCTCAGTACCCTCATCTCATATAGCGGTAGTACATGTTCTAGCCATCAGTGAAAAAGAAAAGTCAAAGGAATGCCTTATAAATAACTTCAGACACTTAGCATAAAATATTTGAAAGAAGTAAAGAACTCCCAAGAATGTCCTATATCCTCCCAAAGATAGTTTCTTCTACCATACTCTACTAGAAACTTACTCTTGTACCAATAATATCAGAGAAACCTAGGCTTTGATCCTAATTTGTCTGGACAGAATTTATGAGTCATGATGATACCTACTTTATCCTGCCATTAGGTAAACCAAATCACAACTCAAAACTGATTGCAACGGGCTGTCTTCATGGAAAATGCTCCAAAGAGAGGAAAATAGGTCATTATAACTTATAAATAAGGAAATAATTGAAATAGCCAAGAGGTAACCAATAATACAGAAAACCATTATAGGACTTGGTTGAGCCATTACAAGAGCTACTATACATATAACTTAAATTCCAAAACAGACTATCTATCTTGAAATAAAAGACTATTAGTGAATAAGATATAATAAAATGGGCAACTACAACTCTAAGAGATCACTTTATCTCTGAGATCTAACCCATCATGATTGATGAATCATAGGTAGAAACTAGTACTCGAATCTACACCAAGAAGATAAGAAAGTATAGTATGAATTCCTAAACCATGGGTAAGTAGTAGGAATTATCGTTCGACTAATATAAATCATGATATAAGTAAAATAAAATAAGAGATAACATAAATAACTCATGGTAAGGAGGTGAACCTAAACATCTCCAATGTCACTATGTAGAAATATGAAAATAATCGAAACAATAACATAACAAAAAAAATTCAAACACATGAGATTATAACTACAAAATTTTCCCCCATAAGCCAATAAGTGTAGAAAAATAAATAGCCCAATGTTGGCCCCCATAAACCTAGAGGATGCAATCAAGTAGAGCATAACCAAACCACCTTTATTTAATATTTCCCAAGATACAACTAGAATGCATCTATGTCATGCCTTATTATAACCATTTTTTCACTTCTAGACTTTGTCCATAACTCTATTCACACTTATTACACCCCCAAAGTCCTCAATGTCCTAGTATCAATAGCATGATCAATATAATGGTAATAGTTGGACTCGAACCAATAAGAATACAATTAATAACATAATCATTATCTAGACTCAAATTGGGTATATCCATAGTCAATATCATCATTATTCTCTGGACTCAAACTAGTAATTATATCATCATTATCATAATAAATAGCATATCCACTATCATAATCAATAGCATAACCACCAGCATGATTAATTGCATAACCTCTAACATTATCATTAGCACAATTACTAACATGATTAATTACAGAATAACTGGCATAATTCATAGTATAGTCGCTAAAATAATCCATAACATAATCTTTAACATAATCATAGCATAATTTCTAACATACTCTAAAATCAAGATCACTAGTATAATCAGTAAGAACGAACTTTCAATGCCAACCCATCATAACCATTTATTTCCAAAGTTTCTCAATATCACCTCAAATAATCTTTTTAAGGCATACATCAAGTGTATAAAAGGTTTTAAATAGCTAACCCAAATCTGGCCTAGGTTTGGTCAAAGGCCCACTTTTAGATCTCAAAATTCATTATAAGGCAATCTCTACCCAGTCCAGGCTAAGGTATCTAAATCAACTTTTATGTGTCAACTAAGACATAATTTGATCCTAAGATAAAAATATTACCTAGAGCATAAGTAACTAAGTCATTTAAGCCTAAATATAGACTAAATAGTCTACCTATCCCAAGTATTTCCAATCACATCACCAAAACCTAAAAACCATTGAATATCTAACATAATATCATACACAAACTATGAACTAGCTCAATCAATAAGGAGGATGAAGCCTAGCCTACCTGGATGCCGAAGAAAGCTCAAAATCTACTAAATTTCTTACTTTCCCTTCTAAGAAGCCTCTAAAATATGCCACACTATCAAAATTATATTTTACTCATGATTATGAGAATTGTGATACCTATATTACCTAATTGTGCTTTGGGTCTAAAAATATAAAAAATCCCATGTGGGTCCCATTTGCAAAATTCTCATTTTTGGGGACAACCCAATATTCCCTCATGCTCAGTGTGTAATTACCCCAAAAATCGATAAAGTCTGAGCTACATTGGTTCTAAATTAAAGTCACCAAGTTTTAGGGGATTTAGTGAAGCTAAAGGGAAATCAACCATAAAATTAGTGAAATCTTACAACAAATTTGAAGAAAATCACGTAAATAATATTATCTAAGCTCTCCAAATAACCCACAACCTCTTATCCAAAGCTTTCTCAATATTTAGGGTTTTATTCTTAATAGAATGAATAAAGGAATAGGAAAATTTTACTAAATAGGGATACCAGTTACTTGGGTATTGCTATTGTAACCCGATTATTGCTATCATGGCATATAAGGGTTGCACAAGTGAGTCACCATTATGTCCAAAGTGCTGTGATTGCCACTTCTTCTAGCTTACAAAGGGTGTCATGATTGCAGGCCTTTTGGCTCTTTATAAGCGATTCCTCCAACACAACAAAGAGACATAGAAATTCCCAAGTCTCTACTAAAGCCTCAGTATTCATATAGAATGTTGTATATGCAAACAAACTAGGATACCCTATAGAATTTGATGTTCCAGACTCAATGACATAGTAAAAATTCCCATTAATGTCATTTGGATGAAAAGTGGGTCCTACACCTAATTTTTATTTTCATAATTTTCCATCTTCTATATATTGTTTTGATGATGAGCACGTTACAACAAGGGACCAAGTCCCTTGATATTCAAGGCTAAAGTATCATCGGCATGCACCTGCACAATTTAGTCATCTAGTCTAACAAACTACGCATGTGTTTTTGATACTATTTAGTACACCTGGTCCAATTACATTTAAAACATAATAATTACTCTACTATAAAATGTTACAGATATTTCTCAGCTAATAGTTTTTTCATAAATTAGAATTGAAGAAATTGGTATAGGCAAAAACTCAATCCAACTTCATTGCTCAAGTATAACTCAAGTTCTTATTTTTTATGCACTAAAAGAGTGAGTGTTATTGAATTAAGTCCTGAATTGTAATTGAATTACTCATGTTATAAGAGTAATGTTCTTTTTTTCTTTCCTTTTGAGTGCTTAGGTCGAGTTACCGAAGGTGGATATTGGTTAGAGTTTTCAATATCAAGGTGTATTCTCAGTAGAGTTATCAAGATAGGCTTGTCATAAAGTTGTTACATGCAGGTGGAACCTAGAGTTAGGTTCATTGGAGTTGTAATATAGAGTTTAATTGTAGTGAAGTATTGGGTGCTTTTGATGGAAAGCTGTGGTTTTTCCTCCCTTGAGCAAGGGGTTTCCATGTTAAATCTTGTGTTCTTTATGTTTACCACACTATTTTGTGTTCTTAGTTAATTTACTATTTGATTACCTGTGACTGAATCTAAGGGACTGGTCCATAATAGTGTGGTGCAACCCCTAATGTTTTAACAATTGGTCTCAGTGACAAAACACTCTAAAAGGTTAACACCTAGAGTGAATTGGTTATCATGGATGCTCCACCGAAGCTAGAAGAAGGAAAAAACACTACTAGGCAACCTAGATTTAATGGACAGTTTTATGGATTGTGGAAAACCAGGATGTTTGACTTCATTATGTCTGAGGACAGTGAGTTGATCGATATAATACTTAATGGTCGTCACATTAAAGTTAAATAAGTAAAAGAAGGAGAAATAACTAGAATGGTTGTTTAAAGAAGGAGAGAGTATAATGACAAAGAAAGGATGAAGTTGGAAAAGAATTATAAAGCCAAGAAAATACTATTTAGTGGCAAAGGGTCTGATGAATATAATAGGATTTTTACATGTGAAAATGCTAAAGCAATCTGGGATTGCTTAAAAATAGCTTATGGATGGACCACAAGTGTGAATTATTCAAAATTTGATATGTTGACTATATAGTATGAAATCTTAACCATTAAAATAGGAGAAACTATCCGAGAGATGCATATAAAATTCACTACAATCACCAATAAGTTGCATTATTTAGGAGAAGTGATTTCTTTGTACAAATAGGTGAGAAAAATTCTGAGGGGTTTTTCCTAAATCATGGGAGAGTAAATTAGATGCAATCACTAAGGCAAAGAACCTAGAAACTCCCACTATGGATGAGCTTATTGGTAATCTTAAGACACATGGACTCAAGAAGCAGCAAGGGAAAAAGAAGAGTGATGTAAAAAGTGAAAAATCTATAGCATTGAAGGTTTTTAAGTTAGATTCAAGTGAAGAAGACACTAATATTTCCTACTTGGCAAAAATAATTATTAGAGAATTAAAGAAAAGTGGTCAGTATTAAAGAAGAGGAAGCAGTAGGAAGAAGGGGGCTTTAGTGAAGTTTGTCATAAATATGTACGTCCTGACCATTTCATCAAGGACTCTCTAATGTAACAAATGGATTACCAGGAATACCTCCAGACTGAAAGTGAAAAATTTAAGGGCAGGAACCAGGTTCCTATTAAATTTTACTAAAAAGCTTCTGATTATGCAGTATGGCCAGCCCTAGCAGTGTAGGGAGAATCCTCCAGTAAATCTAAGAAGGATTGGAACTAGGAAGATATGTCAATGATTGCAGTGGATGGTGAGAAAGTGAACTTTGATTCCTTATTTGCTCTCATGGCAAACACTGAAAATGAAGAAGAAAATGAGGTAAAACTTTCTGGCATTAAAGAAAACTTAGAGAACTACTCTACTTAAAAGATAAAAAATCTTTCTAATATGTTGATTGATTCCATGTGTGAAATGACTGCTAAAAATGCTCTAGAAGAAAAGTTATAAAGTCATGAGCTTAAGTTGATAGCTTTAACCCTCCAGATATTTGAAACTAAGGAATATGTTATAACGCTAAAATTTAAAAATCTAAGCTTAGTTAGTAAATTGGAGAAAGCTAATAATGATTATGGTAAAGAGAAGAATAATTCTCTAGAAGGAAAAATAGAAGATCAAAAGCTTGAATTGTTAGATTTGACTCTCCAAATACCTAAAACGGAGAAATAGGTTGCTAACTTGAAATCTAAAAATCTAAGTTTGGTGATTAAACTGGAGAAAGTGATAGATTCAAGTGGTAAAAGGAAGAAAGAAGACTCAATGTTTTATATTTAGTTAGAAGAAAAATCAAAGTACTCCTAAAAGAATCTCACAACTGCACTCTAAATTAATAGGGAGTTGGAAAGGGACTTGGTCCGTCAGTGGGAAGAACTTAATCAATCTTTACAATAGTCTTTATCCTTACAATTCATTTCTAACCTAACTTGTCAAGGAGTTAATAATGGCAAAGCACTTGGGTATTAGTAAAAAACTCAATCACCTGGGTCATAAGGCAAGGTGGTTCAAGATATCAAAAACAAAGTCCACAAAACATTATGCACTTATTATGGAAGATATGGACATATGAAAGAATACAACCAAAGCTAGAATAGAGAATGAATTATTAATGGTAGATATATCCATCATGGGAATACCTATCATAAAGGTTTGGCCTTTGAAAAATGTAAAGAAGATCTCATTACCTAGATGGGCAAAGAAGTATTTGATCATACTTTTGTCCTGCTACTGGGAACTCAAACTCAAGTGGGTTCCAAAATCTAACAAATGATTACTTTTGTATGAGGGAGAAATAGTTTACAGTTAGAATAGGTTTACTAATAGTTGTTATTCAATGCTTATGAAAAGAAGGTTTGATTGTCTCTCTCAAGACACTTTAAGGTAGAAGTATCTCATGTGGAAATGGTAAAAAAGATTTAAATTATTTAGCTAAGGGAAAGTAAATTAATTTTTTATTCAACATAAATATGGTGATTCATGAGACATGAAAGTTCCTTTTTGCTTAACCAGTTGATTTCAAGGTACCTGATCCTTCGAAAACTAAATCTGAAATTTCTAGGAAATTAGTCCCAAGTAGATGGGAAAGAATGGTAAGTCTAGGTTGTGGTGGAGATTCAGGTTTTGAAGGGTCAAAAGGATTATATTGATGAAGATATAATTCAAGGAACAATTTATGGAGAAGGAAATCATGAATGGTGGTCGAAGATCTCAGTCAAAATTATCAGCATAAGTAGAAGAACCCCATGAAGTGTCAAGTCAAGATTTCACAAGGAGCTGTCCCTGTGGAATTCACCTCAGAAGGTCAAACTGGAAACACATATCTTCCCATCCCTACGGACATTCTAACTTTATATATTGAGACATGAGTGCAAACAAGATTAAGCTAAAAAAGGTGAAAAGATTCTGAATGATGCTAGCTGGTTTGAAGTAATGCAAAAGAAACCTTGGATATTTGAAGGATGTTATATTTGGGAACTGGTCCTTAGACCTTTTTCAAAACAAATTTTTGTATGAATTGGTTTATTAAAACTAAAAAGCTAAGGTTGGGAATGATCAAATTAATTTGACCTAATAAATACATCAGTTTCTCTTATCAAAATTTTCTATGATAAGGAGACATGTATCCTTAGTAAAATGGGTGCATAGTAGTCAAACTTAGTATCATACCTTTATAGGTATACACCCATGGGAAAAAATTTAGAGGATAAAAATATGGTATCTACAAAGTGATGATTCACTCACAGTAAGAGAGAGACCCAATCCTATCTCTCAGGTTAGTTTCATGAATGCGTAATTTTTTTTCAGATAGAAAAAGCCACATTCTCTTACTGTGTCAAAACTTCATCCTATACCAAAAGGTGGGATGAGTCACACTAAAAATTGAAATTGATAATATCTCATTCTCTCAAAACGTCACTCACTATGCTTGTAAGTCTCTAAAGTCCTACTCTATCAAAAACCCTTTCTTGCCAAAGAACAAAATCTATCCTCAAATAGTCCTCTTGTGATAAAGAATCTCAAAATAGACAAAAATTGTCCATTCTCATGCCTTTCGAAGGACTCTAAGCTTTTCCAAGATAAAAATCCTCTCATAAATCTTCTGGAAAGACAACACTCATCATCTACCCATTCAAAGCCAAACTCTTTCTTCACTCAACTTGTTGATGAAGATTCATCCTAGAAGCCTTACAATTTTCATGGTAGTATGTCAATATATGATGCCTGGGTTGCTTAAAATCTCATTTTGATGTCAAATAGCCCTAAAAAGAGAAAAAAATAGTCCAAAGGACCAAATTGTAAGTAAGATAACAAGAATTTCAAGGAAGTAGTCAGGAAGTTTTGCTGAGAAACAATAGATTTCTTAAGGGCCTAGTACTCTGAAGAGGAAAAAGACTGAAGGAAAACCTATTAGTGTTTATGCAAGAAGTAAACTGAAGAAAGAAGGAAATGTGGTGACTAAAGAAGTGAGAAACAGGTTCTTGGAAATCAAAAGGTGCTAACTGGAAGAATTTTTAGCTCAAGTGTGTTAACAAAACCTAGTATGTTCAAATTAGTTGAGCTTATAGGACATCAAGGATGGATGCATCTTATGGAAGGCGCTATTCCTACAGTCTTTGATGAGGTAGTCAGGAAATTCCATTCCATATTGGAGTTTTTTTTAGTACAAAATCAAGATAACTAATGTAGTTTAAAGAAAAAAAATGAATATTGATGTTGTATTACTTGGGAGAATACTGGATGTTCCTATATATGGTGTGAGGAATGTGTCAAGGAAATAACTATCAATAGTGTTTTTGGCAACTACATCAAAGGTTAAAGGTAAATCATTTGCTGCAGGGAATACAAAATCACTCAAGAGTGAGCTGCTATTGGTCTTTAGTTTTGTAAGCAAAGTAGTTTTGGCCAGATCACAAAAAAGGAACATTGCTTCAGCTACTGACTTGTATGTCAAGGAATTTCTTAGTATACCTTATGGTTACTGGTTAAGTAAAGCGTTTAATTACTTTTGTATTATCTATGAGCGTGGAACTCCTGTAACTGTATTACAAATGCGTAGTATCAAGACACTAGTTAAAACTGAGTGTGTGAAGAAAAAGGAAGTACCAATTTTAAACGAGTGTTTAGTAAAGAGATAGAGGAGTTATAGCTCAATGCAGATGCTAAGGATGCAAATATTAGCAAATTAAACATGACAATTCGACTTCTTATTATTAAGGGTCCAAGTGTCACCGATGAGCTTAAAACTGAAAATTCTGACCTAAAGAAAATGGTCTCCACTTTGATATATGAGGTTCTTAGCTTGAAATAAGAAATAAGGCTTTTAACAAAGGAATTGTTGCACTGTCATGCTAAAGAAAATAATAACCTAACTCTACTTTTTCAAACCATCTTTCCAAGTCCATCATATGTTTAACCCTTTTTGTTTCCTATGACTTTTTCTCTAGAACATTTAAATTATGTAATGCAATGACACTTATCCTCTCCATATAAAGAAATATTTATTTTTGTGTTGCATGTATATCCTCTTTCTATTAAAGTTCTTCTTCATGTTAGTGTTGCCCTAATGGCCATGAGTTAACTGACATATTCTTATTTTACTGTTTTAACTTTTCAGTGATGCCAAAAGAAGGAATAATGATTTCATGTGGAATGGGCAATGTACCTGGTGTAAATCTTGAATTGCATATATGTATTTCATGTTGAAAGGGGGAAATATGTGTTGTGCTAAATAGATGGTATAAAGCTAGATTGACTGGGGAAGTCTGCCAGGGGGAAAAGTACTCTAATGCACTTTGATGAGTGCAAGTATAGTGATAGGGTAAATGTTTAAAATACAATAGTGATTTGAGTTATTAATGTAAATTGGCAAAAAGGGACCAGGTCAAGGTCCATAAGTTGCATGATGATGGAAGCATAATGCTTGAATGATAGGGGGAACATTCATCTTCAGTAGTGATAATCATTCTGCTGAAATATGATGAATGAATGCAGATTCTCAAAAGATTTGTGGTTAGTTTATCATCATTAAGAAAGAGGAAAACTGCTATATCTTGTTTTGATGATGAATAACTTACAACAACGAATCAGTTTCCTGAATTATCAAGGCTAAAGTATAGCTAGCATGTGCCTGCACAATATTGCCATCTAGTGTAAAAAACTGCACAGGTGTAGCTTGTACTATTTAGGACACCTGGTCCAATTGTATTTTAAGCCTAATCACTACACTACTATATAAGGTAAAGAATGCTTCTCAATTGATAGTTTTAGAAAAAATCAGAATTGAAGATATTGAGTGAAGCAAAAACTCAATCAAACTTCATTGCTCAAGTATAGCTCAAGTTCTTATTTCTTATGCACTAAAATAGTGAGTATTCCGAGTTGAGTTCAGAATTGTAAATGAATTACATATGTTATAAGAGTAATGTTCTTTTCTTATTGCTTTGAAAGTGCATAGGTAGAGTTACCTAAGGTGTTTATTGGTTAAAGTTAATTAATATCAAGGTGTGTTCTTGGCGGAGTTGTTAAGATAGTTGTGTAGCAGATTTGTTAAAAGCAGGTGGAACCTAGAGTTAGGTTCAATGGAGTTTGTAACCAAGATTTCGATTATACTGGAGTATTGGGTGTTTTTGAGGGAAAGCCGTGGTTTTTCCTCCCTTGAGAAAATGGTTTCCATGTTAATTTACTGTTTCATTGCATGTGACTGACTATAAGGGACCTGGTCCCTCATAGTACGGTGCAACCCCCAAGGGTTAAACACCAAACAATAGGTCAAAATGAGCCTGGGTTTCTTAGGAGCCGAACAAAGAGTCCACCTAGCCTAAAATCGATATTTTAGAGTTGTTGGAATAGTCAAAATAGCCATACAAGGTCATTTTATTTAAGTGTTTTTTTTGTCATCCAGTTTGATCTAGTGAAGACTTCTAAATAGGGAATTGGCTCTAAAAATAAAACAAACTTCTCGATAACTAGACTATCAGTCCAAACAAGTCAGAAATCACTATGGGTAGAAATAGGAGATCTCTAAAACGAAAATAAGCGGAAATATGAAAAAAGAATAAAGGGTTACTATATTGGATTTGTGCAAAAGCTTGACATACTCTCCTCAATGATAATGTATATATATAATGATCATTGGGAGACTTAAAATTCACTCCCCTAACGTGTTGACATTATCTAAGAAAGTACTACATAGCTGGCACATAAGAAAAATATGCGAACCTGCAAAACAACATACTCAGTCACTAGTTCACATAATTAGTCCTTCCAATAGGTCAGGTAAATAGATAAACATGAGTAATAATCAAACTTTTGTGGACTTGATTTCTGTGATAAATTTTATCAATCATCAAAACATAAGCATAAAATAACTAGAATGGAACCCAAAATTTCCCCCTTTATGATTATGGTAAACTAGAACTTCTTAGAGTTGCAATTCATAGTTGGATTTATCATACATCAATTCCCCCTATCACTAGTATTAATGATTCACTATTCACTCATCAATTTCCTCAGTCACCAGCATCACCTAAACAATCAAACAAGCCCTCAATATTTCCATTTATTAGTAGCAATAAACATATACATATTTATTTATTTATCAACACCAGTTCCCCTACATTTGTTCCTCCTATCACCTATCAATTATAATTTCGCCCCTATGGTATTACTCAAAAGGGTAATAGTAATCCATGCATAAAAATATTTAAAAAAATTTAACTCATGCCATAAGGGTAACAACACCAAAATAGAGAAATAACAGCATGAGATAAACAAATAGGGAATAATATAGGCAAAACATCATTCAAATTTAAAATTGTCCAACATCCATTACAAACAAAACTTAAAATATGAAAAATAGACACATTGCATGGCTAACATAAAAAAGGGAATAGGAAGAACTTAGAAACTAAGATAACAGTACTTAGAATGACAGTTTAGAAAGGGGTTTAAGGAGAAGAGTAAAGCATTTCTCGGAATCAGCATGAGTCTTCAAAAGTTTGTTGATCAACCCTTACACCTTTCCATTAAGCCTAGTATTTTCGGCTTTCAAAGAATCTACAATGCCTGTTAAATTAATTTGTTCTGAGTTGGCTTGCTATTGAGCAACCTTTAGTTGAGTCATTTCTATATCCCTTTGAGTAAGTAATGTAGACTTATTATCCACTTTTTGATTTGCTCAATCCTGAGTAGTGATGAGATTAAACATGACCAAACGAGTGCTCAGATCTCCCATGTTCTTAATAATTTTGCATTCTACCAGTGTAAAAATAGTGAACATGTACTTTCTAAAAAAGGAAATTACATTGACAAGTCCTACTTGGAAAAATTTAAACACATTATTGAGTAAGAACTCGTAGGGTAGACCATGTCTTTCTTTCTTATCATTCACAACCTTGTTCATATGCTTTAACATTAGTGCAGGAAGATTAATACACTAAAATGGTGACCCTATTTCCATAAAAAACATTTTGAAGAAGATTAATATGCTATAAATATGACATTATCTCCATAACAAATATATTCACTTTAGATGCACCTTTTAGTTTTTTTAGATCTTGGGAGTAGAATTTTGTTGACAAATTCAAACACCAACTGATGGTCACACTTAAATCTATTTTGTGAGAAGACAATCATATTTTTCTTCCAGCTTGATAGCTATCTAAATATATTTCGTTTAAGCAATTCTTTTCTCAACATAACTAATCCCATTAGTAGGTAACTCTAATATTTCCCTAGCACTTTCTTATCAAAGTAAATTTGTACTCCTCGAACATTAGTGATCATATTGTTGTTTCCAACATAGTATTCAGTATTGGCATATAATTCCACAACTTCCTTAGGAAGAAGACTAGGAAGATTTTGACAGAACTAGTAAAGCAATTTCTAGAATTTTACCATTGACACTAGGTCCTTCATTCAAGGAATAATACCTATTCGTGTAGTACGGTTTGTTGCCTTATAATTCTTTGGATCTCTTCATGTGTCAGTTCCTTGCCCTTCTTTTTATATTTAGTACAAGATCCCTCTCGATCTTAGTCATTATTTTTCATTCTCCTTGTTGATTAATGAGATACTTTTGAAGGACCAGTTGCATCAATAAGCCTTCATCATTTAGAACATATTGTTCGTTTCATTTCAGCAGGTTTGGAAACTATCTTACCATATCTCTTGTATACACTAAGAGCTACATCAACATCCACTTCTTTAGTTTCCTTTTTCTCATCGACATTTACTACAATCAATGGTGAAATATCATCAACCATAATGTTTTTGTTTATCAATCACCTCTTTTGAATTACCTGTGATGTCACAACCACATTTGTAGTCATGATAGGACCTACCACACCCCACCAGTAGGTAAGTCGATACTATAACTCAGAGCTAATTCAATGGGTTAGCTTGCTAAGAACGTCCAACATGGACCCTATGTGCGAACACAATATATAACAACAACCTTTCAAAACTAAGGACAACCGATATTCAAACACAAATCCCACAATCTGATAGTATTAATACAAAAGCTTCTAAACTTGACAAGAAGAATTTACAATCTCAGAATCTAAAATCTCTTAAATAATCTCATACATTTGCTCAAAAGAAAAAGACAAATTAGGATAGAGGGGAAAGAGGGCAACTCAATCTCCAATATCTCACCCTATCTCTTAATAGTCAACTCGCATAAACTAGCTCAAAGGTGGCAACTAGAACCTGGGTCTGCACTAAAAAGGTACAAAATTATAGTATGAGTACAAAAACACGGGTAATCAACAGGCATTATCGGTCAACTAAACTCAAATATAATATAAAGAAGAAATAAAGTAAGACAATAATATTAATGTCAAGGGATAGGATCGAACCTAAACCTGCTTTGATATCACTGTAACAATATCTATGCTACTAAAGCTATACATAACCTATTATCTCAATATACTCTATAAATGACATAATAACTGAGAATCATTTAGCAAGCGTAAAGCCATATATACAACAATAAAGCATCTATTTGCCATAATCATCATCAACCATCTTTAGAACATAAACACAAGAACTTACCACGACGTCCCATACTATCGAGAAGCACATGAAAAAGAACATAACAAAGAACTCATCTTGACATCCCATACCACCGAAGAGTACAGAAAAGAATATCAAACAAGAACTCATCATGGTGTCCCATACCACCAGAGAGTATACCAAAAGAATACAACCAATAATACAATAAAGCATAACTATTCCATCAGTTGGCCGATACCGCGGGTAGCTCAATCCTTCCATGGCTCATTGCCGAATTCCACTATCAATTACCCACATCGTACTTTAACGTAAAGAAAGCAACATTGTCATAGCATAGACATTTAGTCATTAATTTTATAATTCATTGATAAACACCAAGTTAAGTCGATACTAGTTATCCTTATCCTTCCATGGATCAATAGATTACAAGTCTTATCTTTACTAGCCAACAAATTGGGGAAAACAACAAGCCACCCATAGTATAGATTATTCATCTATCAGAAGGCCATTTTGTAGCTAGCATCTTCATGGTATGAGTTATCAATTAAGTCATCTCAATATAACATATTAGAAGATAATTTAACTATCCGTCATGCAATACTAGGTTCATCATCACTAAGCACGTCACAACCTTAGGGCTAATTTCCATATTTTAATCAGGTAAAGTCCACCAACTGGTTTACTAGATTTCTAGCCTCTAAATAGTAATCATATAGTTTAGAGTTTATTCAAGTCAAGAAGATAAATTAGGTTAGCCTTAGAGTTTATGCAAGTTTACAAATAATACTAAGCCTTAACTCAATATTAGGCCTAAATTTACTCTAGTTGCTAGTTTAACATTAACAAGGGTCACACCTCTTATATAGTGATTTGGAAGAAGAGACGAATTGCAATACACCAAGAGAGACCTCATATCTCAAGCACATAGGTGGTTAGCCCCACATGGCCTAACCCTACAAATATCAATGCATATAAGTAAATTTGCTCCACAAGACATCATAATGTTCTTACCTCTTCCAAATTCACCGGGCATCAACACAAAATTAACATATTCCTCCGGACTCTCTGGGCATCATCATAATATCACATATTCTTCCTGACTCACGAGGCATCATCATCATATCACATATTCCTCCAGATTCACCCGGCATCATCATAATGTCACATATTTCTCCAGTTTCATCGGGCATCATCATAATAAAACATATTCCTCCATATTTAGTGGGCATCATCATAATATCACATATTCCTCCAGAGTCACCGGCCATCATCATAATATCACATATTCCTCCGAATTTACCTGGCATCATCATAATTTCATATATTCCTCTGTATTCACCGGGATCATCATAATATCACATATTCCTCTAGGATTCACCAACATACATCCATATGCATAGCCAAACCAATAAGAATACACAAAATTTCACAATATAAAAAAGTAGGGATGTAGGATAACTTGCCATTTCACCTTACTAATAAGCTTCACACGTAATATAAGCAAAAAAAAGAGAGAGAGTATTTCCAATACATTCATAATAATCACCTAACAAAACTATTGAAGTCATGATCACAAGATAATCTGATAATCATGTTCAACCATCACAACTCCTGTGTATATATTGTTTAGACAATTACAACATTTCTTCGTCACTAAGAATTTACCTAGTTCAAGCTTCAGGTGGGTCAAGTCCCACTTCTAAATCTCGAGAATGCCAAGCTTACTAACACAAGTTTAGCTTCTACCCAGAATTAGGCCAAGTCATCCATACTCAATCCTTTCTAGGTCTATAGGGAAAGTCTCTTCAAGAATCTTTCCTAAGTAAACCCAACACCAAGGTCATCTCCTATCTAGGCACTCTATAGGTCAATAAACTCCTAATGCTATAGAAGTACACCATTCACGTCTACTTAGAAAAACTATAGTGTTCTCATTCTAGTCATGAGACCACAAATAAGCTAACAAAGGTCCTAGACTAAGGGAAATCATACCTTATAATTTAATAGACTATAGAAATCAATAAATCCAGAGTTCACCATTTAATAAACTATCGTCTAAATTCCTGATCCAATCTCAAAAAATATCAATTATTACATTACAAACAAGCTCAATCTAGTTTACGGGTAAGCCTAACCTACCTTGAATCCAAACAACGTATGAACAAAGGAGCTTTTTCTTTCCTTTTCGAGAAGCTTCCTCTTACACAAACAATGCTATCAACATTACAATCTAAGCATTACAACAAAAATGATTGTACCGATTATAGCACCATTGTACCATGGGTTTCAAATGGACACCAAAAACCTAATTGGGTTTCACCCTTGGAAAGGAGATTCCAAGACCAACCCATAGCCTAACTATCTTTAGGGAGTTAAAACCCTCTAGTAATTTGAGTCAAACACTCAATTTTGGGGCTACAATTGACCCACAATGATTTAGGGGTTTTGTGTCAAGAAACCATGAAATCAATACCAAATTAGAGGAATTCTTACCTTAAATTGTAGCAAGAATTAATTATACAAGTTGTTTAAGCTCCAATTCAACCCACAACACACACTTAGAAGGTTCTACACTCCATTAGTGTTTCTAGGTTAAGAGGGAGGCACAAAATGGCCAAAATTCATGCAAGATAGCACTTAAATATAGACCACCCAGCCCTTTGATGGTGCGGTTGGGGCCCCCGTGTCACCGCAATCGGGCATTGCAGTCGCACCTCCTTCACCGTAGTTGTGGCATCTCAATATATGTTGTGCATTGCTAAAGCTTGGACCTTGGTTTCGAGCATCGGCCAATGCCTCGGAATGCATTCGGGGTCCGTTTCAAATAATTAAGATATGAAATCCCATAGTTTTTGATGTTTCGGACACATCAGCAATGTCAGAGTTAGCATATGAGGTTGTTTTACTAAATTTTTTGCTTAGTGGTCAATTTGGACCAACGAAGACTTCAAATTGAGAAAAGGGGTTCTAAAATCCAAACGAACTGTCAGGTCAGGGAACATAAATACGACCTTGAAATCTCAAGATGCCCTCAAAATCTATGGTGTGTCTCCAGACTCAGAGAAGGCAGAACTTATCATCCTAAAACTAACGATCACGAATCTGCGTAAACAGAGAGGACCTTACCTCTACACAAGACAAAACTCTCGTAGGATCTAAGATGTCGAGGTGAACCATCAAATTGGCTAAGGACTGAATATCCCATACCAATGGCATCTGAGAAACTGAAATACAAGCCACACTACCCACACTTATCGCCTTGCGACTCTATACATCTGCCACCACATTAGCCTTGCCTGGATGATACAATATAGAAATATTATAGTCCTTTACCAACTCCATCCATCTATGCTAGCGAGTATTAAGCTCCCAGTAGGTCATAATATGTTAAAACATATAGTGATTAGTGAAAATCTCACAATGTATGCCATATAAATAATGCCTCCAAATATTAAGCACGAAAACTACCGCCGCCCACTCTAAATCATAAGTTGGGTAGTTACGCGCATGTACCTTAAGCTATCTAATGCATAAGCAATAACATGCCCCTACAGTATTAAAACACAACCAAGCCCAACACCAGAAACATCACAAAACATTGTGAATCCCTCTCCCTCAATAGGAAAGGCTAATTCAGGGATGAAGTGAGACAATTCTTGAGCTTTCCAAAGCTCTACGCATACTCCTCGAACAATCAAAAAGGAACCTCCTTTTGAGTTAACATAGTCATAGGGGGTGACAAGGTAGAAAAACTCTCACCAAAATTCCTATAATAACTAGACAAAGCAATAAAACTGCAAACCTTAATCAGAGATGTAAGCCTAACCCATTCACAAATTGCTGAAATCTCAGTCGGGTCTACCATAATACCCGCCTTGGACACCATGCGTCCGAGAAAGGTTACTAACTCAAGCCAGAATTCATACTTGGAGAACTTAGTGAAAAGAATATGGTCGCTCAAAACCTGGACCACAACCCTTAAATGCTGGACATGCTCCTCAGTACTTCTCGAATACACAAGGATATCATCAATAAAAATATTACAAAAGAGTCTAGATAAGATCTAAACAGATTGTTCATCAAGATCATGAATGTGGCTGGAATATTAGTCAACCCAAAAGACATCACCAAAAACTATAGTGACCATAACTAGGCCTGAAGGTTGTCTTTGAGATATCCTCAGCCTGAATCCTCAACTGATGATAACCGAACCTTAAATCTATCTTAGAAAATAATACTGCGCCCTAAAGCTGGCCAAATAAAACATCAATGCAAGGCATAGGATAACTATTCTTGACCACCACCTTATTAAGTTGTCTATAATCAATACACATCTGCATCGTGTCATCTTTTTTCTTTACAAACACAACATGGGCTCCCCACAAGGACAGACTCGGTCTAATGAACCCCTTGACAAGAAGATCTTGAAGCTGAGATTTCAAATCTGTAAGCTCTATGGAGCCATACGACAGGGTGCCATAGAAACAGGTCAAGTATCAGGCTTAAGGTCAATAGTAAACTCAATCTCACAGTTAGGAGGAACACCAGGTAGATCATCAAGAAGAACATCAAGGAACTCAGACACAATAGGAACAGAGTCAAGTGTCAGACTCACTACATTCGTATTACATAGATAAGCAAGAAAGACTCCTAAACTCTCAACATAAGTTGTTTAGCGCAAACATAAGAAATAATCCCCATCGGCTCATGACTAATCAATCCCTGCCTTACGACTGGGGGTATCCTAGGCATGGCTAAGGTAATGATAGTGGAAAAATAATTCATGACCGCATGATAGCGGGATAACCAGCCCATGCATAAAATTACATCATAATCCATCATATCCAGAATAATAAGATCAACATAAGTGTCAACTTTACTAATTGTCATGACACGTGATTTGAATACCCGATCCACTACTAAAGAATCACCTACAAGAGTAGATACACATAATGGCATAGATATTAAATCACTAATCAACTCCAACCGTGGTGCATAGTAAGCAGATATATAAGAATAAGTGTATCCAGGATCAAATAAAGCAAGAGTCGACTTATGGCATATCAAAATCTCACCTGTAACTACGACATCCAAAGTCTCAGCCTCGGGCCTAGAAGGTACTGCATACAACTGACCACGCCTGCCACCTGGCTGGGCACCTGAATGACCACCTGCCCTTCCTACTTGAGTACTACCTTGGGCACCTTAGTAACAACCTCTATGACCTCGTGCACCACCCCTACCTAAAGGGAGAACATCCCTAATAGGAGTAGCTCCCTGGGCTGAAACAACCATTGTCTGACAACTAGGGCACTCTATAGAAAAATGATAAAGAAGTCTACAAGTAAAATAGGACTTATGAGAAGAACCAGAACTCACATAACCGGCTGGTCCAGCATAACCGCCATGCCTAGCATGGCCAATAGATGAACCACTTATAGACTGATCACCGACCTTACTAGGGCACCCACTATAAAAAAATTGATCCTCATTAACTATTTGAAGAGCTACCCTAATTGGTCAACTCTGAGGCTAAAAAGATGGATGTAGAGGGTGTGCAACATAAGAAATACCACCTCTGAACAAGGAACTACTATTGTTCCCACCAAATCTTCCCTGATACTTAGGCCTCTTATCATGGACCTCACGCTGCAGGTCCTCAGTCACCCTAGCATGATCAGCAACCTCATAAAAAGTCTTACCAGCAGCAACGGAACAATGAGTAGCCATCCTAATAGAAGTGTCAATTCTCTCATGAAGAGCAAACCCTCTCATACTTCATATCAAAAATAGAAGTTGCATGCCTAGCCAACTCATTGAAACAAGTGTCATACTCATTGACTTTCATAGAACCCCGCTCTAACCTAGAGAACTGATCTCTCAAATAATCTCTAAGGCTACATAGCATGAACTTCTCCAACAACATCTCAGAGAAATGAGCCTAAGAGAGAGAAAAAGATCCAACTAGTCTAGAACTCATAAAATACTTCCACCAGTGCCAGTAGATAAGTCCAACTAAAATGGGGTGTAGTCCACACCACGAGTTTCTACAAGGACTAATACACGAAACCTATCCTCACAAGAAGTCAAATACTCAAATGCATCCTCTCCAGAGCACCAAAAAATCTAGGCGAAGCCAACCTTAGAAATCTACCTAACGTCTTTTGCTCCTCAGCAGAAATAATAGGCTGGGCCCCAACTTGCTGACCAACTGTCGGAATAGGAGGAACCTCAACTCCAGGAGCTATAGCTGTCGGCTCCACTCCTGCTTCATAGTCTGCAAACCATCAACAAAATTCAACAATTGAACCAAAGTATCCCTAAGAAAAAAAGAGGGAATAAATCCTTGTGGAGCCATGGATGGTCCTTGGCCCACCACTGGCTGAGGTAGTGGATTCTTTAGCTCAGGTACAGGAATAGGGTCTGGGGGTTGTATACCCTATTCTCTTACTTGGGATAACTCACAAGTTTGGGTCTCAGAACCTATCTTACATATCACCAAAGCGTGTGTCCTGGGCATCTGTAAAAGAGTAAAGTCGACAGAATATCCTACAAACAAACATAGACTCTTAGCTCGATAAGAATGAAACAAGTGAAGGACTCCTAAGAATGTCTCATAGCCTTCCGAAGATAGAAAATGAACGGTAACATTCCAATCCATAGGACTCTATTAGACACTTCTTCTTGTATCAATAATATTAATGAAACCTAGTCTCTGATACCGATTTGTCACAACCTCATTTGGAGTCATGATGGCACCTACCACACCTCATCGATCGGTAAGCCAATACCGTAACCTAGAGCTAATGTAATAGGTTACCTTGGTAAGAACATCGAACATGGACCCTAAGTGTGAACACAAAATATAACAACCACATTTCACAAATAAGGACAATCAATATTCAAAAATGAATCCCACGACCTGATAGCATTAATACAAGAGCTTCTAAACTTGACAAGAGAAATTTACAATCTCAGAATCTAAAATGTCTTAAATAATCTCATACATTTTTCTCGAAAGGAAAAGACAAATAAGGATACATGGGAAAGAAAGAAACTCAATCTCCAAGAGCTCACCCTATCTCCGAATAGTCAAATCATATGAACTAGCTCAACGGTGGCAACTAGAACCTAGGTATGCACCAAAAATATACAGAAGTGTAGTATGAGTGCAAAAACATGTGTACCCAGCAAGCATCATCGGCCAACTAAGCTCAAACATAATATAAAGATGATATAAAGTAAGACAATAATCTTAATGTCAAGGGATAGGATCAAACCTAAACCTACTTTGATACCACTGTAATAATATATATACTACTAAAGCAATAACATAACCTATTACCTCAATATATTCTATATTCGCCATAACAACTGATAGTCATTTTGAAAGTGTAAAGCCAAATACACAATAGCAAAATATTTACTTGACATAATCATCATCAACCATCTTTAGAACATAAACAAAAGAACTTACCATGACATCCCATACCACCGAGAATTACACAAAAGAGAATATAATAAAGAACTCATCACGGTTCTCATACCACTAGAGAGTGCACTAAAGAATATGAAAGAAGGACTCATCATGGTATCCCATACCACCAGAGAGTACACCAAAATAATACAACCAATAATACTATAAAGCATAACTATTTCATCAATTGACCATTACCGCGGGTATCTCAATCCCGTTATGTCTAATTACCAATTCTACTTTCAAATACCCATAACGTACTTTAACATAAAGAAAGAAACATTGTCATGGCATAGGCATGTAGTCAATAATTCTCTAATTCATTGATAAACATCATGTGAAGTCGATACTATTTATACTTATCCTTCAATGAATCAATAGATTACAAGTCTTATCAACTAGCCATCAAATTGGGGAAAACCACAGGCCAACCATATTATAGGTTATTTATCTATCATAAGGCCATTCTTTAGCTAGCATCTTTATGATATGAGTTATTAATTAAGCCATCTCATCCTCATATATTAGAAGATAATTTAACTAACCATCATCCAATACTAGGTCCATCATCACTAAGCACGCCACAACCTTAGGGCTAATTTAAATAATTTAATCAAGTAAAGTTCATAACCTAGTTTACTAGGTTTCTAGCCTCTAAACAGTAATTATATATTTTAGAAGTTACTAGTTGTCATATAAGCCACTTAACTAAGCAAGATTTCATAATATAACCCTTTATTCAAGTCAAGAAGATATACTAGGTTAGCCCTTGATTTTATGCAAATTTACAAATAACACTAAGCCTTAATTCAATATTAGGCCTAAATTTCCTCTAGTTGCTAGTTTAACATCAACAAGGGTCACACCTCTTATTAGTTATTTGGAATAAGAAATGAATAGAAATACACCAAGAGAGACCTCATATCTCAAGCACATTGGCGGTTGGCGACAAATGGCCTAACCATACAAATATCAATGCATATAAGTAAATTTCCCCCACATGGCATAATAATGTTCTTATCTCTTTTGGATTCACCAAGCATCGTCACGATATCAACATATTTCTATGGATTCATCGAGCTTCATCATATTATATTATATCCCTCTAAATTCACCGGGCATCATCATAATATTACATATTCCTCTGGATTCACCAAACGTCATCATATTATCATATATTCCTCTGGATTCACCGAGCATCATCATAATAACATATATTTATACAGATTCATCGAGCATCATCATAATATCAAATATTCCTTCGAATTCACCAGGCATCATCATAATGTCATAGATTCCTCTAGATTCACCAGACAACATAATAATATCACATTTTCCTTTGAAGTCACCAACATACATCCACATTCATAGCCAAACTGATAAACATACATAAACGTTGACAATAAAAGTAGTAGGATGTAGGATACCACTTGCCATTTCACCTTACTAATAAGCTTTACATGTAATATGAGCATCAATAAGAGCATGAGTATTTACAAGACATCTATAATATATAGTTTAGAAATCAAAACTCCTATGTATATATAGTTTAGAAAATCACCATATATCTTGGTCACTAAGCATTTACATAGTTTAACCTTAAGGTGGGTAAAGTCTTATTTCTAAATCTCGAGAATGCCAAGCTTTCTAACACAAGTCTAGCTTCAACCCAGAATTAGGCTAAGTCATCCATACCTGACCATAAGGGCTTACCAATCCTTTCTAGGTTTATAGGGAAAGTCTCTTCAAGAATCTTTCGTAAGTCAACCCAACACCAAGGTCATCTCTTATATAGGCATTATATAGGTCAATACACTTCAAAGGATATAGAAGTATACCTTTCATGTCGACTTAGAACAACTATAGTATTCTCACTCTTGTCATGAGATAGTAAATAAGCTAGCCAAGGTTCTAGACTAAGGGTCAAGTATCATTGATAACGCTAAACTTACACGTCAATTTAGTGCAAGGCGGTCGTTTTCAATATATTTACCCAACTTTGGAGTCAGGGTCGAATCCACAAGAAATAATATGAGTGGCGATTAAACTACTTTGAAACTAAAGCTGCAAGTTAAATTCAAACAACTGACACGAAAAGACAAAATGGGGGTCTTTAATGGTTGACCAAGTGATTGTTGGTAATCAAGAGTTTATGGAATAACCAGAATTATTTTCACTAGGGTTTATGGTACTTGACAGATGCTACAAATAGCTTAAGTTTCTCACGGTGGTTAGGATGATAAGCTATCTTTATCGATGGTATGCTCAAATGTCTCTCGACCTATTTAAGCGTCTAATTCCTAATCCTCTCGGACTTAGGAAACCACAATTGACTGCCCAGATTTTACCTCAGGTTAATCAACTTTGTTACAATGCCGATTTTTAAACAAAGTTTTTCTGAATTCCTATTGATAATTCACTTCCCACTGTTTATAATTTCTTTCTCAAGCAAACCAAAGTAGGTACACCTATTGTTTGAAACCAACAGACATAAATTATAACCTCAGAATTGTCAAGAAATCCTAACACTTATTAAACCTTGATTATTTAACACCTTATCATGACCTAACCCTAGATTCCATAATCCAGGTTAAAAGAGTTTAGCTAATCATGATGTATAAAACAAGCATGCAATTTGAATTCATAACTGAAAGGATTAACTAACAATGATGAATGAAATTGAAAGTGAACTTGTATTTGAATCACACGGCAACACACTTAAATATTGTTCTTGAGATAGGGAGGAAAGAATATCGTCTATTTTCCTCAATAATAGATGATTCATGCTCAAAACCCTAAAAGTTCTATAAATACTTATTTTTAAATAAGGAAACAATAATTAAGGTTTTAGTTTTCTCTTCAAAATAGATAATGGCGATCCTGACGGCATGTCAGACGTCTGATGTCGTGTGCAAGATATCATCAAAGATTCCAGTGAATTATCACCTTCTGATTCTTCTGACAGCAAATCTGATGGCGTGTCAAATATGTGAAGGAGCGTGAAAAATGTCATCACATCTTCACTGGAAATTAGCATGATCTACTTCAGTTGACGGCAATTTTTACGGCTCATCACAGATTTGACGGCGCTTCCAAAAAATCATCACATTTTATCTCAACTCCTCAGGTTCTGTCTAAGCTTAATGTTAATTTTGACAGCCTGTCCCATGTCTAACAACATTTCAGAAATGGCGTCAGCTACACTTTAGCTAATTCACACCAAATTTCAGCTGATTTATTGTTCTTTTCTTTGGTTTCCTCCTTGATCACTTGTATCTATATTAAAACAATAACAAATAACCAAAAATAACAGAAGTTGCTTAAGGCTTCACAATTATTTAGAGTTAAAAGCCTCAAATATGTTAGCATCTGCTCACACATCAACACCCTCAACTTAAAACAATTGTTTGTCCTCAAGCAACCAAAACATAGCTTAGGAAGATACGAAGTACAATTGGTAGTCACTCATTTACATAAGCTCAAACACACTTTACCTTCTCCAAGGTCAACTATTTCAAACTCAACTGTGTATACTATTGAAGAACAATAATGTGACATGCAGGACACAAGATATGGCATAAATTCAGCAACATAATCATACATGCACCAACATTGCACTACCCAAATAAGTTAGCTACTTGTAACATACTTAGTGTGCCCTCACAACAAAGAAATCCCTTTCTCACTCATATCAGACATCAAATGTTTAACATAGGGATAATCCATAGATCCTCACTCTCAGAATAAAGTTCCAATCATTGTAACGTAGGCTAGGGGCTGGTATGGTATTCAAGGGTATTTAAAGTGACTACGTCTCTTTGATACTACACTAACATCTTGGGGTTTTACTTTTTAACTTTTTTCTCTTCCTCTCTTTTATTGATCACACATGCTCAAAATGGGTGCGGTCTTTTCAATAATCAAATTATCTTTTTCTCATCTTTTAAACAACTTTTTCTTTTCTTATTGTTTTTGCACCTCACCCAGCTTTTTATTCTTTTTTGTTGTTCTACCTCTCTTCATACTCATTTTGCATCACGCACCCCTACGATAGACACCCTCAACTTAAGTTATTTGTCTAAGTCAAGGTTCACAATGTCCAAGAAGGACCAGGGCCAAAATAGGTTCATTACAATGTTACTGTGAAGGTGATAGGTGTCTCAAAAAGAAATAGGCAATTAAGGCTCAAAGTAAGGATCAAGGGATTTCATGCACACTGGGAAGGTCATTTACGCTATAAGTGGACTAAATTAAAAAAATGTCCTATGATCCTTTCCTAACCCCTATCCTACAACCTAGGCAAGAAAAATCGGGAAAGTTCTGGATTTAACACACAAAGGGAACTAGGTAGTATCTCACACACACATGGCACAAAGGTATATCACAAACAACTACCTATTCGGTTCATGCAATTGTTAATAATGATTATCATGTCCCCAGCACTAATGCCATAAAAAGATTCACAGTATTCACATGCAGATGCATATCACACAGTTAACACAGACAATTAGAGAGGTAGTTATCATTCCAAGAAAATTCAATAAAAATATGTCAACTGCTTTGGATACTTATTTTCTCCTTGTTAACCACAACACATCACAACGCAAAAATAATATGCCTAAACATATCGGCTCTATTGTGACAAGACTCCGGGGAAAAGAGGCACGACAATAAAAACCCCAGGAGGACATCAACACCTACAAGTAGCCCAAACACCCTCAACTTAAAATCATGCAATGTCCCTAATGCATCAAACCAAAACAAGTGAGTTAGAAACATACCCGTGGCACCATGGGTGCGAAGATCTGAATTCAATCACATAATATGAATAGAAACAACAAAATACCTTGGGTTGCCTCCCAAGAAACACCTAATTTAGTATCACAGAATGACAATATCCAGTCATCCTTTATCCCTCCAATTTGATGATTTAAATTGTTGGCCCATCTTTTGATCTTTACATCTTTTAGGTCCATTGGGAAAATGTGAGGGAAAGATAAGGAATGTTCTATCACGCCACTTCGAAGACTTGAACCGTTTTCCCAATTTTGCATCGAACTTTTGTGTGGGATCATTGGGCAACGATGAAGATCTTAAAAAGCCACTAAATGGATATTGATTTGTAAGCTTCTTTGCCTTCAAGACTGGGGTTGTAGTGTACCCTTTTGGATAGATAAACTCCAAAATGTATGAATTTTCCTCCTCATTTTCAAAATTCATCATTTGTTTGGGTGATTCGACTTTCATCAAATCAACCAAGCATAATATTGGAAAGTGGTTTGAATGAGGATTAACTCTCAGTTTTGGAGTAGCATCCCTATTAGTATTTTTACCCCAAAATGGACTAGAGTCTTCATAAGGATTGTGCTTGATTTCTTCTGTTGACTCTAGTACCATCTCCTTGTCTTTGGTATCTTTATTCATAAATAGTTTGGTTTGTTGGAAAATCACCGAAGATTGCTCAACATCAAGCTCATCATCAATATCGGATTCTTGCCCCTCATCTTCATGTTAAATGATTCCACAAACAAGATATCATCTAAACATAATGTGGAAAAGTGCTTTGAATGCTTGACCTCTATATCCATATCCTCTATCATTCTTCTTTACTCGTTATTTTCCCTTATGTCTTGATGTATATCACATATGATATCATTCGTTGTGTCCACATACTCCAACATTAGTTGAAGCATAGCTTTAAGGCCACTCTTTTCGGTGCTTCATTCTTCTTGTTCTTGACCATAAGACCTATCCAACTCATAAGAAGAACTAGAATTTGGGTTAGTTCAATAGGGGGAGGGGCATTTGGGAAATCACTCCAATATCCATCTCGACCGGTACATAAAGAACAATCATACTCTCGGTAGGATGGAGATGGTGCACATATCTCTCTCCAGAGAGCATATCTACAACCTTGCCAAAAGTGAGGTCCATCACAATATGGACATGGATCATCAAGATAAGATTTCCAACCACCAAGATTATGTTCATTCTACGATGCCATAGTAATAAGTAAGCTAAAAAAAAATCTGCTTAACACAAGAAATAAAAGAAAACTAAAAACAAATATTTACAAGTTTGAATTCAATCTAGTAGGCTAAAATTTCAAACCAAGTCAATACGCCAAATTGTTCTCTGGCAACGCGCCATATTTGATTACGCTTAACTTACACATCAATTTAGTGCAAGTCGGTCGTCACCAATATATTTACCCAACTTTGGAGTCGGGGTCAAATCCACAGGGAATAATGTGAGTGACGATTAAACTACTTTGAAACAAAAGCTACAAGTTAAATTCAAGCAACTGACACAAAAAGACAAAATGGTGGTCTTTAATGGTTGACCAAGTGATTGTTAGTAATCAAGAGTTTATGGAATAACCAAAATTATGTTCACTAGGGTTTACGGTACATGACAGATGCTACAAATAACTCAAGGTTCTCACGGTGGTTAGGATGACAAGCTATCTTTATCGATGGTATGCTCAAATGTCTCTCGACCTATTCAAGCATCTAATTTCCTAATCCTCTCGGACTTAGGGAATCACAACTGACTGGCCAGATTTTACCTCAGGTTAATCAACCTTGTTACAATGCTGATTATTAAACAAAGCCTTTTCGAGTCCCTATTGATAATTCACTTCCTACTGTTTATGATTTATTTCTCAAGCAAACCAAAGTAGGTACACCTATTGTTTGCAACCAACAAACATAAATTATATAATCCCAGAATTATCAAGAAATCCTAACACTTATTAAACCTTGATTATTTAACACCTTATCATGACCTAACCCTAGATTCCATAATCCAGGTTAAAAGAGTTTAGCTACTCATGACGCATGAAACAAGCATGCAATTTGAATTTATAACTGAAACGATTAACTTTCAAGGATGAATGAAATTGAAAGTGAACTTGTATTTGAATCACACGGCAAAACACTCAAATATTGTTCTTGAGATAGGGAGGAAAGAATATCGTCTGTTCTCCTCAATAATAGATGATTCATGCTCAAAATCCTAAAAGTGCAATAAATACTTAATTCTAAATAAGGAAACAAAAATTAAGGTTTCAGTTTTCTCTTTGAAATAGACAACGGCGATCTTGACGGCATGTCAGAC
>JAPEIP010000012.1:107242182-107266422 GCA_026120095.1 Capsicum chinense | reverse complement strand
ATTGAAAGTGAACTTGTATTTGAATCACACGGCAAAACACTCAAATATTGTTCTTGAGATAGGGAGGAAAGAATATCGTCTGTTCTCCTCAATAATAGATGATTCATGCTCAAAATCCTAAAAGTGCAATAAATACTTAATTCTAAATAAGGAAACAAAAATTAAGGTTTCAGTTTTCTCTTTGAAATAGACAACGGCGATCTTGACGGCATGTCAGACGTCTGACAGCGTGTGTGAGATGTCGTCAATGATTCCTGTGAATTGTCATCTTCTAATTCTTCTGACGGTAAATCTAATGGTGTGTCAAATATGTGACAGAGTATAAAAAATGTTGTCACATCTTTACTGGAAATCAGCATGATCAGCTTCAAGTTGACGATAATTTTTATGCCTCGTCACAGATTGGACGGCGCTTCCGAAATATCATCACATTTCTTCTCAACTCCTCAGGTTCTTTCTATGCTTGACATCAACTTTGATAGCCTGTCCCATGTCTGACGATGCTTCAAAAATGGCGTCAGCTATAGTTTAGCTTATTCACATTAGATTTCAGCAGATTTATTTTTCTTTTCTTTGGTTTCCTCCCCGATCACTTGTATCTGCATTAAAACAATAAAGAATAGTAAAAACAACAAAATTTACTTAAGGATTTACAATTATTTAGCTTCTGCTCACACATCAGTCATACCTTACAAATTAATAGTCTATAGAAATCAATAAGTACCAAGTTCACTATTTAATCAACTATCACATAAATTCCCCACCCCATATTGCAAAATATCAATAATTACATTACAAACAAGCTCAATCTAGTCTACGGGTAAGCCTAACCTACCTTGAATCAACTCACAAATGAACGAGCTTTTCCTTTGCTTTTAGAGAAGCTTCTTCTTCCACAAGCAATGCTATCAACAATAAAATCTAAGCATTAAAACAAGAATAACAATACCTATTAATGCACCATTGTGCCATGGGTTTCACCGTTGGAAAGGAGTTTCCAAGATCAACCCATAGCCTAACTATCTTTAGGGAGTTAAAACCCTCTAGTAATTTGAGTCAATTACTCAATTTTGGGGCTACAATTGACCCACAATAATTTAGGGGTTTTGATTCAAGAAACCATGAAATCAATACCAAATTAGAGGAATTCTTACCTTACATTGCAACAAAAATCTATCACACAAAGTTATTTAAGCTCCAATTGAACCCACAACACACACTTAGAAGGTTCTACACTCTATTAGGGTTTCTAGGTTAAGAGAGAGGCATAAAATGGAAAAAATTCATGCAAGATAGCACTTAAATATGGACCACCCAGCCCTCTGATGGAGCGGTCGAAGCCCCTGTGTCACCACTGTCGTGGCCTTGTGGTCGTACCTCTTTCACCGTGTTTGCGGCATCTCAATGCATGCTATGCATGGCTGAAGCTTGGAACATAGTTTTGAGTTTCAACCAATACCTCGAAATGCATTCAGGTTTTTTTTCGAACAATTAAGATATGAAACCACATAGTTTTCAACGTTTCGGACGCATTGGCAAAGTCAGATTTTGTATATGAGGCTGTTTTACTAAAGTTTTTTCCTATTGGTCAATTTGGACCAACGAAGACTTCAAATTGAGAAAAAGGTTTCTAAAACCCATATGGCCCATCAGGTCGCAAGTCATTAGTTACTTGGGACGGCTATGTAGAAGATCTATTGGAGGAAGCAATCAAGAATATGGATAATGACCTGAACGGTCATTACATATGATTTGTTTACCTTTAGGGAATCTTTAAGAATTTCCATTGACTAGCTCTAGTGGTATGTATTCCACTAGGAACTAGTACCTTGATGCCTGCAACTTCTTTATTCTAACACTTTGATGTTGTTTATTACTACCTATCTTAGAGTTATGTCTGAGCACTTGAGGGTCATAGGATACAAAAATCCCATATTAAGTTGAACCATCAAAAGTTTCAACCATTTTGGAAACATTGTGAGATTCACCCACAAATTCAAACCTATCCCATGCAGTTTCAGTTCATTCCACCATAGCATTAAGTGCACTTTTAACTAATATATTTGACAAAGTTACCTTTTCCTTAGGTACTTCTCCTGTACATAATATTTCAATTGTTTTCTCAAACATTAAGGCATCTTGCATACTAAAATTTACTTAGAATTCTGATATTGGGTTATTATAGCACCAGGTTCTTGATTTTGGTTCTTCAATATAGTAGTAGTTTCTTTTTCAATGTATAAACTCAAATACCCTTGCTCATATTCAATGGTTTTCTTATATGATGCCTTACTATTTATCTTATCCGTAATTTCCAAATCCGCAGCCTCAATAATTTTGTTAGAGACATTTTGAAAGTTATATTGATTGGAATGATTTAGGGAACTAAAAGAGTGTCACTACCGAAAAACCAAGGTTCATGATGGCACTTGTCCTAGTAAGACTTGACCGGTAATCCTAGCACCCAAACATATAACAAATGGGAAAACAACACAAAAATCAAAGGTAAGGATTCTAGAACAAAGCCGAAAACATATTAAATATTAAATATTCTAGAATAATAGCAGAAAACATACATAACAAAGATACCATAAATATTAAAAAATCAGGTGTCACAATCTAAGAATGAAATAAAAACATATCGATATCAAAATATACAACTGAGAGTCCAAAAGGAACATAATGTGTCACTGAATATGAAAACAATACATAAACTAAACAAATAGATATAGAAGATCAACTCTAGAAGCATAGACCGATTGTTACCTTGAAAATACTCCAAACACTGCCAGAGTCTGCTACTGTGTTGCGCACTAGTACCTGAATCTGCACCAACAGGGTGCAATAGGGGTGAGTATGGTCAATTCATACTAAGTAGGTATCATACTGAGCAAAATATAAAATAAAACATATTAAATTCATACATGGGTACGTCAACTGCGATCATAAAATGTCCCATACGGTAGCCCAAATCATCTCCATTAATAGTTCTAATAGAGTACATCATGAATATGTATGATATGAGGATATAGTGCGCACAACCAACCAAATTGAGAATTTTCAAATCTAGCTAATCTACCAACCACGTAAGCCATTAATCCACTTGATATGCCAACCATCCATAACGTAATATAGTCTATAAACCAATAGAGTAAGATATACAATAATATGCCCTTTGATACCACACATTTACAAATTTAGACATTTTCCCAAGAAGAAGAAGACAACTAATTACATAAATACTAGGCCAATAACATCATATAAGATCCCACACAGTCACACATAACAATTAATGTCTCAAAACCATAAAATAACACAACATAGACCCCCTTACCCAGGCATAAAATAGTAATAAAGCCATTTTTCATGATTAGTTCCCACACCAATAACATGATTTTATATGAGGTAGTCCAAAGAAATTTAAGAAATAACCAACCTTAAACAAAGAAAATCGAGTTCAAAATGCCATCAACACAGAGACTTCCCCCTCACAATCGAGCACAGAACTAAGTAAAACATACAAATATAGAATCTCCATCAAAATGAAACCAATGATAACCATATTTCCTAGTTTTGAGTAGGGGTCAAAACCGACCCCTGAAATATATTTCAAAACAAGGGTAGAATCGAAATCTTAGTTAAAAAATATATTATGCGTGATTAAAGGAAGCTATATGTAGAAATTGGGGTTTTAATCAAAGTTACTAAGTTAGGGCATCAAAACCAAAATCCCTAAATTTCACTTTTGAAATCGAGTTTTAAAAAGGTTTAAATAATAAAAATATTTGAAACAGGTATTTGGAGTTTACACAATCTTGGAAATTGAAGAAATCACCAAAAAACTCAAAAACCCCAAGCTCCAAGAGTCAAAATAGTGAAAAATCATGAAAAGGCAGTATATATATGCCTAGGTACCACTAAAGCGGATCCTGGGATGCTTTAGAGTTCAACGCTAAACCACCCATGTGACCTCCAAAGCGCTACATCACTTAGGTGGCAAGCTGCTAAAGCTGACCCTGGGTTACTTTAGTGGTCAGCACCAAAGCGTCCAAGTGGCCGCTAAAGCGGTCTATGCTGGGATGGCTAGGGCAGCTAAAGCGCCAATACAACCACTTTAAAGGTCACACCATTTTTATAGCACCAGCTGTGGAGATTACGAAAACCTCGAAATTTATTTTGAATCCCAATAATTTAAACAAACTATGCTATATTGTAAAATTTGACGCGCCATAATCAATAACAAAATTAAATTAAAAAAACAGTTTCACAATATTGACCCTCATAGCCTAATTTTACAATTTTCAAAACGAGGGTCAAAGTGAGATACAAAAGCCGTAAAACCACACCAACTATGTTACCAACCTAAAATCGATGTTCAAGATCTGCTGATGCAGTCCGTTTTGCCATCTAATGCATAGAACAATAAATGTTGGCCAGAGTCAACTGCTAATTCTTTTTAACCTCCAAACACCACAAACTCACACAAATCACAATGAAATCCATTCAAAACCGTGCCAATTATCTCCACACCTAATAAATACCACAATGCAAGCACGGGGAGGGGTAAAATTATCCAATCACATAGAAATAAATAGTTCCAAAAAGTGATCAAAAATTAAATCGTTACATCATCCACCATGAAGAAGCATGTTTGTCATCAAACTAAAGGAAAATGAAATACCTTAATCAACAAAAAGTTAGGGATAGCTACCATGCATATTGGACTCTACCTCCTAAGTAGCCACATCTACAGATCTATGTTTTAATTGACCATAACCATTGGAATATCTCTAGAATGCAACCGTCTAACATCCCTTGCTAGAATAAAGATGGGCTCTTCAACAAAATATAACCTCTCATCTAACCATGCTAACTCCCAACAAACGACATAAGACTCATCTTGAATGTAATGTTGAATAATAGAAACATGAAAAACCTGATAAACAACTAATAAATTAGGGTATAATTCAAACTCATAAACCAAATCCCCAATAGTTTAATGAATCTCAAAAGGTCTAATGTATCTGGGGCTAAGCTAGCCTATCTTCCAAAACTACATCACGCCCTTCATGGATGACACACGCATGAAGTCATAAAGCCTATGATTCACATAGCACTTTTGCCTACTATGAGGCACTCAAAATCTTTCCTTAATAACTAAAGCTATATCCAAAGAGTCGTAAATTAAGTCCATACCTTGAGGTCTAATTTTAGAATAATCAAACCAACCAACTAGAGAGCGACAACACCTACCATACAAATCCTTGAAAGGAGACATCTCAATACTTGTGTGGTAGCTATTATTATATACAAACTTCGCCCAAGCTAGATATTTCTCCCATTGACCTCCAAAGACCATGATACAAGTGTAGAGCATATCCTCAAAAACCTGAGTAGTCCGCATAGACTGACCGTTTGTCTCTGGGTGAAAAGTTGTACTAAGATCAACTCGGGTACCCAACTCCTCCTGAAAAGTCATCCATATGTGAGATTTGAATATTAAACCCTTGTTTAAGATTATAATCATTGGAACACCATGAAGATGAACTATATCACAAATAAATATACGAGCCAATCTATTAGTATTGAAGTAAACCTGGACCAAAATAAAATGAGAAGATTTGGTCAATCGATCAACGTTGACTTAAACATTTTCAAAACCATGATAAGTATAAGAAAACCCAGTCACAGAGTCCATAGTGACTCAATTTTATTTTCACTCGAGAATGGGTAACATCTGAAGTAAACCACCAGGCCTCAAATGGATGAGCTTCACCCGCGGACAACATAGGCACTGATCTACAAAATGTGTTATATCCTTTCTCATACATCCCTATTAATTGTGTTGTCTCAAATTATGATACATCTTTATAACTCTCGAATGAATAAAATACATGGAATAATGAGCCTCCTAAAAAATCAGTCTCACCCAATCATCCACTCTCGGTATATAAGCTCGGCCTCTAATCCTCTAAATGCCATTAGAATCAAACAAGGCTTCCTTGGCACGCAACACCTTATCTTGAATCACTCTAAACCTAACAGCATTAAACTCATGATCCCAAATCTACTCTATCAAGAAAGACCTAGCTTTAAAAAATGCACAAAACACAAACAAGGTTCAAAATATTACGCCTAACCATCTAGTTAGGTAAAGACTAAACTACTAAGGCAAAGGGCCTCTCCTGGGTCAAAAGTTAAACCAAGCTACCCATGCTTGTCGACTTTCAACCTAAGGAATCCTCAAAAAATTAGCCTTTGCCAAATAATAGAAAATGGTTAGGTCATAAACCTTAAGTAACTCAAGAAAATGGTGTTGCCTCATATTAATATCTCGATGAGTGAAGAAATACTAAATGTTGTGATAATCTGCAAAAATATTACAATAGACTCCATAGATGTATTACCTTCACAACTTCAAAGTAAGAACAACCTTCACAACTTTAAAGTGGGGGTAAGGTAATTCCTTTTGTGGGGCTTCAACCGAAAAGAAGCATATGCAATCACCTTACCCCCCTTCATCAACCCAACACCGAACCCAGCACCTGAAGCATCATAAATGTCATGACCCAATTTCTCAAGTCATGATGGCACCTAACTTATCCCACCAATAGGCAAAGCTAGCCCTAGCCTAGAATGATAAGTAACCCGCAACGGGTATAAACAAGAAAAAATATAGATGATGATAACAATAGTAATGATATATAACAAACATATAGGGATCATATATTATATATTAAAATGAGAGAGAGGAAAAAGACCAAATATAAAAATAAATCCCTCACAAGACCTAGTAAGGTCGATACTAAAGCCATACAAAAAAGATAACCAGTGTCTTAGGCAGAATCAAAAAGATACATAATATATATATGTAGTCTTGAGTACAAAATACTAAACTGGATTAAATAGAGGAGGATCACCCTCCGGCGACAATAAGCTCACTCTACTCTAAATCAGTACTGAGAGGTAGGAACCACATTAATGCAAACTACTAGTACCCAAATCTGCATCAAGAAAAAAATACAGAAGTGTAGTGTGAGTAAAAAAGGAATGGGTACTAGTAGGCATCATCGGCCGACTGAGCTCAAAACAGGTAAAGTATAACTAAAATGTGAGGGTGTAATCTAAGTCAATGGTATAAGGGATAGAAAGGTAAATCAACTACCAGCAACACAAATGCAATAAAGGAATAAGTATAAGTAATTCAAAATATAAATAACATAGTAATAATGGAAAATCAAAGATAACCTAACCGGGGCCCCATAAGCCTGCTAGGCATACTAATGAACACAATTAACCAAACCGTGCCTCCATAAGCCAGTGTTACACATAAGAAATAACTAATGAAACTAAATATGAATAATCCATAACAGAACCCCAGCCCACAAAATCATAGTAGCTATCTATATGTGAACCAGGTTTGAATCAGTACCATTGGATAGTAATGGGAGGCCAAACATCGAGCTCGAATTAGTAATGGTTGATAAAAACAAGAGGCTATATGCCAGATTTAAATCATAAATAGTGGGTAATAATGAGAGGCTACATATGTGTCATACCATAGAACTAATAATAAGATGTTGGACTCAATCATAACTCAGCGGAACTATATCTCCCAGAACAATAATAATCAGTGTCAAAATTTCAAAGTCACCATACCCCAATCTTGGACTCAAACAAAAACTCACAGAAATTATACCTAACTATAAAGTTACAATCCAAATCATACTATAACCAGTGCCAGTGGAATACCAAAATTCACAATCAATGACTGAAATAAATTTATATGTTGAACCTAAACAAAAATTAAAATTCATTTAATTAACCATTTACATATCTTAATTTAAAAAGGTCAAATCCAAGGTTTCACAACTTAATTCCACTTCCTAAAGTGATATATGCTATAATATACTAAAAGACGACATACCAAAATTTACTATAACCGGGTCCTAACCAAATAAATTCGGCATTATATATATAAAAAATAGTGTGCAAACCACAAGTACTTGTCCAAAACTAGCATAATAGTACCAATTATGGAAAATAAGCTCAATCTAAAGGTAGGGTAAAAATGTCTTCCCGCGGACCCTTCGGATAGTGCTACTAGAACCCAAGCATGAATAACTTGATTTATTTTGGACATCAAATATAATGTCAAAGTAATTATTTTTATGAGATGATACAGAATGAAGAGTGTTGAATATTTGCAAGCATTTCTTTAAGAAGAAATGATATATAGTGAGTACAAAATTTATGTTTTCTAAAGCTAAAAGCTTGACCAAGTTTTACACACTCAAATCTCTTAACAATAACAATTATTTGCATGTGATCAAGTCATTAGTTTTCCAAACCTTAGCCATAGATCTCACCTAATTACAATTAATAGTCATTTAGGTTCTTACTTATCCCATCCAATGTAGAGAGGTGTGCCAACCCTTTTCCTTGCTCTTCATTATATTTATACTCGAGTATCGCATAAGTTTGTGGTAAAATAATTATATTATTCTAATATACCATAAATAATTGAAAATTATTTTTAATAAAATATCTATTATATAATAGTAATATTTTAACATATTTAGATTTACTATCTCCGCATAAAATATTAATAGACCTTCGAAGCTATTATAAAGTAATATAAATATAGCATAACTTACAGAATTTTATCAATATCAATAATATTTTTTAAGGGTAATAAATTTTATTTTTACCAAATTCCAATTTAAATTAAATATTTCACAATATATTTGGTATCACTAAAATTATCAAACGATCCCCTTGGAAACCGAACTATCTGTCCCAGCAAGTGAAAAATAACTTAGGGCAGTTATAAAAAATCTCTAGACACCAAATATGTATGAAAACACGGAAAATGACTGTGAGGGTCATTACAACATCCACTACTAAAAGGATTTTTATCCATGAAAGTAAATCATGAGAAATTACCTAAAGGCTCAAACAGGTAGGGAAACTGCATGGGCATATCACGTCCGGTCTCCCAACTAGCCTCATCAACTAGACTATGGTGCCACTTAACCTTAAGTATCAGAATGTTCCTTAACCATAACTGTCTGCCATCTCTGGCCAAAATGGACACTGGCCCCTTTACAAATAATAATCGCTTATCTAATTGAACCAAGTTCTACTGAAGCACGTGCAACTCATCTACAATATATTGTCGTAACATACATATAAGACCATGTGAATGGATAATAAGGTAGGAGGTAATGGAAACACATAAGCTACCTCTCCCACTATCAGAAGGATCTCAATGTGTCTAATATATCGGTGGCTAAGATTTCCCCTCCTCCCGAACCTTATCACGCCTTTCATAGGCAATAATCCAAAGAAGACCCTATCACCAACTCTAAATCTTGATTGACAACATCTGCATTTTGTGTAGCTCTTCTTCTACTTTGAGTTACTCAAAGCATGTCCTAAATTACTTAAACTTAGTCCAAAAAATATTAAGTAAATCCATGCCATGAGGCCTAGCCTTAAAACTCTTAAACTATCCAATAGGAGATCGACATCGTGTACCATACAATGCCTTAAATAGTGTCATCTAAATACTCAAATTAAAGCTGTTATTATATTTAAATTCGGCCAAAGGTAGAAACAGATCGAACTGACCCACAAATCTTAACTCAAGCACGAAGCATATGCTCCAAAACCTAGATAGTCAACTCTAACTGCCAGTTATTCTATGAGTGAAATTCAGTTCAAAGATCAACCTAGGAGCCCAACTTCTCTTGAAATGCCCTCTAGATGCTAGAAGTAAACTGAGGGCCTCAGTTTAAAATAATGGACATAGGTACCCTATGTAAGCAAACTACCTTCTAATAATGAACATAGGCTAATCGCTCGATACTCTAGGAAACTCTAACGAGGATAAAATATGTAGACTTAGTCAACCAATCCACAATGACCTGAATGATATCAAAACCACGAGAATAGTGAGGGAATTCACCAACAAAATCCATAGTAACTCGCTCCCACTTCCACTTGGGCATAGGTAGATCATGATACAATCCTCCAGTTCTCTAATGCTAGGATATCACCTGCTAATAACAAAGTCATTGAGCCATAAACTCTTCTGTATCTCTCTACATACCACTCCACCAATAATGTTGCCTCAAATCTCTATACATCTTAGCTGTCCCAAGGTGAATCGAGTATCTAGAGCTATAAACCTCGCAAAGTATTAACTGAATCAAATCTCAAAACCTTGGAACAAAAATTCGATCATCAAACCTTGGGACACCCTCAAAATCTAAAGTATCCCTCTTATACTAACCTCTTAACACATGCCTTCAAATGCAACGAAGCATGTTAGCCTCAAATTGATGATTGCGACCCTACTCTAACAAGGTAGATATAGACTCACCTCTAGCAATAATCCTCCAAGGGTCAAAAATATCTAGATGAATGGTCAAGTTAGCCAAGGACTAGATGTCTAAAGTAAATGGCTGTTGAGAAACTAAAATAAAGGTTATGCTACCCATACTCATTGACTTTAAACTCAAGGCATCAACTACAAAATTTTCCTTGCCCAGATGGTTGAGAGAATTAAGATATCATAGTCCTTCTAACTTAATCCATCTATGTTGCTTCAAATTTAGCCCCTTCTGGGTCATAATTTATTTAAGACTGTAGTGGCCAGTAAGGATCACATGCCAAACCCCATATACATAATTCCTCTAAATCCTAAGTGCAAAGATTATCACTGCAAACTCCAAGTCATGAGTAGGGTAGTTACGCCTATTCACCTTAAGCTGCCTCGATGAATATGTAATAAGACAACCCCACTACATAAGAACACACCCCATACATAAACTAGACATCACAGTAGATGGTAAAACCCTCACCCTCAACTGGAAGAGTCAATGTAGGAGTAGAAGTAAGAAAATCCTTGAGATCCAAAAATCTCACCTCATAACTCCAAGACTACTAAAATGGAACCACCTTCTTTGTTAATCTCATCATAGTGGCTACAATAGAATAATAACCCTTAATAAACTACCTATAGTAACCTGCAAACCCAACAAAACTGCGTACCTTGAAAGGTAATGTACGCCTAGCCCAATTTTGAATAGCCTCAATCTTTGTTGGGTTTACCTTAATATCATCCTTAGATAATACGTTTCCCAAGAAAACTACAAAATCAAGCCAAAACTCACACTTTCAGAACATGGCATATAGTTAATGATCTTTTAAAGTGTAGAGCACAATGCATAAGTACTGCTCATGCTCCTCTCTACCGCTCTAATATACTTGAATGTCATCAGTAAATACTATCATAAAGAGTTTAAATCAGTCTTGAACACGCAGTTCATCAGATCCATAAAGGCTGCTGGGCTATTGGTCATCCTAAAAGACATCACCAGGAACTCTTTATGACTATAATGAGTTCTGAAGGATGTCTTAGGAATGTTCGCAACCCTAACTCTCAACTGATGGTAAAAAACATTAAATTTATCTTAGAAAATGAAGTTTCACCCTAAAGTTTGTCAAACAAATCATTAATAAGAGGCAGAGGAACTTATTATTCACAGTTGAGTTATTCAAGTTTCTACTGTCAATACACATATGTATAGTACCATCCTTCTTTTTTACAAATAGAATAGAGCATCCCAAGGTGATACACTCGGTCTGATAAAACCCTTAACTAAAAGATCTTTAAGATGACTATTTAGCTTCTTCAGCTCAACAGGAGCCATAGAAATTGGTCGGATACTTGGATCGAGGTCAATAATCAATTATATATCATGCTCAAGAGGATTGCCATTTAGATCAGTCGAAAAAACATCAGGGAACACATAGACAATAGGGACAGAGGTAAATGTTGGACTCTCTACAATAACATCCCAAACATACAAAAGAAATAACTCACAACCCCTCATATTAGTCTCCTTGGCAAAATGTAAGAAATAATCCCTATCGGTATGTGGTTAATATAGCCTCGACACATAATTAGGGATACACCTGGCAATGATAAAGTAATAGTCGTAGCCAAATAATCCAAGACTGGATTGTAAGGAGATAGCCAATCCTTGCCTAAAATCACATCAAAATCTATTATATCTAGGACAATAAGATTAATCTATGTATAAAACTATCAAACAGACACCAAAAAAATCCATATAACCGATCGACTACTAAAGAATCACCCACAGGAGTAGCTATTTGCATTGGCACAGATAAGTACTTTGAACATACTCCCAACTGCGATGCAAAATAAGCAAAACTCACCTATTATAATTAATAGTCATTCAGGTGCTTACTTATCCCATCCCACATGGAGAGGTGTGCCGACCCCCACTCCTTGATCTCTGCTATATTCGTACTCGGATATCGCATAGGTTTATGGTAAAATAATTATAATATTTTGAATATACCATAATTAATAGAAAATTATTTCTAATAAAACATCTATTATGTAATTGTAATATTTTAACATATTAAGATTTACTATCTCCACATAATCTATTAATAGACCATTAAACCTATGATAAAGTAATATAAATATGGGATAACTTGAAGAATTTTATCAATATTATAAAAATTTACAAGTGTAATAAATTATATTTCTACCAAATGCCAATTAAAATTAAATATTCCACAATATATTTATTATTACTGAAATTCTCTAATGAACTACCTGGGAATTGAACTATCAGTCCTAGTAAGTCATAAATATCTTAGGGAATTATAGAAAAGCTCTAAACACTAAAAATTTATGAAACCACAGAAAATGACTGTGAGGGTAATTACAATAAAAGATGGTAAAACCTACACCCATCGTAGGCAAAGTCAAGATAGGAGCTGAAGTCATCAAATCCTTGAGCTTTTTTAAGATGGCCTCACAACCATAAGGCCACTAAAATAAAATCTTATTCTAAGTCAACTTTCTCAACAGAGCTCTAATAGATGAAAAACCCTCAACAAAGTGTCGATAGTAACATGCTAAACGAACAAAACTCTTAATATTTGGAGGAGAAGTGGGCCTTGCCCATTCACAAACTACAATTATCTTAGATAGATTAACGACAATACCCTCCTTGGTAACTACATTACCAAATAAAAAAGAAGACTCCGACCATAACATATACTTAGAAAACTTAGCAAACACCTTCTTATCCCTCAATCATTGAAGCATATTCTGTAAATACTCCTCATAATCAACCTTATTCTTTGAATAAACCAAGATATCATCTTTAAATAAAGTAACAAAAAAGTCAAGATACGATCAAAATACCCAGTTCATCAAATCCATGACTATGGTTAGGGAATTGGTCAACCTAAAGAACATGACCAAGAACTCATAATAATTGTGCCATGTTTGAAAAGGTGTCATCAGAATATCCAATGCGCTAGTCCTTAACTGGTGATACTCAGATCTCAAATTAATCTTTAGAAACACTGAAGCACCCTGATGCTGAAATAATAAATCATCAACATGAGGAAAAAGATACTTATTCTTAACTGTCACCTTGTTCAACTGCGAATAAGCATTACACATATGACATGTATCCTTTTTAATTTATAAACAAGACAGGTACACCCCAAAGTGATACACTAGGTCAAATAATTCACTTATCCAAAAACTTTTGCAACTGATCCCTTAATTCTTTTAACTCTATTAGGGCCATCCTATAAGGAAAAATAGGAATAGGCTTAGTTCCCAACTCAACATTAATAGAAAAGTCAATATCAAGATCCAGAGGCATTCTAAGAAAATTCATAGTGAAAACATCCATAAACTCATAGATAATATGAATAGAATCCAAATGAGCCAATAAAGCAACACTAGTATCACAATTATGGGGCTGATTAGACAAACATCCTATCTAAACCAAGTGATAATCCTGAAGGAAAGATATAACTCTCTTAGGACCCAAATTAAGCACACCTTTCAAAGCTAACCTTGGCACACCCGGTAAAGCTAAGGTCACAGTCTTAGCATAAAAATCTAGGACAACATGATAAAGATCTAACCAATCCATACCCAAGATGACATCAAAATCTATCCTATCAAGGATAATCAGATCTACTCAAGTCTCACGCTAAGCAAAGATCACAAAATATGTTTGGTATGCCCAATCCACCACTAAAGCATCACTTATAGGGGTAGATACATCGATATGCATGGAAAGAGGCTCGTTAGCAGAATCAAAATTGAAAGCTAAATATGTAGACACATATGAAAAAGTCAACCAAGGTTAAAACAAGGTAGATATAGCTCTAAAACAAACAAGGATAGTACCTTTGATAATAGCATCAAAAGACTGTGGCTCTAGTCTAGCAAGTATGGTATAACATTATCCATGTCCATCACCTGACTAAGTTGCCTTGTGACCACCACCATAGGAACCACTATCTCTGTCATACATATATTTAGTAGACCCCCTACCTCTCACCATCACTATTAGAGTAGACTTAAAAATACGATAGGGATAGTTCGTGGAAAAATTGCCATCCACAACGCACATAAAGCATACTCTGTAGCCTAACATAATAGAGCGAGGTATGGCTATGCTGGAATGACTACCCAAAGATGGTGAACCAAAAGATAATCTAACTGAACCCTACAAAGATTCCTACGTAGGCCTACCATGAAACCTCTAAAAACTCTACCTCAAGGAGTGTGACCTCAGAACTCACCTTGATGTCATACCTTCTTAGTGCCTCTTTGAGATGCTCAAAGAATAGAATGAGTCTGTTTAGCATGATCCACTATACTCTAAAATGATACCCTTGACACTACCAACAGGGCAGTAGCTAAATGAAGTGAAATATTAAACCTCTTCCCAAACTTATGAATCTTCTCAGACTTAGTGGTAATACTGGCATAAAAATATCTAGACAAAGCTTGAAAGCATAACTCATACTTCGCAATAGTCATACAGCCCTGCTCAAAGGTATCAAACTTATCTCTCATCTAATCCTTCAAATTGCAAGGCACAAACCTGTCTAAAAAGTCCTCAACAAATTGATACCAAGTAATTTCTTACAAACCATAGTTGATAAACCATAATATGATCCATAGTTGGTGTCAGCATCTAACAAGTGACCTCCATCAATCCATAGTTGTATGTCTACAATGTTATGTAGTTAAGCAAGCCAATATAATATGATCCAAACCAAGGCCTAGTTATGTCAGGTGCCTCAAGTCCAATTGGTACTATAGACCACCTCTAATACCCAATAATAACCACCTTACACCTTAAGTCAGATGAATTTCGAACACACATATATATATATAACATAACAAAATTAAACAATCATAAATCATATACAGTCAACTAGTATCAACCACAATACAAATACCAATGCTAAGGCTGACACCAATGCCAACAATGCTCATACAAGCCCATATTAGTCACACAAGCCTTTATTCAAAAGTAAAATAGTATGTGGTTGGTACATGCACCCGACCATAGCAAAAACTAAGCTCTAAGAAATAACTAAAGTATGAAGACGAGAGCATAATATGAAATAAAGCTATTTGGAGTATGGAAGCTCACCACTTAAATCCAACTCTAAGATGTCCTTGAATTTGATCACTGACAGGATGAGTAGTATGGTTGTTTCCTATATCACGTAGGGATACAACACCCGAAGAAGGGTTAGTGGGTGAACGTTTGCATGAACTAAACATAAGGGTTAAATAATGTTAATATTTGAAACCAAGTAAATAAACATATGCATTCATATACACACCAATATATATAATCCATGTCGAGAAAGAAACTGGGTTTAGCATGTATATAAAACCATTAACCTGGGTTTGTGTAGCTTAACTATACTAGAACCACCCATGAGCTATATGGGTCCAATGTTATCCCTGAAAGGGACCAAGTGCTTGTAGCTACATGTACCAGAGATATCATAGGGGTAGTGGATTCCCGTTTACCCTTTACCCTCAATGATATGTATATACAAGTATAACTTAGGGGATACGTGTAACCCACAAGTTTATGGTCGGTATGACCATTTCTCATGTTGTCAAACATGTCTTTCTAGTGTCTATCCATTGGACTCACAGCTTCACAGTTAGCTATCATAACCCGTCATTATTTCCCAATTAAAACAATTAGAACATAGACAAACCACAAATTCTATGTATTATTAATCGAGGCTATAAGAAGTGGTATTATTATACTGACTATAACTTTCAAGTAAGGTCTTTAGCCAACACTTGGGGGATTCCCAGGTACCCCATAGGTTCCATTATTAGATTCACTTAGGGTACTTCTAGGTACCCCACAAGTTTTAAAATTAAAGCCATGGCTACCAAGGCATTAACATTTAGCCATTAAAACTATTTAACCAATTTAGTTTCCATTACCTTATTATACTATGCAAAGTTTTCAATGAAAGTCCAACTAGGTAATAAAAGCATTCTTATAGGAATTTTATCAAACATGTTAAGGGCATATAGTTTCTAAAACCAAAACCAAGTACCAATTGAAAATTCCCATGAAATCATATGTTCAAATCACCATTATAATATATAAACCATAAGTAAAACATGGGAAAACATAAATCAATCATTAATAACCAAAACTCCAAACATATAATTCAAAACCCAAAACCATATCACAATTATCCCATGAAAACTGTTCTTAAAACATGCTTTTAATTGAACTAATAATGAGGGAGGAGTAACATACCTCAGATTACAAAGAAGACAGTGAGAAATCACCCTTTAGAGCCTTAATTGACCACCTTGGAGGAAACCCTAGCTTTTTTTTAACCTAATATCTTGAGATAAATTTGAGAGTGTTTTTGAGTTTTCTTAGATTTAAATAATAGGGTATATAAAGTCCCAATAGTGTTTTGCATCGTGGGGTCATGATGGGTTAATAGGGGAAATGTCTAGAATACCCCCAACTTACACTATAAAAGAACTCCCGTCGGTGGGTACGACTCACATAAACTGTACCATAACATACCAATGGTACCCACAACTCATACCCTAGGCAGCCACATGAACCCCAACAATATCCTATATACAACCACCAGGACTAACTTATACCTAAGCATATAAAAATTACCCTTAACCCATAAGCATAATAGAATCAAAAGGGTTTGGACACTATCTAACATATAAGTTGGACCATACAACTCATACCCTATCTTCACGACTCATGGTGAGCCACTCGTACTCAGATCTAAGTCAAGTTATCAAATTTCAAATTAATTAAAGGATCAACAAATCAACCCATCACTAACCATATGACCCGTACCTACCAAACCATAGCCATACTAAAAACTCAGCCACCAAACACTGGCCAACATATATGATAGGCCACTTGACCTATACCCTCACTATACGACTCGTTTAGTGATTCATATGATTAGAAGAATACTCAAAACCTTGGAAATTTTCTAAGAAATAAAACTTAGGGTATTTCATCATGCAACCCAAGTGAACAAAGGCTATGAAACTTCTCATGATAATTAATCAAGAATTCATAAGCATCCTCGCCTGCAATAACACTGAACCTAGGTGGATCCAAATGAGTGAATCTCTAAAACTTTTTTTGAACCTCAAAAATATAATTATACTCATAATAATAGAAGGCATAGTGAATTTGGCTAGCTGAGATTCCACTTGAAAAGGTAACATAAATTTAGTCTGAACTCCTATTCTCAAACTACCATACTTAGATATCAGCACAAATGAATGAACAAACTTATAGTCTTTAAAGTATCATAAGTAGATATCGATACCACTAAAGGATCTATACATTGAGCTAGAGGAACACCATAAGGAGGATCTAACACAAACAAAGGTAAACTACTCAGAGCTGGAAGAATATCTGGTGCTCTCAATGGAAAACCCTCAAAATAGGTCAGCAAGAAAAATCAACAACCCATTCAAGCAAGGGTAGAAGAACTCTATGGGACCTGAGTAGTCCTCATATCTTTAGAATGCTTAACTTGAGGCTTGGTGGGGTCATACGTATAACCTATGATAGAGAAGTTGATCTTATAGATGTCAGAAGAATTTTTAGTTCTTCCAAGTTGTGCTTACAAAACTCATAGGGTTCATAAGTAAAACCTATGACCCCATAAGTTACGTTCATAGAAATTTGGAGAATAAACAATTATAGGACCTATATAAGGGCCCGTAAGCAGCACTGATGAGCCATAAGTGGCCCTGTATGTGGTCCAAAAACTTTTGTGCCTAAATTTTAAATTTGGGTGAGCCCTATGCTACCCAACCTTATGGGACCCCTATTGCCCTATTATAACCCTAAACCTGATCCACCACTACTCTACCTATTCAAATTCAACCTTACCCCTTCAAACTCAAATCTCCAACTTAATTTCAAGCTCCTCATCTATCCCTAAATACTATAAAATGAAAAATTAAGTTAATTATCTAACACTTCAAAAATCAACTATTAAGGTAAGTTATTAGGTCTAACTGGTTATTAATTGTATTATTAACATAAAACTTGAGATAATACTTAAGATAATACTGAAGTTTACATTTTCATAGTTCTTGAAATATGTGGAGTCTAAAATTTATACAAATGACTTCGATGCATAATTTGTTATTTGTATTCCCTATGATCAAAAATAAATTGTAAGTAGAAGTGGTTACACGTTCATAATGTTGTTATGCCTAATGAAATTTTCTTCTTGTATGTTATGGTGTAAGGATTGGATCTAAGAATTGAAGTTATGTTTGTATGAACGATTTTTTTGTTAAAATCTAACTTGGTCACTGGAGAGAACTTATGTAGCTACTTACAAACCTCGTAAGTAGTACCTAGGGGATGTATTATACTTGAAGTCCTAGAGCTTCAGGGCTTTGTCTAGTACGTATGAGGGTACCTAAAACTCCCATAAGTATTACCTATGGCACATAGGTAGGGTATTAGGTAGCCCCTACCTTAGGTCATAATTTTTTTAAAATTCTTTTGTCTTAATATTATTTTTCAATCACTATCAACTACTTTTTCAGGTATAATGGTACCAAAACCTTCTCAGAAGAAGGGAGTTTAGTCCAATCTATGAGATGAGTCTTTTAAATGAAATTTTTATATTGAGGAGTATTTTATGAGCCTAGATAGAACATCATTGGTCCCACTATAGAGTAAGGTCCACACCAAGCGATAGATTCAGTAGTTATTGTTGAGTTAGGTTCTCATCCCATACCACCATAGGCCCCACAGGCACCGAAAGTTGGGGAATAGACTTTATAGTCTCTATAGAATGTTATCAAAAAAAGGCCTCAAATAAAGTCAGCCTCGACTTCACCACCACACACTCCCCAGTCTAAGAAGATAGAGGATGAGTCTAATGCTGGTTCAGATGAAGAGGTTTAGAGGTATGGTAACTGAAGAGGAGAAGGATGCTCTATGATCCTAGTCTAAGGCAGGGTCGAAGGCTGCATCTAGATTTTAGCATAAGTCAGCATCAAGCTCAGCTTCACCCCAGTCAAATGAGGGTGCTAACACAACTTAGGTTCCATAAATTATTTTATTATCTTCGACTTAGGGAACCCAGGACACTTTTTAGGGGACTCAGAATACTACGTTTTCACCTACTATACTAGAATCTTACTCCACACAAGTCTCTATAATACCTAGAGCTGAAATTCCTATGAAAAGGGTAATTTCTTACCTCTAATCAGGAGATACTCATGAAAATAAAAGTTAATATAGCTTCTCAATCACCACAAGCTTCAGTTATATGATATCACACTATTGAGTGTTTATGATTTTAAGAAATGGGTAAGAAATGTTAAAATTTGTGATATTTAGGGTCTATATATACCCATACCAAGTGCTCGGTTCCTTCTATCGCAGACCCAAACCTGCGATCACAATTTATGGCATTAAAATCAGATGTTGCAATTGCAACACTCCCTTTCATGATCATACCACTTTTTCTTCAAAGGGTACCGCAATCACAACACTTGTCTTGCAATTGCAGCCGCACCAGATGACAACTGAAAAATCTTCCTAGTTTCCATCAAAACATTGGGATTTATCGAAAATTTAGTATATGTAAATAAATAATGTAACCATACCAAATTTGATGTTTCAAACTAAATGGCACAATCAGATTGTCCATCAAAGGTCATTTTGATAAAATATGGGTCCCATACCCATATTTTATTTTTCTTAACTTACGACCATGAGGTCAAATTCAGCTCGAGCGCCTCAAGACCAAAACTAAAGGTATACCTAGACTAAAATCAACATTCTATGCTACTATTATAATTAGAATTTGGATACAAGATCATTTGGGTGAAAGTTTTGCCTGATGGCTATTTGGAACCAGCAAGGACTTCTAAACATAGAATTATTTTTAAAACTAAAAAAACTGCTGAGTGATCAAACTGTCAGTCCCAATAAGTTATAAATGACTTGGGGAAGCTATAGGATAGTTCTAACGTTAAAAATAAATGGAACTATGAAAAATAATTTGAATGATCATTATAATATCTGCTATTAAAGAAATATTTATCCCCAAAGGTTAAGGATTACGATATACCTAAAGTATCTAATAAGTGAGGATACTAGGTCTGCATCTCACTCTCAATCTCCTAAGTGGCCTCCTTTACTAGGTGGTGGCTCCAATGAACCTTAACTACAGGAAGTTTTCTATTACACAACTTCCTGACATCACTAGTCAAAATAAGCACTAGCTCCTTTATAAAGGTTAAGCACTGATCTTTATGTCCCATCTAAGCATATGAGATATATTATTAGAAATATATCACCGCAACATAGAAACATGTAAAACTAAATGAATAATGGCAAAATATTGATGTAGATCTAACTTGTAATCCATGTCACTAACTGCATAAAGAATCTCAAAAGGTCAAATATATAAAGGACCAAGCTTTTCCTTTCTCCTAAGCCTCATCATACCTTTTATGGGTAATCCATAGTAGAATACATGCTTGCCAACTCCAAATCTCAAGGAACAAAGCCTACGATCTACATAGGTCTTCTATGTAATGATCCTTAAGGTAATTTTCTATTTTTAGCTTATTTTTACTGTTAGAACTTTTCGATAGCTTTCCCAAGTCATTCGTGACTTATTGGGATTGGCAGTTTGATTATTGGGCTATTTTTTATTTTTAGTGACAATTTTTTATTTAGAAGTTTTTGTTAGTTTTAAATGGCCACTAAGGAAAAAATTCACCAAAATGACCTTATATGCAAATTCTAATTGTGCCAGCAGCTCTCGAATATTGATTTTTGGCTAAGTAGACCTTTGACTTGATTTCATTTCAAACTATTGGTGAAAAAGTAGAAAAACTAGAAATTTAGGTATGGAACCCACATTTAGTTAATACGACTTCTAATAGAAAATATGAGTGCAAGTATAGAACATCTACTTTAGTGTATTTCCTTAGCTTATTTGTGTATAGGGGATTCTGAATGGATCATAAAGGTATGATGGAAATTGGAAAATTTCCATGTTTTCAACTACTATCTGGTGTGCTAGCAATCGCCAACCATGGGCAACATCGTGACTCCACGTGTAGAGGAGATGGTGCGATGGCTAATCCTTGTTATGATCGTAACTGTCCTGTGCAAGATGGGGATAGTGTGATTGCATATCTGTCGTTCATGATGGAAATATTTGATTACTTGGAATGGGTATAAAACAACCTTTTTTTTATCATGAATCAACCCATTTTTCTTCCATAATTTGAGAGAAAAAGCCTAATAGTGTGATAACTCTAAATTGAGAGATATAGGTGCCTTCGAAGCTTGATTAACATCTGTTTGTTTCATTGAATTTATTATTAAGAATCCCTTTAATTCATGGTTAATTTTTTGATTATTTGCTCAAGAAACCAAAACTTTTAAGGCTTGCCTTTAGCTAAAAATTAGCTTGGATTTTATTCATTCTTGAGGTTTATGATTCCTTGATCATGTATGGATATTGTGTTGGTCCAAAGAATGTGATTTCTATAAGTAGGACCCATATGATGTTTTTGGTATGATTTTTTGACCTAAAGTAAAATGGTGAAATATGGATATAATTATTCTTATATTGATAAGTCAAATGTGTTTTTGATAGCATGTTATCTTGAAGAGGCTTCTCGAAAGGAAAAAGAAAAGGGTTAGCAGTTGATTGAACTTTCTTCGGTGCCAAGGAAGTCTAGGTTTAAAACCTTGTCATATTGAGTTTTTTCAAAATATATTTGTGATATCATGATGGATTTGGGATGGGTTTTAAGTACTAATTGTGGAATGAAAGACTTACATTAGTTTAGATGTTTAAGTTATTTTGATACCGTATGCTTGAAAAATATAGCTTGTTCCATTGTGCTTTAGGTGAATTTGAATTCATTCCTTATATTTAGCATGAGAATGTCTTAGATTACTCTAATTAGACATAATTGACCTAGTATTTCATATTCTATGTGAATTCCCTATCTTAGGGCTAATTAAGGTTTGTTTGACATCTAAAAGTGGATTTAGATACTTTAAGCCATATTCGGGTATAATTTTGCCTAAAAATGGGAATTGAGGATTAAAAGTTGACTCTTAACTCACTTTAGGATATGACACAAGTTAGATTGGGTAAACCTTCACACTATTTAGGCTTGTGGGAATATGAATTGAGGTAATAGTGATGAATCTTGATACTTGATTGTTATGTTAGTTACTGTGATGATTAAAACTTATAGATCATGATTTTTTTTATGCTATTTATGATATGAAATTTAATGATGATTGATTATATTATGACCAGTTCAATTCACAGTATTAATTATATTATGACCGGTTCAATTTTGTGTATTGATTATATTATGACAAGTTCAATTTTGTGTATTGCTTATATTATGATCAGTTTAATTTTGGGTATTGCTTATACTTTGACTGGTTTAATTGCAAGTATTGAGTGTATATATATATATATTACTAGTTCAAGTATGAGTACATACTATCACATGATAAAATGATAAAGCGATGAATAATTAGTAAGGAACGTCTAGTGAATAATTGATGCTTAACGAATAAATGGTGACTAGTTGATATTTAATGTTATGATAAAATATGATTAATGTATGACTTGTTTATTATTGGATAATTTCGGTAAATTTCTAAGTGATGTCATAGTGTCGAATGAAGGTGAATTATTGAAGGATGGTTATTTTACGGTGAAGGTTTGTTATAATACCATATTATTTCTTTATTCTTCTCTTGATTGTACTCTCCAATTGTATGGGAGTCTATGTCGAGTTCTTTACCTTTCTGCACCAATTGGCGTATGGGAGAAAATTTTGTAGTTATGTTTTCTTGTGCTTGATTCTTTATGTTATGTTATCATTATTATCTATGTTTATGCACCAATTATGTACAGTGGTGATGGATATGAATCAGGTTCAATTTTAGACCTTGACTTAGTTATGTTATCTTGCATTTTATCATTCTTATATCATGAGATAGCTCATTGGGCTGATGATTCCTACTGAGTACCCATTGTTTTGGTACTCATTCTACACTTTTGTAACTTTTAGGTGTAGATCTGAGTACTAGTGTCCACCATTGATCGTTGTTCATGTAGTGATTTATTTTATGAGATAGTGAGAGCTCTGGGAGTTTGAGTCCCCCTTTTCGCTCTACTTTTATTATTAAGTTTTTTGATTCAAGACAAATGTATTGACTATTATAGATACTTGGGTTGTATTTTATTATTCCTAGATTCTTTTGTCCTAACTCTACAAGGTTGTGGGATTGGTATCTTGTATGGATTGTCTTATCTATATATAACTATTGTTTATTTTTGTTTGTTCTTGAATTAGGCCTATATTAGGCATTTCCTACCTAATTAACCCATAGCTTTAGCTCTGGGTTATGGTTTGGATTACCTACAGGATGGTTTTATTAGGTAACTTCATGAATCATAAATCAAATCATGACATTTTGCCTACTCTGAGTTGCTCTCAACCTATCCCAAATCACCCTAACTCTCTCCAACGACTCCTAAAGCAAATCAGTATAGTAAGGCCTAACCTCGAATATCTCAAACTATCTAATCGTAGAACGACATCTCTTACCATAGAAAGACTTAAAATATGCCATCTCAATACTCGAATATTAGTTGTTACTATACTCAAACTCTGTCAAGGATAAGTGTTACTCCAACTTGCCTCCAAAATCCATAACCTAGTCTCAGAGCATATCCTTAAGGACCTGAATAGTCTGCTTTGACTAACCATTTTTCTATGTATGAAAAGTTGTACTG
>JAPEIP010000012.1:107172352-107242082 GCA_026120095.1 Capsicum chinense | reverse complement strand
TATGATGTTTTTGGTATGATTTTTTGACCTAAAGTAAAATGGTGAAATATGGATATAATTATTCTTATATTGATAAGTCAAATGTGTTTTTGATAGCATGTTATCTTGAAGAGGCTTCTCGAAAGGAAAAAGAAAAGGGTTAGCAGTTGATTGAACTTTCTTCGGTGCCAAGGAAGTCTAGGTTTAAAACCTTGTCATATTGAGTTTTTTCAAAATATATTTGTGATATCATGATGGATTTGGGATGGGTTTTAAGTACTAATTGTGGAATGAAAGACTTACATTAGTTTAGATGTTTAAGTTATTTTGATACCGTATGCTTGAAAAATATAGCTTGTTCCATTGTGCTTTAGGTGAATTTGAATTCATTCCTTATATTTAGCATGAGAATGTCTTAGATTACTCTAATTAGACATAATTGACCTAGTATTTCATATTCTATGTGAATTCCCTATCTTAGGGCTAATTAAGGTTTGTTTGACATCTAAAAGTGGATTTAGATACTTTAAGCCATATTCGGGTATAATTTTGCCTAAAAATGGGAATTGAGGATTAAAAGTTGACTCTTAACTCACTTTAGGATATGACACAAGTTAGATTGGGTAAACCTTCACACTATTTAGGCTTGTGGGAATATGAATTGAGGTAATAGTGATGAATCTTGATACTTGATTGTTATGTTAGTTACTGTGATGATTAAAACTTATAGATCATGATTTTTTTTATGCTATTTATGATATGAAATTTAATGATGATTGATTATATTATGACCAGTTCAATTCACAGTATTAATTATATTATGACCGGTTCAATTTTGTGTATTGATTATATTATGACAAGTTCAATTTTGTGTATTGCTTATATTATGATCAGTTTAATTTTGGGTATTGCTTATACTTTGACTGGTTTAATTGCAAGTATTGAGTGTATATATATATATATTACTAGTTCAAGTATGAGTACATACTATCACATGATAAAATGATAAAGCGATGAATAATTAGTAAGGAACGTCTAGTGAATAATTGATGCTTAACGAATAAATGGTGACTAGTTGATATTTAATGTTATGATAAAATATGATTAATGTATGACTTGTTTATTATTGGATAATTTCGGTAAATTTCTAAGTGATGTCATAGTGTCGAATGAAGGTGAATTATTGAAGGATGGTTATTTTACGGTGAAGGTTTGTTATAATACCATATTATTTCTTTATTCTTCTCTTGATTGTACTCTCCAATTGTATGGGAGTCTATGTCGAGTTCTTTACCTTTCTGCACCAATTGGCGTATGGGAGAAAATTTTGTAGTTATGTTTTCTTGTGCTTGATTCTTTATGTTATGTTATCATTATTATCTATGTTTATGCACCAATTATGTACAGTGGTGATGGATATGAATCAGGTTCAATTTTAGACCTTGACTTAGTTATGTTATCTTGCATTTTATCATTCTTATATCATGAGATAGCTCATTGGGCTGATGATTCCTACTGAGTACCCATTGTTTTGGTACTCATTCTACACTTTTGTAACTTTTAGGTGTAGATCTGAGTACTAGTGTCCACCATTGATCGTTGTTCATGTAGTGATTTATTTTATGAGATAGTGAGAGCTCTGGGAGTTTGAGTCCCCCTTTTCGCTCTACTTTTATTATTAAGTTTTTTGATTCAAGACAAATGTATTGACTATTATAGATACTTGGGTTGTATTTTATTATTCCTAGATTCTTTTGTCCTAACTCTACAAGGTTGTGGGATTGGTATCTTGTATGGATTGTCTTATCTATATATAACTATTGTTTATTTTTGTTTGTTCTTGAATTAGGCCTATATTAGGCATTTCCTACCTAATTAACCCATAGCTTTAGCTCTGGGTTATGGTTTGGATTACCTACAGGATGGTTTTATTAGGTAACTTCATGAATCATAAATCAAATCATGACATTTTGCCTACTCTGAGTTGCTCTCAACCTATCCCAAATCACCCTAACTCTCTCCAACGACTCCTAAAGCAAATCAGTATAGTAAGGCCTAACCTCGAATATCTCAAACTATCTAATCGTAGAACGACATCTCTTACCATAGAAAGACTTAAAATATGCCATCTCAATACTCGAATATTAGTTGTTACTATACTCAAACTCTGTCAAGGATAAGTGTTACTCCAACTTGCCTCCAAAATCCATAACCTAGTCTCAGAGCATATCCTTAAGGACCTGAATAGTCTGCTTTGACTAACCATTTTTCTATGTATGAAAAGTTGTACTGAGATCCACCTAAGTACCCATCTACTCTTATAATACTCTCCAAATTCTTAAAGTGAATACGTAACCACATTCTAAAATAGTATAAATTGGCACACCATGTAGACTATTTCCCAAACATAGATTTGGCCTAATCTCTCAGCACTAAAGGAATTTTGAATAGGAATGAAACATGTTGACTTGGTCAAACAATCCAAAGGTCACAAATACTATCTGAACCACGAGGATTGCAAAGAAAACCTTAAATAAAATCCATAGTAATCCACTCCTATTTTCACTCAGGAATGGGAAACCTCTGAGTCAAACCACCTAGTCACTGATGCTCGACCTTTACCTACTGACAACATCAGCAATGAGCTAAAAAGTCAACCATATCTACCTTCATCCGACTCCACCAATAATATTGTCTCAAATCTCTATACATTTTGGTTGTGCCGGGATGAATGGAGTATATATAGCTTTGAGCTTCATGTAAAACCAACTAAATCAAGTCATTGATCCTTGGAACACAAATGTGTCAATAAAATCTCAAAACACCATCAAAATCTATGGTGTTCCTCTTAGGGTGAATAGCGTTTCTATGACTGCCCTAAGTGATTTATGACTTGAAAGGATTAATAGTTCAGTTTTTGGGTGGTTCATTTGAGAATATTAGTAATACCAAATAAAATATGGAATAATTAATTTAAATTATAATTTGGTAAAAATATAATTTATTATCCTTCTAAAATATTTTTGATATTGATAAAATTCTTTAAGTTATGCAATAATTATATTACTTTATAATAGCCCTTATAGTCTTTTAATATTTTAAGCGGAAACATTAAATCTATAAATATTAATTTATTATTATTATAAAATAGAGGTTTTATTATAAATATTTTTCTATTAGTTATTGTACATTAAAAATATTATATTTCTTTTACCACAAATCTATGCAATACCTAAGTGCAAATATGACAGAAGACAGAGGGTGGTGTTGCCACACACCCTTTGTGTGGAATGACACCACATTAAGTGGCGACATTAGTAAGTTATTGCAATGAAAAGTGATTCCTAAGATAAGCATTCAAAAATATAAACATTCCTATATATAAAAGGTAAATTTCAATCAACATTAGGCTAAAAAGTATTTTTTCCATGAAGTTATGAAAGTTTTTTTTTGAAAAGTTAACATACACTAAGATACTACTATATTTATTTAGCTCGGTTTCTAGTGAAATACTATCTGGAGGATTTTTGGAAAGACCTTTTAGCTTTGGCGTCCAGGTAGGCTAGGCTTACCCTACTTTTAGATTGAGTTTATTTACTAAATTATATACTATTTTGCAATTTGATAAGTACTTGTAGTTGCCTAACCATTGATATGTATAGCATGCCTTATCTATAAGGTTAAAACCTTGTTCTAGTAAATTTTTGTATTTTGTCTTTTAATATCATATAGCATCTATCACTTTAGAACATGGAGTTAAGTTGAGAAATATTGGATTTTTCTCCTTTTTAAATTAAGATGAGTGAATGGTTAATTAAATGTATCATAATTTCGATTTAGGACAAGCATCTACATTATTTATATCATTGATTGTGAATTTTGGTACCACTTTTGCATTGGTTATGGTATGGTTTGGATTTTAATACTATGAGTTACTATTTGATTTAGACTTTAGGTTGTCATGGTTTGGGAGTTCTGGTACTGATTATGGTTGTTCTAGGTGTTGTTGTTCCATTGAGTTTTGGTTCAAGTTTGGCATCTAATTATGAGTTTTGTTGTATATCATACAATGGCCTCTCATTATTACCCACTAGTTTTTGTTTGAATTTAGCATATGGCCTCTTTTTACTATCCACTACCATCGGCGTTGTGTTAAAGCTACGTGTTTGGCCTTTTGTTACTACCCATTATTTCTAGTTCAAGCCCTGTGCACATATGGACGACTACTATTATTTCTTGGGATCAATTCAGTTTTGGATTATTTATGTTTATTTTCTTTAATTAATTCTAGTGTGTCCCACCGGCTTATAGGGGTATGGTTGGGTTAACTGTCTTCTTCAGTGTTCCTAACAGGCTTATAGGGGCTAAGTTAAGATATGCTTGATTTGTCGGTTATTACTGCGTTATTTATTTTCCATGCTACTTATATATATATATATATATATATATATATTCCTTTACCATATTTTCATAGTTTGGTAGTTGTTTACCTTTCGACCCCTATTTACTGTTGACGTAGTTTACACCCTCGCATTATAGTTATACTTTTTTTGTATTAAGCTTAGTCGGTCGATGATGCCTACTGGGTACCCATTGCTTTGGTACTCATACAACACTTTTGCATCTTTTCCCTGATGTAAATCTGAGTAGTAGCAACCAATATTGACGTGATTCCTACCTTTCAGTTCTGATTCGCAGTTGGGTGAGCTTACTGTCATCCGAGGCTGATCCTCTTCTATGTATTCTAGTTTAGTATTATGAAGTCGAAACTACCTGTATAGGTTGTGTATATTTTTTATTTTGTTTAGTACTCTAGGCATCTTTTAGTAGTGGCTTTAGTACCGACATTACCAGGTCTTGGGAGGAATCCGTTTGTATATTTGGTCTTTTTTCCTTCTCTCATTTTGATATAGTATATATGTTTTCATTTGGTTTATCATTTGTTATTAGTACAACTATCATTGTAAGTGATCTTTTTTTATTTTTTCCTATTAGCTCGTTACCTATTATTCCATCCTATGATGTGGCTTTCCTAAAGGTGGGTTAAAGTGGGTGCCATGACGTCTTGAGAATTTGGGTCGCAATAGCTTTGTATCAAGAGCAAGCTGTAACGACCCAATTTATCAATTCGTGATGGCGTCTACCTTATCCCATCAGCAGGCAAGCCAATTTATAGCCTAGAATTTTAGGTAATGGGATAATGGGTAGAAACCATAAAAGGTTGCATATAATGATAGAAACAATACTAATAAGTGAAAACCAAGAAGTAAACATATATAATAAATAAAAACGAGAGAAGGAAAATAACCTGATATACAAACAAATTCCTCCCAAGACCTGGTAAGGTCTATTCTAGAGCCACTAGAAAACATACCTAGAGTACTAGACATAATCTAAAATATACATAATATTTAAGTAGTCTCGAATGCAAACAGCTAAACTAGAACTGATAGAGGAGGATCGATCTCTAACAACAATAAGCTCGCCCTGCTCTGAATCAGTATTGAAAGGTAAGAACCACATTAATACCGATATATAGTACCCGAATCTACATCAGGGAAAAGATTCAGAAGTATATTATGAGTAATAAAGAAAAGAGTACTAAATAGACAACGTCGGTCGACTAAGCTCAATACAGAAAAAGCACAATAAAAATGCAAGGATATAATCTAAGTCAATAATAAATAGGGATAGAAATGTAAACAACTACAAAGATATGCAAATGCGGTAAACGATAAATATAAGTGATAAAAAAACTAATTAATGAGTAACAACAAACAAATCAAACATAACATAACTACGCCCCAATAAGCCCGCTAGGTACATTGAAGACGACAATTAACCTAACTGTACTCCCATAAGCTGATGGGACACACAAAAAGTAATGAAATAAATAAATTAAAAATAAATAATTCATAACTGATTTTATCCCAAGAAATCATAGTAGTCATATAGATGTACACCATGCTTGAACCGGCACCAATGGGTAGTAAAATGATGCCAGGCACCGGACTCAAACCTGTACTGGTGGATAAAAAAAGAGGCCATATGCCAAATTCAAACTATAAATAGTAGATAATATAATAAGAGGCCACATATATGATATACAATAGAACTCTTAATCAAATGCCAGACTTGAATCGAAACTCAGGGGATCCATAACTCCCAGAATAACCATAATCAGTACCAGAACTCCCAAACCATCACAAGCAGATGCTAGACTCGATTCGAAACTCATAGTAACCATACCCAACTATACTATTAAAATCCAAATCATGCATAACTAATGCCAGAGTGGTACCAAAATTCACTGTCAAAGAAAGAAATAAAGTATATGCTGAACCTAAATTAGAACAAAACTATATTTAATTAACTAGTCGCACATCTTAATTAAAAAGGATAAAAAATCGAAGGATTCACAACTTAATTCCATGTCCTAAAGTGATAGATGATATATTTTACTAAAAGAAAAAACACAAAATTTACTAGAACGGGTCCTATTTCGGATAAATAAGGCATGTAATATACATAAAATGGTATGAAACTACAAGTAAGTATCCAAAACTAGCATAATAGTGCACAATTTTATTAAATATTCTCAATCTAAATCTAGGGTAAGCCTAGCCTACCTGAAACCACTCTTAGAGTTATTTCTTTGCATAAAAGGAGTGCAAAATAATTTTCTAAACCAATATATGTTTAGAGCTAACTAAGAGTTACCCATAATATAAAACTAAAATAAACCATGAAATTAAATTGAGGTTATGAATTTGAACTTTTGTTTAACAAAATCACATTACAACACTAAAGAAAGAGCAACAAGTGATGAGTAAAACCAATCGAGAGAGTTCTTGGGGTTATACCATCCCAAGCATAATTCGTGTTTGTAATCAATAGGTAATCCAAATTTTAGTTAATGAGTCTTGGTTAGGATAGGTTTTGGGGTTTAGTGCTAGTATTTCAACAAAACACTAATATTTCACTCATGCATTCTTTCAAAATCCTCATGAGTATGATGAATTAATCAATCAAATACCTCAACTTGGCATCCCTCTTTCTAATATAATACCTATGAACATATAAAATACACATAACATCATTATTTCTAAGAAAATTCGAAGGAAGAAGGTAAAGTCAATTTGTTGTTCACAAATACTCATCACCCACATTCCTCTTTCAAGGATGGTATAGGATCCAAAGCACTTGCAGTTTTCACCCATAATTATTAACTCAAACATAGATTAATAATAAAACCCAAATCCATTAACTATGAATTTAAACTATAAATCAACACACATACACATTAACAACCTATTAAAACATAACCCCAAAATGGAAATTAGCCACTAATGATATTTAAGAGAAGATATATACCAAAGATAACATTGAATGCTTCCATTGAAATCCAAAGAAAGAGTACTCCACACTTCAATCACAAATTCAACTAAAACTCTCTTAAGAATTTATTAAACTTATTCTTTGCCTAAGTAGATTCATTTCACTATCTACAAAATTTAATAATGGTTGAAAGATTCCCTAATTGTGCAAGGTTTTGTTCTTTTGAGACATGACCATCTTTATGAATGTATGATTTATCCCTTGGGGAATTCCCACTCTATCGGGATCGCCCTTTGTTGATCGCATTCGTAACCTATGTGATTGATAATTCTGGACTTCGCTCCGGATAATGATCGTGACCATCATCCCATGATTGTGGTGCTTGGGGATTGATCCCTAGTCCTAATTTTCAAATCATATAAGCATTTTGGTCTTTTGCATTCCTTTTTACCTTTGCTTCAACTTCTTTCCATTCGATTACATGCAAATATTTAGACCATGAGAATTAATGCATTTTACTATTGAAATAGCCTTATATATATTTATTCCATCATAATCTACATAAACTAAGATATAGATAAGTGGAAAAGTTTCTACTCAATAGGGTCATAGGGATCGAGTCATAGAGTGACAAATAAAGGGTGACTTGGGTTCTGTTGTGGTTATGACTAGGATGTCATTAGTTGTGAATACTTTTTGTGATTCATATGTACAAAATCATAGCTCGATTAGAGGATTTATAAAAAAAATTATTTACTTAATGATTGGACCCTATAAGTCATAATGTGGGATTACGAGTCATAATGTACTACTTGTAGGGTCAAGAGTAGGCATGAATTGATACACTGCCCTATATACGAGCCTAGGGTATGAATCGTAGTCAGTTGTTATGAGTTTTAATGTGACCTATAATGATTGGGCGATAAATTATCTGTGTATCATTAAGGGTATTTTGAACATTTCCCCTTTTCACCAACTATGACCCACGACCTTAAAACCTTTTTGGGATCGAATTATTATCCAAAAAAAATTCAATCAAGTCTTAAATACTCTTACATTCACCAAAGCAAGAATAAGCTATGGTTTCAAAAGGTGGGCTATTCAAGCTTCAACTTTTGATTTCTATCCATAATTCATGATTATCTAAGGATATATATCTTCCCAAACTCTATTTTGTTAAGGTATGTGTTAAAATTGTTAATTATGAGTTTTTAAATGTTCCCTTTGGAATTTGGGTTAAAGGCATTAGATGATTGTTGTTTAAATAATGTTCCTATGATTTTATATAAGTTGTTCATGTTTTATTGATGGTATAAAAACTTATGGGTGCATGGGCATGGTGAAAAATTAAAGGGTCGTGGCCTTCCCCAGTTTTATGAATTTTTATAATGAAATTGTGGTGACCTCAACCCAACCTCATGAAATTGGTTTTAAAACATCAGTATGTACATATTGAAAACACTCTTGGAATTATTTCTTTTCAGAAAACTCTAATCAAACATAAATGATTTTTAAAGGCCATAGTGGCCATGATATGATTTTAAATTGAACCTTGAGGGTTATGGATTCCCCTATATGAATAAATCATTGAATCTTGGGGGTCTTAGATTCACCCGTATAGATGAATAATTAAACTTCTAGGGTTGTGGATTCCCCCAAGTAACGTATAATTGCTATGGCATGATGATATTTGCTTGCAAACATAATTGGTATGATGATTCCAATGGTATTCCTTAATGGATGATTATGGGTCAATGAATGGAAATTTATAATTGTTCTAATTAGCCTTAAAGGGGGTTGTGTAGCTAAGCCATGAAAATGGAGGTCCCGAGGTACTACTACTAGAAACCTATGTTTGCCGATGTGAGGGATTAGTCTTGATGAGCGTGTTCTTGTGTCACACTTAATATATATTCTTTTCAGGGATAGGTAAAGGGTTTTGGATTCCCCAGCCTTCCTTGAAACTTTCAGTATGTATAGCTAACACGTACTGTGGACTTTTAAATTAGGGAAGATGGACCCATATAGCATTTGGGTGCCTTATGACGGTAAGCTACATCATATAAGTTAATGTTTTACTTTCATGTTAAACCCTGCTCCCTGTCCCAACATGCTATATATATGTATGTATGTATGTATGTACACTATAGGCATATAGATTTTACTATGGTTTTAACTTAACCTTATATTATCCCTTCTATGAGTTACATGCTAGCGCTCACCCCACTAACCGTCTCCAGATGCTATATACCAACATAATAGAGGAATTAGAGACACTTCTACTTTTCCTGTGGAATGATTAAGTAACTTTTGGATCAGTCATAAGTCAGCTTAAAGTTGTGAACCTCTCTACAGAAGTCCTGATACTTTTTATTTTGGATTATGTCATAGAATATTTCCTTGGTTTCCTTATTTTGGCTATGGTCGGGGGCATGTCCCGACATAGGTTGTCTTTTAGTTATTAAAGGCTTTTTGGATTACTATGGATTGGGATGGTTATGGGAATTTTTAGATTACTTTATGAGTAAGTTGAGTTACATATCTTTTTATATGTTTAGAACTCAGCTTTATCTTATTACATATTTAAAACTCTGGTCTATCTTATGATATGTTCGAAATTCATCCACTCTAAAATGTATTGTAATTTTGTTATCTAAGGTGAGAGGGTGGTCTCCGATACTTGTTAGACTTGAGATACCCATCACAACTAGGCCATGTTTTGGGTTATGACAAATAACTATTATTCGAGCATTGAAAAGGCACCTTTTGAGGCTTTGTATGGTATGGGATTTTTGACTCTGATTGGATGTTTTGAGACCTTCAAGGTTAAACCCCAAGGTATGGTATTGCTTCAGGAGTTGTTAGATATAGTCAGGGTGATCCATGGCAGGTTAAGAGCATCTTAGAGTAGGAAGAAGGCCTATACATACTGTAGGTTCCATACATTGAGAATTGGAGTTAGTGATTAAGGATTCCTTCGAGTATTGCCTATGAAGGGTGTGATGAGGTTTGGGAGAAAGAGAAAGCTCAGCCCTAGGTATATTGGACCTTTTGATATTTGTCGTACAATTAATGAGGTGGCTTATAAGTTAGATTTACCTTTCATTTTTTCTTTTTTCCATTTGGTTTTCCATGTCTCTATGTTTCGGTTATATATTTCTGACCTATCTGATGTTCTTAGATGGGACTTAGTGTTAGGTTTGATAAGCGGTTGACCTTCGTGGAGGAGCCTAAACTTATTTTGGCTAGTGATGTTAGGCAGTTGTAAACTAGGGATATTCCTACAGTAAAGTCTTAGCAGAGGCACCACCCAGTAGAGAAGGTCACTTGGGAGATAAAGAGTGAGATGCAGACCTAATATCCTTACCTGTTTGAGACTTTAGGTACATGCTAATCCTTAACTTTCGTGGATAAAATTTTCTTTAGTGTTAGAGCTTCTCTATATCTTTCCCAAGTCTTTTACAACTTACTGGAATTGACAGTTTTTAAACGATCAATTAATTGGGTTTTTATAGCCAATTTCCTACTTTGAAGTCTTTGTTTTTCTAAATGGCCACTAGGAAAAAACTTTAGTTAAAAAACTTAGATTGCAAATTCGGACAGTTCCAACAACTCTTGAATATAAATTTTATGCTAGGAGGACTCTTAGATTTGTTCCTAAGGAACCCAGGCTTATTTTGACCTATTGATAAGAAAGTTAAGAAATTGGAAATTGGTTGTAGGACCTATTTTTGTCAAAACAACCATTGATGGAAATTTTGACTATGTTGTTTAGTTTGGAAAATCAAATTTGGTATGGTTACATAGTTTATTTGCATATACGTGATTATGGATGAATACCGAGGGCTTGTCGAAGACTTTGAAAATCTCCAAGTCTCATCTGTATCTAGTGTATCATGATAGAGATATTTTTAGCCCCAATCGTGAATCCTTGAGCAGGACAGTAGATATGGCAATCACGATGCAACACCAAATTATGGAAACTGCAATACCTGTCATGGTAGTAACTCGTGTGACACCTATAATATATCACGTTATCGATAGTCGAGTCATGGTAGCAACACTCGAGAGCCTTGTATGGGTATAAATACCCACATTTTAGCCTAATTTTCTTATTCATTCATCCATTATCTTTAGACTAAAACCCTAAATAGGGAAATTAGTTAGAATTGAGGCTTATGGGTAATTTAGAAGCTTGGCCAGGATTTATTTTCATGATTCCCCTTCCATTTGTGGTAAAATTTCACCCTTTTCATGGTAGAATTTTCCATTTCTTGTTCAAAAATCCCAAAACTTTGGAGGCTTTATTTTAGCCCCAAATTAGCTTGAATTGCACTTATTCTTATGTGTAATGACTCCTTGAGCCTTAGGGAACATTGAGTTGGATTTGGAAACATGTTTTTTTGTAAATGGGACCCATGGGACTTTTGTGTATTTTTGGACCCAAAGCATAATAGTGAAATATTTATTGTTATTCTCATACTGATAAGTAGGATGTGATTTTGATAGCTTTGCATCTTCCAAAAATTTCCCATAAGGGAAAAACAGTGATTTAGTGGATCTTGTGAGTTGTTTTCAGCATCCATGTAGGCTAGGTTTTAACCCTTGTTAATTCAAATGCTTCATGATATATTTATGATATTGTATTAGATTTTGGATGGGTTTTAGTTGTTGATGTGCTAAATTGAAATACATTGGTTAATTGTACCGTTTAAGTTATTTTTGATACTGTTTTGGGCATAATTAGCCTAGTTATTCCTATCATAGGTAAAGTTGACCTTGTAGGCTCTTATTTAGGATGGACATACCTCAGTTACTTAATCAATGTGGAGATTTTCTTGGTCACTCAAGTTTAGGATGAGGCTTAACCAACTTTCAATTACCTTAGGTGGAATTTACTTAGTTGTTCTACATTAGGTGGAATTGCTAACCTAGGATGAGTTATGGCTACATCAGCATCCAATAGAGGATTTAGATACCTTAGCCTAGTTCAGGATAGATATTGCTTGGTAAATGATTTCGGGAATTTAGAAGTGGATATTCGACCAACCTTAGGTCAAGACTAGGTATAGTTATTGGATACTATTTATATGTTTGTGTATATCTAGGAAATGCTTGGTGTGATGATATTGAGATGCCTTGGTATTTAATGGTTATGATGGCTGATATTGGAAGTAATACTTAAAGATTATGCTATGAATGAATTATTTGTTAAGATAATCATGAGCAATTGAATAGGCTATTGATTTCGCTTTGATTGGTCTACGAAATATACTATTCAACAAGCCCTTGATTATGATATTGGCTAAGCCATAAATTATTTTATTGATTGAGCCAATGAATGAAATACTAACTAGCTAGTGATCATACTTATCGTTATGTTAGCATTTAAGCTATTGTTCATGCTAGAGGCCATGCTTATTGGCTACATAGGCAATTATGTTATTAATTATGCTATGAATAAGCTATAGATTACTCCACGGATAAGCTATTGATCAAGCTATTGATAAGCTATCTTTTACTCTAATGATAAGCCATTAATGGATACTGATAAGTCATTACCTATGCCTTTGATAATGCATATTGATTATGTTAGTTGTCATGTTTATTTACTATATTGGTAAATATATTATGGATTATGCTAAACAACATCCTTATTGATTATATTAGCAATTACTCAATTGATTATGCTAGAGATCATGCTTATTTATTATATTGACAATTATAATATTGATGCAAGATCTTATTATTCTTATTATGATTATTGATCATGTTAATATACTATGTTTCACGACTCGAACCATGGCATATACATGACGGATATCTCAAGTCCACTAAGGAATGGAGACCATCCCCTTTACCTAGTCAAACTAAATGCAATGCCCAACACAGGATAAATTCCAAACATAAAACAATGTAAGAAAGAAAAGTTATAAGGAATATAAGATAACTGAATATCCAACAACCAATAACCAAAACCACACAAGTCCATAACAATATACACAAAACCTCTTAGAAATACCCAAAGCCAAAGAAAGTTGGGACATGCCCCTGACACTGACAATAATAATGTTAATATAAACTCTTTAAATCTAGTCTAAGAAAGGAAACTGAAGAAATTACCAAGTCTTACAGAGAATGGAAGCTCACCATATTATCACCAACAACCGACGACCTGAGCCAATCCACCTAACCTTGCATAAGAAAAGTAGATATATCTCCGATGCCTAAATCATGTGAGGATACAACATCCGAAGATGGTTAGTGGATTGATCACTAGAATGTAATTCAACGATAAGGAATAAAATAATGCCATGCTCCACATTTTAAAATCATTCAAAGTAATGCATGTGATGTTATATATATATATACATATACATATAAGAATGTCATGTGGGATAGGGAACAAAGGTTAGCTTGAAGTAATCTTTATCTTGGGCTATGTAGCCCAATCGTAAAAAATAGGCACCCATGACCTATATGGGTTCAAATCCCCATGATCAAAGGACCGTAGTGCGTGTTAGGTGCTTGAAATGGAGATATCAAGGAACACCATGGAATGCCTCGACCACATGTTAATCCAAGATACAAATATATCGATAGTGTAAACTATGCACATAGGTCATCAAGACCAACCCTCATTTCGACAAATATGAGTTTCCAGTACAAGAAATCAAAGACTAATACCTTCATGTCTTCACTATATATTCCCTATTATGTCTAATTTAAAACAAGTTTCACATAAAATATTTATTAACTAATGAACCAACTGTTAAGGCACACAATGGGTATAGTCATACCCTTACACTTACAAGCTTACCTCTATGCCATAACAATCACATTAACTTGAGGAAATGCCTCGACCCTTTTGTTCATTAAATCAATTCATATCCAAAAAGGATTTCAAAATTCCTACTCATTGTTTAATCATTTATGCAATGCAGTAATATAGGTGAGTAAGTCAAAAAGAGTGATGATTTAACAATTTAAACCTATCTACGCAGTGGATTTAGAGAACACAATCTTTCAAAACTAATTCTAATTTTAAAACTTCAATTTGGTGAATACCATGGCCTCTAAGTTTATTCACCATTCCCATGCACCACACAAGTTCAAAACCATTAACAAGGCATAAACAATGCATAATAAATAATGGGATAACAATTTAAAAGTCAATCTTGTCAAAACCCTCAACCATATCAAAACCATATTATTAAACCATTTGAGTACATGCTTTTCATAAAGAATTAATTGGGGAAGAGTAACATGCCTGAAATACCAAAATATCTTGAGAGGAATAAACCCTTGATCATTTAGATGACCATATTATTGGAAATCCTAAGTATCTTTAACTTGGAGAGTTTTGAGAGAAGAGTGTGTTTTTATTGTGATGTGAATGAGAAATAACCCCTTTAGTGATTTATGGACTTGGGGTCTGACTAAGGAAAAAGGGGAATAAACCAGAATACCCTTAGTGAAATACTCAAAACTGATCTCTAGGTTACTACAAGTGACCTAATGACTCATAGGGTGAGCTTACGACTCATAAGGTTCCACTTGTAGTCTTGATTGTATCCATGATCACCAATAATGACTTGTCTACTAGCCTGTTATACCCTGAATTTTCTTCCTAGCTAATTTCATCCCAAGAATGCCTAGTATTAGCTTCTAAAGTGAATGATTATTATTACAAGACGGATTTTCAATATTTTCACTTTTTTTAATGTGGAAAATTCAATAAGCTTTCCATTGATATAAAATTTCCCCAAACCCGACACCCGGGCGAAGAGTTAGAGCCTTTTTAGTGAGACAGTGTATCACTAGAACCTCCAGTGCATCGCAGAGATAGATAAAATGAAAGTTGTTAATTTCTAGTATTGCTCTGCTATAGTGGCACATCACACCAAATTTCCAGGTCACAGACAAGGTGGCAACGCGATAGCTCCACGTCGCGCTCCCATGCAATTTTCCATTTGTCAGTTTTTAGTGACTTGGCACAAAAGTGGCGCGTCGCACCAAGGATGAAAATTGGGAAATTTTCTCAAAAATTAAAGACATGTCCTAGGGTTAAAAGGGTCAATTTACCCACCCTATATAAGTCTTATAACACGAGATTTGGCAATAATTCAGTAACTTATACTCAATTACTCTCAAAAACTCTCGAGAACAAGCCCTAGGGTTTTTATAGAAGGTTCAATTCCAAGGGAATTCATCTTCAAATTTCAAGAATCTCTCCGTCAATATTCACAAAATCACAAACTAAGGTATGCGTAGTGTTCATCCACAGATTCGTTTCATTCATGGAGTCAAAGAATCATGTTTTAAATAACCTATTCTGATTTGCTTATTGTGATTTGATTATTTTATGTTGATAGTTGTTATTATGTTTCAAGATAGTGTCTTGATGACTATCCATGAAGTATGTGAGTTTAGTCATTGAAGACCTATGAGTTTGGGTAGTTTTAGATTCCTAAATTGAGGATTTCACCTATGCTATAAAGTGTGCATGTAAGGTGTTTGATAAAACACATGTATGGTGTTTGATAAAATGCCTAAAATAATAGAATCATATTCCTTATGGATCATTAGTATCTAAATGACAAATCCATGGTAACCCTTATGATGCTACACAATTTCCATACTCTTGTTATTTATTGACTATTGTGTTATGCAATGTTCATAATATTGAAATCATGCAAGTATGTACATGTTAAATGCATTCTATTCCATGATCAAGACTATGATAACCATGTGAAGCATGAAATCCCTTATTTATGGTATTATGAATTATGAACTATATTCCTATGATCAAGAAGTATTATGGATTGTTAGTGTTGGTCATATATTCAGGAATGTCATGCCTTGTCAGTTTCCATCTATCGAGTCCTGGGGGTACTTGTAACCAAAAAATATAGTTGTTTGCCTAGAGCCATGTAATGTTTTCGTGATACTCTCAGTGAAGCCATATTCCATAAAAGTCAGTCAGTCATGTGACTCAGGAAATATCATAACCTCTGTCAGTTTTCAAATATCAATAGCATTCCATCAGTCGACGGAATTCAATAAACTCAGTCTATGTACAGTCAGTGAATCATGTTCAGTCTCTTTAGATGGGAATAGAAATTAGCACCTAGGGAACCCAAGGGTGGGAACACACACTGTCAAATGAGGGTCTGATTCTTAGTAGTCATCCTTGTGTTCTGGAACTATGTGGCCAGCATAGGTTGAGACATCAACAATGTCAGATGAGGATTGATGAGGTAGATAAGTATTGTCAGATGAGGGCCCCACCACTCTTATTTGGGGACACAGTTAGATGAGGGCCCTACCACTCTCATTTGGGGACACTGTCAGATGAGGGAATCCACAGTTGTCCTAACAAGTGGTACGGTATTGATGCCCTTCTAATCATGGCACAGATTAGACCCCAGCTCAGCTATTATAGTTCATTTAGGGAATGTTGGTTAAATAACTATTCCCACAGTTTCAATATCAGTCTTAATAAAAGAACTCAGATAGTTTTTTAGATTTCATGACTGTTAGATACAGTCAACTCAGTCATAGTATGAAACTCAGATAGTTCCATAATATTTAGGACTGTCAGACACAGTCACTCATGTTATTAGTTATATTAGTTATCAGAACTCCAGTATCAGTCATGCTAGATATCGGTAAATTCAGGTCATCAGTATATAGATTCAGTTATCATGTTCTCATGATTCAGTTACTATGTATTCCTATATGCACTCTCACATTCATATTAGTCAATTAGTTATTATCATTCATACATGTAAACCCCATGTATTCTGCCTACCTCACATGTATACTCCGTATATTATTTTATACTGATGCATTTGTGCTATGGTGTTTTCTTTTTATGCTACACCATAGGTTTGGAGACACGACTCCCAGATCAGCAACAGTAGGAGCATTCCAGGGTTTAGAGTTTTAGCAGTGAGTCCTCATTCTCTAAGTACGTGATCTTATTTTATCATATTAGTTCAGTTTTTAGTTGATGGAGTTAGTTGGGGATATGTCCTATCAACTCCTTAGTCAGGCAGTTAGAGGCTTTCAAACGACTATAGTATTTTTCATGTTTTTCAGACTTCAGTATTTCAGTTTTGTTTTGGTATCAAGATAGCACTCTATGTCAGACGTTATTGTTATTATTCAATTACCTTTAGTATTGAACCTTACAGCCTCTTAGTGCATATTTTTGCATTTTTATTTTATATTATGCAGTGTACATGTACAGATATCAGTCATGGGTTAGCTTGTGGTATTTCGGGGTCATGAGCACTGTGTAGCATTTCGGTTCAGATAATCGAAGCATTACAAGCTTGGTATTAGAGCCTAAGGCTCAACAGAATTCTAGAAAGTCTGAAAGCCGCATCTAGTAGAGTCTTGTACATGGATGTGTTGCAGGCCACATTTATGTGCAGGAGGATATGAGATGTTTGAAGAAATAGTTTCCCTTCTTTCAGTATCCATGTCATTCTTGTGAGAATAATCATAAGTCAATATCTCAGTGTAATCTATTTCTCCTCTTGATTTCAGAACATTCCTCCAAAGAGAAGAAACTAGTCAGCTACTCAGCCTGAAGATCCTTTGGGCGAGCATATTTCTCAAGAGGAATTCAGAACTGCATTTACAACTCTTTCTCAGCCAGTAGCTACCCATAATGAGCGACCAATAGTTATTCTATCCAACCTAGTGGACAACTCATTCACAGCAAAGATTCGGGACTTCACCCGAATAAATCCTTCAATGTTCCTCGGGTCTAAGGTAGATGAAGATCCTCAGAAATTCATTGATCAGGTCCCGAAGGTGACATATATTAAGGGGTGGCTACTGTTGAGAGTGCTGAGTTAGGTGCATATAAGTTTCAAGATATGGCTCACACTTGGTATAAGCAGTGGAAGTCCAAAAGGGTAGATGGTGCAGGTCCTATAGAGTGGGAGGAGTTTGTCACGACTTTCTTTAACAGATTCGTTCCCCCAGAGCTGAGAGAGGTGAAGGTCCTAGAATTCATCAACCATAGGCAGGTAAATATGATGGTGAAAGAGTATTCTCTTAGGTTTACTCAATTAGCCAGATATGCCCCTCATCTGGTTGCAGACAATAGAGCTAAGATGAGCAAGTTTGCTTCAGGGGTAAATGATAGTGTAGTTAACGAGTGCAGATCTACCATGCTAAATAGTGACATAACATTATCTCAAATCATGACTCATGCTCAGCAGATAGAGGAACAAAAAATTAAGTAGAGGGAAAAGTAGAATAAGAAAGCTAGGATAGGTAGCTTCAATTTTATACAGCCTAAATAAGGAGGAAACCGTTCCCAGTTTCATCCTAAGTCAGTAGTTCCAGCCCATTTTATAGCCAGTGCTCTAGTTCCTAAGTTTAGAGAGGGTAACAAAGATAGAGCGTCAGGCTCTAAGTCTTAGGGCAGTGTCAGTAAAACCCAAACTAATCCCTTATGTCAGACTTATGGTAAGAACCACAAAGGTACTTGCAGAGCAGGTACCAATGTCTGTTTTTGTTGTAGAAAGCCAAGCCACAGAGTCAGAGATTATCCCCAGTCGGGTTATCAGGGTTAGCAGAACCATTTTGTAACTTAGTCCATTTACCCGAACCAGTAGGGTGCCACTTCCAGTCCTACTAGTGGGCAACGCCCAAATCATCTTTATGCTCTTCAGACCCGACAGGATCAGGAAAATTCTCCTAATATTGTTACTGTTACATTACAAATCTATCATATTCATGTTTATGCTTTTCTAGATCTAGGTGTATCCTTGTCTTTTTTTACTCCTTATATAGTAGATGATTTCGAAGTCAGTCCTGAAATTCTAGCAAAGCCCTTTTTAGTGTCTACCCCAGTGTGTAAAAGCATCATATCTCAGCAAGTATACAGGAACTGCCCGATTAAATATTTCAAAAAGTTACTTCAGCAGATTTAGTCGAGTTAGAGATGAATTATTTTGATGTCATAATCAGTATGGATTGGCTTCATTCGTGCCATGTCAAAGTTGACTGCAGAAATAGAATAGTTCAGTTTCAGTTTCTGAATGAACCCATCCTAGAGTGGAAGGGTAATACTTCAGCGTTCAGAGGTCAGCTTATTTTCTACCTTTAAGCAAGGAAAATGATATCTAAGAGGTTATCATATTGTGCATGTTAAGGACTTTAGTTCTAAATCGCCCAGTCTTAAATCAGTCCCAGTGTTTAATGATTATTCAGATGTCTTTCTTGAGGATCTTCCAGGCATTCCTCCCAAAAGGGAAATATACTTCGGCATAGATCTTTTTCCAGGTACTCAGTCTATCTCTATTCCACTATATAGAATGGCACCAACAGAACTCCAGGAACTAAAAGAACAGTTGAAGGATCTCTTAGATAAGGGATTCATCAGACCCAGCATTTCCCCGTAGGGCGGACCAGTCTTATTCATGCAAAAGAAGGATGGTTCCCTCAGAATGTGCATTGATTACCATCAACTCAATAAAGTCACGGTCAAGAACAAGTATCCTCTTACCAGAATCGATGAATTGTTTGACCAACTTCAAGGTGCTAGTTATTTCTCTAAGATAGACCTCAGATCAGGATACCATCTTCTTAGAGTTAGAGAATATGACATTTCAAAAATATTTTTTCGTACTCGGTATGGTCACTTCGAATTTCTAGTCATGTCCTTTGTCTTATAAATGCCCCAGCAGCTTTCATGGACTTGATGAACTGTGTGTTCAACCAGTAATTAGATATGTTCATCATAGTCTTTATAGATGATATTTTGGTCTATTCCTGCACAAAGCATGATCATGTAGACCATCTCAGAATAGTACTTCAGACTCTATGAGATCATCAGCTATTCACCAAATTTAGTAAGTATGAATTTTGGCTAAGGTCAGTAGTTTTCCTTGGTCATATCATTTTTGGTGATGGCATTAGAGTAGATCCTCAGAAGATCGGAGCGATAAGAAACTAGACTTGCCCTTTCTCTCTATCAGATATCAGGAATTTCTTAGGCTTGGCTGGCTATTATAGATGGTTTGTTGAGGGATTTTTTTCTATTGCATCCCCTAGGTATAGATTGACTCTGAAGAAGGTCAAGTTTAAATTGTCAGATTCTTGTGAGAAGAGTTTTCAGGAGTTGAAGACTCGACTCACCTCAGCTCCAGTTCTAGCTCTTCCAGATGTTTCAGATGGGTTCGTAGTGTATTATGATGCATCTTGAGTAGGTTTGGGTTGTGTCCTCATGCTGCATGGAAAGGTCATAGCCTAGGCTCTAGATAGTTAAAGCCCCATTAGAAGAATTATCCTACTCATGATCTTGAGTTAGCAGTCGTAGTATTTGCCTGGAATATTTGGAGGTATTATCTCTAAAGATTTTATGTAGATGTCTTCACAAATCATAAGAGTCTTCAGTATGTCTTTTCTCAGAAATATCTCAATCTTCATCAGAGAAGGTGGTTAGAGCTCTTGAAAGATTATGACATGAGCGTCCTTTGTCATCCGAGCAAGGCCAATTTAGTGGCCAACGTTCTTAATAGACTGTCCATAGGTAGTGTTTCTTATGTTGAGGACAGTAAGAAGAAGTTAGTTCAGGAAATTCATCAGCTTGCCAGACTAGGCATTTGCTTAGTCAATTCTTCAGAGGGCGATGTATGTGTTTAGAGTAGTTCAGAATTATGTCTAGTTTCTGAGGTAAAAGAAAACCAAGACAGGTATCCTAGCCTTGTCAAGCTAAAAGAATCAGTTCAAAATCAGAAAGTATAGGTTTTCTCCCAAGGGGAAGATGGTGTTCTTTTTGTCAGGGTCGTCTATGTGTTCTAGGTATAGATGACTTAAGGCAACGAATTCTTGTAGAAGCGCATGGTGCACGATACTCTATTTATCCAGGGACCACTAAGATGTACCATGACTTATGGAAAATCTATTGGTAGAGTGGGATGAAGAGAGATATAGCAGAGTTTGTGGCTAAGTGCTCTACATGTTAGAAAGTTAAGATAGAGCATCAGAAACCTAGTGGTTCCATGCAGGAGTTCACCATTCCCATTTGGAAGTAGGAAGAAGTGAACATGGACTTCGTGATGGGTTTTCCTCGAACTCGTCATCAGCATTATTTAGTTTGGGTCATAGTATATCGAATGACTAAGTCAGCTCATTTCCTTCCAGTTTATACCTTTTATTCAGTAGAGGATAATGCTAAAGTCTATATCAAGGAGTTAGTCAGATTACACGGTGTTCCATTATCTATCATCTCAGACAGAGGTACCCAGTTCACGTCTCACTTTTATAATGCATTCCGTAAGGGTCTTGGTACCCAAGTTCATCTTAGCACAGGCTTTCATCCTCAGACAGATGGTCAAGCAAAAAAAACCATTAAAACTTTAGAAGATATACGAAGGGCGTGTGTAATTGATTTCAAAGGTAGTTGGGATGACCACTTTCCTATGATTGAGTTTGCATACAACAATAGCTATCATTCCAGTATACAGATAGCTTCATTCAAAGCTCTCTATGGTAGGAGATTTTGATCTCCAATCAGTTGGTTCGACGTTAGTGAGGCCTCAGTCATAGGGCCTGACTTTGTGTTTGATGCCTTAGAGAAAGTCCAGTTGATCAAAGAAAGACTTCGGGCTGCTCAGAACTGATAGAAGTCTTATAAAGGTGTGCACAGAAAAGATCTCAAGTTAGAGATTGGTGATCATGTCTACCTCAAGATCTCTCCCATGAAGGGAGTGAAGAGGTTCGGCAAGAAGGGAAAGCTCTATCCCCAATATATTGAACCCTCTGAGATTCTCAGTCGCTTTGGCAAGGTAACTTATGAGCTTGATTTGCCTTCAGATCTAGCCTCAGTTCATCCAATCTTTCATGTCTCTTTGCTTAACAATTGTGCAGGTGACCCATCAGTTGTAGTCCTTATTCAGAGCATTCTTGTTTAGAACAACCTCTCTTATGAAGAGATTTCGGTCGAAATCTTAGACTATCAAATTCATAAATTGAGGAGAAAAGAAGTCCCTCTAGTAAAATTTTTTTGGAGACATCAATTCATCGAGGGAGCTACTGGGGAAGTAAAAGCAGACATGCATTACAAGTATCCTCACCTCTTTCCCGCCAATCCAGATCAAGATCAAGGTAATAGTTCTCCTTAAGCTTATTCAGCTTCATGTTTAGTATTTAGTGAAAACTTGGTATTCAGTGTTATGCTCATGTATCATCACAAACTTTGTATCAAGCGCCATTGCATATTGGGTCATAATTATGCATCAGACAGACATTCCCATTGTGAAAAAATTTAGTTCCATAGAGCACTCAGTTATGCATTCATGAATTAGTTACACATGCATCAGATATGTATGTTCAGTATGTTATGTTCAGCTTGTCAGTCATGAGATCATATTCTATTTATCCATGATAAGTTCATGTTCAGCTTATTGTCCCCCCTCTCAGCCAGTCTCATTCGAGGATGAATGTTCCCAAGGAGGAGATATTGTAATACCCCAAATTTTCTTCCTAGTTAATTTCATCCCAAAAATGCTTAGTATTAGCTTCTAAAGTGAATGATGACTATTCCATGAGGAATTTTCAAGATTTTCACTTTTTTTTTCATGTGGAAAATTAAATAATCTTTCCATCGATATAAAATTTTCCCAAATTCGATACCTAGGCGAAGCTTTTTAGTTAGACAGTGTATCACCTGAGCCTCCAGCGTGTCATGGAGATAACTCAAAGGGAAATTGTCAATTTATAGTGTTGCTCTGTGATAGTGGCGCATCATGCCAAACTTCCAGGTCATGGACAAGGTAGCAATGTGATAGCTTCGCATCACGCCCCCATGCAATTTTCTATTTGTCACTTTCTAGTGAGTTCGCGCGATAGTGGCGTGTCGCGCCAAGGATGAAAATCGAGAAATTTTCTCAAAAATTAAAGATGTGTCCTACGGTTAAAAGGGTTAATTTTGCCACCATATATAAGCCTTATAAAATGAGAGTTGGACATAATTCAGCAACTTATATTAAATTACTCTTAAAAACTCTCAAGAACAAGCCCTAGGGTTTTCATAGAAGGTTCAATTCCAAGAGAATTCATCGTCAAATTTCAAAAATCAGGTTTTAAATAACCTACTGTGATTTTCTTGTTGTGATTTGATCATGTTCATGTTGATAGTTGCTATTTATGTTTCAAGATGGAGTCTTGATGACTTTCCACGAAGTATGTGAGTTTGTTGATTGAAAACCTATGGGTTTGGGTAGTTTTAGATTCTTAAATGATGATTTAACTTATACTATAAAGTGGGCATATAAGGTATTTGATAAAATGCCTAGAATGATAGAATCATGTTCCTTATGACTCAGTAGTATCTAAATGACAAGTCCATGCTCACCCTTATGATGCAACATAATTTCCATGCTCTTGTAGTGTATTGACTATTGTGTTATGCAACGTTCATGATATTGAAATCATGCAAGTATGTACATGTTATATGCATTCACATCCATGATCAAGAGGTATTATGGATTTTTGGTGTTGGTCATGTATTCAGGAATGTTATGCCTTGTCAGTTTACTTCTATCGAGTCCTGGAGGTATTTGTACCCAAAAAATATAGCTGTGTTCCTAAAGCCATATTATATTTTCACAATAATCTCAGATAATCCATGGTCCATAGAAGTCAATCATTCTTGTGACTCAGGAAATCTCAGAAATCTCATGAACTCAGTCAGTTATCAGATATCAATAGTATTTCATCAGTCGACGGAATTCAGTAAACTCAGTCTGTGTACAGTCAGTCAATCATGTTCAGTCTCTTCAGATGGGAGTAGAAATTAGCACCGAGTAAACCCAAGGGTGAGAAAACATACTATCAGATGAGGGTGTGATTCTTAGTATTCATCCTTGTGTTCCAAAACTATGTAGCCAGCATAGGTTTAGACATCAACACTGTCAGATGAGCATTAATGAGGTGGATAAACGCTGTTAGATAAGGGCCCCACTATTCTCTTTTGGGGACACTGTCAGATAAGGGTACCCATAGTTGTCCTTACTAGTGGCACGGTATTGACACCCTTCCAATCTTATCACAGATTAGACCCTATCTTAGCCTGTATAGCGCATTTGGGGTATGTCGGTTAAATAACTATTCCCATAGTTTCAGTATTTGTATCAGTAAAAGAACTAAGATAGTTCTTTAGTTGTTAGGACTGTCAGATACATTCAACTCAGTCACAGTACAGAACTTAGATAGTTCCATCAGATTTAGGACTGTCAGACAAAGTTACTCATGTTATCAGTTATATCAGTTATCAGAAATCCAGTATCATTCATGCTAGATATCAGTAAATTCACGTCATCAGTATATAGATTCAGTTATCATGTTCTCATAATCTCAGTTACTATGTATTCATTTGTGCACCTCACGTTCATATTAGTCAGTCAGTTATTATCATTTATGCAAGTAATCCCCATGTATTAAGCCTACCTCACACGTATACTCAGTACATTCTTTTGTATAGATGCATTTGTGCTACGGTGTTTTCTTTTTATGTTACACCATAGGTTTAGAGACATGACTCCAAGATCAGTAGCAGCAATAACATTTCAGGGTTCAAAGTTTTAACAGTGAGTCTATATTCTCCAAGGATGTGATCTTATTTTATAATATCAGTTTAGTTTTAGTTGACGGAGTTAGTTGGGGACATGTCCCATATACGCCTTAGTTAGATAGTTAGAGGCTTTAAGACGACTACAATATTTTTTATGTTTTTCAAACTTCAGTATTTCAGTTTTGTTTTGGTATCGAGATACCACTCTATGTCAGACGTTATTGTTATTATTCAGTTATGTTTAGTATTGAACCTTACGGCCTCTCAGTGCATGTTTCTGCATTTTCATGTCATATTATGTAGTTTTTAGGTACAAATATCAGTCATGGGTTAGCTTGTGGTCCTTCGGGGTCATGAGCACCGTGTAGCATTCCGGTTCAGATAATTGAGGTGTTACAGAGTCATACTATATGAATTGTACTCAGTTGTTGTGACTTGCATAGTCTAGTCATTTTCAAAAAAGAAACAATTTTGCATCACACTGGTTAGGCTACAGAAGAAACCATACAACTTGTTTTGAGTCTTTACAACTCGCATCACCTAGTCATAGTCATAGCAAAAACTCAAGAATATACTGGCCAGGCTACCACTGGGTCATTAAGACCAGTCAAGACTCCATATGACTCACAGGGTAAGTCGTAGTAATGACAGTGAGGATAAAATTTTAGAAATTTTCAAGGACCAAGAATCTAGGGTTTGCATACTCCTCCTTAGGATCACTCATACTCATATGACAGGACCAAGCATTTTTTAGCATGATTTGACTCCAAACACAACCACACTTACCATTAACAAATACGAAAAAACAAAGATATTAACAAATTTACAATTTTCTTTGACAAAGTAAAAAAAGATTCTAAGGAATTCACATACCTCAAGAACAATTATCCGGAGTGGGAAACAAGAATGGGTAATAAGATTTGAAGCCTATAATACTCTCCTTGTGGATTTGACCCCAACTCTAGTTGGGTTTTTGACAATGACTGCCTCCCCCTTAACCATAGGAGTGAGTTGAGCGTTATCATGCTCCACTTATATTAGAATATCAAATCGCTAGATCAAGTTGGACTTAAAGGGTTATAATGCTGCCAAGGATATGTAGGAACTATCCTAACAAGTAATAGCGACTATCTATCCTAAGTACTTTAATATATTACACTTTATTTTAACACTCATCTCCAACCATCCCATTTTCTACCACTTTTATCTTTCTACCTATCCTTCATTTTGCCCATATATTTATGCTAGCTTACACATCTTTAGTAGGGAGTATTTGATCTTAACACATGATTCATATCTTTTGATCAATTTTCTTTTCATTACAATCAGTTGAAAGAAAAGGAATAAGATACATATGAGGCTATTAAAGAATAGGCTAAAGGCTCAATAGGGTTAACTAAGATCATGTAAAAAATGGTAGATAAAGTAGGTATAAAACAAGGTTGTTAAGGAAATGCCAATATAATCTCCTAAACTCAACATTCTTTATTTTGTTTTGCAAATACACCAAGAAGTTTCTAGACATCAATATGCAAACATGGAATATAACAACAACCTCACTCACAGATGGCACATGTTTAAATCAAGAAAGTTTTCTATAGACTCTTAACCAAGCAATAGAAAAAATTCAAAATTAATCAAACATCACACATGAGTCGAATAAACAAGCTAAGGTGTCTCAAAAAAAGTCATTCAACTCATTCCACATGCTTTCACATTCAAAACCAACTTGTGTCATGTAATAATATTTAGTACTTAGAAGGAGAATCTCTATTTATTACCAATAACAAAAATTATAAAATTACTTCATAAGATGAAAAAAGATGCTATATTTAAAGGGCACCTCCTTAGAAATTAATTGAAAAGAAATACCAAGGGGTAGGTGAAGTCTGCATCTACAAAACAAACACCAACAAAAACTAAAAATAAACAAAAATAAAATCTTACTATAATTTTTTTTAAAATTTAGTCAAAATGTGCATATAAGTCATAATGAAAAACCTATAGCGAACGTGACACTAAACATATCAAACTATTCTCCACCCCATAGTTAAAATAATATATTTCCTAAAGTATAAATCAAAGAATAAAATTAGGAAGACTCTTTGAGGTCTCTAGCCTAGCTAGTAGCATCATATCCATCAAGAATGACTAGGGGACACCACAATTAGTTTTTGCCATGCTCCTTAGCTAAGATCTCTGGTACATAGACTTTCTCCGACCAATCAATGAAAAACAAAACAAAAACCAAATGTGATACTTAAGAAACACTACAAAATAAAAATACCTACCCTAACTTGGGTTTCCTCCAAAGAAACACCTGATTTATTGCAACATGACTCACATCATGACTCATAATCTATATTTTCTCATCTTTTCTCCTCCATATCAAGGCCTATCTTTTGCTTCTTTTCTGACCTCTTAACTTGTCACAATCAAGGTATGTAGCCTTTTTTGTACCTGCCTTTCTATGACTCCATTCTAGTTTTGCTTGTTCAAATATATTTTTCAGCTCAAGCAACACCATGAGAGCATCTAAAGAGGTAATTATCAGTTTATACTCTTCCTCCCAACAATCATCTACTGTTATAGTTGTGATCATGCATATTTCTTAGTTATGTTTTTTGTACACTCTAAACACCACCTCTTTATAATTCAAGCTCATTTTAAGTATTTCCATCTTGCACATCTACAAATGCTCTACCTGTAGGCAAGAATGGACATCCCAATATGATTGGTGCCCCATCATCATCATCATAGTCAAGAATAATAAAGTCAACAGGAGTAATGAACTTACCAACCTTTATGAGAATATCCTCTATGATCCATTTGGGAACTAATCTAGTTCGCTCTGCCATCTGTAGAATAACTAAACAAGGCCTTAGATTTCTTAAACCTAATATTTTTAAAATAGAAATGGGCATCAAATTGATGCTTGACCCCAAATCCCTCAAATTTGGGATATCATGTTCACTAATTTGTATATAGAGGGTCAAACTCTTGAGGTTCCTTGAGATTTTTGGGTCATCTTGCAAACAACAATTAAACTGCACTCTTTTATAAGTATTATAGTCTTAATATCATAAAGCCTTCTTTTGTTTGTCACCGCATCCTTCATGAAATTAGCATAATTTGGCATTTCTTGCAAAACATCTACAAGAGGAAGGTCAATGTAATATACTCTGAAGGTACCAAAGAACTTCTTAAAACAAGTATCCTCTTTACCTTTTTAAGCTTTTAAGGAAATAGTAGTGGTGGTCACTCAGGTGTTTGCTCACCTGAATTACTTTTAGGTACTTATACTTCCTAATCTTATTAATGTCTTTGACTGTAACTTAATATCCATTTGGTTGAGATATGATCAAATCTACTTGTACCTTATGATTATTATTTAGATATGCATCAACCAAGTCTCTACCACTACTCAAGGTAATTGTAATCACTAAATTTGGATTTTCTGTATCACCAGGCAAACCCCCTTGATGTCTTGTGTTTTGCACTTGAGCTAGCTATCCCATCTATATCTCTATATTATTATGAGCCAACTGCTGATTTGTATTTGTGCAACCATTTGGTCTTAGTTGGCCAAAATCTTTTTTAAAATCTCTTTTATAGTTTTGAATTAAATATTATTCTAAATAACTTACTTCTACTTAAGCAGATGGGGATAATCCAGATTATTTTTCCATGAGTAGTTGGGTTGACTTTGCCAGTTGCTATTGTATGTATTACTATTAATTTGCATACCAACTTGTGGATTTCCTACAAAATTTACATACTTTGGATTTGCTCCACATAAATTTATATAGTGACTACTAACACTAGAAATTTCACATGAAGTCTGACTAAGTTGAATTGCATTAACTTAGGCTATAGTTTAGTCACAACCAGCCTAGTTATCTACATCCTTTTTTGAATCTGAAAGGAGACAAACTATACAGTTAATGTTATACTATCTACCTCAATTGCACCTGCCAACTTTTTAACTTCTGGATACTTTACCATGCTACTCTGGATTACCTTATGCAATTAGGTTAATGAGGGTATATATATCATCATAGGTTTTCTCAAAAACCTGACCACCTATAGCTGAATCTATCAAATTTTTTGTGTTGTGGTCAAGTACTTCAACAAAAGTATGAGCTAATAGCTCATTTTTTTTGGAATATCAAAAATATTGAAAAAGGGACTTTAGTCTCTCCTATGCATGATATCGATTTTCTTCTAGATTTTACCTTAAACTTAAGATCTCATTCATCAACCTTAGTGTTTTGCAAGAAGGAAAAAATCAGATAAGGAACTTCTTTAGTTATGATTGAGTTTGAAAGTTCTACCTTCAACCATTTCTTTGATTCCCCTAATAATGAGAATGGAAAAAATGTTAGCCTCATGTAACCTGTGGAGCCTCCAGTGGAATTAATGTGTTAATAATCTCCAAAAATTCTATAGATAAACCTTTGGCTTCTCATGTGACCGGCTAGAAAATTGGCAATTGTTGTACAATAATTGCACTATGTTATACTTAAGCTCAAATTGACCTCTTATGCATTGTTTTTTATACTAGAGGTCATATTGTTTATGAGTGGGATTTCTAATTTGTGCACTGTCTTATTGACCGGTTGTTCATCACTAATTACTACAGGAATAGTCTTATCCTATTGAAATTGTGGAATTGAATAAAGAAATTTTTTTTCTCTTCTCAATGAGTGCAATCATCGCTCAAGTTTGGGATATAATTCAACCAAATCACTTCTAACTTTATGTGTAAGGACCAGGTGTATGTGTATGTGTCGTGTGCTCATGTGGTGCATAATGGTAGGGGCAATAAGTATGCAAATAAATTTAATAAAGGTGCATAGTAAAAAAAAGAGGGAAGAAGTATGAAAATTCACTTAATGATGGTACATGATCATAGAAGGAATATATTAGAGGTTTTTACTACAAATAACAACAAGTAACCAGGTCCCTATATTGCATGATCAAGGAAGCATGATGATAGAGGGATCATTCATATTTTGGTGGTAATCACACTAATTAAACATGATGAATGTGTATTGATTCTTAAAGTTGTATGGTTGGTTTGTCATCATTAAAAAGAGGGAAAATTGCTATACGTAGTTTTGAGGATGAGAAGCTAACTGAAAGGGACTAGGTCCCTGGATATATAGGGTACAACACAACTAGCATGTGTTGTCTTCATATTTGTATTATATTGTATAACAAACTTGCAAGTGCTATTTTATACTGATTAGGACAACTAGTCCAATGATCTTTATGCCCTAATCATCACTTGGCTATAAAATGAAAGAGACACCTTTTTCATCAGATTGAGTTTTTGCACGAATCTAATGAGTGAAGTGATGTAGGAAAAACTCTATTTCAAAATTTCTCAAGCATTGACTATTTTCTTATTTTTGTAATATGCTTAAAGAGTGAGTGAGTGTTCGTGAGTGCTTATCTATAAGAGCAGTGTTTTTTATGAGGGAAGTACTTTGGTAGAGTCGCCTAAGCTTGTTGCTAGTTAGAGCTATCCACTTGTTGAAGGAAATTTGGAAGAGGAGTTAGGGATTTCTTGTAATAAAGGCATTGCAAGCAGGAGGAACCTAGAGTTAGGTTCATAGTTGAGTTTGTACTCAAGAGTTTGGTTATAGTGGACTTTCTTAGTGCTTTTTAGGACAAGACATAGTTTTTCCCTTTCAAGGATTCCACACAAAATTTCTATGTTTTAACTTTCTGACACAACCTTTTTTCTAGCACCTCATTATTACTTTACTATTCTATCACTTGTGTTTGACATTGAGGGACCTGATCCCTCAATGTATGGTGCAACCCCTAAGGGTTTCAACAATTCATATTAGAGTGGATTCACTCTAAAAGTTTCACACCTAGAGTATTATGGTTATCATGGCTACTTTAGCTGAACCAGGGATGGAAATAAAAGAAGAAAAAGGGAGATATTCCTGACCTTTAACGCTTTAGAATCTGACCCTGATGTTGCATTTTTAGAAACAACGATTGTTAGTGCTTTAAAAAGTGGTGGTCAGCTTAGAAAAAGAAATGGCAAAATTAAAGTATGTCCCAAAGGTGGTAGCTCCAAATAATTCTTAAGGAACTACCCAATACAAGAGAAGGACCAGAATCTTGAGAAGTCAAGAAGGAAGGATGTAACTAGCTGTGTGGTTAAAAAGATATTGGCAGCATAGGGAGACTCATCCAGTGATTTAGATAAAGATAAGAAGACTGGATATTTCTATATGCTAGCAGTGGATGAAAATATAGTCATCTATGATTCGTTGTTTGCATTCATGGCAAACTCAGAAGATAAATAAAAAAAGAGGTAACTTTTTCTGACTTCAAGAATGACCTAGATTACTACTCTGCTAAGAATATGACTATTCTTGTTAGTGCATTGATAGACTTTGTATATGAACTAACTGCTGAGACCAATGCATTAGAGGAGGAATTATAGAATTAAGAACACCAGTTGATTACTTTAACTCTCCAATATTTTGAAAATTAAGAGTTGCTCATAAAGATAAAATCTAAAAATCTGAGTTTAATGAGTAATTTGAAAAAGGTAAATGCTGCAGATGAAAAGGGGTAGAAATAAGCTTTATGGCTTCAAATTGATCTTGATGAAAGGATGAGGGATTCTTAAAAAAAATATTAGGTCTGCACATGATACAAGCATGAAAAGCACCAAGAGCGCAAGGCCTTTCACAAGGAGTAAAGCCAAAGAGTTACATGGTTTTCAAGCAATGTTTAATGAAGTTGGAATCTTTTGATCATGTCATGAGTTCAGCTATTGGAGTGTATAAGATAGAGTGTGAAGAGGATCTTGAAATACACTCCAAAGCTGCCTCTATTAGGGGGTTTATTAAGGGCATTCTTGTCTTTTAATGGCTTAGTTTTACACTATAAAGGAGCACCCTTGATTAAGGGTATTTTTTTCATTGTTTGTAATAGTATAAATAGACACCTTAGCTCTTATTTTCCTTAGTTTTTGGACATTTGAAATGAGTGAAGTTTAGATTGTAATCTCAGTGTTAGATTGTAGTCTTCTCCTTCTCCTTAAGAGAGGGAAACCAAAATTTAAACCTTGAATGCATTTGGAATAGGTTTTTCACTTGTATTGGGTTATTTGGCAAGAAAGGTATGCTTGAGGAAGTGTGAGTCCTTTGGCTTACCTAAGAGAGTGGTTTGAGCTTCCATTAGTGAGGTGTGATTGGAGATTTTATACATATCCTTTTGTTAATCACATAGTGGAAGTAAGGGTCTCTCAGTTATCTTTACATTTTATGCATTCTTCTTTATCTGTTTTCTTCTTGGTGTGTTGTTTTCTCTCTGTGTGCTTACTGATTTTTGCATCTTAGTGTCCATTTTCATGTGTTTGACGATCTTTAGGCTATTATTTGGTATCAAAGCCTTGTTTGGGTTTGTTCCAACATCCCTAAATCTTGCTTTTAGTGTTCTTATTAAGAAAATCTCAACAGAAAAGAGTCAAAAATCCAAAAATACAAAAAGAAAAGTGTTGTCTTGTGTTTGTTGTAGATCCGAAATTTCCAAGTTAGATCTACATGTTTTTAATGTGTTTTGAGGTTTCTAGTGTAGATACTTTCTCTCTAGCACATAGGGAGTCTAGATCTATGTTTTGAGCAAGATCCAGTTATGTTTGTGCATTCCACCATTGTTGAAAACGTGTTTGAAGCTTTTTGTGGGTGGATTTTGTGTGGATCAAGGTATTTGTGATGTTTTGTGGCTATTTTGTTGATATTTAAGCTTGTCTTATCTAAGGGAACCTAGATCCAAAAGAAAAATTGAATTTAGGGTTCATTTGCCTTGTGGTCAAACTTTGGTCAACTCTTGAATATCCATGTTCTTCTTCATCTACATAGATTGTTGAAGAAGAATATTCAAGGAGGTTGTTTGATCTTAAAAAGGGAGGAAAGAGAGGGTAGTACTTTTTTGAGAAAATTTCCTAGCACCTTCCTAGTCATCCAAAAGAAAGAAAACAACAAAAAGGAAGGAATAATCAAGTACAAAGTCAAGTACAATTGAAGTACAAGGGGGGACAAAACCATTTCAAATTCAAATTAAAGCTCAAAAAGGCTCCAAACTTGGATATTTCCCTCTCAAAACCAAAATCCTTCTTCTCCCTAAGTGTTGTTTGTCCAAGACAAAAATTTGGAAATTGGAAATTTTGAAAGTCACGTCCAACCACAAGCTGCCACGTTATCACTTTGGTGACCAACCGAATCGAGTTCAAATTTATATTTCCTAGTTTCTAATTTTTGTTTCTAGTTTCAATTTTGTTTGTTCTTTCACTAATTTGTAAGCTAGTAAGTACGTACTAGTTTGGTAATTATTCTAGAGTTCGTTTATTTCGTGTCTTTGATTTTTGTGTACTTTTCTCATTTTAAAGTCGTAGTATTTTGTTGGTTCAAGCTCATGCTTCCCTTTATTTGAGTCGTATCTAACAAATATCGATTCTGAACCAACACTTCTCACGTCTCAAGTAACTTGCCAAGTACTATTGATTTCCTAACACTTGTGAGGTCAAGTGTGAGGTGAGGTTGAGTGTCACGACCCGAGCCGGGGCCCTAGCCGTGATGAGCATCCTAAACCATGAAGGCCCAGAACACCCTTCTCTATCTATATGGTAATCATGCACATAATTCATATGATAAAAGGTAATGCAGAAAGAGAAATCTAATATGTAAACATGGTCAATCTAAATGTGATCATAATACTGAAAACTGAAATCCAAAATATATCTGAATAATAATGTCTGACTCAATCTGCGAAATCTCCACCATGAACTAATCAAAGTTGTCTAAAAGCTGGGACAAGGTCCCTAGTAGATCAAAACCTAACTAATAGTAGTAATATGAAATAACCAGGCCTTCTGAATCGTAGAAGGCTCACCACTGCAAATTCCGGTCAGTGATCTGAAATCTCTGTTGTTTATTTGGACCCCTAAACTGTGCCTCAGAACCTAGCAGGAGGGGGGTCAACACAATTGTACTGGCACGTGAAGCAATCCAAAATAGATTAATTGAACATATATATATATATATATATAATACGTAAGAGAAAATTTTCATCAAACATTGTGCATAAAATAGTTTCTGAAAACACATGGGCATCTTCTGAAAACATGTAACCTGTTTGTAAATCTCAAACTCTGATCTGTGTATTACTTCTGAGTTAGGTGGTATCCCCTAGAAGTATGATATTCCACGGGCGATATAGAATACGCCATTGACTCGGCGGGGAAGCCTCCAACCCTAGTGTGCCGCAAGGGTTGGAGTTCCTGAATCTGATATGATACACGACACTTAAGTCAGCGTATAATAATATACCCGGATCGGCAAACCACAGTTTAGGGCAAAGAGTTTTCTAAACTCACGCCTTCTTCGGGGAACCACCTAAGCTCTCTTTATCCCCTATTTTAGCCTTTTCTTAACATGCATCATTCTGAAGTTCTAAAATGCCAATCTGATAAAGTCTGATTTTTGTATTCGTCTGTGCCCGTTATAGCATTTTCTGAGTTTGGTATCGTCATACCAAGACTTGCAAGATAAATGTTTCATTTAAAGCAAAGCTTAGACCACCCAAATCATGAAACTGATATAGAAGATTTCGTGTTTCGAAAATCAAGTCAAAATCATGCAAAAACTTCATCAAACATATGGTGGACTAGTGCCTTTAGCAAATCATACACTATTTTATTACATGCATTATGAACATTAAACATTCATGCTAAATTCCCTCTTTAGTGTTTTAAAACCACCTTTAAATCATAACAAGAATTCAACCATTTCATATAGTGCTTTTCAAGAATGCATTGCAAAACAATTCATACTATATGAAAAATTTAAATATTCATAATAAGAGGGAATCCACCAAAAGTCATGCTCTCAACAAGAATTCATTCTTAAATACAAGTTTTCATACATACATATTCTCAAATCACTTTGGGGAAGGTCAAAAAACCAAAACAATGATGTTCAAACATCTAATACGTGAATATATACATAGTTTGAAAAACCCCATTCTAAAACATTATTTTTCTATGCCCATGAGAATTTAGGAAATCCCCGCATACCTCTATTTCGGAAAATAATGGGTGCTTCTAGAAGCCTGTGGTTTGGAGATTCTGAATCTCTAATCGATTTTGAAAACCCACGGTTGAATCTTGATTTATTTGGGTTTTTAGTTTGAAACCCTTGGGAGTGTTCTTGAGAATTTTTAGATGTATTTTGGAGAATTGGGGACTGAATTTCGTGTTTATGGATGAATAAGGGTGGGAAAAGGACCATTTTGCCCCGAAAACGGAATGTTTAAGTCACTTGAAACCATTACACATGCCTATGCTATCACCTATGTTTACATAGGCGCCACATATGCTATCGCATATGCTTTCCAGTGGCAATGTGTGATTGGTTAGGTGATGGATACTACTTTGAATGGCCATAACTTTTTGCTTGGGTGCCGAATTTTAGAAAAATTGGTATCGTTGGAAAGCTAACTTGAAAAACTATCATTTTACACATAGTGGGCTCTCTAATTTGGCATTTACAAAGAGTCATGGTTGATAGAAGTTGACACAAATTATAATGTCCACTTAAACTTAATCGATCGAAGTAGTTTTCAACTCGTCCTTCAGTCAATGGACCTCTATACTCTAAATTCAAGCTTGAATGGATTCAGATACTAAAAAAATAATTAAAATACCATATTGGCAGAGGATTTATGGCTTTGGGATTATCAACGCATCGGAATCATGGTCAATATTGTAACCCAAAATGCGGGGCGTTACATTATCCCCCTTTAGGATCATTCATCCTCGAATGATGATGCGGGACTTAGACAGACTCGATTTCAAGCATAATAAGGACTAGGAAAGATAAGATAGGAATAGTACCTTCTGTCTCATCATCCATCGAAGAAAATAAATTGGGATATCTAATTCTCATGTCATATTCTGACTCCCAAGTTGCTTTTTCAACTTTCTGATTCCTCCACAATACCTTCACTGAGGCTATCTCTTTGCTCCTCAAATTTCAAACTTGGCGATCTAAAATTTCAATGGGCTCTTCTTCGTAAGACAAGGAATCTGTCACTTTGATATCCTCTACTGGCAATACCAAAGAATGATCTCCAATGCATTTCTTCAACATGGATACGTGGAATACCGGATGAACGGAACCCAAACTTACAGGCAATTCTAGCTCATAAGCAACTACGCCAATCTTTCTCAGAATCTGATTTGGCCCTATATAGCGAGGGTTCAATTTAGCCCTTTTTCCAAACCGCATAACTCCTTTCATAGGAGAAACCTTGAGAAATACCCAATCACCAACTTCAAACTCTAATTCTCTTCTCCAAACATTGGTATAGGACTTCTAATGAATCTGAGCAGTCTTGATTTGTTCTCTAATGATCTTCACTTTCTTCATCGCCTAATGAACAAGATCAGGCCCATACAACTAAGTCTCACCCGTTTCATACCATCCTATCGGAGACCTACATCTCCTCCCATACAAAGCCTCAAAAGGAGCCATCTTGATGCTGGCATGGTAACTATTATTGTTAGAAAATTTAATCAGTGGCAGGTGATCTACCCAACTACTTTTGAAATCAATGACACATTCCCTCAACATTTCCTCGAGGGTCTGAATGGTACGCTCAGCTTGCCCATCCATCTGAGGGTAGAAAGTTGTGCTCAAATTCACTTGTGTACCTAAACCCTTCTGAAAAATCTCCAGAACTGAGATGAAAATTGTGTACCTCTATCGGATATAATTGACACTTGTGCCCCATTAAACTGAACTATCTCCTCAATGTAAATCTTAGCATAACCCTTTCCCGAATAATTAGTCCTCACAGAGAAAAAGTGGGTTGACTTTGTCAACTGATCTACAATCACCCATATCGAATCATACTGGTTTCGGGGATCTCAAAAGTCCTATAATGAAGTCCATGTTTATCATCTCCCACTTCCATAAAGGTAGGGCTATCTCTCGGGAAGTACCACCTAGCCTCATGTGTTCTACCTTCACTTGTTGACAGTTCAAACACTTGGACACGAAATCAGCTACATCACATTACATGTTATTCCACCAATACAAGGTTTTTAGATCATGGTACATCTTAGTAGAGCCTAGGTGAACGACATACCTAAAAGTATGTGCCTCATCTAGGATTATTTCTCTTAGTCCATCAACATTTGGAACACATAATCTACCCTGAAATCTCAGAATACCATCACCACCAATTTCAAATGACATACCCTTTTATTAATCTATATCTTTCTTGATTTGCATCAAGATGGGATCTTCAACCTGCTTCTCCTTAACTTCAGCACAAAGGGATGACTTAGCTAACACATGAACAATTACCCCTCCATCTTCGGAATCTAAGAGTCGCACTCCCATATTTGCGAGGCGGTGAATATCCTTCACCATCTCTTTCTTTCTTTCTTCTGGATGAGAAAGGCTGCTTATAGACAACCTACTAAGGGCGTCGGCTACAGCATTTGCCTTGCCCGGATTCTTTAATTCTTTCTGTGAAAAAACATACTGTAGACTCTTATGGTCAGTGAAGATATCAATATGAACATCGTACAAGTAGTGCCGCCAAATTTTAAGTGCAAAAACCACAGCCGCTAACTCCAAATCATGGGTGGGGTAGTTCCTCTCATGCACCGTCAACTGCCTAGATGCATAAGCCACTACCTTTCCATGATGTATCAACACACAACCAAGTCCCACACGAGATGCATCACAGTATACCACAAAGCCATCTACACCCTTGGGAAGGGTCAAAACAGGAGCAGTGGTCAGTTTGTGTTTCAACTTTTCAAAAATATTCTCACACAGATCAGACCACACAAACTTCACCTTTTTCTGAGTCAATTTAGTAAGTGGAGCAGCTATGGAAGAAAAACTCTCTATGAACCTTCTGTAATACCCTGCCAAACCCAAAAAGTTCCAAATATCGGTTGGAGTCGTGGGTCTGGGCTATTTTCTCACTGCTTTAACTTTCTAGGGATCCACTCTTATCCCATCACTAGACAAAATATGACCCAGGAAGGCAATAGAATCTAACCAGAATTCACACTTAGAAAATTTAGCATACAGCTGATGATCCTTAAGGGTTTGAAGAATAATTCGGAGGTAATTGGCGTGATCCTCTTTACTCTTACAATAGATCAGGATATCATCAATAAATACAATGACGAACAAGTTAAAAAGGTGACGGACTACTCTATTCATAAGATCCATGAATGCTGCAGGGGAGTTAGTCAACCCGAAGGACATCACTAGGAATTTGTACTGACCATATCGGGTTTGGAAGGCTGTCTTGGGTATGTATGACTCCCTAACTTTCAACTGATGATAACTCGAACGAAGGTCTATCTTTGAAAAACACTTGGCACTCTGAAGCTGGTTAAAAAAGTCGTCAATCCTATGAGGAGGATATTTATTTTTAATCGTGACCTTATTCAGCTGACGGTAGTCTATGAACATACAAAGGGAACCATCTTTCTTTTGTACGAAAAGTACAGGCGCACCCCAAGGAGACACACTAGGGCATATAAAACCCTTATCTACGAGATCTGCTAACTGCTCTTTCAACTCTTCTAGTTCTGTAGGAGCCATTCTATATGGCAGAATAGAAATAGGAAGAGTGTCTGGCAACACATCAATACCAAACTCAATCTTCCTATCAGGTGGTATTCCTGGGAGACCATTTGGAAAGACTTCTGGGAATTCTTTTACTACGGAAACAGATTGAAGAGAAAGACTCTCGGAATTAGAGTCCTTAACTCAGATAAGGTGGTACAAGAAACCTTTATAAATAAGTTTGCGGGCTCTGAGATAGGATATAAAGTGCCCTTTGGGTGATAAAGAATGTCCTTCCCACTCTATCACTAGTTCATTCGGGAAAGAAAAAATAACCCTTCGAGTCCTATAAACTAATGTGGCATAACATGAATGGAGCCAATCCATTCCCAAGATAGCATCAAAAGCAACCATATCTAACTTTGTGAGATCTGCTAACGTATCCCGGCTACCAAAAGTCACAAAACAACCCCTGTAAACCATCCTAGCAACAATAGAATCCCCCACCTGGGTGGAAACAAAAATGGGTTCAGAAATTACACTGGGCTCAAACCTAAAACCAACAGCCACATAAGGGGTCACATAGGATAAAGTAGACCTGAGATCAAGTAACACATAAACATCACGGGAAAAGATTTGTATCATACCAGTAACAATATCTGGGGAAGCTTCCACCTTCTGGTGGTTGGTCAAAGCATATAATCGGTTACGACTGTTCTCGGCAGCTGATGTGGCACCTTTCTGAGGCAGGGTAGTGTAAAAGAATTTGCCTGAGACTTTGCACCACCAACATTTTTTCTAGCAGATAGATATCCCCTTTAAAAGTGACCCAGCTGACCACATAAATAACATACTATTGAGCCCAACTGACACCTTCCCAAATAATTTCTACCACAAGTCTCACATCACAGAAAAGCATGATGCTGCTGAGCCACATTACCCTGTGATCGAGTATCCTGAGCTCTGGTTCTATGGTTAGTCTAAAAACTCTTATATCATCTGTGTGCTGGTAGTCGAGGTACTGGGGCACTGGCAGTAGACTGTGCATTACCCCAATTCTTCTTTTTCTGCCATTTATTTCCCTACTTATTGTCCTGAGGCTGACTGTGACTCTGATCAGCTGATCTGGCTCTTTTCGCCTATTTTTCCACCTCCCTAGCTTCAGAGATCTACTTATTTTTCTCTTCTACCTGCTGTATATAAATGGTCATCCTAGCAAAGTCTAACTCCTTATTAAACATTTCCCCCTGGCACGTAAGAAATAGGTTATCATAAAGGCCGGATACAAATTTCCTCATCCTGGCTCTCATATTACTAGTCAACTCTGGTATATATCAGGATAGTTTATTAAACTTCAAAGTGTACTTCTCGACTCTCATACTGCCCTACTTCAGATTCATAAACTCTTCTGCTTTGGCCTCTCTCAACTGCAGAGGAAAGAATCGATCAAGGAAATATTCCACAAATTCGCCCCAAATTGTGGGCTCAAAACTCTCACCTTTTGCATTCTCCCAGTTGGCATACCACTGATTCGCAACATCCTTAAGCTGATAAGATGCTAGTTCCACCCCTTCAACCTCATCCACATACATTAACTTAAAGATCTTTTCCATCTCATCCACGAACTCCTATGAATCTTTCTCCACCTTGGTCCCAATGAACTTAGGTAGGTTCATTTTCATGAAATGTCCGACCCTGGTAGCCTCAGATGTAACAGTTACAGACCTAACATCTTCTGATTTTTGAGCCTGGTTAGCTACCAACTGTGTCAGCATATGAATAGACCGTTTAAATTTTACGTTTGAAGTATCTCTCAGAGCAGTCGGGGGACAGTTGTCATCAGTCCATGGAGCCTGAGGTAGACTAGTCGGGAATGAAGGGACTCTCGGAGTAGGTACAAGTTCTAGAGTGTGAGCTCTGTTACGGGTCTGCATCTCATGGATGGGACGGACCTCATCTACCTGAGCATTCTAATCGTTGATACGACGTAGAGGCATAACTGTGTTTCTAAAATACAAGAGATCATCAATTAGGGGACAGTTCAGACTCTGAAGCACGAACTAAATCACAAAGAAGGAAAATATTTCCTAACTGCCTAGTAGCCTCTTGCTTATAAGTGTGGCATGCTACACACCAATAACCAAGACTCTACTTGACGTGATTTCATAGACACCCTGGGACCATAAACCATTCTTTGATACCAACTTTGTCATGACCCAAGCCGGGGCCCTATCCGTGACGAGCATCCCAAACCATGAAGGCCCGAAACACCCTTCTCTATCTATCTGGTAATCATGCACATAATTTATATGATAAAAGGTAATGAAGAAAGAGAAATATAGTACAGAAACATGGTCAATCTAAGTGTGATCATAATACTAAAACTGAAATCCAAAATATATCTGAATAATAATGTTTGACTCAGTCTGTGAAATCTCTACCATTAACTAATCAAAGTTGTCTGAAAGCTGGGACAAGGCCCCCAGTAGACCAAAAGCTAACTAATAATAGTAATATGAAATAACCAGGCCTTCTAAATCATAGAAGGCTCACCACTGCAAACTCCGATCTGTGATCTGAAATCTCTACTGTTTATCTAGACCCCTAGACTGTGCCTCAGAACCTGGAAAGAGGGGGGTCAACATAATTATACTAGCATGCGAAGCAATCCAAAATAGAGTAATTTAACATACATATATATAATATATAATACATGAGAGAAAATTTTCATCAAACATTATGCATAAAACAGTTTCTGAAAACACAAGGGCATCTTCTGAAAATATGTAACCTGTCTGTAAATCTCAAACTCTGATCTGTGTATTACTTCTGAGTTAGGTGGTATCCCCTAAAAGTCTGATATTCCATGGGAGATATGGAATCCGCCATTGAATCGGCAGGGAAGCCTCTGACCTGAGTGTGCCACAAGGGTTGGAGTTCCTAAATCTGATATGCCACACGACACTTAAGTAATCGTATAATAATATACCTGGGTCGGCAAACCACGGTTTTGGGCAAAGAGTTGTCTGAACTCATGCCTTCTTCAGGGAACCACCTAAGCTCTCTTTATGCCCTAAAGCCTTTCTTGAACATGCATCATTCTAAAGTTCTAAAATGCAAATATGATAAAGTCTGATTTTTTCGTATTTATTTGTGTTCGTTATGGCATTTTCTGAGTTTGGTATCGTCATACCAAGACATGAAAGTCATGATTTATGAGCCATAATACATTAAGATAAATCTTTCATTTAAAGCAAAGCTTAGACCACCAAAAAACATGCAACTGATATAAAAGATTTCGTGTTTCGAAACTCAAATCAAAATCATGTAAAATCATCATCAAACATATGGTGGTCTAGTGCCTTTAGCAAATCATACACTCTTTTATTACATGCATTATGAATATTAAACATTCATGATAAATTCCCTCTTTAGTGTTTTAAAACCACCTTTAAATCATAACAAGAGTTCAACCATTTCATATAGTGCTTTTCAAGAATGCATTGTAAAATAATTCATATGCTATGAAAAATTTGAAAATTCATTATAAGTAGGAATTAACCAAAAGTCATTCTCTCAACAAGAATTCATTCTTAAATACATGTTTTCATATATGCATATTCTCAAATCACTTTGGGGAAGGTCAAAAGACCAAAACAATGATGTTAAACATCTAATACGTGAATATATACATAGTTTCAAAAACCTCATTCTAAAATATGAGTTTTATATGCCCATGAGAATTTAGGAAAACCCCGCATACATGTATTTTGGAAAATAGTGGGTGCTTCTAGAAGCCTGTGGATTGGGTATTCTGAATCTCTAATCGATTTTGAAAACCCACAGTTGAATCTTAATTTATTTAAGTTTTTATTTTGAAACCCTTGGGAGTTTTCTTGAAAATGTTTCGATGAATGTGGATATATTTTGGAGAATTGGGGACTGAATTATGTGTTTCTGGTTGAATAAGGGTCGGAAAAGGACTATTTTCCCCCAAAAATAGAGTGTTTAAGTCACTTGAAACCATTACATAGGCGCTGCATATGATATTGCCTATTTTTACATAGGAGCCACCTATGATATCACCTATGTTTAAATAGGCGCCCATGTGCGATTGGTTAGGCGATGCATACTACTTTGAAAGGCCATAACTTCTTGCTCGGGTGTCGGATTTTAGCAAAATTGGTATCGTTGGAAAGATAACTCAAAAACATATCATTTTACACATTGTATACTCTCTAATTCTGCATATACAAAGAGTCATAGTCGATAGAAGTTGACACAAATTATAATATCCACTTAAACTAAATCGATTGAAGTAGTTTTCAACTCGTCCTTGAGTCAAAGGACCTCTATGGTCTAAATTCAAGATAGAATAGATTCACATACTACAAAAATAATTAACATGCCATATTGGTATAGGATTTATTGCCTTAGGATTATCAATGCATCAGAATTATGTTCTATATTGTAGCCCGAAATACGGACTGTTACATTGAGTGTGAGTGAAGTGAGGCCTGTGAACTAACTTGTTTGCTCATTTTATAGTTTGTTTTGCTTGCTGTTTTTTTGCTCTTTTTAGGTACATTTACCATGGAATCCGAAGGTACTACTTACCAACCTTTGGGAAATGATACTATTAGAGCCTTGATGGCTCAGCTTGAGGCCTTTTCCCAAAAAATAGAGGATAATCACGATGCTATAATGGGTGATATGGATTCTAGGAGAATCTAAATGGAATCCTTGATTGGTGGTATGATTAAATAAAGGTGAGGATTGATAGATTATATCCACTGAAGCCTCGACAAAATTCAAACCACCAAGTCCCAAATCAACTTTAACAAGGACACCACACTCCATAAAATCCATGCCACAAATCTAAATACATCACCAATGTAATCCAATGCATCCTCTCTAAGATCCACTAAATGAAAATCACCCCATACAACTAAGAAAAGAGATGGTGATAGAATTCGGGGGTGATGAGGTCGGTTTTCAAGATAAAGAGAAGCTTGATTTTGAGTTACAAGAAAAATATGAAGAAAAGAAGGAAAGGGAAAGCGAAACTGCGGGTAGTGAAGTAGAAAAGAAAAAAATTGCTTGATTCTAGATCTTGTCCACAAAGAACCTTTGTCACTTCCTATCCTAAAAGCTAGCATTTTACGCTTTGATTCTTCTTATGTGCAGGTACTAGATAAAATGATAATCAAGAAGGATCAAAAAGGATTTCCACATGTAATCTGGAGAAATGAAATAGACAATCCTTTGACCAAGAGCGCAAAAAAAAATGGACTTCCCAAGCATTACCCGAGGTGACTTCACTACTGTCTACACTTCCTTGAATTCAAAATGTTATGATTTAGTGTCTAATGAAGTGGTGTTAGTTTTGCAAGTTCATACCTCTTTCCTTAGTAACTCTTTTGTTGTTAATAATGATCCACTTTCTCTTAAAACTAGTTCACTACTTAAACATGAAAATGGTATATTTGAGAAATTCCAAGTTAGTGATGATGCTTCTAAAGATGATCTTGATATTGAACATGGTCAATTGAACTTATCTGATAAATTCCATGATATTTATCTTGTTCATAGTGGACTTGTTTATGCCAAATTTGTGAGAAATGCCTTGGGTGATTGTGAGTTTGATTCTCTAGTAAAAGTAATGGCTAACCTCGTCTTAGATTCTTGTTTATTTCTTCCATTTGATCCCAATATACTATTGGGGTGGGGAAGGTTTTGTTTTGGATTGCATTCCTTTTTCTTTGATGTCTCTCTTAACCATGTCCTTTGTGATTGCCTTATTAAGTATTTCATGATCATAACAAAGGATTATTGATTGTATTTCAAATATGTACCCCCTTGGCTTGATAGACTAGAGAAAGGAATAGCTCCTCTCGGCTTAGCCCTTTGTCTTCTATGTCCATTTGATCCCGAAATTCCTTTGGGATGTGGGTGGAGTAAGTTCTTTTCATGTGCATTCCCTTTTGGTGTTAAAGATATTCACTTCCTTTATATTCTTTGTTCTAATGCTAACCCTTCTCCCTTGAGGAATATATATTTGTTTTCCCAATTTTTGGTTTTGCAAGGTGTGAATTTAAGGAAAAATTCCTTTCAAGATGTACAGGATGATACAAGTATGGAAAGCACCAAGAGCACAAGACCTTTCACAAGGAGTCTAGCCAAAGAGTTATATGGTCTTCAAGCAATGTTCAAAAAGTTAGAAGCTTGTTATTGTGTCATGAGTTCACCTGTTGGAGTGTATATGATAAAGTTTGAAGAGTAGCTTGAAATATAGTCTAAAGTCGGCTCTATTTAGGGATTCATTAAGGGCATTCCTGTCTTTTAATGACTTCTTTTTACACTGCAAAAGAGTACCCTTCATTAAGGTTATTTTTGTCATTATTTGTAATAGTATAAATAGAAACCTTTGCTCTTATTTTTCTTAGTTTTTGGACATTTGAAATGAGTTACTTGTATACTGTAATCTTAGTGTTAGATTGTAGTCTTCTCCTTCTCCTTAAGAGACGAAAACTGTAATTTGAACCTTGAGCGCATTTGAAATTGGTTTTTCACTTATATTGGGTTATTTGGCAAAATTGTGTGCTTGCGGAAGTATGAGCCCTTTGGGTCACCTAAGAGAGTGGTTTGAGATTCTATTAATGAGGTGTGATTGGATATTTGATACATCTCCATTTGTTAATCACATAGTTAAAGTAAGGGTCTCTCTACTATCTTTACATTTTATGCATTCTTCTTCATCTCATTTCTTGTTGGTGTGTTGTTTTTTCTTTGTGTGCTTGCTAATTTTTGCATCTTAGTGTCCATTTTTGTGTATTTGATAGTCTTTAGGCTATTATCATATCAAAGGACTGAAAATTTAGGGAGGGACCTGGTTCGCCTAAAAGAAGAATTGAATAAATCTCTTAAGTGGACTACTCCTTCACAGATTTTCTCTAATCTGATTAGTCAAGGTGTTAATGATGGAAAAGTATTAGGCCATCAAGGGGAATTCCAACCTGTTGGGTGGCAATGAAAGACTATCGATGGTGTTATAAAGAAGGCTCCTGAATTAATGGACAATAATTTTTTTAAAATATGGTGACTTTAAAGAGAACTGTCAAAGATGGAAAAGTGAAGAAATGAACAAATTAAGATATGTTCACTAGGAAAATACACAACCAAATGGATTCAAGTACTTATATAATATGAAGAAGAACTCTCTACCTAGATTGGCTAAGAATATTTTAGTCACACCATTGTCTTCTTACTAGGAACTCAAACTCAAGTGGGTTCCCAAATCAATAAGGTGACCGTGGTTCCAAGTTGGAGAAAGGGGATTGTAGTTAGGAATGTTCATTAAAAGTGAGTGTTCAAGGCTTTATTTTTGAAGATACGAAAGTGTTTTCTCTCTCTTAAGGCACTCCAAGGTGGAAGTGTTGTATCTTTAAACAGTTGATTCATGGGACCTTGTCCTTAGAAGACTTTTTTTAAATGAGGAAGTTTGACCAAAAAGTCAGATTATTGATTGATCAGGCAAACCTAACCTAACATGTGAATCAGTGTAACTCTAAGAATTCACTATGCTAAGGAGGCAGGTATCCTTGGTAGAACAAATGCTTGATAATTTAACACATCTCCATACCTTTGCAGGTATACACTTATAAGAATAGCTTAGGAGGAGAATAGTTGAAGCCAAAATAACTATAGAATTCTGTCAAAAAAGTTATTTATGTTTTCTCCTCTGATGTATCAATTTTTGTCCAAATAATGAGTCACACTTTTTAGGTCTAGATATGTCAAGACAAAAGGAATCTCTTTCAAGAACATTGGTCATCTCTCAATATTGTTGAGTTAAAATTCTTGTCATTATTCTTCAACAAGTGCATGTTATTTTCAAAAATCTACAAATGTTCTCTAATCCCAAACTAAGACAACTCATCTTTGTCTCTAAAAATCAAATATACAGCATTACTACTTCCTAAAATCCAACAAAAATCTGAAATAGACAAAACTTTAGAGAGTCAAACTAGACATTCCGAAATTGAACATCCCGATACTTCAAAATTTGAAACCAAGGAAAACATTATCTGTTATCCTCAACAACAAACAAAATATATCTTATAATATCTAGAACCCTTAATAGAGTCAGTCTCTATTGAATCCTCCTTAACTCCAGAAGCTTATTCTTAGACAATCATGATTGAGAATTCAAACAAAGGATATGGATCACCAATAGAACAAGAAACATCTCAACCTGAAACTCCCTTTTATCTGGGAAATTCGAATAAACCTAAAAACTTCTAAATTCCTAAAACTTCCAAAAAATCTGAAAATGTTGAACACTCTAAAACACAACAAGAACCTGACTCTCCTACACCCTCAGATTAAAACCCTATTTTTGCCTAGTAATTAGTAAAGTGATTTCGGTGAAAAGGGTTGATTTTCCCTCCAATGGAAACTAGGGAACTGAGAATCTACTCCTACTTGCATATGATACGAAGAAGATCTCAGTAAATAATAAAGAATAAGAAGTGGGTGATAAGGATAAAGGAAATAAGGGAAAATACTTAGTGTTACCTCTAATTGAGAAAGATAAAGAGAATAAGGATGAAGTACCTCTAAGATGGTCGGTAATGAAACTGAGAGGAAGTACCGGTAAGGAGAAAGTGATAAACTCAGAGGTGAAAGTGTAGAACCTATTCTACAAGAGGTTCTTAAAAGAAAATAATAGAAGATGCCATGAAGGCCAATGAATCTTCAACCTTGAAAAGAAGAAGGTTGAAGAAATCTATGGCCATATAGGAGGAAGAAAATATAGAATTTATGAAGGTTTAAAAAGAAGAAGACATAGATTCAATAGAAGCTATTAATACTAAAGAAAGAAAATTAGAAGTTGAGGATGATGAGAGGACCAGGTCCTCTAAGTCAAAACTTATAGCTCCACTGGAATGAGGGAGAAACATATAGCTGTCAAGAAAAGATTTTGAGGGACCCCATCCCATATAGAGAAAATTAATGAAAAACAAGAGCCAAGTAGTGAGCCCAAGAGAAAGAAAAAGAATGACAGAAAAAATAAAATGTCTAAATAAAGGAGGATTGAAAACCTTAGAACACAGAAGGTTGTATCTGGGAGAGTATTTAATCCAAAAATCTATAAGAAACCAGGGATGGTAGAACTAGTAGAGTAGATGAGGCATCAGGCCTAGCTGTATTTGCTAGAAGAATCAACTATCATTATCTTTGAAAGAGAAGTGCAAGAATTCTAATACTCCATGGAATTATCAAAGGATGGTTTGTGTTTAAATGCACAAGTGTAGAGAAAGATTTTTTAGTTGATGATGAAACACTAGAATAAAAAATTTAGCTAATCAATAGCCTACCACAGAGTTCATAATTGTTGCATCAAAGGTAGAAGGGACCTCAACCACTGAACTGGTAAAGAAGTTTCTAAAAGTAATTATCAGCTGGCATTTGAGTACATCAATAAGGTCCTATTGCCAAGGTCTAAAAAAAGAATAATTGTTTCTAGGGTTGATTTGTTCTTGATTGAATCCTTGAGTAAATTTGTATTGATAAGTCCTCTAGCTCTAATAATAGAGCATATGAACAAAGTTATTCATGAAAATAATGGAAAACATAGAATGCCATATGGATATCTCTTGAACAAGGTGTTTAAAATAATGGTGTATATGGAACAAAAGGATCACCTAGAATAGCCAAAAAGATGATTTGCCTAATAACCCTTTTGGAGAATAAATGCATAGAGGGCAAAGCTAGATCTGTGTATCAAGTATCTGAGTTACTAGCTATTAAGGATAGGTTGGGAAAAGAAATAAAAGAGTTAAGAATTATGTTGGCTGCTAATGATGCTGAGATAAAGCATCTGAAGTTGCAAAATTAGAAGTTGTCTTCTGAGAGACCATGTACCACTGATGAGCTTACAACCAAAGCTACAAAACTTCAAGCACAAGTGGTAGAACTGACTAGTAAAATTGAAGGATTGAATACCAAAGTGAAAATTCTCAACACAAAACTGTTGACTATGCTAATGTTTGAATTATTTTATCTTGAGATGAGTATTATTAGTAAAAATAGGCTCAAAGGGAAGCTTTGGGCTATTTGTATCCCTAAGCACTATGTGCCATCCCGGGACCCATTTTTGGGGCACTACAAACTTGGTATAAAAGGGTAAGGTCTTAAAGGAGTCCTAGGGAGTTTGACAAGCCGTGTTGAGTAGAGTCTTGTTCATCGGTGTGTAGAACGCCACATCTATGAGTAAGAGGCTACAAGACGTTTTAGGAAAAAATTGTTTCTTTCTTTCATATTCTATCATGCCTGCAGCTGTCCCTCTCATCTAATAATTTATGCTCTCCTATTTCAGAAAATGCCTCTCCGAAGAGCGAATGCCCATAGGAACTATGATGAGAAACCCCCACCTGTTGATCCTTTGAATGAGATAGTATCTTATGCTGAGTTTTAGGTGGCCTTTCAGTCATTATCACAAGTAGTCACATCAATGTTCAAGCCAATAATTAGGTTGCAGTTGCTAATCATCAGGGAGGTGATGTAGCTGCTGCTAGGATTCATGATTTTGTGCGAATAAATCCACTAGAGTTTTATGGGTCTAAGGTAGATAAGGACCTATAGTTGTACCATGAGGAGGTGAGAAAAATAACACAAGTGATGTATGTTTGTTAGGAAGAAAGTGTTGAGTTGGCATCCTACAGGCTGAAGGACATTGCTTATGACTGAGTTGTATCATGGAGGAAGGGTAGAGGAGATAATACTGCTCCTATGACTTGGCAAGTGTTCCAAGATGTATTCTTGGACAAGTTCTTTCCATTTGAGATGAGAGAGGCAAAGATTGAGGAGTTTATGAACTTGAGGCAGGGCTCATGACTGTTAAGGAGTACTTGTTGAAGTTCATCCAATTGGCCAAGTATGCTTCTAATTTGATTTTGGACACCCTAGTATGAGCAAGTTCATGATCGGTGTTTTTGGGTTGGTACTGAAGGAGTGCAGGACTGTGATATTGTATAGGAATACGGATCTTTCTACATTAATGATACATGCCCAGCATAGAAAGGTGGATAAGATTAGAGAGAGAGGTAGAGTGAGGGGTAACAAGAGGGCTAGATTTGAGCAGCATGAGTTTAGCCAGCCTAAGTTCCATTGAGGGAACTACCCTCAGTTTTAGAGATGTCCGTCTATGCCAGTGCATCATCAGCTAGTGCTCTAATGCCTAGAGGCTGGCAGGAGGAAGGGGGCAGGTCTTCTATGTCTAGGTCACAGAACAACGTTGGTAATAGGCCCCGTTATCTTCTTTATGCTAAGTGTGGTAGGGATCATCCCAGTAAGTGTTTCATAGATCTGACGGGTTGTTTTGGTTGTAGCAAGCAGGGCCACAGACTTAGAGATTTTCCTCATGCTAGACAGGGGAACAGAGATGCCCGACCGTAGGAACAGGATGCTAGTGCGCCAGCTCCTGTACCCCATCTCACTCCTACTCAGGGTGCTTCATCTAGCACTGTTAGTGGTCAGTGCTAGAATAGATTCTATGCCTTACCATCCCATCAGGAGCAAGAGGACTCTCTTGATGTTGTTATCGGTATGCTCTGTGTCTTTTTCTTTGATGTCTATGTGTTGTTGGACCTCGGGCCAATTCTCTCTTATGTGACCCCACTTGTAGCTGTGAATTTCAAAATGAGTCCCAAAAAATTTTTTGAGCCTTTCCTAGTTTATACACCAATAGGGGAGTTAGTTGTTACTAAATAAGTGTATAGAGATTGTCCTGTTACTGTTATTCATAGATTCATACTGGCTGATTTAATAGAGTTAGACATGGTGGATTTTTACCTTATTCTAGGTATGGATTGGCTTCATTCTTATTATGCATCTATAGACTGTCATGCCCGTGTGGTCAAGTTTTAGTTTCCTGATAAACCAGCTTTTGAGAGGTTTGGGAGTTTGGTATCTCCCAAGAGTCATTTTCAGTTCAATCTCAAAGCCAGAAAGCCAATATCCAAGGGTTGCATCTATCACCTAGTTATAGCCAAAGACACTAAGTCCGATGCTCCAACTATTTAATCAGTTGAAATTGTCAATGAGTTTCTAGATATTTTTCTAGAAGATCTCCCAGTGTACCTCCTAATAGAGAGATAGAATTCGGGATTGACCTTCTTACTGATACTCATCCTATTTGTACTCCGCCATACCGTATTACATATATAGAGCTTAAGGAGTTTAAAGAGCAACTCAAATATCATTTAGACAAAGGTTTTATTAGGCCCAGTATTTCTCCTTAGGGTCCACTTGTCTTATTCGTGCAAAAAAAAGACAGTTCTTTGCGTATGTGCAGTGACTATTGTTAGCTTAACAAGGTCACCATTAAGAACAAGTATCCTCTTTTGAGAATTGATGACCTGTTTGATCAGTTGCAAGGTGCAAGTTATTTCTCCCAGATAGACCTTAGATCCTGCTATCACTATCTTAAAGTCAGGGAATGTGATATTCCAAAGATAGCTTTCCAAACCCACTATGGTCACTTTGAGTTTCTATTTATGACTTTCAAGCTAACCAATGCCCCAACAACCTTCATGAACCTCACAAAGCTAGTATTCAAGCAATATCTGGATATGTTTGTCATAGTGTTCATAAATGCATCCTTATGTTCTCCCATAGTGATCATGATCATGCATATCACCTTAGAATTGTCTTGAAAACTTTTAGAAACTACCAGTTGTTTGTCAAATTTAATAGGTATGAATTTTGGCTAAGGGCTGTAGCCTTTCTAGGTCATGCTGTTTTATCCGAAGGTATTAGAGTTGACCTCCAACAGATGAAAGCTTTAAGAAATTAGCCTAGACCTATCTCTTTTCCTAATATTAGAAGTTTCTTGGGTCTAGAGGGATACTGCTACCATTTTTTTGAAAGTTTCTCTTTTATTGCGTCTCTCATGACCCGATTGACCCAAAAAAAAGTTAAGTTCCAGTCGTTAGATTCCTATGGAAAGAGTTTTCAAGAGTTGAAAACTTGACTTATTTCATCCCCTATGTTGACTTTGCCTAATGGTACATATGGTTTTGTGGTGTATTATGATGCTTCTAGAATTGGTTTGGGTTGTCTGTTGATTCAAAGAGGTAATGTTATAGCCTATGCCTCTAGCCAGTTGAAGCCGCATGAAAATAACTACCCAACCTATGATCTTGAGTTAGCTGATGTGTTCTTTTCTTTGAAAATGTGGAGACACTATCCTTATGGTGTTTATTTTTATGTGTTTACTAATCATAAGAGCTTGAAGTATATGTTTACTCAGAGGAAGTTAAATCTTAGGTAGAGGAGGTGGTTGGAGTTTTTGATAGACTATGATATAAGTATACTGTATCACCTAGGCAAGGCTAATATAGTGGCAGATGTTCTAAGCAGGTTATCTATAGATAGTGTTGCTATAGTGGAGAAAGGTAATAAAGAGTTAGCTTGTGATGTGCATTGTTTAGCTAGATTGGGTGTTAGGTTACATGATTTAGCTGAGGGAAATACTTTGGTTCAGAGTAGTTTCAAATTGTTTTTAGTTTCAGAAGTGAAGGAGAAGGAAGATAAGGGTCCTAGTTAGGTCAGATTGAAGGAGTCATTTCAGGACCAAAAGGTAGAGGTTTTCTCCCAAGGGGGCGATACCGTGTTTAGAGTGCAAGGTAGATTATGTGTTCCGTTTGTTGATGATCTGAGGCTAAATATTATGGCTGAAGTGCATGTCGCGGTATTCTATTCATCCAGGCACTGCCAAGATGTACCATGACTTGCGGGAAATCTATAGGTGGAATGGTATGAAGAAGGATATATCCGAGTTTGTAGGAAAGTATGCAATATGCCAAGAGGTTAAGGTAGTTCACCAAAGATCTAGTGGTGTGATGCAAGAGTTTTGTTTACCCACTTGGAAGTGGGAGTTGGTGAATATAGACTTCGTGATTGGGTTTCCTCTTTTGTATCAACATCATGATTTGATTTGGGTTGTTGTGGATAGGCTGACTAAGTCCGCGCACTTCTTGCTAGTGAATACATCATATACAATGGAGGATTATACTAGATTGTATATTCGGGAGTTAGTCAGGATGCACGAAGTTCCCTCGTCTATCATTTTGGATAGAGGTACTAAATTTACTTCTCAGTTTTTTAGGGCGTTTCAGCAGGGTCTTGGTACCTAAGTTCTTTTGAGTTCCGCTTTTCATCCGCAGACAGATGGTCAGGATGAGAGGACCATTTAGACCTTGGAAGATAGGTTGAGGGCGTGTGCTCTTGATTTCAAGGGTAGTTAGGATGGGCATTGTTTTTGATATATTTCTCCTATAACAATAGTTACCATGCTATCTTCGAGATGGCACAATTTGAGACCTTGTATGGTAGGAGATGTAGATCACCCATAGGTTTGTTTGAAGTGGGTGAAGCTACCGTGATTGGGCCTGATTCAATGTTTGAAGCTATGGAGAAAGTTAAGTTGATTCAAGATAGGTTAAAGACAATGCAGAGTCGTTAAAAGTCATATGCCGATGTAAGGAGAAGAGATCTTGATTTTGAAGTGAATGATTTGGTGTACTTGAAGATTTCACCCATGAAAGGGATAAAGAAGTATGGTAAAAAGGGAAAGCTTAGTCCCCGTTATATTGGCCCATATAGAGTTTTGAGCCCTGTTGGGAAAGTAGCTATAAGGTTGATTTGCCCGAAGAATTGTAAGTTGTCCATCCTATTTTTCATGTCTCCTGCTTAAAAAGCATATTGGTGATTTTCTTGTAGTAGATTCCTCAGAGAGTGCTGATATTCAAAATAGTCTTTCATTCAATGAGATTCCTATTGAGATCCTAGATTTTCAGATCCATAGACTAAGGAATAAAAAGGTTCCCTTAATTAATATTTTATGGCGGAACCAGTCATTTGAGGGAGCTACTTGGGAGGTAGAAGAAGACATGCGAGCCAAGTGCCCGCACCTTTTTTTTGCGAGTTCAGATCTATCTGAAGGTATTATTCATCCTTAATTCATGCCATCTAATCTAAAGTTCAGCTATATATCTATTCTGGCATAAGTTCTTGCAATCTCTGGGTATTCAAGAGTTTAGCGAGATTTTGAGTTTTTTAACAAATTGCCTCACCTATGTACTCTATTTTCCTGTGTTCCTAGTCTAACTAGAAACATTCAAGGACGAATTTTTCCAAAGAGGAGATATTGTAAGACTCCACAAAGTTCCCTCGTAGTCAGCCTTAGAGCATGTCAAGTAAAGTGTAATTCTGGCCTTAAAAGATTGAGAAGTGACTTCCAAAGTGATTGGTATTTAAACTATATAGAATTTTCTTAAATTTGACTTTTTGTCATGTAGAGAATTGAATTATCTTTCTAACGATACCAATTTCGTCCAAATCTGGTATAGGGGTGAGAAGTTATGGCCATTTTACCGAGAGTTGTCAGAACTGCACAGGTGCAACGGATGATCCGATGGACTGTCGAGTCTGTGATGGCCCATCTCTCATCCCATCGCAACCAAGGTAGTAGCTCCTTTTTTTTGCCCAAGTGCAATGGACAAGATGATGGACCATCGAGTTTGCGATGAACCGTCGCTATTAACATTACACTGAGGTAGTGTGGCCTCACCTTGGCCATCATGCGATGAACTATCCGACGGACCATCGGACTTTCGATTGACCATCGCTCCGACCGTCACATTGAGGTAGTGTGTCCTATTCTTGGCTAGCATACGATGGACGATCCAATGGACCATCACGCTAGCGAAGGACCCGTCTCTTCAACCGTCGTATTCCCCATTCAAAAATTTTAAGTCCTTTTTTAAAAGGGGCTTTTGGGTCTTTTCATTTTTACCCTCAGATATATTCTAAATGAACTTGATAGCCTCATTATCTCCCTAAACATCCAAAGGCTAGGGTTTCTCTCTCAAGAGCAAATCTAAAACTCTTCTCCAAGAAATCCAAGAACTCACCATGGATTGTAAAAATTGAGTTGAGATTTGAGTTCCCCAAGTTCAAAGGTTGCAAGAACCCTCTCTCAAGAGTACGAAGAAGAGTTTAGAGCATGCACCCTTGTGCCCAAAGACTTATTTAAACTATAATTTTCTGCAATCTATGAGATTTTACATGAATTTGAATTAGGTTTTTTCACCCATTATTATTGATTGCAATATTTTGATGTTTTCAATGAATTGAGAGTCTAATGGCATGATTTTCACATATTTTCTTGAGAAATTGCAATTGGGTCTATACCTCATGATTCTAATCCTTGAGAACTTAATAGTTGAAATGTTTGAGATATTTAAGCATATGAGTATGTTGAGATTTTGAGATAAATTGCTGAAATTTCCAAATTTCTAGATGAGTTATGAATCGATATGCTATCTATTATGTTTTTGAGGAGTTTTAACTTGAGATTGAATTATGGGTTATTGAGCGCTGCTTGAGACTTCCAATTTTATGAACTTTTGTGTTATAAGTACCCATGATTTGAATATTCTTAGATTATTGAGAAATGTTTTGACCTAATGGTCTTGGTGTTTTGAAATCCACTTCACTACATGACATTACAAATTTGATTGTTGGGTTCTTGATGAACCATGAAATTATTTTAAAGTGAATTTTCATGAGATGAGTGAGAGAATTTAAGGGGAGTTGTATTTAGCATCAAGTTGGGTAAGTTTCTATGGTTTCTTACCCTAGAACTACGTGCCATTGTATGTTGGGCCTGAGGCCGAGATGATTTTTGGGCGTAAGGATGAGATATTATGCTCGAGGCCGAGATAAGTGATCACTAAATTGAGGTTATACTCCCTGGAAAGAGTATGATGCTCCTCCCTAATGTGGGGGTCTCTTCCTTAGGAAGACAAAATGTTGGACTCCATGTAGCTCGCATGGTTAATGTCGGTTAAGAGAACCTCCCGTAAAACTAAAGCTTTGAGATAAATTATTTCCTTAAGACTAAAGTATTTTCCCTTGATATGAGTCTTTTCCCTAAAGTGAACAAAATGCCTTCAAGTATGTTTCAAAGTTATACGATTCTGAATTTCAAGTACTTGAGTTCAAAAGAGTTATGAGTTCTTGAGCATTAAAGAAGTTTTAGTCTCCATGAGACATATGAATGAGTTGAAAGTATTGTTTAAAGTTAGCTTTAGCCTATGGGTAATGAGACTAACAAAAGATTACAGATTTCAAAGTTAAACTATGATAGCTCACGAGATTTGTGTTGCATGCTCCATTCTACATGATTTATGAGCTTTACATTTTGTACTTATTCAAGCCATGTGAGACAATACTTATTGCATGCATGATTCAATTAAAGAGTATTGATGTTGTTTTATATAAATGCATGCACCCCCACATACTCTGTACATTCCTAAGTGCTGATCCACATATACGTCTATATTCTACATTGTTTTATAATGTAAGTTCTGATGCTCAGTCCCAGCCTCATCAGGGACTTTCGAGTACCTTTGTCTACATTGCTACAGTGGTGAGTCCTCATGGTTCGAGGACCTATCTCCAAAAATTTCCACATTTGAGAGACTATGTTATTACTTTCAGTTTATTTCGAGTCAGTTGGGGACTTGTCCCAACAGCTCTCTAGTTCATGGAATAGTAGAGGATTTGTTAGACTATTTGTCAAATTGTGATTGTGTTGAGAGTTCCAGTACTATGGTCGTTTGGACCGAGCATTTTCTCCGTATTTCCCTTCATATGATATGACTATGCTAGTGTTTGAATTATTTCATCTTGAGATGAGTATTTTAGTAGAAACAAGCTCAAAGGGTTAGCTTGGGGCTACTTGTAGCCTTAAGCACCGTGTGACATCTCGGGAGGTGATTTCGAGTCATTACAGCTACTCGGCTAGAAAGTCGCACATAATATCAAAAAGCATACACTAATTAGGTTTCACAATAATAAGGATCGATGTCAACTTCTTCTTAAGGAACTCAAATTCCTTTAGAAATTCATCATTACATAATTGGTAGATGTGAAATTTCACCTCTTTCTCTAATAATTTACACAAAGTATGTGCAATTTTAGAGAAACCTTTATGAACCTACGATAAAATCCAACATGCACTATAAGGCTTCGAATAGTCTTAATAAAAATTGGTGGATGCAACTTTTGAATCACCTTAATCCATTCCTTACCAACATTAATCTCTTTATTTGAAAGTTTGTGACTGAGAACTATTCATTCTTAAACTATATAGTGATATTTTCCCCAATTAATAACAAAATTTAATTATTTTCACCTTATTAAAACACTATCCATATGGACCATACAATCATTAAGAAAATCAACAACAACAACCAAAAACTCATCCATGAATACCTTTATAGTGTCTTTCATCATATTAGAGAAGATAGACATCATTCAACATTAAAAGGTTGTTGGAGCGTTACATAGTCTAAAAGGTGTCATCTTAAAAGCAAATGTCAGCTATGAACAAGATAAAGTGGTATTCACTTGGTCTTTAGTATCAATTAAACGTTAATTATATCTCGAAAAACCATCAAGAAAATAATATCATCCTCTACTAGCGAGATGGTCTAACATTTAGACCATAAAAGACATCAAAAAATGATCCTTTTTAGTCCATGTGTTCAACATCTAATAATCCATGCACACTCACAAACCAGTGATCAGTATCATTAGAGTAAGACAATTCATCATAAATGGAATCATAATGATTCCACCCATTGATGGCACACATTGAACTGAGCTTACCATTAGTTGTCTCTAATAAGATAAACCACACCAGCATCCAACAACTTGATAATCTCCTTCTTGCCTACCTCTTTCATAGGTAGATTAAGCCTACACTAATGCTCATTAATACGAATACAATTTGGTTTGAGTTGGATCTTAAGAGTGCAAATTCTAGGTAGAATGCCAATAACGTTAGTAATGGACCATCCAATAACCCTCTTAAACTTTTGTAAAATTGATACTAGAGCCTCAACTTGTCATTTAACTAAATTTGTTGCTACAATGACTATCAAAGTATTGTTGGATCCTAAAAATACTTAGAGAAGATAGGATGGGAGAGGTTTGAGCTCTAAGACAAGAGACTCCTGAATACAAGGCTTGGCTAGTGAAATTACCCTATTATATGAATCCAAATGTAACCTTTTTGATGAAAAAGTTTAGGAACCAATACTATCTTATGTTCTTACCATCTCATCATATTTGTCAATATCATCATCTTCATAGTTCAACATTACTAATACTGGTGCCTCAATACCAAGCCTCTCCTCGGTAGGAACTATCAAAGAATCCTAATCGATTGTATTAATGACTGAAATCACACTCATGTCCTTTGGTTGCTTCATAGATTGAGAAGCATTTAAAGTCACTTGCTTATGATTAAATCAAATATTAAACTGACCAATTTTTATTGGAAAGAATGCTTTTTAGATCGTAAGGATGGTATCCCTAAGATGACGGGAACCTTAATATCAACTTCACTATCGAGGGTGGCAAAATCATCTCGAAAGATAGAGGATAGAGCCTTCACCAAAAAATCATATAAGACTCCAACCAATTTCTTTACGGTGTGGTCCACCATAAGAAGACTCACTGAAGTTGTGTTGGGCAACCCTAACTTAAACTGTTTAAACACTCCTAGCGGTATTCGATTAAAGCTAACACCTAAGTCACACAATGCCTTTGCAATATTTAATACTCCAATGGTTTATGGAATATGAATGCTACATGTTCTTTATTTTTATACATAAAGAGAACAAATAGTTATTGCACTATAGTGTTGTAAATTATCAATATGCTCAAAACTCAGTCCTCTTTTCTTTCACAAAATCCTTCATGACAAACCATTACTAGGCATTTGTTCAAGTTCCTCAACCAAAGAGATATTCATAGATAATTGTTCCAGCATTAAGATAATCTTTTGAGACTTCACTTCTTCAACTCTTGTCTTCAATATTAATTGAAAAAGTGAAGGGGTCGTAGAATGGTAGTCAAAATATGTGGGGCCTCCTATTCTTTCTCTTTTTTAGCCTTAGTCAACTTTTTAATAATGGAGATGGCTTTTTATAAGCATTATCTTTAATAATTTGAATCTTGGATTCTGTAGCTTTTTTAACATCAATCATTGTATTCTTGGCCATATTATTAAAGATGGCAATTATACATACGTGTATCAATAGTAATCTTCCCACTTCTAGGAGTTACAACCCTAAAGTTGAGGAAATGATGGCACCTACCTCGATATTAGCCTTAGTAAGTAAGACAAATTCTACATGATATAAAATAAGTAAAATATGAAAAGAAAACACAAAAGGTGAGACTTCTAGAACTAAGTTGAATAACTTAGCAGAAATATCATAAGTAGAAGAGCATCTAATACATGGTCTAAAAACTGAAAATACTAAGTTTGTCTCTAACTACTAATAATGACAAGATAAAGCTAGATGGAGGCTAGAACAAGGCTCCAAATGAGGAACTCACAAGGTACTCTAAAGATCAACTATCACCACACACTAAACTACCACAAATCGTACTCAAACTAGGATCTACACCTAATAGGCACTATAGGGGTGAGAACGGTCTGCTTGCGCTTAATAGGTATTAAAGGCTGACTGATCAAAGAAAAAATAATATAAATTAAATGTACTATGAGAATGACATCTGTAAATAGAAAAGTTCTCAAATGATAGTTCATAGGATCTCCACTAATAATTCTCTAATATGAAGACGATAAAGAAAACTAAGTACACAACAACAATGCATAAAAGATTCCATAACAATATAAATAATGCAATATAATTCAATGATGAAGTAATGATGATGAAAATAATCCATCACATGACTTCTGATATACAGTTTTAATCACAAACCTATTGCTCAGGTCATGATGGTACCTACTATAATCCACCAGTAGATAAGAAAACCCATAGTTTAGAATCTCTAATAACGCACTGTCAAGAGAAATAAAAGAAAAAAGCAAAATACATATAATAAAAGGGCTAATATATATAAAGAAACCCTAAGACCAGGTTTAATTAGTGAAAGATCTTATAATACAATCAGAGTATAAGTGAAAATACTTAATAAATATACATATATAATCTATCTCTAAATACAACATAGAGATTAGTCTAATCAATAATACAACATATGGATTAGTCTAATCAATAAGGGGGAGAGTAGTAACACTCTGAATGTCAGGAACTCACCCCCAAATCTATGATCCGTAGCTTCTTTGCATGATCCACACACCAATAGAAAGAATTCATACTATCATATACAAGCTGTAGAAATATAGTATGAATACCAAACATGTGGTACACAGTAGGCGTCGGTCGACTAAACTCCAAGTATAATGCAGACTTAAATAATATATAAGTAGGAATATTAAAGAAAACAACTATCCAGGAACTAATCATCATAAGGTTAATGGAGCAGAAGGATAAGTTATCCTATTCTATAAGTATTCAGGAAGTAACTTGACAAATCATATATCACTAGACAATATACTAATAAAGTGTTAAAGAAGAATTTATATTAGTAACAAGGCTAAGGAATACATATACAATAAGAATAAACAAGGGAAGAAAGGTATATAAAGTAATACCATATCTATATATATATATATGTATATAGGTATATATGACTAACTCAGGGTAACAACATAAGGTAGCCAATATAAACTAACTTGGAAATCCTAACCAATAAGAAATGCTAATGCTAGCATAATCATGTTAAGCCCAACTTGAGCACAGTACTTTTACTGAGCATATAATCTAAAACTTTGGCTAAATCTGAGAACCAAGGTCAAATGCAGTAGAAACCATCATCATGTGATAAGGAGATATCATCTAAACACCATTAAACCATAATCTATCTAAAGTGAAGAAGGCAAAATAGATAATTAGAGAGCACTCTTAGCCAGTCTATAAATGAAATCTCAACTAAACCTAATTTTGAAACAAAGGTTGAAAAAAGTTACACAATCCAAAACTATAACTTTAGCATAGAAGTCAAGCTAATTGTTCCCAACTATCAAAACAAATCTTATAGAGAAGTGCACGTCTATACTTCAAATCCTAGCAAAACTTTCGATTTGGCATTCGTAAGAGGCAAACTGCAAAACTTAAGCCAACAAATCCGTACTAAGTACAAATACACAAATTGACCTTACTATAAAAAAAATAGTATATCCCCCACCAGTCCCTACAAGAAAAAAAATTGAAATGTAGCCAAAAAAGTATAACCATAACTTGGAAAACCACTAACCGAAGACACATGTAAGCAAATCCAAATTTTAAAAAGCATAATGAATCAAGGCATAACCAAGAATTCACTAAGGCTACAAATATTAATAGTGACATCAAAAACTCTACCAACTTAATAACATAATACTTTATTCTAAATTTCTAATCCAATACACGATTTATGACTATGAATACCCATAGTCTCATATCATCAAGAAGAAGTACTCCACAAAGCCACATTGGACCAAACAAGTACCAAAAAGTAAAATTTTTGAATCCACCCATGTAAAACAACATTAATCCAATTAAACCATGAATCACATCCCAGAAGAATAAAGTACCAACCTCAATATCTATGCCAAGGTCTGGTCCATTACCGAAAAATAAACTAAGCAAATAAGGATAATGAATTCCTAATTCGCCAAGTTGGGAAAGGGATAAATAATTAGATCGGCTATTTATACCCACTTTAACTCAACTGAACCAACAATCACACCACAGAGATATTTAAGTACCCAACTCTACAAAAACGACTTAATTTTAGGTGATTTTTGTGAATTATTCATTTTTCTATGATTTGAATATTTTACCCCATCCTTTGGTTACTTTGTGTTATTTTTGAGGTGCAGGGATGATTGGCATGGTTTCTAATTGATTTTTCTATGATTTGTATGAGTTTGTGGTTTTTGAAGTTTAAAAGGACTTTATAGTTGACTTTGGTCAACATTTGTTGTTTTGCATGTTGGATAGGATAACAAACTGTGCCTGAATATTTGGAATGTCAATTATTGGATTGTTACATAGTTATTATGGTTTTACAGCTTTTGTATCTCATTTTGAACCTTAATTTGGAAAGTGGAGAAATTGGATCTTTATGGTCAATTTTGTGAAAACAATGTAATCTGATGTTGCTATTGAGCTTGTAGCATCAAAATTGATATGGTAGCATAGTTTTTTAGCATTCACGGGATTCTAGAGGAATCCTAAGAAGTCCGTGAGACTTGGAATTATCCAATTCTCTAGCTGAGTAGCTGATACACTACTCAGTTGGTGAATCCACTTAAAAAACACTTGGGTTACTTAAATGGAGGCAGCTTGAGTAGCCAGTTGATCTCTTAAGAAACCTGGATTACAGCAGTGAGTATTGCTTAAGTAGCCTTGGGTATGCTTAAGAGAATGTCACTTAAGAAATCTTTCGTCTACTTAAATGACATATGCATCCTTAGCAGGTGTCTATTATAAGGAACTTGGCCTCTTAAGAGGTGTATTGTCCACTTAAGCGATGTCTGGGTGATATATGCGTATATATATCCTTTTTTCCAATCTTTCACTATTTTTGACAATTAAAGCTTAGGGTTTTCTAGTTTTTTCGCAATTTCTTCATTTTTCAAGCTTGCATAAGCTCCAAATCCCTATTTTAATTGATTATCTTTAATTTTATCCTTTAAATCTTGTTAAAACTCAATTTTAAAAGTGGAAATTAGGGATATTTACCTGAAAGCTCTAAATTAGTAATTTCTTGATTTAAACCCCAATTTCAACATATTTTCACTCATGTTTTATTCCATGTCTTCCTTTATTCATGGTTAATATATTTTTAGACTAAAATTCCACTTTTAACCTTCTTTTTCAAAAATTCATTTTGAGAATCAATTTTGACCCCAACTTAAAACTGGGCAATATTAATATCATTGGCTTTTTTTTAACGTGTAGATTTTATATTTGTATATTTTAGTTAATTCCAAGTCTATTTGTGAGGGAAAGGCTTCGTGTTAAAGGCTTTTGCACCTAATTTTCTTCATTCGAGGTTGGTTATAGTATAAGTTTCTTTAGACTGGATTGGGTATTTAATTTGATTAAAAAATTAGGTTATGAGTGTGGAAACTAATCATGAAAATGGCTTTATTACTATTACGTAACCATATGGGGGTCGTGTTGTTGTTATTTAATGGTTTAAGACATTAATTACTATGTGTGATCGTGTGGGGTCTTATATGATGTTTTTGGCCTGGTAATTATAATTGATTGTTTTCTTGGTGGAAAATATCTAAGTCGGTATTTATGTGGTATCAAATGGCATATTTTTGGTATATCTTACTCTATTGGTTTATGGACTATAATGGATTCTTGGATGGTTATCATATTGAGTGGATTTGTGGAGCACATGATTGGTATATTATATTAGTTGGATTTGGAAATTCTTATTCTAGTTGGTGGTGAGTTTGCTTTTCGGTGTAGATCCAGGTATGAGTTTGCTGCACAGTTCAGATTCGGGCATTGTTTGGAGTATTTTCGAGGTAGTGATCGGTCTACACATCTAGAGTTGATCTACTACCTCTTCTTTTTTAGTTGCTGTCTTGTTTTCATATTTAGAGATAGATTAGGTTCTTTTGGACCATAAATTGTATATTTTGACTTTGAGATGTACTTAGTTTGTTCTTATGCTATGACACCAAATTTTGGGAGATTTATGGATCCTTGTTATGTATTTTTCTTCTATTATTATATATGTGTGGTTAGACTTCGTTCTAGAAGCCTTACCTTGGGTTTTGGTGTTGTTTTCCTTTTTTATATCAGTTTGGATAATAGGCTTAATTGTCAAGGATTAACGTGACACATGGCATCATGACCCTTGGTTTTTGGGTCGTGATATCAACATTAATACCAAGATAAAAGCTCTCATCATGAGACGAACCCAACAACTAGAAAGGCAAGCCATAGACCTTCCAATATCAACACCAAGACTATTACCAGGCAATGAACTAGCCCAATTGGGATAACAAGTCTCAAATCTATCAACCTAATAAATGGGTTACATAGAAGGATAGTCAATTCTATAATATCAACAATCCTGAAGGTAAATTCGATAATCTCAAACTCAGAAACGGGTAATAAAACAAATTGCCAACTTTTACAACCATAGTTGAACCATGGAAGGACAACCTACCTTCACTTTCATAGCCTACTCAACAAATGGTCTAACCTCACCAATAGAAGAGGAAAATAAATAACCATACCTAATTAAATGAGTGAAACCATCCAACCGAGCTAGTTGTCTATGCCAACAAACAAGGATCATGAGGAAGGTAATTTTGACTAGATAATACTAGACTAGTCGTGTTTCAATTAAGGATAGATCAACGTCAAAACAATGACAAAACCAACAATAGTAATAGTGGCACCAGTATAAGGGGAGTTGGTACCAAAAATGAAAATCAATAACAAGTACCACTATAGGGCCATAAGAAGGCCAATATGCCATTGTAACTCAACAATTCATGTTATACCCTTAGGTAAATATCAATGCTGATCCACTCTATCAACTACTTCAAAAATCAATCATTAACTATACGCAAATGCATACAACAACCAATATAAACCATCTAAGTCACATAATCATTGATGGGTTCAAAAATCACAATTACTCAAATAAAAAGGTAAAGATAGGAAATAAAAGACATACTTGTCACAGTAGAAATACAAAGTCCTAATTCTAATCTGGTCAAAGGAGTATGAATCTTAGTGGGTCAATCATTAACTATACACAAAGGCATACAACAACCAATATAACCCATCCAAGTCTCATAATCATTTATGGGTTCAAAAATCATAATTACTAAAATAAAAAGGTAAAGACAGGAATTAAAAGACACACTTGTCATAGTAGAAATATAAAGTCATAAGTCTAATCTGCTCAAAAGAGTATGAATCTTAGTGTGTCCAAGCTCGAATTAAGCATATGAATCACTAACTAAGTGCACTAGCTCTAACTGACGGCGCTACAAAACCATGAGACTGATCTGGATGAGCTAAATGACTAATAATACCATGTCAGGGACACTCTCTGGACCAATGGTCGATCTCTCTAGAGTTGTAACAAACCTAAAAAGATTTAAACTGGTGAGAAACATGAGTTGTCCCTCAATACCTGACCAACCAATATTGGGGAAACTCCCTACTAAAATGATCTTACTCCCTAAAATCCTAACATACCTCTACAGTTATAGGCTAGTAATGAACATATACTACCCTATCTGAACATCCAACTCATGTTTGGGTAACTCCCTAGATATATGGCCAATCTCTCCACAGTGAAAACAAGATCCTAGAATACTTTAAGGTACTACATCCATTGATCCAGAACAACTGCCACTACGTAAAGATCAATATCAAATACTCAACAAGGTCTAATAAGAACTAGACCCATTATGACCACCACGACTGATCTAAGAGCCACCTATAGTCTAAGATTCTATTTGCGTGGAGCTAGAAAACTACAAGAGAGATGATCTCCACCAAGAGGATCCTTACTCCCAGACCGAAAACCAATAATATTCTATTGATAACATAGCATCTTACCGCCACCTTCATATGTCCCAATATATATTCTCTTTGTGGCTCTTATGTAGTCAACAACCTAAGACAAAGAGTAATCAACTGCTATCAAATGTTACTTTGCCATACAGAGTAGGAAATATAATCCACTAATAAATCTATGCACCATCTCATCTATGAAGAATATAGCATAAGAATATTTTTGCCCCTGTCAATAAACACAATCTAATACTCTGAAATCGATAAAAAATAATATAGAACACCAACAAAACAACCTCTAGTTTGAGAACTACTCGATGTACTTGATATATTATCTTTAATTGCGAGGAAACCATAAAAAGTGTTGGAATCCCCAATGATGAATTTTGAAAGGATGAAGCGGTCACAGACTCTACCAGATCCTGGGCTGCCCTCAAATCCTCTGACAAACATTAAATATCTTAGATATCAACCTATGACTCCCTAATAGCTGACATAAAAATCTAGCAACGCGCACCAAAGTCCCATCTTCATCAACCAATAACCTAGTGCCATCCATTTGAGAAAGAATGGAGTCAAAAAAAGTAGTCGAGGTTCATAGGGAAACAAACTCATGACAAAGGGTAATGAATAGAATTTCCTATGAAAGACCTATAGTCTTCCAATGATCGGATGCAGATATCTCTGTACTGATCTGAAACACTCTCCTAGATAGTTAGCTCTTATATAAACATAATAGTAAACCTAGGCTCTGATATAAATTTGTCACAACCTAATTTTATAGCTCATATTGGCAACTATATAACCCACCAGTAGGTAACCAACTCGTAGTTTGGAACCGCTAGTAATGGACTATCAAGAGGAATGATATATATATATATATATATATCATACAAGAGCTTCAAATACAATTAGAGTATAAGGTAAATACAGAATTAATATACATATACAAGCCATCTCTAAATATAACATAAAGATCAGTCTAATCAATAAGAGGAAAGTAGTAATTCTCTAAACTTTAGAAGCTCACCACAAAATCTATGATCCATAGCTACTCTATATGATGCACGCACCAAGGGTGATAACTTGTACTGTGATCTACAAGTTGTAGAACTATAGTATAAGTAGCAAACATGTGGTACTCAGTAGCCATCAACTAACTGAGCTCTAAAGATAATGAAGGTATAAATAACTTATAGACAAGAATATAATTGTAGAAAACTATCCCAAAACTAAGCATCATAAGGCAAATAAAGCAGAAGGATATGCAATCCTATTCTAGTAGTATTCACAAGCTAAATAACTAAATCATATATCACTAGCCAAAATATCAATAAAAATTTAAAGAATATAGTAATATACAATGACAAAAAATACATATACAATATGAATAAACAAGGGATGAGAGGGATATATGGTAATACCATATCTATATATACCTGTATATAGGTATATAAGATTAATTTATGGTAATAACCTAAGGTAGCCAATCTAACATCTCCAGGAAATCCTAACCAAGTAAGAAAGCTAATGCTAGCATGATCAGGACCTCTAGCGAAGTGTCTAACCATAAATAAACTACCAATTATGAAATTACCATAAAAATGTAAAAGGATCAGAAACATACCAACAACCTCGAGTACCAATCCATGATTAAACTACCATGAACTAACCATTGTAAAAATAATAAAGTAAAAAGCTAGTTTAGATAAACAATACCTAACCGAGCTCCTATAAGCCAAAAGGTTTAATGAACTCTAAGCAAACAACAATCACAACTCATACCTATGCACCCCCCCATAAGGATGAGAGATATAAGAACAAAATATAGTTGTGATAGGCAGTGCATATGAATGAATGATGGCAAAGTAAATCCATAGTACGATCTCTGATCTGAGTGTCATAATGTACGAAGTGTATACGCCTCCTCTAACTCAACAGCTCATAAATGCAAGACCTATGTTGAACTCACTTTTATGGCACTGTAACTCACAGACGTAGGGGGCGCTAGGGGATTCGGGAATATCTATAAAAACTACTTAGTTCCCAATCTAGGATTTACAATAATGATCATCATCAATCTACTTCGTACCAAAGAGATATATATATATATATATATATAATAAGTGCATGGGAACTAACCATGATGAAAATAGTGTAAGTCTATAAATCCATTGCTCGAGATCAACTCTTGGACTAAATTAGTATAATCACGTAGAAAGTGTCAGAATATCTATCCATCAATGAAATAGTAGTGGTAAAAGAGTGAATAAAGCATATAATAAAATCAGTCTCAATCTAATTTTCAAAACCACATCTTTAGTTCCAAAAGCTCATAAATCACTAATTAAGGTGATATAATTCCCATTATAAAACAATCTATTTCAAAAGGGAAAAGTGGGAATAAACCCTCTTTTAGAAAACAATAGTAAAATCATTGTTTTGGTGGGTACTGAACACTAAGTGTGCATTAATGCGCCTAAAGATATGCATGCCATTACCAGTATCCAAAAAATACCACCCTAAGTGTCTAAGTGTCAATACATAAAAGCCACATCTTTTATAATGATAGAATACTCACTTGGATTCCAACTAGTATTTCATACAGTCTCGGGCCAAACAATATATAACTAGAATAGTAGTATTACTATAATTATAGAAACTATGATCAAATTTACTAAGTCAAATAGTTAACATTATACTAAAGGATGTCTAGCATCAACTATGATCAACATCCTTATAATCTAGGGTGATTGGAGTCTACGGATATAACAAGTATTTCTCTTAAGGGTCGGTCACATTTCTACCCCAAATACTCTAAATTGGATAAGTCATGATATCCTAGTCAAGAAAATATCCTATCATCCTTACCTAGTATACAATCTATAAAAACACTATCTTATGAATAAAAGTAAACTGAAACCTACCTTGATGAAAAAAACTCAAGTCATGAATTGTCTATCAAGCATTCGTCTCCACTCCACAATATTGAATTAACGTTGCTCTTGCAAAATAATAACAATATGTTAATAGGGGTTAAAGGAGACCCATATTGCTATATAGAATGTTGGGTAAAAATTTAGATCACGAATGGGCCCATAAATCCTGCAAATGAAATCAAAAATTGAATCTTTGTCGAGGTCCCTCAAAAGACAAGGAATGTGTGCTCAAAAGTTGAGAACAAATGGAGTATAAATCAAGGCCCAAATCATCCCTTAAATTGTAAGGATCTAAAGAACTAATTTCTAAGAATTTTCTATTAAAAAGGATCAAATTTTATAAGGGTAAATAATGGGAAATGACCAAGTAATGTTAGGATAACTTACCTTAGTTTCAATGGATAATTCCCACACTTCCCATGCCCTAAGATCTCAAAATAGCGGAAAAGGGTTAAGAAAATAAGGAAAAAATTAGGAGAAGAAGGGGATTTAGTCCTCGGTAGATGCTGCTTAGGTGACCCAATAATCACTTAAGTGGTCCCACATAAAAATAGGGCCTTCTCTTAACTGGTCTAGTGCCGCTTAAGAGACCATACGGGACCAAATTTTGTAATTAAAATGATCCATTGGTAGCTTAAGTAGAGATCTGCTTTAGCGGTTGGACTAGCTGATGCCAATCACTATTTTGGTAAGTCCAATTAGACTTTAATCGGGTGATTGAAATTCATTTGAAATCTTGTGTGCATAAATAGACTATGCCACCATAGCAAATTTGACATTCTAGACTTGAAACCATAAGAATTTTCATCATAGATTGTTTAAAAAAAAATAGGGCCAAGACCTATAGTTCTATTTCTCATAGAATCTAATCAATAGCCCATAATGAGTTTGAAAGCCTTAGGACCTAAACCAAAGGTCCCCCAGCCTAGAATCAACATTCCAGAGCTGATGGCTCTGTCAAAATTCTCATTTGAGGTAGTTTAATAGGAGTTTTGGCCCAAGATCAATTCCTTAAAAATGAAAGCTCAAAAATAAGGAAATGAGCCAAAAACTGAAAAACTACTTGATAACTAGCTCGATAATCCGAAAAGTCATAAATGGCCTGTAACTACTATGGGATGAGTCTAAATGCCAAAAATATGCAAAAATTAAGGAAATGACCTGGAAGGTCATTACACCTTTTAAGTCTCCATGCTTCAAGATAAACCTATGGGGGTTTACAACTCGTGTACTTTTCCCTATGTCCACTCACCTCTCCAGCTAATGTTTATGGATCAAGGGTTTTATAAAGTGTTTTATTCACCTCTTCACTGTTATTCACAAATAAAGGGTCTTCACATAGTAGTTTTTAGTGGTGTGAATATATCATGATTTGCTTATGCATAAAATGAAGATGAATTGCTTAAAACTAATCTGCATAAAGATAATGATCAGTTCAATAAGGTATAAATGAGCCTAAAATCAACTCAACATGTAACTGATTCATGATATAAGCCGTCGCTAGACACCACTAAGATAATAGTCATGTAAGACATTATAATATTATTTAAAAAATTCTATTATGTATTACTATCATGATAAAGGAAAATTAATGCTCAGAGAAGGCCTATAATATCTATTTAAGACCCCTTATGGACATCACAACAATAAATGTGGTATTTAATGCACATATAAGGC